>CM053580.1:403026316-403078158 GCA_028627135.1 Pseudochirops cupreus | reverse complement strand
GTCAGGGACAGGGTGGAGAGTGGTTGGGGGGGCAGGATAGGAAGAAGGGACATGTAATCAGATTCTCACAGTGTGCTCACTATGGAGAGATTCTGTGTAATTTCACATGTTCAGCCTGTATTTGGTTGCTTGTCCTTCCAGTGGGGGTGGGTGACGAGGGAGGAAGAGAAAGAATCTAGAATCTAAAGTTCCATAATCAAATGTTATAATATATCTATATCTATATCTATATGCAATTATTATTATTATTATTATTATTGACTACATCCAACTGGAACTTGAGATACATAGGCACTGTGGTTGGGGATCCATCCTGTCCTACCAAAAAGTCAGAGGGGTGAGGGGGGAAGACATGGGAGAGAATAGATTGGGGGAGTGGGGATACACTGGGATGGCTGTTTTGGGGCGGTGGGTAGGGGAAAGATGGGGAGAAAATATGTGACTCAAAATCTTGTGGAAATGAATGATGCAAACAAATAAAATTTAAAAAAAGAAAAAAGAAAAAAACACTGACAACAACAACAAAAAAGCTGATCTGTTTTGGCAGAAGAGGATTTTCTTTTCTTTTTTTCTCTGTATGAAATATTCTCTTTTAAAAATATTTTTTTATTTTTGGCAAATAGTATTTTTAAAAAATTTCATGTAATGATAATTCTCAACAATCATTTTAAATAAAATTTTGAGTTGCAAACTTTTTCTCCCTTCCTCTATCCCCCCTCCCCAAGATGGCAAGCAATCTGTTATAGGCTAAACGTGTAATCATATTTCCATATTAGTTGTATTGTGAAAGAAGAAATAGAGCAAAAGGGAAAAGTAGCAAAACCACCCCCCTCCCCCCCCAAAAAGTGAAAATAGTATGCTTCAATCCGCATCATGTCCCATAGTTCATTCTCTGGATGTGGAAAGCATTTTCCATCATGACTTTTTTGGAATTGTCTTGGATCATTTGATTACTGAGAAGAGCTAAATGTATCAAAGTTGGTCATCAAACATTGTTGTTGTTACTATGTACAAGGTTCTCCTGGTTCTGCTTGCTTCACTCAGCATCAGTTCATGTAAATCATTCCAGGTTTTCCTGAAGTCTACCCATAAATATTTTTGTACATGTGGGTCCTTTTCCCTTTTTTATGATCTTTTTGGGACACAGACAGGTCTAGTAATGGTATTGATGGATCAAAGGGTATGCACAATTTGATTGCCTACTATGTCCCAGGAACTATGCTAAACGCTTTACAAACATTATCTTGTTTGATCCTCGTAGCCATCTTGGAAAGTGGGCACTATAATTACTCCCATTTTACAGACAAGGAAAGTGAAGCAGACAGAGATTAAGTGACTTGCCCAAGGTCATACAACTAGAACTCGTCTAAGGTCAGATTTGAACCCATGAAGATGAATCTTCCTACCTGCAGTCCAGGCACTTTCTTCAGACATTACTATGACATATCACGTGTGGTCTGAGCATGGCAGAAAATAGGACTACTACTTTTCATGTTCTGGACTTAATATAGCCTAAAGTCAGTGTGTGAGGCTAGATTTGAATTCGGGTCTTCCTGCCTCTAGGCCTCTATCCACACTGTACTACCTAACTGCTGTGACCTGCACAGAAATGTGGCCTAGCAACCAGCTGAATAAAAAGAGAGAGAGAGAAAGAAAGAGAGAGAAAGAAAGAGAGAGGGAGACGGGGATGTATTCGATAGTCTGTTTATTACAGAGCCATTTCATACAGAGCCATAGTACAAGAAAATCACAGGGTTTATATACCTTATAGCACAGACTCTGAGTAAATTGAAATGCCAGGACCCTTCTTTAGTCCTGACCACTCCCTACCCCAGCCCAAGGCTAATTATTCAATGAGACTTCTTCCTCAGGACCTTTCTCAGAGATACAAACAAAACAGGGAATCATTTGCTAATTGACTGCAGGAAACTACTTTAGATATTCATAGAACCAATGAAAGCATCGACCCAACAAGATTATATTCTTTCTGCATATCTGCCTCATAGAAGAGCTGGAGCATGAAACTCTGGTCTACTACACCTAACTACATTTGAGAAATTCTAGATTCACAGTCAGATTATACATAAAACTTTGATACTCTATTATGAACAGTTTACTTTTCTACTTCAGCATATAATAAATTGATGAGGATATTTGGAAAGATGTAAGAATGTTTTGCCAGGAGCTTTAAGTAAGGTATTCTAGCTCTCTTCACGTATTTGAAAGACCACCTGGTCCCAGAGGACACAGTTAGGAGCAGTGGGTGAAAACTGGCCAGAGGCAAATTGGAGTTTGCTGTACTTTCCAGAAAGACTTTGAGGGAGCTGTGCAAAGGGGGCATGGTCTGCCTCAGGAGGTAGGAGGTTTCTCTTCATCAGATGCATTCCCACTGCCCTGGGGCTTTTGTAGAGGTGACTCTTCATCATACAGCTTGCACTAAGTGACCCCTCGAGTTCCTTCTCACTCAGAGTCTACAATGCTGAACATGGAAATGGGGAAAATAACAAAGCTAACAAAATGTAGATCACAAGGGAGTGAAAGTGATGAATGGCTTCATTCTTAAGGAGATAGAGATCTTTCAACAACCTCAATTTCTGGTATCAACACTTTAATTGAAACAAGGGAGGTCTAGGGCATAACTAATCCACATTGTGTTTTGAAAGAGAATGTTGCTCCATTCCCGAAAGTGGCTTTAATGAGACTGAATACAGTTAAGAAAAGACCTATGGACTAAGTGGGTTGGATTTTCAGGGTGAAATGGATAGACGCCTAAAACCTGTATCTGTAAACTCAGTGCAGGAAAGAAAGCTCTGAGGTTGATTATGACCAAAGAGATATTTGTGAAGTGCCTGGTACATGAATCCCTTCCCTTGTTCAGTTGCCCGTTTTACTCTTAGGTGGAGACACTTCTAGGATTCTGCAAATTGAGAGTATAGACACATGGTGTGATGATGATTCTCTGAAACCTCCACAGGGACATGGAAAGGTAAAAGGCAGGTCACTGAGGCTAATGATTTAAAAAAAAGAACTAGGCAGCACGGCACATTGGAAAGACTACAGACTTGAAACAGCTTTGGAGTTGGATGACGACTTCAAATTCCAGCTCTACTACACACAAACGTGATCTTGAACAAATCATTACTCTTCCCTGGGTCTCAGTTTTCTCATCTATAAAATGGGGAGGGGGGAGGTGTAGACTAAATCAGGGCTTCTTAAACAGGGGTCAGTGAATTTACTTTTAGAAATATTTTGATAACTATATGCTTTGTAATTTACCTGTGCATTTTATTTTATGCATTTAAAAATATTATCCTCAGAAGGAGGTCCGTAGACTTTACCAGATTGCTAAAAGCGTGCTTGACACAAAAAGGATTAAGAATCCCTGGACTAGATGATCCCTTTTGCCCCCAAATCACAGACTTTTAGAGTTTGGAAGGACCTTAGCAGCCATCTGGTTCAATACCAATGTCCCTTGTGATCCAATGTGGCCATATGCAATCAGTTGCTAAAGCTTTGTTTACTAATGTACTTGGGGCTGGCTGCTCATCACATACTCCCTTCTCTTTCATACGCTTTTCACAGTCTGCATGTTGCTCCCTTGTGACTTCTTGTACCCTTTAAGGCTGCCCTGGTTTATTTTATCTTTAATAAAAATGTGGAGGAGGGGTACACAATCACCTCCTTCTACCCTTCTCCTCCAAATCTCTGTGCTCAGGAATGGTTTGTGCCTTTAAAGTTAAGGCAGAATAATAAGTATCTGGGTATTTTAGGAGGTGAACCTTGCAAACTCCAAAGACCATCAACTCTGTGCTCTCCAAGACTTTGGTTTCCACACTCTTTCTGGCCTTTTATTCAGTAACATCCCTTCCTTCTAGAAAAATGGAAAGAGGAGAGAAATTTTTGAATAAAATGAGTCACACTTGATAATCAGGAGCAATAGTTAGTTAAATGGGCAGGTGATCATAGAATACAGATTAGGGGAAAAGGATAACATTCTTATCATTATGGGAACATGCTAACGTCTGAACATCTTACTTGCTGAAATGAATTTTTCTATCTTCTTCATTCTAAGGCTACAGCTAGATTTTAGAGCTAAAGAGCATCTCATCTAGCTGTTTTTTTTTCCTAATGAGGAAACTGAGACCCAGAGAAGGGAAATGACTTGTCTGATTTCCTACAGTTAATTAGTAACAGAGATGGGATTTGTACACAGGGTTTTTTTTTTGTTTGTTTGTTAGCTTTTTGGCGGGAGGAAGCAGTGCAATTGGGGTTAAGTGACTTGCCCAAGGTCACATGGCTAGTTTTTGTGTTAAGTGTCTGAGCCTGGATTTGAACTCAGGTCCTCCTGACTCTAGGGCCGGAGCTCTATTCACTGTGCCACCTAGCCGCCTATAGGTTGCTTTTTTTTTTTAATGCAGGTCTTGTGTTTCTAGTCCCAGACTGCTTTTTTCCTATCCTATCCTGCTGTTATCTCCACCTGCCCCACCCTGCCCCTTGTCTATCCAGCCTGGATTCCCTTCCCAATGATCTCATTTCAATCACCAAACCCACCACTCTTCCCATCTCTCAGGTTAGAAACCTGGAACTCTCTTTGATGTTATTCTTTCCATCATTTGCTATATCCAGACTATCACCAGGTCCAGCCATTTCAGAAGAGGAAGAGTTACTTGAAGTCACTCTTTCTTCTCCATTCTCGCTACTCCTTCTGTGGTCCAGAGGAACAATCCTCTCTACCCTTTTCCAATTTTGGAACTGTAATCAAATCAATATGGCCCCCACCCCACTCCAGGGGAGGCATTTGACTTAATGTCTTAGTCCAAGACTTTATCACTGGATTTGGAGTGGGAACTCAAAAGCTTATAAAAATAAATGTTAAAATAAATGTTGAAAACCAAAAAATAAATAAATGTTGTTTTAAAAGAAAAAATCAATGAAATTTAAACGTTCCTTATAAATCTAAAAAAAAAAATCTGGGCCAAATGTCTCATTTTGTAGATGAGAATATGACGCAGAAAGAGACCTGAACTTGGAGATAGGTGATTTGAATAAGAATCCTGTCTAAGGACAGGCACCTTGATTTTTACTCCTTATCCTGTGGTGCCTGGATTTGAAGTCAGAGGACATGAATCATGCTTTCACCATTTATTAGTTATATGACCTTGGACAAGTCACTTCACTTTTGGTCCTTACTTTTCTTATTTGCAAAATGAGGAGGTTGGACTTGATGCTCTTCACCCATGAGCCTCTGCTGTGGCAGCCATGTGATTTGAGCATGAGCCTCAGTTAGAAAGATCCCAACAGAGTGGTAAGGAAGGCATTTTGGAAACCTTACAATAATATAGAAGTATGATTTATTATTACTATTAGTCCAAATAATAAATTGATGCCCAGAGAGAAGCGAAATGACTTGTCTAAAGTCTTTCTGTCTCCAAACCAGTCTGCTTCATGCTTCTAGGTTAATGACTCCATATTGCCAACTGGTAGAGACCAAATCCCTTTTGCCCTTTAAGGTCTGTCATTGTCTTCCTTTGTCTTCCCCACCCAACTTTTATTTACAGCTGTTGTCTAACTGACACTGCTTTAGTCATACGTCTCCTCCTTGTCCTTCAACTGAATTGAACTGAATTAGATTCTCATCTGTCAAGTGTCTACTACATGCAAGATAGATGGAACCCATGCCTTGCTCCCAAGGAATTACCAGGCTAGGGAAAGAAAGGACAAATACAAATCCATGGATAGCTATGATAAAAGGGTGAAGAAATTGTGTGCAAAAGAAAGATCTTTCATTTATTCAACAAGCATTCATTAAGTATTTATCATGTGTAAGGCACTGTGCTAGGCTCCAGTGATACAGAGACCAAAAATACAAAATCCCTGCTCTCAGTAAGCTTACATCCTACGAGAGAGGGGAGGAACAATAGGCACACGGATTTCAGTGTGAAATATATGAAAAATAAATACAAAGTAATTTGTGGGTAATTTGAAGCAGCTAGATGGCTCCGTGAATAGAGGGCTGGGCCTGGAGTCAGAGAGACCTGAGTTCAAATCCAGCTTCAGACATTTATTAGCTGTATGACCCTGGGCAAGTCAATTAGCCTCTGTTTGACCTTAATCCACTGGAGAAGGAAAACCAGTATCTTTGTCAAGAACGCTTCATGGACAGTACGGTTCACAGGATCACAAAGAGTCAGATAAGATTGAACAACAACAATTTGTGGGAAGAGGGAGAATGTTAACCACCGCTGGGATCAGGAAAATCTCCTTTGGGGGTTAGCATATGAACTAAGCCTTGAAAGGATCCAGGGGTACCTAGAGGCAGAGGAGAAGACACCCTTCCTGCTCCCTAAAGTCTTCTTGCCACTCTGACCTCTCCCTTTTCAGATCTTTTTTTTTTAACTTGTACCATAAAATAACAGCTTTTCTGGTCAGAATTTTATTGTTTTTACTAGACATGCTAGAAAGATTTACAGAACAAAGTAACAACATGATCTTTAAAATCAACTTCGTCCTGTTTTGATCTTTATAATTTGAGAGAGTTTCTGAACTTAAGAATAGTAATTGGAAATGTGATCATTATTTAATCTGTAGAACCACAGAATACTACAGCTGGAAGGGGCTGGAAATATTCTGGACCAACTTTGATAGACTTAGCTCTTCTCAGCAGTGCAACAGTCTAAGACAATGCCAAAAGACTCTCTCTCTCTGTTTTTCCCTTTTGTTCTGACTCTTCTTTCACAACATGACTAATGTGGAAATCTGTTTAATATAATGGTACCTGTGTAGCCTATATCAGATTGCATGCTGTCTTGGGGAGGGGGAGGAGAGGGAGAGGGGAAATTTAGGACTCAAAAGCTTATAAAAATAAATGTTGAAAATCAAAAATAAATAAATGGTTTTTTTTAAAAGAAAAGATCAATAAAATTTAAAACTTCCTTATAAATCTAAAAAAAAAATTCTGGGCCAAATGCCTCATTTTATAGATGAGAATATGACCCAGAAAGAGACCTGAACTTGGAGATGGGTGATTTGAATTAGAATCCTGTCTAAGAACAGGCACCTTGATTTTTACTCCTTATCCTGTGGTGCCTAGATTTGAAGTCAGAGGACATGAATTATGCTTTCACCATTTATTAGTTATATGACCTTGGACAAGTCACTTCACTTTCGGTCCTTACTTTTCTTATTTGCAAAATGAGGAGGTTGGACTTGATGCTCTTCACCCATGAGCCTCTGCTGCCGGCAGCCATATGATTTGAGCATGAGCCTCATTTAGAAAGATCCCAAAAGAGTGGTGAGGAAGGCATTTTGAAAACTTTACAATAATATAGAAGTATGATTTATTATTATTAGTCCAAATAATAGATTAATGCCCAGAGAGAAGTGAAGTGACTTGTCTAAAGTCATACAATTAGTAAGAAACAGAACCAATATGGAAGGAAGGAAAGAAAGAAGGATAGAATGAAGGAAGGAAGAGAGAGAAGGAGGAAAGAAGGAAGGGAAGGAGGAAAGAAAGAAGAAAAGAATGCAGTGAAGAAGGGAAAGAAGAAGAAAATATGCTTTTATTAGTATGAGGAGCCTTACACTTATCCTCAATGGCATCTAAGTTAACAAATAATGGTTGATTATTTTCTTGATTCCAGTAAGAGTCATAAGGACCAAAGATACAATGACCCAAAGAGGGTCTTTTCTTTTTTGGGGGTCCATCTGCAGCTAAATTCAGCTAACCCTCACTGAATGGCCAAGAAGGGTATATAGTTGGCTAAGTAGCTACCTGAGAACAGGTTAAGCTGTCTTCCAGCTCACCTTGAATAGTAGCCAAACTCAGCACATCGAAAAAATGCTCAGAAAGTGCCCTCGCTGTGTGTTGGGTGTTATTTGTTCAGTCATAATCTTCCTGAAACATATGTCTGTTGTTGAGAACTCAGCCTTAGAAAGTAAACAGGTTTCTTACTGACTGCTGTTGGCAAGAGGGGTTGTTGAGGCTAGGTGATATGGACACAGAGCATCCTGTCTCTGAGTTTAACAATATTGCCCATGTAACCTGCCCCCTCTTGGTCCCTGTGACCTCACACTTTGGCTCTCTCTCAGACCTTTCTTCCGTAGGGTCAGAAATTGGGCTGAACCCTATAGGGTCTTCCTCTTTGAGGAAACCCTGGCCTGTAAACCCAGTTATATAATCTTGTTATGTACCCCAGTCCGGAACTCATAAAACTGTGGGCTGGCTGGTACCATCCTTATTCTGACTGTTGTCCCCCTTGACTGAAACCAGTCCCTTCAAGATGAGAGGGCATTCTAACCCTCCAGGGTGGCAGGGTCAGTGGGGTAGGAGGAAGGAAAGGAACCAGTGGCAAGATTTATCTGTAACAGAAGTGCAAACTTACCTTCAGTTCAGTTTAAAAGCCTAGTCAATGATTACACATTTTTATTATTTACTTGGTAGAAATCCCCTAGAAAAAGGGGGTTTAAAAAAAAGCCAGGGGCCGCATTCCTTCCAATTGCTAGTAGCCTGGACAGACATTGCAAGGTGATGCATGGGGATTTGGGGCTTTGGTTGCTGGGCTCTGGCCTGAGAAATAAGTTGGAATCATTAGTCTTTCCCCTACTGGGTCTGTCTGTCTGGGGCCTGTTTGAAGCAGCGTTGAAGCCAGCTGGCAGACTTCAGCTGAACCAGGAAATGCTCCCAGCCTTCAGATGACAAAGGTTACAGGGACACCTGGTTAGCAAGTTTAATCATCTACCATCTCCAAACACTGAAGGCTAACAACCAGAGGAGTTGAAGACCATAAAAAAAAAATCATCCCCAGGGACAACACCGGTGGGAAGAAGAAGGGCACCGGTGTGGTCCCTGCTTCTGGAGCAGCCCCCAGAGCAGGGGCCCAGGGAATTCATCTCCAAACAAGCGAGAGGAGAAACAGTTGTGACAGGTTCCGTGAGAAAATGGACATCTGGGGGAAGCTCTTTCCCTCTTGCAGCTTTCCCAGTCCCCTCCTTGGTGAGAAGAAGAATCTCTCTGAAGGGTTATCTTCCTGATAAGGAACCCTCCTTGGGCGCATTGTGAAGGAACTAGAGTAGGCTGAGCAGGGCTTGTGTTAGCCACCTCCTCTGTGTCCGTGGCCCCTTATTAAAGACAGACTATGCTACCTACTGTTCTTTATCAGGATAGATTCCTCTGATGGTAAAGAGCAATCCAGACGTCCCTGTCTGGCTGCTGGCTTTCTTCAATCCTATTTGTCAGCAGTCTTCTGATAAGAGATCGGCATTGGTGTCAGAGCTCAGTACATGGGAGGCAATGTGAGGAGTGGAAAGAACATAGAATCTGGAGCCACTTGTGTGACCTTGGGCAAGTCATTCACCTTTCTGAGTCTCAGTTTCCTCAAAGTGGGGTATCATAATTGTATTATCTGCACCACGGCATCTTTTCTGGAAGATCAAATGAGACAATATCCGTTTTGTAAACTTTGAAGCACCATAGACATGTTAACTGTTCTTATTAGGATGTTTTAAGATTTTAGAATGGGAAGGGATCTTAGGAAACAGGCAATCCAAATCCAACCCCACATTTTGCAGACGAAGAAACTGAGATCCAGGGGCGGTTAGGTGGCGCAGTGAATAGAGCACCAGCCCTGGAGTCAGGAGGACTTGAGTTCAAATTCAGCCTCAGACACTTAACACTTACTAGTTGTGTGACCTTGGGCAAGTCACTTAACCCCAATTGCCCTGCCTTCCCCCCTCCAAAAAGAAAAAAAAAGCAAAGAAAAAAGAAACTGAGAACCAGAGATATGAAATGACTTGGTTGAGTCAACAAGCATTTGTTAAGTGCTCACTGTGAGTTTGGCATCATGCTAAGTGCTGGGAATAAAAACACAAATGAAAAGACAGACAATTTCCAATCTCAAGGAACTTACATTCCAATGATGGAAGACACATAAAAGGAAAGCTGAAGAGGGGTTGAGGAGGTACCTGAGCAGGAGCAAGGTTTCTCTCAAAGGCCAGAGAATGAGGAATGGCTGCTTTGTACCCTTCCTCAAAATCGAATTTCCAGGAAGAACTTCACAAGGGGAGAAAGGACTCCCAGGTTGGAGGGAGAAGGAAGCTAAGTTATGGTGGTGAAGTCCAGAGGATGAGGAATGACTGATTTGGGATACTACTTAGTGAGTAGCAGAACTGGGATTTGAAATCTAGTGCACATATGTTAAAAATGATGATGACAATCTTTCAATTTACATGGAGGTATTAGACAGGAGACCAGACAACTCTGGAGTTTTCTGAAATTTTTATTCCTTATACATCTCTACTTTGGGTAAACCATGTAGACACTGATACGCCAGGATAACTTGGATCTTATTTTTATGATATTAGCTATTTGAGGGAAGATCAGTCAATCAATGAGTAGTACAGTGTCTTGCACATAGGTGCCATTCAATACATATTTGTTAAATAAATGAAGAAACAGAAAATGAATAATATAAGGTATTACTATGATAAGTACCAAATGAGTGGTATAGACCAGATAGTCTATGGAGTTCAGAGGAGGACAAGATCACTATGGCTAAATAGGGCTTCATAGAGGAGATATGACTCAAGCTGGACCTGAAGGGTGGGTAAGATTCAGATAAGCTGGGAGGAGGGGGGAGGGAGCAGAGAAAGCTGACGCATTGGATTTAAGTATGAATGAATGGGGGAAAAAAACCCCTCTAACAATTCATTAAGCTCTATGAACCAAGCACTATGTTAAGTGTAAGGACTAAAAATAAAAAAAGAGACAGTCCCTGCCCTCAAGGAGTTTGCACTCTAATGACAGAAATAATAAATATGGGGGAGGGGAGGGGTGGCCAGAGAGGGTTGGGAAGTCAAAGGAATGTTTAGTAGAGTCTTAGGAGCTTGCATTCTAAAGAGAGAAGTTATATGGATATAAATATATATGAAAGAAGACACACATACACATATATATTATATTTAGGATATATATATATATATATATATATATATATATATATATATATATATATATATATACATACATTCTCATATATGTCCTCCCTGGTCACTACTCCTAAATAAATAAATAAATGAACATATACACATACATATGCATAGCCACTATTATCATATATATGTGTATGTGTACATATATATACACTCACATACATCTATGTCTATATATCTATATCTATGTCTATATCTATATCTATATCTATCTATGCCACTACTCCTAATTATACATAGCCACCAGTCCTATTGGTTTGGGAAATCAAAGGGTTGTTTAGTAGACTCATAGGTGAACTGATTGATACTCCCTTCTGGTAGTAATGGCCATATTGATTCAATCACAGTTCCCAAATTAGAAAAGGGTGGAGTGGGGGGCTGGGGGGCAAAGCCCGAATCTGGAGGGCAGATGGCCAGGTGGAATATGGAGCATTCCCGGGGCCATAGCATAGAGAGGGTCATGTGATGTACTCACCAATCAGGATGAGAGTTCCAGAGCTCAGAGCAAAAGTAAAGAAGATGCCTTTGTTGGGCTTTTCTGACTGAAAAACAGAGTCTCTGAAGGGTTAGATTCGGTAGTAATGTTGAAAAAGTAAATGGGGGCAAGACTGAGATAACCAGGGAAGAGAAAGCCCCCAAATCATCAGTTCAACGAATTATCTAGCAATATTTGTTAAGGTCTTATCTCTGTATTTATAGCTACGTCCAAACAATTGATAAGTTGGTACAGTTACTTTAAAGTAAACTTGTTATAGTTATATTAAATTGCATAACACCTTCAATCAAGGCCATTGGAAAATTACACAAAATTTTTTGCTCCACATAGCTTGGGAAAATCAAAAGGCCCAGCAGAAAAGTGTTGGTACTTGCCAAAGTATTGGGTTTCCCCCCTCTTTCTAAGAAGGTATTAATGGACCTTTGTACTAATGTATAATACAATTGCTTGACTTGAGTGCTGTTGTCTGGTGCTCTGTTTAGGGAATTCACCTGCCAGTGATGCTGGGGCCCAGGAGTTCTGCATTCTGTGTGCCCTTCCTTGTAAGCTCCATGACAGTCTCATGCCTTTGTCTTCCACACATTTCATATGATATCCCAGTGCATTGTGAGTGCCTAATAAATGATCATTTACACCACCAGCATCATTGTGTTGGGTTGTACTTTTTGGAATACTGTTGACTTAAGTCTTTTTACCCCAACCATACCTTGATTTCCCCTCTTTTGAAAGAAGGAGTCATACTAGTTGTTCCCAGGCATGATGACGATTAATGAGCTGGTGTTTGTTTAAGTGCTTTCGAAGCCTGGGCATTACATAAGTTCCTAGAGTTATTAGTCAATGTAGGACCCAGATGGTGGTGGTGTTTCTCTATTTGCCTTGATTACAAAGGCAGGCTCCAGTTCAACACCCAAGCTGCTTTCTTTCTCTTCTTAAGATGAGTCAGAATTTGGAAGGGGAGGGAGTAGGGGAATGAACTTTTTTCTTATTTCTTATTAGTGCTGCCATAGCTTCAGTGTCTTGGGGCCATTAACTGGGATAAAATGAATACCCTGTTTTATACTAAGACAGAAGGATCTCTAAGGGGATGATGATGGGTTGTAGATTCAGGCTTTCCAATACAACTTGATTTTTTTGAGTTTTATCTTATCTCTTTCTGGAAAGAAAAAAAAAACCACAACAACATGCTGGAATGTTTTTAAAAGGGGGAAAAAAAGCCTCCTTAAGATGTATATATAAAGCCTAAGAGTTGTTCCTTAGTGTATAAGTCAAAGAACATGAATAATCAGAACTGCAAACTATTAACAGCCATAATGAAGGTTGTTCCATATTACTAATAATAAGAGAAATGCAAATCAGAACAACTTTTCAGGTTCACTTCATACCCAACGAATTGGCAAAGATGACAAAAACAGGAATGGTCAATATTGGAGAAGTTTCCAGAAGTAAGGCACACTAATACACTATTTCTGGAGCCATGTATTAATTCAACCATTTTAGAAAGCAATTTGAAACTATGCTAAGAAAAATGGCTAAAATATCTATGCCCTAACTCAGACTCAGAGATCCCACTGCTAGGCATATGCCCCAAGGAGATGAAAGAAAGGAACAAAGGAAGGGAGGGAGGAAGGAAAGAAGAAAAGAAGGAAGGAAGAAAGGAAGGAAGGAAGAGCCCATACATACCAACATATTCATAGCAGAATTTCTGTAGCAGCAAAGAACAGGAAACAAATGTAGCTACTTATTTTAAGCATCTAGGACTCAGTGGTTCTCAACCTTCCTAATGCCGCGACCCTTTAATACAGTTCCTCATGTTGTGGTGACTCCCAACCATAAAATTATTTTTGTTGTTACTTCATAACTGTAATTTTGCTACTGTTATGAATCGTAATGTAAATATCTGATATGCAGGATGTATTTTCATTGTTACAAATTGAACATAATCCACAGGTTGAGAACTGCTGATCTAGGTGGTACAATGCATAAAATGACAGAATTGGAGTCAGGAAGACCTGAATTCAAATCCAGTCTCAGATACTTATTTACTAGATGTGTGATTCTAGGCAAGTCACTTTATCTCTGCCTTAATTTCCTCAACTATTAAAATGGAAATAATAATTGTACTTGTCTCCAGTAAAGGTCACATGAGAAAACAGTTCCTGGCACCAAAAAGGTGCTCAATAAATGTTTGTTTCATTCCTTTGTCATGTCAATTGGGGAATGGTGAAACAAATTGAGGTAACTGAATGCCATGGAGTATGTCTTAAGAAACAACAAATAAAATTGATTCAGGAAAGCTGGGAAGACTTAAATGAATTGGGGCAAAGTGAAGTAAGCAAAACTAGGAAAATGATGTACACAATGGTTATTACGACATCGTGAGCATAAAGAACAGAAAACCAGATTTGAAAACTGCTTGACTCTAATGACCGGCTTGACCCTAGAGAAGTGAGAAAAGTATCTCCTTCCGTCAGTGGCAGAGGTGGAGGTCTCTACATGTGGAACACTATATATGCTGTCAGATGTAGTTGATGTATTGGTTACTTCTCTTGTATGGTTTTAATTTTATTTCAATGTTTACAAGTAATGATTCACAGGTCGGGGAGGGGAGGAATATATTTGGAAATGAATATGATGAAAAAAAAAACAAAAGGAAAAGATTAACTTTAAAAATGAATCCCTCTTGCTGAGTGGGGAGAGCAGAACCAGGAACTTCATACACAGTTACACACACATTGTATCTGTGACAACTAACTTTGATAGACTGGGCTCCTCTCAGCAATGCAAGTTAGAAGACAACTCCAAAAGACTCACGATGGAAAGGGAATATCCACATCCAGAGAAAGAACCAGAGTCTGAATGCAGATTGAAGCAAACTACTTGCTCCCTCTCTTTTTTTTTTGTTTTGTTTTGTTCCTTCTTTCTCATTGTTCACTCCATTGGTTATAATTCTTCTTTACAACTTGACTAATGTTTAGTGTGAAGATATTTGTAGAAACTGTATTAGATTGCATGCCACCATGGGGAGGGAGGAGGAAGGAGGAGGAGGAAGAAGGAGAAGGAGAGAATTTGGAATTCAAGGGATTGTGGAACTGAATGTTGTATAAAAGCAAATAAATAAATTTAATGTGAAAAAAAATGAATCCCTCAAATCGCACACACACACATACACACACAGAGCTTACTTGATTGATCTACATGGCTTTGTGGCAATGATAGGATCATTTTCCATTTTACCAAGATGAAAAATGAAATCTGAAGTGCCTATGGTATGACTAAAGTCAATATAGAGTGTAAACTGGAAGGAACTGTTTTTCTAACAACATTTTGGGGGACTTTGCTAGACCCTAAGTGTTTCCCAAATGACTATTTGAAGAGATTTGACTAAAACAGACAAGCAACCTAATTTTCCCATCTTATCGATTCAGACTAACTTGGCCACCTACTGATACATATCTGTAAATAAGCTAAATCCTCCCTTTGAACATACTGGTCCCTAACTTACTATCTCATTATGAAGATGCTTAGGAGATGACAACATCAGAGGACTCAGCAGACCAGTTCTAACTCTCCTTCCTTTGCAAGGAAATAGAAGAGACGGGAGACCTACTGGGTGGAAAGGCAAAATTGGCAAAGTCTAGGAGAACTCCACAAAATGCTCTTTCCTCTCATCTTCCTTCAGTTCCTCCTATCTGTTGGCTTCAGGATCATGTCCTGCTTACCACATACCTATTTCCCTCATCCCCATTTATTTCCCCTAAGACTCCATCACCTGGAATTTATAGGCTCCCGGGCTGATTCCTTTCTTTGGAAAACTAATTACCCAGAGAAGTGACTGAGAAAAATATGTTAAGTTATATTTCTATAGTGTTTTTAAGGTAGTAAATTTTTTTTTCTATGCTTTTTTCTCATTTGACTCCCCAAGCAGTCCTTTGAGGTATCTGCTGAATGTAGCCATAAAGAACTTGTTTTACAGATAGGGAAACTGAGGAATAAAGTGCCTAGATCATTGTAACATAGTCATCAAATGCTATGTCATCAAATGCCCTCCAATCTGGGTCAAGCATGTTTGCTTAACATCTTGCCATCTCCCTGTACTTCTCCTAGAATAAGAGACAGAACTTGATAATCTTTAAAAATCAACACAATTATTAAAGTTCATTTTATTTTTTATCTTCTTTTCCTCCTGTGGTTTTCAAATCTTCTTGATGTTTTTTTCTCATTTTTTCATTCTCACTTTTTTCCCCACATGGATCCTTTCCTATTTGCATCTTTATTGTCTCTTTCATTTTCATCTTATTTATGTTTTCTCCATTTCATCTTCATTTTATTTAGATGATTTATTAGATTTTATTTATTATATAAATAAATATTATTATAGAAATAAATATTATTTATTATAGAATTTGTTAGATTTATTTACTGAATTCAATTGACCTAATTTCTTCCTTCTTGCTATCCTTTTTATTTTTCCATTTCTTTCTCAAAAATATCTGTATTCCAAATATCCAGTTTTGCAAGTAGTTTTTTAGTTGTCGTATCTGATTTTTTGCAACCCCATTTGAAGTTTTCTTGGCAAAGATATTGAAGTGGTTTGCCATTTCCTTCTCCAGCTTATTTTATAGCTGAGGAAACTGAGGCAAATAAGGTTACGTGACTTGTCTAGGGTCACACAGCTAGTAAGTTTCTGAGGCCAGATTTGAACTGAGAAAGATGAAATCTTTCTGATTCCAGTCCCTGCACTGTATCCACTGCAACACCTAGCTATCTCTGTAGGAATAGGTTATAACATCTTTGGATTTACCAAAATATTCCCCAACTTTCACTATTTGTTTTGCCTTTTCCTCTCTGAATCTCTTCCAGTCATACTCTTTCTCTTTGGGAGTTTCCATACACCAAGACAAGAGAGTTTATTTAACTCATCAAGGATGCATTAAATGCCTAATATGAACAAGAGAATTTAAGAATCTTTTTTTGTAGCTAATATATTCAGAGTTCTCTCCCCTAATTCTCATAAAAACCTAATATATAAAAGCCTAATAGAAAAGAAATAATAAATTACTCACATTTCTATATTGCTTTGAGGTTACAAAGTACCTTCCTTGCAAAACCTTTGTGAGATGGGTCATGACACTATTACTATCTCCTTTTTGTTGCTTTTTGGAGGGGGGAAGGTAGGGTAATTGGGATTAAGTGACTTGCCCAAGGTCACACAGCTAGTTTTTGTGTTAAGTGTCTGAAGTCATATTTGAACTCAGGTCCTCCTGACTCTGCCACCTAGTGGCCCCTATTATCTTCCTTTTACAGAAGAATCAAAAGTTCATTAGTAAATGTCAGAGACTGTATTTGAGGCCATTTAATTAATTAAAGGCAATGAGGTGGCACAGGGACTGGAATGCTAGGTCTGGAGTTAGGAAGATCTGAGTTCAAATGTGACCTCAGACACTAACTGTATGACCTCGGGCAAGTCTCTTAACCATTGCTTGCCTTAGTTTCCTTAAATGTACAATGGAGATAATAATAACATCTCCCTCCCAGGGTTGCGTTCAATTTTAATTCAGTCAAAGAAGCAGCATTAGGGTGTAGTGCAAAATGGAATGGAGTGAGTTTTAGGAAACTAAGGTTTTAGCTTCAATTTTGGTACTAAGTACAGGACTTTATAGAGAAGTCACTTCTGTCTGGGTTTCATTTTTGTCAACAGTCACTTTTGTTAAATGAGGGTTTTGGACCCTCACATAGTTTCTGAAGCTCTTTCATTGCTCTAAAGTATTTTGATTCTAAGCTCTGATTTCCATCATTCATCTTAATAATAATAAGCACCTTTTACTTTATTATTTTATTTTATTATTTTAATAATAATAATAATAGCACCTACTATGTGCCAGGCATGGAGCTAAGCTAGGAAGTCACCTCATCTAGTGTTGTCCAACCCAGCAGGGGCGCGTATTGACTCAGAAAAACACCAATTATCGTTGTTATATTTTTATTTTATTACAAATATATATATTATTTATTTTGTTATTTGCTATGCATTTTCCATTTAATTTACATTTTAATTAATTAAGCATTTACATTTTAATCTGGTTCTGGTTGCACTCAGGAATTTTGCCCGCTGCATGTATAGGTCACCTTCCGGTTTAGCCCCTCTATCCACCCCCTCCTCATTTGACAGTCTGCAAATAGCCTGGCTGGAATTGGAGACCCAGGGCTGTCGGATCCAAATCTGGTAGTGTTTGCCCAGTACCATTTCAAAACTCTGGACTTGAGGGGGAGCATGCTCATTTGTATGACTGCTTTAATCCTATTCCACCAGCAGCCTCCACTCACACTGAGAACTTTTCCTTCCTCAAGACAAGGGCTATCAGTTAGACTCTGTATCATATTTCTTGGAATTAAAGCGTGGAAGAGTAGTGTGATACTCATTGTAATAAGTGTGCCAGGGGCTATGTTTTCTGAATTCATTCTGGTAATTTTCAAAGCTAGTCTCCAAGTGGAAGTGCTATTAGTTCATTTATAAGAAAACTGGTAAACAATGAAACAAAAGAACCAGTGACAAAGGGTGAGTGGAGGAAGGAGTGGGGTGGGTGTGGGGGAGGGTGGAGAGGGAAATAAATGAAGGGTTGTGTTTCCCCCTACAAAGCTAGATGCCTGGCCTCTTTACTGGGTTCTTAACAGAGTTTCGTAGTTCCCAAATTTGAGGTGAGATTTAAAAAAAAAAAAGGTTTCAAAAGATGTCATTGTGCCCTTGAAGGAACTCTGTAGAATTAGGGTGCAGTTGGGGGGAGTGGGGAGGAGTAATAAGAATGGGGGAGAAGAAAATCAGAAAGAAGCAGGAACCACAGGGGGATTTGCTAACATTTCCCTTCTTCTCTCCCCTCCCAAAATCTTGTAATTGGGTTTACTATGAGCCAATGGTTATGGATGATATCTGCCAGGTGAGTGCCTAATTTTAATCATTTGTGTAAATCAGCACAGAAAAATGTACAATTATACTTATTTGGCTGTGCAATATACTCAGTTCACAGATCTTCCTGGATGACCTGGGCAAATCACTTTTCCTTTCTGGGACTCAGCTTCCTTAGCTGCAAAAGAAGAGAACTGGACTAGTGGTCTCTAATATCCCTTCCAACTTTGTTGGGTCATGCCCAGTCCTCTTGACTTATGTCTTGCCGCTGGATTCCACTCTCTGGAGAAGAGAGTGAGGCTGGTGACTTTGCACAGCCCTGCCTCACTTAAATCCACAATGCACCTGCAAAGTCAAGACCTCACTTTCCAGGTGTCATTGGTCTTTGAGAAGGAAGGACAAACAACAGTCCCTTCCAGCATTAACATTCTCTGATTCTGGGTCCTGCTGTCACACCTGACAGAAATGGAGTGAGAAGGGGACCCTAAATACCTATCGATAACTCGAAGGGAAGAATGTATCTAAAAGTCAACGATAGGCATGATCGTTATTGCATGCTTGAAAATAATTTTCATTGATTCCATGCTCCCAATTCTAATTATCCTCCCAAATGTTACGGAGTGTATTTATGGATGCTAATGAGGTCCAAGTACCTCAATTAATCTGCCCATCTGTCCCTTTCTTTCTATACAGGCAGCTAAGTACCTGATTTAGAATAAGGAAGACCTGAATATATGACCTCAGATATTTATGGCTGTATAATCCTAGGCAAGTCATCTAACCTCTGTGCATCTTCATCAGTAAAATGGAAATAATAGTAGTGCCTACCCCACAGGATAGTAGAGAGGATCAAATGAGATAACATATGTAAAGCGCTTTGTAAACCTTAAAGTGCTATGCAAATGCTAGTTATTATTATTATTATTGCTAATTGTCTCACTTGGATTCATGGACACCAGCATGCAGAAAAGCCCTCTGATTTCTCTTTATCCTCCACCCTACCTCCCCCAGATTCTGGATAGAAAGGTGACTTAGTCTATACCAAATTCCCTTTAAGGTCTCTCTGCCTATTTGTCTCCTGGCTCTGGGCACATGGGGTACCTAGGTGGCATGACGGATAGAGTGCCTGGCTTGGAGTCAGGAAGACTCATCTTCCTGAGTTCAAATCTGGCCTCAGCTACTTACTAGTTGAGTGACTCTGGGCGAGTCACTTAACTCTGTTTGCCTCAGTTTCTTCACCTGAAAAATGAGCTGGAGAAGAAATGGCAAACCACTCTAGTATCTTTGCCAAGAAGACCCCCAAATAGGGTCACAAAGAATTGGACACAACTGACAATCTGGGCACGTGGACCAGTGGTGGATTTTGTAGGTACTGTATTTAGAATTTTAGAACTGGAAGGTGTACTAGAGCTGAGATTCTCAGAAGGAGGATGTGCCTTGTAGTCAAGACACCTGGCTTGGAATTCCCAGCTCTGGAACTTATTAGCTCTGTGGTTCACTGTGGGTTAGTCATTTCCTTGACCAATCTGATCCTCAGTTTCCTAATCTGTAAAATAAAGATAGCAGCAGTTGAGTTACCCATCTCACAAGATGCTTGTGAATGCTACAAAGAGCCGTATCCTTGTGAGCTATTATCCAACTCAAACCCTCCCACTCCCCGCTCCCCACTCCTTTTAATCAAACGAACAAATTGATCCCCAAGAAATTAAATTATTTGCCTAAAACCACACCACACCTTAGTGACAGAGCTGTGACTCCAGCCTGGGTTTCTGTTCTACCTGTCCTGAGACAGCTAGATCACACAGTGGGTAGAGTGTTAGACTCAGAATCAGAAAGCCCCTCAGACACTTGCTAGCTGTGTGATGTTAGGCAAGTCACTTAACCTCTCTGAGCCTCAATTTCCTCATTTGAAAAATGGGTATACTAATAGCACTGCCCTACAGGGTTGTTGTGAGGACCAAATGAGATGAACACATATAAATCCCTTTGCAAACCTTGAAGCACTGTATTATTATTATTTTACAAACTTTATAGCACTATATAAGTGTTAATTATTTCTGTCACTGAATTGAGGAAATCTGAAATTCCTTCAGGTCATTTCGACACTGCAAGGAGCTAGAATAGAGATAGGCAGTAAAATCCTGGTTATACTAAGTCAGACATTCCCAGCTCTTCAGTTTCTTTGCTATTAGAAAAAACAAGATATAAGTAAATGTTCTTTAGCCTTAAATACCTTAAGTACCATCAGAAAATACTTGGAAATACTATGTTGGAGGCAGCTGGTGGTACAGTGGACAGAGAATTGGACTTGAAATCAGTAAGACTTGATGTCAAATCCGGCCTCAAGCTGCATGTCCCTGGGCAAGTCACTTAACTTCTGCTTGCCTCAGTTTCCTCAACTGTAAAATGGGGATAATAGCACCTCTCTCTTAGAATTGTTGTGAGATTCTAATGAGATAACATCTGTAAAAGCACTAGACACACAATAGGCACCATATAAATGCTTGTTCTTTCCTCCTCCTCTGTTAAACTAATCTTTGAAGAGGCTCGTTTTCTCTGGGAGGTTTGTCCCTTAACCATAACTTTGGAGGACTGGGAATAAGTTGATCAGAATAATGTAGATATTATTGAATTCATCCAAAATTTATTAAGTGCCTACTAGGTTCAAGGCACTGGGATGGATTTGGGGATACAAAGATGCACATTGAAAATCTGTTCCTGTCCTCAGGAAGCTTCCATTTTTACTGGTGTATTAAGTATCTTACAAGCTGTCCTTGCCTGCCCGTGTAAACACGCACAAAGTAAGTTAAGGAGGCAGAGAGTCCTGGGAATAGGGATGATCAGAGAAAGCTTTAGAGTGCAAAATAATTGAGTTTCGAAGGAAACTAGTGATTCTAAGAGATAGAAATGAAAAGAGAAGTGTATTCTAGGTGGGGGGGGGCAGCCTGTGCAAAGACATGGAACTGGGGGGTGGATTTCAAGTTTGGGGAATAGCAAGAAATCAGATAGGTTCTAATGGGAAGGGATAAATGCCTTCCATCATGAAGGAGGGAATGCTAGGGTAGTGGTGAAAGTGCTGGATTTGCGGTGGGATCACCTGGGCTTGAAGCCTGCCCCTGCTACCTGTATGGACGAGTTGAGTGACCTCTCTGGACCTATAGGTGAGGGGTTTCAAGGAGATCAATGATTCCCTTCAATTCCCTGCAAAGGGAGTCTGTGAATCTATTTGCATGCCAGGTTTTGCTTTCTCAGTCCGACATATTATGCAGCATGATCATTTTCTTTTTTGATGGACTACCTAGGAGTAAATTTGGGAAGGCTATAGACATGGTATTTTAAAATTTCAGCCATGCATTTGACAGAATTTCTCATTTTTAAAGTCTGTAGGTCAGATAGAGAGATGTGTTAGGTGATTGTACACATAGGTGCATTTGGACAAAGTCTGTTGCTCAGCTGTTCAGTTGTGTCCAGCTCTTCCTGACCCCATGGAACACGGCACCCAAGACCTTTCTGGTTATCCTCCACTATCTAAGTGGGTCCAAGTTCATTTTCATTGATTCCATGATACTATCAATCCATCTTATCCTCTACCATCCCTTTCTTCTTTTGCTTTCAATCTTTCCCAACATCAGGGTCTTTTTCATTGAGTTCCATCTTCTTATCACATGGCCAAAGTATTTAAGCCTCAGCTTCAGTATTTGACCTTCCCGTGAACAACCTGAATTAATTTCTGTAAGTATTGACTGATTTGATATCCTTGCTGTCCAAGGAACTCCCCAAAGTCTTCTCCAGCCCCACAGTTCAAAAGTGCTGATTCTGTGGCCCTCAGCTTTCCTTATAGTCCAGCTCCCTCAGTCATACATTGCTACTGGAAAAGCCATAGCTTTGACTACATGAACCCTTGTTGGCAGAGTGACATCAAGGAGCCTCTAAGTGAAGGCTGGATGGCCCCTAGTTGGGGATCATTTGGAAGGGCTACGAGAAGGATCTGTGTTGGACAAAATGACTTCTAAAGTCCCTTCTAATTGTTAGGTTTCGTAATAACAAATAGACCATCTTGCAGATAAACATATATAGATAATGCTGTGATTAATAATATTCAAATTCATTTAAAGGCAGTAATGAAGTTATGTCTGCTTTTTGTGCTTTTTTTTTTCTTTCTGACCAGACTAGGTGGCACAGTAGATAGAGTATTAGACTTGGAGTCAGAAGACCTGAGTTCAAATATGACCCTAGACATTTACCTGCTGTGTTGCTCTTGTGGTTCATTGGTTTTTCAGTTGCGTTCAACTCTTCATGACCTCATCTGGAGTTTTCTTGGCAAAGATACTGGACAAGTTTGCCATTTCCTTCTCCAGCTCATTTACAAGTGCAGAAACTGAGGTAAACAGGGTGAAGTGACTTACCCAGGGTCACACAGCTAGTAAATGTCTGGGGCTAGATTTGAACTCAGAAAGATGAGTCTCCCTGACTCCAGGGCCAGCATTCTATCCACTTCACTACTTAGCTGCCTATGTGACCCTGGGCAAATCACCTAACCTCTGTCTACCTCAGTTTTTTCAACTGTAAAATGGGATAATGATAGCACTTACCTTGTAGGATTGTTGTGAGGCATTTGTAAAGCATTTGCCATAGTTCCTGGCACATACTAAGTGTTTAATAAATGATTGTTTCCTTCCTTCCTTTCTTAGTCAACTACTATGTGTGTGTGTGTGTGTGAAAAGAGGTGATTATCCCAAATTTACTTTAAAAAGAGACTCTTCATAATTGAGAATTGTAGAAATATAGTTAGAAGGAAGCTTGGTGGTTATCCATTCTAGCCTTCTCATTTTATAGATGAGGAAACTGAGGCATGAGAGGTTTAAAAGTAACTTGCTAAAGGTCATGCAGCAGAAGAGGTGTCACTCAGCTGTCTGAATACATACCTAGCATTCTTTCCATTATGTGGGATTATGGGATTTAGAACTAGGAGAGATGTCAAAGATCATCTAGCCCAGGAACCAATGAGGCCAAATGATCTTTGACATCTCTTTTCCTTTGAAATCCCATGATTCCATGAATAATAACAATATGCTAGTAACAATAATATGTTAACATGTGTACAACACTTTGTGCCAGGCACTGCACTAACCGTGAATAACCACTAATTGTTGAAATTGAAATTGTTGGAAGGGATCCTCTTCCATGTTAACCTCTTTGGACAATCAATTCTGGGACTACGCAATCGTCCTCATAAAAATATCCCACAGTAACACAGTCTTTTTGCCATATTCCTAGACCTTTAGTTATACACCCTATTTCTGAGTAATTTACGAGGGTTTCTCTTGCTTACAATGTTTGGATAGGTTCAAAATGGTTTGCATCCAGTAGACATAAAGAGATGAAAGGGAAGTATTCAATGTCAATTACTTCCAAATTGGAGATTCAAATTTGTTTCTGATAATTCACTTGAACAAGTATTTGTTAAGTATCTCTTGTGTGCCCAGCATCTTTGTGGGCACAGTGTGTGTGTGTGTGTGTGTGTGTGTGTGTGTGTGTGTGTGTGTGTGTGTGTGTGTGTGTGATAGAACTTGAAGAGATGGTCTTTTATCTTCAGTTTTTGTCAAACAGTCACACAAACACAGTCTACCTACCACAACAATATCAATAATAGCTCACGATTATATAAGAGTGCAGGGTATTGTGAATAGAGGTCAGGGAATATGTGAGCTTTGATTGAAAATAAAATGTTATATCTTTATTTTCATTAACTTCTAGCTGAAAATTAGGATTTCTTTCCATTATGAATATCTACAACAAAATATAATTCTGAGAAGGGGTCCATAAGGCTTTACCAGACTGCCAAAGGGGTCATAACACAAATAAAGGTCTGATCTAGAGTTTTCCGATTACAAAGCAGTTTATATATGTATTTCCTTTAGATCTTCACAATAACCCTATATGTGTAGTCCTGGGCAGCTGGGTTGCTCAGTGGTTAGAGTGCTGGACCTGGAATCAGGAAGACTCATCTTCCTGAGTTTAAATCTGGCCATAGACACTTACTAGCTGTGTGGCCCTGGGCAAGTCACTGAACCCTGTTTGCTTCAGTTTCCTCATCTATAAAATGAGCTGGAGAAGGAAATAGAAAACCAGGCCAGTATCTTTGCCAAGAAAACACCATGGGGTCATGAAGAGTCAGATACGACTGAACAACAACAAAGATAATCAATAAACCTGCACATGTGTCTGCCTATGATCCCACTTAGTGCCAACTAGATTGTAAACTTTCTGAAGACTGGGACCAAGTCTTATAATGCCTTGTATCTCTTTCATTGACTTAGATCAGATGTTGGAGCTAGAAGGAATGTAGAGATTATCTAGTCCAAGCCTTCCATTTTATAGATAAAGAAGTCGAAGCCCAAGAAGGTAAAGCCACTGGATCACATATGCAGTGAGTAGGGAGCTGAGATTTGAACCCAGGTTCAAATGATATTATTTACCATGTTTTAGTTGAGCTAAATAGAGCTTTACATCAAGCTGTCTGGAACGATGCTCTATAAACTTTTTTTGATGGGTAAGAACAAAGTTAGTTCAAACCTAGCCCACTTTTCAGTGTTAAATGAAACTAATCTTCTCATGTCATCCAGTCTCGGTCCAGGGCTTCTTACCATCAGATTCCTGCTCCTCACCAGGCTTTCTACCTCATTCTCCAGGAGAGTAATTATCATACTAATCCTGTTGTTATTTCTAGGAAAAAACCTATCCAGGTATCACACCACCTCCGTGAATCTCCCGACCACAGCTCCTTTTCTTAGCTACTCCTTCCCCATGTGATGTCTCCCCAACGAGGAGGAGGGGGCAAGGTGGAGCAGTGGCTAGCGCCCTTGACTTGGAGTCAAGAGAACTTGACTTCAAATACCACCAGGACTACCTGTACAACCATGGACAAGTCACTTAACCTTTGTCTGTCTCAGTGTCCCCATCCATAGAATCAGGATAATAATAGTACCTACCTCCCAAATCTTAGTGAAGTTTTAAGCTTTAAGAACTTAAAACTGGGGGCAGTTAGGCGATGCAGTGAATAGAGCACCTGCCCTGGTGCCAGGAGGACCTGAGTACAAATCCAGCCTCAGACATTTAACACTCAAACTAGCTGTGTGACCTTGGGCAGGTCACTTAACCCCAATAAAACTGCACTGAGACTTTTGGAACACTCACTGAGCACAACGCTTGTTACATGTTGTTGCTTTATTGTTTTTCAGTTGTGTCTGAATTGTGTCACATTAAATAAATATGACCTCATTTGGAGTTTTCTTGGCAGAGATACTCAAGTATTTTGCCATTTCCTTCTCCAGCTCATTTTACAGGTGAGGAAACTGAGGCATACAGGGTTAAGTGACTTGCCCAGGGTCACACAGCTAGTGTCTGAGGCCTGATTTGAATTTAGGAAGATGAGTCTTCTGACTCCAGACCCTGCAATCTATCCACTGCGCCACCTAGGGGCTTTTGCCTGTATAATTCTGCCTCCCTTAATAAGTGTTAAAAATTAAAAAAACAACAACGGAGTTTAAGGATTATCTACTTCTGTGTTTGCGTTTGTATTCCCTGTGCTTAATATATAGCAAATGCTTAATAAACAATTTTTTTTTCATTCATAAAAATACACACACTTCTGTGATTAGCCGCTTTTCAGGATTCAGTAAATTCCTCCTGAACTATGCTGGAACTACTCTGCCACAAACCTAGAATTTCAGTAAGGAGGCTTCAGCCTCTATGAGCCTCAGTTTCCTCATCTATAAAAACAAAAGCATTGGACTAGAAAGAAAATCTCTTAGGTTTTCTTCTAGCATTATGGTTGTCTGATTCTCGGACACATGTGGGGAAGGACCTGGAGGTTCCAGATGTAACTGACAGCTACTGAGTCATCCATCTGTCTTGCTGAAAGCTACTTTTTCTAAAGCTATTGTTTTAAAGATAATCCTGATTAGACTTCTCCCTTTAATTAAAGCCTTGTGATTTTTTTTTTGACTTTCAGAAAACAGTAAATCTATCCTATTACAATAGAATGTTTTAAAAGATAAGGACATGGAGAAAAATGGAATCTTTAGGTTTGGCACGGGAAAATGTGCATATGAATGGCCAAAGTTTAGTAACTTTAAGCTTATTTTCCTAAGGTCCAGCTCTTTGACCTCCAGAGGGTGGGGCGACTAAATTTCCCATTGTCAATTATTTTCCTTCATTCATAACTAAGTGAGGAGCTTGCAGTTTTGTTTCACTTTTAAGGTGTCAATTGATGCCCTAATGGGCAGGTAGGTGGCTCAGTGGATAGAGGCCTAGAGTCAGGAAGACTTGAGTTCCAATTTGACCTCAGATACTCTCTAGCTGTGTGACCCTGGTCAAGTCATTTTAACCTCAATTTGCCTTAGTTTCCTCATCTGTAAAATGAGCTGGAGAAGGAAACAGCAAACCACTGGAGTATCTTTTCCAAGAAAACTCACATGGGGTCACAGAGTCAGACACAACTGAATCCACTCAGCAATAACAGCCCTTGATAGTCTAAGGACCAAAAGATTCCTGTTAGAGCAGCTAGTTTATGGTACTGGAAGACAATGCAAAGTGAAAGCCTCAGGAGGAAGATGTAAAGATTTAGTTTTTTTAGCTTAATCTGGGGAGAGAAAATTCACTATTATTGCCTACAGTCATGGTTTTAGGTTCAGCATTTAAAGTAATTTCCTCCTTTGATGTTTGTTTTTTGTCTTTCAAAATATGCCATCAACCAAATCAGTGACCCTACCAAAGGTAGGTCCACTCTTCCTGATTAGGGTCTTCATTTGCAAGGAGACCTGGTTTGATGGATTAAATAGATTAGGTATGTTAGGCAGAACTTGAGGTCACATTTAACTGATCCTATCTAATCCTGTGACCTCCACAAGACTTCTCCCAAATGAAAGCCAAAGTTCTCTTGGGATAGAGTAGAGTAGTTTGGAAATAATACCATATCTATTGCACCACAAATAATTTCCAGTTTTTTTAATCTCTGTTTTCTTCTAGCTCTAGAATGATTATGGTGAGAGTTAAAGACAGATTTGCTGAAGCAATGGTTGAGACAGCACCAAGCTGTAGGGATTCCATTAGTTAATATACTCATCCATTTTACCAGAGAGAGAGTGCAAAAGTACCGATGATCTGACAGGAACTGATTGCTGCTTCCCCAACAAAAACTTTGGTTGTAAACTGAATGACAATTTTGTATAAAAGAATAGATTGCACAAGTCAGAGATTGATTAAACAAAAACCATGCATTAAGTGCCTATTATGTGCCAAGCACAGTGATAGGAAGAGGAAATTCACGAGAGCCTATGTAAAGTTCGGAGAGCAGACATACAGGTTCTGTGTTCAAACATGCGTCTTTCCTTTTACATATGTCTTTCTCTGTCAATTTTTTGGCCACAGCTAGAACTATTCCATCAATAAATATTTCTCGACCTTGTTTATCGGTGGGCTACTTTCACAAGGTAGTGTAGGGGAATGAGCAGAAGTTTTGTGGTGTGGTACAAATGGGACTCAACTAGGAGTCAAACAACTTGTATTGCAATTGTGGTTCCATGTCTAGCTAGCTACCTGTGTGACTGGGCAAGTCATCCAAATCCTCTGAGTGTCAGTTTCCTGATTTGAAAAATGAGAGTTTTGAACTAGATGTTTTCTAAGATTTCTTCTAGTTCTGGGTCTGTGTATATGATGCAATCCCTGCCGGTGGAGGAGTTACTTTTAAATAGATAAAGGAACAAAAAGAAACCAATAATTTAACTACCTTCCCTCCCACTTGGGAAAGAAGAGTAGAGGAAAAGGGAGGAAGAAATACTGTAAGAATAAATACTTTTGTATCAAAGTAGTTTAAGCTAAACTAATTGTAGTGAATGACTTTTAATGATTGACTTAAAAGAGGAGAGTAACTTTAAAAATCTTAAAACAACACCGGAGATATAGATGGATGAAAATACAAACCTAACTCTCATAATTTTAAATTCACTTGGTTGTTGGCCTAAGTTCTTGAAGA
The DNA here is from genome assembly GCA_028627135.1 of Pseudochirops cupreus. Classification (NCBI taxonomy): domain Eukaryota; kingdom Metazoa; phylum Chordata; class Mammalia; order Diprotodontia; family Pseudocheiridae; genus Pseudochirops; species Pseudochirops cupreus. Next base: position 403,049,739 of record CM053580.1, on the reverse strand, counting down.
GGACCGAAATGACATCACTATGCCAGAGTCAAGTTTCAGTGTGTCCAAATGTGGATGATCAGACCAATATGAGCTCTGATTGCTCTACCACAGGTAGGGCACAAATAAGTCTGTGTGAACATTTGAGGTGAATACTTTAAATTTGTGCATCCTGCGTTTCCTTTGAGATGTTTCAATTCTGCTTTGCTCATAGAGCACAGCACCTTCTCTGATATGGGCATGCCATGCTGAGCAGTCACCGTGCCAGTGTTTCCCATGTCACCCAATCAATTCCAAAGTTCTTAAGAGAGACTTTGAGAGTGTCTTTGTATTGCTTCTTCTGACCACCATGTGAATGCTTGACCTGTGTGAGTTCTCTGTAAAACAGTCTTTTTGGCAAGCTTAAATTCTTGTATTTAAATGACAATGTGGCCAGCCCATCGGAGTTGCACTCTCTGAAGTGAGGTGGTGTAGCAGATAGGTTACTCAGCTTGGAGTCAGGAAGACCTGAGTTCAGATTTAGCCTCAGAAACTTCCTAGCTGTGGAACAATGGACAAGTCACTCAACCTCAGTTTACCACTGGAAAAATAAATGCTTTTAAATGTGAATAACTAAACAAATAATTTTAAAAAAACCTCATGATTGTTTATTGCTTACAAACTCATCTAAAAAGCAAAGAAATACATAGAACTAATAAGAGATTGTAACAAAGTTTTCTGTGCATCAGGAGAATCAAGAAAAACTGGGGTTTCAATAATGTTTTTAGACAAAGCAAAAAAAATTGATAATATCAATAGATAAATGAGGAAATTACATTTTGCTTAAAAGTAATTTAAACAATGATACACATGTACCAACTGACAGCATCTAAACTATATAGAAAAAAATTAGTTACAAAAAGACATAGTAACACAATAACAGGAAGAGATTTTAATGTGGCTATCTCTGACTTAGACAAATCTAACATAAAAGCAAACTAAGTAAATGTGGAACTGAACAAACTGCTAGAGTATTTAGAGCTAAAAGAATTATGGTACCTTCTGAATGGGACTTCTAGAGTATGTAAATATTTCTAACATGCCACATGGAATTCTTACAAGAAAAGATTGTGTATAAGGACATAGACAAATTACAAATAAATGTTTTTTAAAAAAGGAGAAATACTAAACAAAATTTTAATACATATATTAAGTAACACAATTATATAACACACATATATAATATATGTAACACAAAATATAACACAATTAAAATGGTCAAAAGGCACAGACTTAAATAGGTGAACCTAAATAATAAGTTGGTCAAAGAAGAAACCATAGAAGTAATTAATAAAAATAAAATGTCATACCAAAATTCCTGGGATACAGGATAAGCAGTATTTGGAGGAAAATTATATCCTTAAAAATAAACATTAACAAAATAGATAAAAGAAAAGATTAATGGACTGAATATATAATTTAAAATCACAAAACAAATCAGTAAATTCTAAAATAAGCGCAAGAGGGAATCTTGAAAAATTGAAGTGAAATGGATACAATGGAAACCAAAATCAAACTATAAACAAAACTAAAACTAATTCTTTGAAAAGACTAATAGAATTGATTAATTTTTAGTCAACCTGATTCCAAAAGAGGGAGAAAAATCAAATTAACTGGGTAAAAAAATGAACAAAGAGAAGTTGTAAGGTCAGATGAAACTAACAGAATAATGAAAAACATTTTATTATTATAAACTGATAATTCAAAAGAAATTAAAGATTATTTACAAAAAGTATAAAACACTGAACTAAACAGAACTCCCAATAGAGATCTTAAATAATCTAATCTCAGGAAAGAAAATTGAACTAGTACTGTAGAAACTATCAAAGAAAAAACAGCAGTGTTTGTCTAGATGGATTTATAGGTGAATTACATCAACATTTTAGAGAAAAAGTATGATCTATGCTACACAAATTATTTTCAAAAATTAATTAGCAACTATACCAAACTTCTTTTATAAAACAAATATATCATTAAAACTTGGAATGGTAAAGCAAATATAGATAGCTATAGACCTCTATAATTAATTGATATGTTTTAAAATTAAAAAAAAATCCTGGCAGAAAAATTACAAAAAAACCCAAACAAACCAGTTACTATGATCACTTTGAATTTATTCCAAGGTGGCAAGAATGGTTCAGCACTAGGAAAACAATTTACATAATCATATTAAAAATATCAAAAGTCATGTGGTTATATCAATAAAAGCAGAAAATGTACAACACTGTTGTACAAATGTACAACAACATAAATACAACATTGATTTATGAGAAAAAAACCTTACAAATTATAGGCATAGAATCATCTTTTATAATATGGTATTAATATATATTATAATTAATATATTATATATATAATATAATTAATATATAATAATAGAATTAATATATATAATAATATGGTAAAAAAAGTGTCTATCTAAAATCCAAAGCCACCATTATTTGCAATGAGAATATACTAGAAGTTTTCCCAATAAATAGAGGTGCAAAGAGATGATGCCCCATTTCCCCACTGTTATTTGACATAGTTTTAGAAATGATACCAATGTCAATGACAAGAGAAATAAAGTCAAAGGAATGAGGAAACTCAAAGAAGAGCCAAAACTATCTGTATTTATGGATGACATAAAAGTTTATATTTAATAAAAATTCTAGGGAATCAGCAAAGAAGTTAACTAACAGAATTGATAGATTCAGTAAAGTTACAATCTGCACAAAAAACTCATAAAAATCAGCAGACTTTCTATGTAACAATAAGAACCCAGTAAATAATAAAAGATAGTAAAGTTTCATTCAGAATTACTACAAAATGCATAAAATATCTGGGAGTCAATCTACCAGAGAATTCTTGATACTTGTGTAGATATGGTTACAAAATACTCCTTAAAGAAATAAAGAATTTAAGTAACTGGATTTAGTAATAACTGGAATATCCATTGCTTATGAATGAACCATGCCAATAAAACAAAGTGATAATACGACCCAAGTTAATTTATAGATTACATAATTTATGGTGCTCGATAAAACAAAACACCCAAATTGTCTGGGAGGGAACACTATTTGACACTTATTTCTGAAAACTAGAACGCAATTTGGCAGAAATTAGTTTTAGATAAACATTTTACACACCATACAACAATAAATTGAAAATGGATCCATGGTTTGAATATCAAAGATCACATTGTAAAAAAAGTAGAAGGTAAGCAGATCATGTATTTTTCACAGTTGAGATTAAGAGGTGATTTCTACACCAAAGTTTAGAGGTGATTCCAAAAGATAAACTATATAATTTTGATTACATGTATTTTGGGCTTTTGAATAGACATGTTTAATGCAAGTAGGATAAAAGGCAAAGTGTGTGATTCGGAAAGGATCTTCCTATCACATATTTCTCATTAGGGTCCGATCAATCAATCAACATTTAGTAAATGGTTACTGGGTGCTGGGTCTGGATGTCCAAGATATAGAAACAATGAACAGAAGTATGTAAGATCAAAAGCTATTTCCCAATAGAGAAGTAAAGGATATGAACAAACAACTCTTGAAAGAATTGCAAACTGTTAACAAACCACGCAAAATTAACTCGCGACATGGGAAATGCGGATCACAGCAACTCGGAGATTTCACTTCACAACCGGCAATTTGGCCAAGATGACAAAAGATGGAAAATCAATTTTGGGAAGGCAGTTGCCCCAATCCATAGTTGGTGGAGCTAAAAATTGGTCCAACCATTCTGTAGAACAATTTGGAACTATGTGAAGAGAATTGACTCCGATTCCATTGCCAGGCATGTTCCCTGAGAAGATCAATGATAAAACAAAAGACCCCATGTACACCAAAACGTTTATAGCCGCACTTTTTGGGGTAGCAAAGAACTGGAAACAGAAGAGATATTCATAGATGATGGCTAAATAAAATTTTGCGTATGAATAGAATGAGATGTTGTTGTAGGAAATGTAGGTGATGTAAAAAAACAAAAGCTCAATAAAACTTTATTTGAAAAAATGATATGTAAGCTTATTGGGGACAAGGACGCCTCTCCCTTTCTCTTTCTGTCTTCAGTACCTTACACTGTATTTGGTCCCTAGTAAGCACTAAATAAAAGCTTTTTTTTGAGGGGGGGGAAGTGCGGAAGGCAAGGCAATTGGGGTTGTGACTTGCCCAAGGTCACACGACTAGTAAGTGTGTCAGGTGTCTGAAGCCACATTTGAATTCAGGTCCTCTTGACTCCAGGGCCGGTGCTCTATTCACTGTGCCACCTAGCTATCCTTAAATAGAAGCTTTTTGAATTGAGTTACATTGAATTGATTTCTATTCTGCATTATGGCTCCTCCAGTGGTCTGTGATTTTATTGATATGGGTTCTCCCTTCACCAGTGGGGATTACAATCTGTTCATGCCTATTCCTGTAGTTTTTGTATATCCCTTCTGTTTCTTAATTGTGTATGTATTGTATCCTCGACCTAACTCTTCCCCCCAAAACTGCCAGATCCATGAGGGCAAAGTACAATGAGAATTATCTTTGTATCTCTCCTGGTGATACTATACTGAATACATGTCTATTGAATGGAGGACAAAATGACCGGAGAGTCAACAGTTTAATTCAACAATCATTTATTAAGCACTAATTATTTGCAAAGGCACAGAAAAAAATCATTCCTGCCTCCCAAGAGCCTACATTCTCCTTGAGGGATAGACTATATCTACACAGATAAGTAAAGGTAAAGAATACACCAAAAGATACAAAGTGGTTTCAAGAAGGAGAGATTGATAAGGTGGGGTGAAGATCAGGAATAGCTTTCTGTAGGAGGAAGCACCTGAGCTGTGTCTTACAGGAAGTGAGAGATTGCAGGAGGAGAAGATAAGACTGGTATCTCTGACTGTTCAGAATACTAGAAGTGGCTTTCCAAAGACTTCATGCCATAAATCACTATAACAGGGTTGGGGAGATGAGGAAGGACTATTTGGGGGTGACAGGAGAATCTCATTAAAAACCATCATATTTTCCATTTGAAGGCTGTCTTTTTCAAGACTTATTTGTTGTAATTCAGTTGAAAGAAAGAAGTCTTACTTTATAAATTAAATTCTTAAAGAAGTATGAGAAATCTTCCCAAAGTCAACCTATTGCAAATAAAGCCTGGGGGAAAGGGGAAGAGAGTAATCCTTTCACCTTAGAGTGTTGAGGGGGAAGTAGGGATGGGAGGGAAACTGGACAGTACCAGGACAAGCAAGCCACCAGTTTGAGACTTGAGTCCCACTAGAGCTTCCTGCTAAATAAAGCCATCCATACCCTCGATGGATTCATTAGGAAGATTTTCAAACCATGAAAGAAGAAATGCTCTGTCCAGTCAGAAGCATCTCTTAGTTTCAAAGGTGCTGAGAGTGTACTCTCTTTAAGAGAGGGGGGGTCAACCTTTTGTGTATCATGGACCCCTTTGACAGACTGGGAAAGACTATGAACATCTTCTCAGAAAAATGTTTTTAAAGGCATAAAATAAAATACTTTGCATTATGAAGGAAACCAATTATCTTGACATAAAAATGTAATTTTTTCTCAAATTTTTGACCATCCTGAAATCTATCCAAAGATTCCTTAAGGGTCTTTGGACCCCAAGCTTTAGGATTTTGTATCATGCTTCAGGAGTTCCTGTTTTAGAAATGGACAGGGACTCAGAAAAATCAATGGGGTCAGCAGAAATTACATGACAAATCAAATGAGTTGTGGGGAGGGTGTGGACAGTTAGGTGGCACAGTGGATAGAACATTGGCCCTGAAGTCAGGAGGACCTGAGTTCAAATCCAGACTCAAATACTAGCTATGTAACCATGGACAAGTCACCTAATCCTGACTGCCTTCCTTCCCACCAACCTTCCCCCCCACCCCAATCAAACGGGAGTCTTTCTCCATTGAGCTGTAAGGCATCCAGATGACTAATTTTTTATAAAATTATCTGAAATGGGGTTTTCTTTCCTTGACTTTTCTAAAGAGCTTAGACTTTCTACTGTAAGGAAATTTCCCTCTCCAGGAGGCTGCATTTTTATTGATGCATATAACTTTATAGGATTTCACAATAGGGCAGCAAAGGGGCCAGTAGTTAGAAATTCCAAAAGAAATCTTGACAGCGAAGCCTGTATGACTGGCTCCATTTTCTACTTTTCTTTTAACTTTTGGAGTGAATCTGCCCAGGTGGGTGCCCTGTTCAATAAACCTTGGCTAAGTGGATATGTTAATAAATAATAATTATAATTATGGACATTATCTAGTTTAAAATTTTCAAAGTATGTTATAGAAATGAATTCATCTGGATTTACAACAACTTTGTGAAGTAATTACTCTTACTAGACCCATTTTACAGAGTAGTAAACTGAGGTTCAGTGACTTGTCTATGGCCAGCTTATAAAGTAGAAAAGGCAGGGTTGGAAGGTAGGTCTTCCTAACTCCAAGTTCAATACGCTTCCCATTGTACTATGATGCGTCTCAGACTGATCGAAGGAAGTTAGATGCTTACAGTCAGTCAGTAAGTCCCCACTATGAGATAGGCACTGTGCTAAATACTGGGGATACAAAAGGAAGGCAAAAGACAGTCCCTGTTCTCTAGGAGCTCCCACTCTGATGCAGGAGCTTACTAATGAGAAGGAACAGTAACCCAGAGCCAGGTGGAATCATTCTCTTGGCCTCACTCTCTGCCTCTATTTGTTGTTGTATACAGTCGTTTCATACTCTGTGACCCCATTTTGGAGTCTTCTTAGCAAAGATACTGGAAATTTGCCATTTCCTTCTCCAGCTCATTTTCCAGATAAGGAAATCGAGGCAAACAGGGTTAAATGACTTGGCCAGAGTCACACAGCTTAGAAGGGTCTGAGGCCAGATTTGAACTTGGGAAGTTGAGTCTTTCCTGACTGCAGGCCAAGCACTCTATCCACTGAGCCACCTAGCTGCCCTCAACAAAGCTCTAGGGATCTGTGGTTATGTTGGAAGATTCCCTCTGACCACGACTGATACAAGAGACTAACAGGAAGGGGACAGCGATTTCTCCTTAGGCTCAGTTTGCCTAGCCTGCAGGGGGCACCTCTGGAAGTCAGCCAGGTTGGGGGGAGAGCCCTGGTGGGAGTTACAAAGAGTGAGAGGAATTCCTGTGAGAGATCTGATAAGGTGAGATGACTTTAGAGTTCTAGGTAAATGCTGGCTGACACTGTCATTATTATTATTTATTGTCCTCGTCATTCCTTTGACAAACATTCATCAAGCAGTCTAAGGTGTGCATCACCCTGGGCCAGGCACTGTGGGAAATCAAAGAATAAACTAGAGGTAATATAAAGCAGCTTCCCACAAGGATCTTATAAACCGCTTGGGGAAACAAGCTATACCTGTAAGAGTGATGGAAGAGGGGCGGCTAGGTGATGCAGTGAGTAGAGCACCAGTCCTGGAGTCAGGAGGACCTGAGTTCAAATCCAACCTCAGACACTTCACACACACACACAAACTAGCCCTGTGACCTTGGGCAAGTCACTAAACCCAACTGCCCTGTCTTCCCCCTCCAAAAAGCAAAGAGTGATGGAAAAGTGAAAGACCAGTCCAGGGTAAGAATACAAGCAATTTCACAAAAGAATATAAATTGTGTTCAATGGATGGTACTGAGGACGTGAATGGTGTATGGGAGTTAAGATGATTGTGGATCGATTGCCTTTATGGAGGAGATGGAAATAAGAAAAGAGGGTCATAGATTTAGGGTTGGAAGGATCTTCAGAGGCCATTTAGTCCAATCTCCTCATTTTATTGACTGAGGTCCCAAGAAATTAGTGACTTGCTTAAGGTTACACAGTAAATTTCAGAGCTTAGATTTGAACCCAGGTCCTTTGACTATAAACCCATTATAGACTGCACTGCCTTACCATACTAGTATAAGTTAGATATGTTGTGTGATATAGGGAATGGGGAAAAAGATATGATCTATGGCCTTGAGGAGCTTGTAATTTTTGGAGATAATAATACTATAACAATGCCACATTAATAATGTTGCTGTACATTCTTCATTCTTAAAAAGGATCAATTAAATCATGGATGACTTCACTTGCAAGTGAATTGGATTTGAGTAATGTTTGCACATGTTTGTACAAAGTCATTAGCCTCACTCTCTTCCCAAGTCATTGAAGTCCAATGGCAAGACAAAAGTCAGGATGACTAGTGATGGCCTGGGATGCAATGGATACCCTTGCATCGTTGATGCCTGACCAAGCTCTAAGCACTCTGCAATGCCTACTTCCGCTGCCCTCACGGCCATTGGAACAAACTCTTCTCATCTGCCCACTCTGGCGGGAGAAGTTTCCACATGTTTGGGGTAGACATCCCCCCAACTCACCAACTGGTTTGAGGCCCATTGGTTACCCTCCAGGGTGTGGCTGCTGTGCCTGCTATGGCTTCTTGAAGCTGGATAAAGGTGGGCACCATTAATAATTTCTGCTGATCAGTAACTAGTGAACTTGTTGATTTGCTCTTGTTATTTTGTCAAGTGTGCCTGATGGTGCTACTGTTTATTCCACAGAGACTGTAAGCAGCAGTTAGGGGTTAGAAAGGTTGGCCAATCAGAGCCAGCCTGAGGATGCCCTGGGACTCCCCAAGGGTCATGTTTCTTCAGAATCTGTCTGCATTTGGGGATTATGGACTGCCTCTTCCTTGTATCTTCTTTTCTTATTTAGGATCACCTACAGGAGTTGTCACTGAAGGGAGGGTTCTTCCTTATGATGCTTTCCCCAGCTCCTAAGAGACCAGATGTTTAGGTTTCCTAATATCTCTCCTTCAATGTAGTAGATCGAGGAATGGACTTGGAGTCAGGAAGATTGGAGTTTAAGCCTCATCTCAGATGCTTAGTAGCTTGTGATTTTGTACAAATCGTTTAACCTCTTTGAACCTCAGTTTTCTCATCAGGAGAGGTTGGTACGTGGTGGTTACCAAGGTCCTTTCTAGCTCAAGAGTTTTGATTCTCCAACAACGTCCAAAATTTGGATGGTCCATCTTCCTTTGAATAGCTAGTTGTCCAAGATGGAGGGCTGGCCGAGTTTTGGGCATAAGCACATTACCATACCTAGCCAACTAACTACAGTGCCTTAAGAAAGGGACTGAGCAAAGTTGGGCTCACTTAACTGGTCAAAGTTGGTTGGATTGTCTGTTTTAGCAAATATGACCTTCCATGAGAGTCTGATAATGTGTGACTCTCTAGTAAGTGGGAAGGAAAACAGGGACCTCATTGAAGACCCATGGAGCAAGCTCTCATTTTGGCACCTGAAGTCGTCAATTTTAGTTGATCAGATCCATTTCGCAATTTGGTTATGTGATTCATAGGCATTACCTCTTATCTCAAAATAGAGGTGTGAAAGCAGAAACCAGCCAGACACAGGCTGGCTGGCTGAAGGCTCTTTGTGCTAAGTTGAAGGCTTGTCTCAGTGGAGTAGAATAGGACACATGATGCCTTTAGGTTAAATCCCAGCTCCTCATACCCTCAACCCCCAGCTCATTTCTTTTCTTCCCTTTCCCCCAGAAATGACCCTAAACCCTCTCATGTTGGCACATTGGCAGAAAAGGATCCTTGGTCATTTTAGAGGGGAAGGAAAGAATGGGTACAGCGACTTACTATATCTTAGTCCCAGCCCCCAGGAAACTTGTAGCTTGGACTGAGCTACTTCAAAAGCTTGTGAATGTTCCCCAAATGTGACTTGAAGCTTATCCACAAATATGTAGCAGGCAGTGTTTCAGGGCCCTCCTGGGAGCAAAGAACAAAATGGCGCCATGCCAGCAGCTTCACAATACTGCATGTTGTTAATGCTCTTTTGGATGTTCCTGGGTGGCTTCAGCAGAGCAAAGGAGGGTCTGTTTACAGTGACTGGTTAGTAGTATTGATTCTTTGGGGAGTGACAACTACAATACAGGCCTCTGTTATTCTCTGGGCTGGCTTGGAAAGTGCTTGGCTAACTCTTGAAGGTATCCTATGATTTTTTTTTGGTTGATATGGTACTAAATTACACACCTGGAAGGTGAGCTCATTCCTCCACTTCAGGGAACAAATCCCTCATGAGTGAGACAGAGTGTGTGTGTGTGTGTGTGTGTGTGTGTGTGTGTGTGTGTGTGTGTGTGTGTGTATAAGTTAAGTGGGAAGCAAGGCAGAAATTCAGAGTTCCAGTTCTTTGAAGACTCACTATCTCTTGGAGAAAGGAGAAGTGAGTGTAAGGTAGTGGTTTTTAAAGTATAAAAATATTATCTATAAAATAGATGAAGTCCATGAATGCCCTTTAGGTAGACTGCTCTAAAGATCTATTTATATGGAAGGGTTTATTTATTTATTTATTTATTTATTTATATGGGGGTTTTTCCCAAGGTTCCTTTTTCATTAATGTTCATTTTCTCTTGCTTCTTGGCCTTTTTTGATAAGAGCAAGCGGTGGTATCTTCTTCTGATAATTCATTGTGGTATGAAAGTGACTCTAAATTCTTGATGGTCATACATCTACACACAGTGGCCAGAGCACTGGATTTGGAGTCAGGAAGTCAATTGTGTCTGACTCTTTGTGATCCCATGGACCATAGCACGTCAGACCTTCTGTCCTCCACTATCTTTCAAAGATTGTCCAGGCTTATGTTGATTGTTTTCATGACCCTATCTAGCCATGTCATCCTCTTCCCTGCCCTGCCTCCCCCTTCCTTTTGCTTCTTCCTTTTGCCTTTGATACTTCCTGCTATCAGAGTCTTTTCTAATGAGTCAGAAAGACCTGAAGTCAAATCTTGCCTCAGACATTTACTAGCTATGTGACCCTGGGCAAGTCATTTGACTTTTTTCAACTTTAGTTTCCTTGTTCATAAAATGAGTATCATAATAGCATTTACTTTACAGAACTATTGTGAGAACCAATGAGGAAATATTTATAAATATATAATGCTTTATTATTGTTGTTATTGTTATGCAGAAGCATTGGCAAGTTCTCCCATCTAGAGAAGCTTTAGATCTGGGCCCAATAATGAATGAACTGTACATCTGCCATAATAGTAAGAACTAACATTTATATAGCATTTACTATCTCTAAAAGGCCTTAGCCTGCAGGGCCAGGGTCCCCCATTGCATTCTGGGTAATCTCTAGTTGTCCTGATGACCTGGCACAGCCCTCCCTCCCCCAAATCAAAGTCACCTGCAAGTCAGGTCATGACCTCCCTGATGCCATGGTCCTCTCTGAAAACAAAAGACAAACACAACCAAGTACTTTACAAATACTATCTCATTTTATCCTCACAACCACTCTGGGAGGTAGGTGCCCATTATTATCCCCATTTTACACATGGGAAGACTAAGGCAAGCAGAGGTTAAGTGACTTGCCTAGAGGGACACACCTACTAAGTATCTGAGGTCACATTTGAACTCAGGTCTATTCTGACTCTAACCCCAGTAGCCTATCACCTAATGATATGTGGAGAGCTCACTGCCAGATAGGTTGCAAGGTGACAAGCTTTCCAGTTCAGCTAAGTCTAGCTGTCTAAATTGTTCTGGCATTATGCTGAAGAGAACAAGGAAACCTGAGGTCGAAAGACCCCAAATTGTTTAAGTTTCTTGAGTCTGTTCCCTTTTTTACAAGATCCCCAGTGCCTAGCACTGGGTCTGGCATATGGCAGTTTGTCTCATAAATGCTTGATGACTGATTGAATCTAAATTAATAGACACAAAAACAATGAACACTTCCAAATACTAGGAGGTATGTGATCTTTTGCTTAGGCAAAACTCCACCATTTGTTTTCTCTGATGTGGGTGGAGTTGGTGACTCTGAAGCCTTTTGTTCTGCAGGGGAACTACACCAAAACTAACCCAGGGTGGCAAAATAATGCAAAATATAAAGTAGATTAAGCTTAATGGTCTTCTTTTCATTTTAAGGACCCTCCCCAACCTCCCCTCTTAGATTCCTCCCACCTCTAAATCTGGAATACTATGAATTGCCTACATGGTGACTTTACTGACCTTCCCTACCTTGAAATGTATCCCACCCCATTGGAAAATCTCATTGGAATTCTTTCTCCAGGGCCTATCCTGAATCCCCTGCTGCAAGCAATTGGTCTATCCCTGCCATTCATTAGCAGAGGACCTGGGAATCTCCACATAAGGGAGCTTTCCGGAGAACTGAAGGTCACCACTTTAGGCACTGAAATACTTTTATTGTAACTATTTTTTGATGGAAATCTTTTAAAAATGTAAATATTCTGCGATCACTGTCTTTCTTCTGTTGGGAATAGTGATGACAATCTATCCTCCCAAGAATGGCTTAGGGGCATGGTTAGAAACAAGGATTCTTGTACTTTGCAGGAATATACTTTTATGTCAGTGTTAAAATATTTCTGTTTCCTCTCTGAGCCTGCTTCTTACAACCTTCCCCTCTCTCTATCCACTTCTCTTTTGGTTTGCTCCTTTACTTGTGAGCTGGGAAATCGGGTAATCAAATCTTGTTAAGAACTGGATGTTAAGTAGGAGATGCTTGGGCTCAGAGTGAGGAACTGAGGGATGCCAGCAAGGTTTTAGTATGAAGGTTACCTTTTGGGCCTAGATATTGTGACAGCTGTTTGCAGGAGACTTTGAAATTTTTTTCTACTGCTTTAAGACTAGACTCCAGATGTTTCCTACAGGAAACCTTCCCTGGCCCTTCTTGATTTCAGTGCTTTCCCTCTATTAATTATTTCCTATTTAAACTGTATATAGCTTGCTTTCTGGGCAGCTCGGTGACTCAGTGGATAGAGGACCAGATCTGCAGCCGCCAAGACTTATCACCCTGAGTCCAAATCTGGCCTCAGACATTGACTAGCTAGGTGACCCTGGGCAAGTCACTTCACTCTATTTGCCTCAGTTTCCTCCTCTGTCAAATGAGCTGGAGAAGAAAATGGCAAGCTCCTCCAGTATCTCTGCCAAGAAAAACCCAAAACAGGGTCACCGAGGAGTAGCTGCGACTGAACTGAAAGAACAAAAGTAAATAACTGACTTTGCATATTTTTGTTTGCATGTTGCCTCTCCCATTAGGTTATAAACTCCCTGAGGACAGGAACTGCCTTTGTCCCTTTTTGTATCCCTAGGGCTTAGCACAGTTTCTGGTATACAGTAGGCACTTAATAAATGTTTATTGAAGTGAATTGAACATTTGAGAATCTCAGAGGCTGACCTCAGAGTAAGGGTGGAATTAGGTTGTTCCTTCTAAGGGCATTTGCATTTTAATGGAGGGAAAAGGAGATGTTGGAAATGTAACTGAGGACCTGGCTTGCAATTCTCTCTCTACTTTTGCAGTTAACTTCCTGTGCGAACTTGGCGAACTTCTTTTACCTTTGTGGGTTTCAGTTTGCACCCTCAGCAGTAAAATGAAGAGATTAGATAGGTGATTTATCAGCTGCCTTTCAGCTCCAGTGATCTATGATTATATAAGTCTTTTGGAATCATAGGGTTAGAGCTGGGAGGTTACCTTTGAGGTCACTTCGGTCAATTTTCTGATTTTTACAAAGGAGGAAACTGAGGCTTATGGACTTGTCCAGGGGTCACACAAATGGAAACTACTACACGTCAAAGTCAGGATTTGCACTCGTGTCCTCTCTCCACTATTCTACACTGTCTCTCTGAGGAGTGACTTACCAAAGGTAAAGAGCGAGACCTAGGTCAATGCCTCTGACACTTACTGACTGTGTCACCCTGGGCAAGTCACTTAACCCTCTTTGCCTCAGTTTCCTCATCTGTAAAATAAGCTGGAAAAGGAAATGGCAAACCACTCTAGTATCTTTGCCAAGAAAACCCCAAAAGGGGCCATATTAGGCTAACCTTAACCCTAACAATAACCCTAACCCTAACCCTAATACCAGCTCATTTAATCCTCAACAAATAACCCTGGAAAGGAGATGCTTTTATTATTCCCACTATAAATGAGGAAGCTGGAGCAGACAGAGCTTACGTGACTTACCTAGGGTCACATAGCTAATAAATATCTGAGACCAGCTTCGAACTCAGGGCCTAGTATGCCAGTCCTCTTTGCAATCTCGTGCTTCTGGCTGGTCATCCCTGAAGAGATGTGGTGGCCAAAGAGGGAGTTGGGAGAAGGAAAAGGTTCAACTGCTTTATTGGCTTATGAAGGCTTAGGTGTGTCAGAATCTAGCTAGAGACTAAAATTATCCTGGTTTTGTCCACTTGGGGTGGCCCGGATTCCTAGAGTAGCTCAGTCACCAGTACATACACCAAGATCATAGGATCATACATGTGGAGCTAAAAGGGAGCTCAGGAACCATCTAATTCTAGGCCAACCCTAGATGAAAAGACTGAGGCTCAGGGAGATTAAATGCTTTGTCTGGGGTCACCTGGGAGGTGGGTCTTTAGGGGCTGTTGGTCATGCTCTTCAACAAAGTGCATCATGAATGTATTCATTGGGTCCTGTTATGTCATACTGTATAATGGCATGGACCTATATGCCCTGATACAATATAATATCCTACTTTAAAAGTGTGATGTAATACTGAGAGGTAGTATGGTCCAGAGGATTGGAATTCTGCATCTGCTGATGTGTGATGACCTTGAATAGGTTACTAACCTCTCTAGGACTTAGCTTTCTCCTCCTGTACAAAGTAAGGGCATTGGACTGGATCAGGAGGTCTTCATCCTTTTTTGTGCCGTCAATTCCTTTGGCAGTTTGGTCAAGCCCATGTACCTCTTCTTGGAATAATGTTTTTTAAATGCCTAAAATAAAATACAAAGGATTGCAAAGAAAAATAAATTATATTGAAATAGTTATTAATTTTTTTAAAGTTTGTAGATTTCAGATTGAGAACCCTTGGGTTATATAATCTCTAAGGTTGATTTCAGCTCTAAATCCTATGATCTTGATTTAACTCCAAGACCTTTAACACCGAATGACACTATAATATTAGGAAAAACAATTCAGTAATGTCTTTTGTACATTTCATTTTGGGGGATGGGAAAGGGAAGCTTCCTTACTTCTCCATCCTTAGTTTCTTTTCTCTCAATCTAGTTTTTATGTGCCTACTGGGAAAATCCCTTTCTAGACCAGGGAGCAGCTTCCATGCTGGTGAGAATGAATCACTAGAGAAGGGTAAACTTTGCTATTTTCTTCCAATGTTCCTTGAACATCGAAGTCTCTCTGGTCCTCTGCTAGAAGGATAGTATGTTGGAATGAGGCAGAGAAATCAGGTCCTTTCCTAGTTTTCCAGTGAAATAATCTGTCCTCCTTAATGATAATCAGTCAATAACCATTTTTTTTAAAGTGCCTACTAGGTGCCATACCCTGTGCTAAGTGCTGGGGATACAAAGAAAGGTAAAAACTCTCAAGGTCTGATGGGTGTGACAAGTCGTGTTTGCTCAGGGAGAAACAAAGACCTAGATTATAAGAAGAAATCACAGGCAATAAAAACATCATGAACATTCCTTGCCCACCAACCATTGGCACTGGTCATAGAAGCTGTTGCCTTCTTTATCTGTGTGGATTTTGTCACAACAATCCACACCTTCCTATCTTCAGCCTGACTGTGTGTGGTAAAGTCCCTTCCAGTTGGTCTATCAACAAGGATTTATTGGGTATTTTAAAAATCACTTGGTGATTTGGGCTGACACTGAATGTAGAGAAAAGGCAGCATGTACAGTGCCTTTCATATAGGAGTTGCTAAGGAAATATTTATTGACAGACTCAGGGATGTTCTAGTTGTATGTTGTTTGTTAAATTTATGTCAAGCAGTTGAAACTAGTTACTGGTTTGCTTTTGGATATTGTTCAAGGTGTTCATTCTGATTAATGAGGCTCAGTATAGCATGTCAATCTGCAGACAATTAAAACATTGATTTGGGAGTCAAAAGAATGCTCTGGAAGGGTCAGGAGCTGGTGGAGCCGCCCACCAAGTTTATTTAAGTCCATTTGAAATGGGTGAAAAATGTTCATTTCAAGCTCACATCCTGTGTAGTTTAAGGTCTGAGTCATTTGGCGATTGAGTTCTAAAGACTTCTAAACTCTGCAAACATGTAAAGAACCAAAAGAAGGCCTCTAGCGTATTAGATGGGCCGTGTATGGAGGATTTTAGAAAGGCACGAACAAGAATCCCACAAGATGAGGTGGCTCAGAGAAGATGACAGATGGCTATCTTTATGGGAGAATGGAGTTCCCACAGTGTAAGAGACAGCATGGGGGAAATGTGATCAATCAGTAACTAGAGTAAGAGGGTGGGGGTCCAAATCCTGTCTTCTGATGCTTACTACATTTGTAACCTCGGGCAAATTTCTTAATCGCCCTGGGCCTCCATTTCCTTCTTTGTAAAAAGAGGAGCTTAGGTTTGATGGCTTCTGAGGTCCCTTCCAACTCTGAATCTTTCATACCATAAAGAACCCAGATTCATTGAAATATCTGCTCAGCTCTGTTCTAGTCACTTCATCTCACTAAGGCTTGGATGTCACCGCTGGAGTCAGGCATATTTAAATTACACCACACACTTAGAGCTAGGGTTAGACGTCTGATCTGGAGTAAGGAAGATCTTAATCCAAGACCCGCCTCTTGTATATATTGGTCATGTGACCACGAGGAAGGGAGAGTCCAGGCAACTCTCTATTAATTGCAGAAGTAGCATTGATTAGTATCAATAGGAGTAGTTTCTTTACCGGAAGTTCCTTATACCAATGAAATCACAGATCCATTTCGGACAAGCAAATGTGCCGGCCATTGTGCTAGACGTCAGCCTACAAAATGAAGGAGTTTCTTCCCGTGGGGGGGCTTCCATATATTAGGAAGGAACAATACCCACATTTGTTGTTGTTCTGTCATTTTTTCATTCTTGTCTGACTTTTCATGACCCAGTTTGAGGTTTTCTTTGCAAAGATACTGCAGTGATTTGCTATTTCCTTCTCCAGGTCATTTTACAGATGAGGAAACTGAGGTAAATAGAGTTAAGTGACTTACTCAGGATCACTCAGATAGGAAGTGTCTGAGGCCAGATTTGAACTCAGGAAGATGAGTCTTCCTGACTCCAGGTCTAGCTTTCTAGCCCCTGTACCACCTAAGCTGTCCAATATGTACGTAGATGAGACAATATTAAATAAACCCTAAAATTAAATCAAACCCTTGTATCCCCAGAGCCTTACACACTGGATGAGATTAATGAATTTAGGTTAAACCTGGTGTCCTGCCTTACCCAGTGGAGACATCCCGACCGAGACAAGCTAGCTTCCCTTGCTTTTTCTGTGGGGCTGTGGAGACTCTGGGAGTTTGTCTGGAGGCCTGAGGGGAACGCCTCCGAAATCAGCCCGAGACTCTCTGACCACCTTCTTTGATTCTCCCTTCAGTCTTTGCTCTGAAACTC
Source organism: Pseudochirops cupreus (assembly GCA_028627135.1). NCBI lineage: Eukaryota > Metazoa > Chordata > Mammalia > Diprotodontia > Pseudocheiridae > Pseudochirops > Pseudochirops cupreus. The sequence continues at coordinate 403,032,376 of CM053580.1, read as the reverse complement.
TGCTTTGCTGGCCTTTGAAGTCTGCTGCTGCCGGGTATTGTTTACCTGTTCAGTAAGTGATCTCTGGTGTCGGAATTTCCGTGACTAGTTTGTGAGCCTGCTCTTTCTGACAGAGTGCCAAGAGACCTGTGTGCTAGACATATTTTTCCTTCAAAAGTATTTTTAAAATATAAGTTGTTTTTCAATCAACAAGTATTTATTTGATCTATTTCGCAGTTACCTCCCCCATTTAAAAGAAAGAAAAAACCTCTTGTAACAAATATGCAAACCTAATTCTCATATTTTGCATGTCTAAAAAATATATGTATCTTTTTCTTCATCTTGGGGCCCTCATGTCTCTGTCAGGAGATGGGTGGCATGCTTTATCATCAGTTCTCTGGAACCCTGGTTAGTTATTGTATGGATCAGGGCTGTGAAATCTTTCAAAATTATTTAGACACACTTTTCTAAAAGGCACAGAAAGTAAATCCCATGACCACGCAAACCTGTTTATGTTACAAAAACAAAAACATGCTACACTAGCCTTTTTTTAAAAAATAGACAAGTTGGAAAATCATGTTTTCATCGTCTCCAAAAAGGAGACAAATACTCATTGGGAGGAAAAGCCAGCGAGATGGAACTGGGGAGGAACCCTGATGAAAGAAGGGAACAACTAACTGGGAATCAGATAAGTAGGACACTCATCCAAGTAGCTTCCTGGCAAAATTCAGACTTTTTGGGAAACAGGTTTTTCCAAAGACCAAGATGAATTGCTATGCTAGCAACAGAAGGGTTTTTATTTTTCCACAAATGGAAAATGGATTTTAAAAATGTAAACATTCCCTTGTGGTGTTTGTAGCTTCTCGAATACAGAAGGACAAAGGTCTTGCAGCTTAGAGTAGAAGACAGGAACAAGGGGATAGATAACAGCTCTCCTGTAGGAGGATTGTAATCTGAGTACCACAGGAAAAAATATACTATACATAAAAACACGGACTGAGATGGTAGCTAAATATTGGAATTAGGAGGTTATTGGCTTTTTTTTTACATCCTTGTGAGTTTTCTTGTCTTTTAAGAAAGGGCTTTAAAAAGAAATGAATCCTGAGAGTGGGGGAAGAGGGGAATAATTTGTACAAAGATAGTAAGTACAAAATATGTACCAAAAAATAAAAAAAGAGTGAATGAATCTATCAACACACTTATTGACTGTCAAATCTATGCGAGAATTTGTGTTAGGCACTGAGATTGTGCTCATCCTCAAGGAATTTCCATTCTGTCAGGGAAGACACAAATGTACACACAAAATAATTTTGGAAGAGAGGGTTGCATGAAACAACTGGAAAAGATTCATGTGGACATTTAATAAAACCATAGATTTAGAGCTGAAAGAGAGCAGAAAAGTTTAATTTTAACCCAACCCAGGGATTAGAAGAGGACACCTACAAGATTAAGGAGGGAGTATATTGTAGGCATGGAGGACAGCTTATTATGTGCATGGAGATAGTTAATACGATGTCATATGTGAGAAGGGGCAAAAAAGCCATATTTAGCTGGATCATAGGATGAAGGGAAGTAAGGAATTGGATAGTAAATCTGAAAAGGTGGGGGAGAATTAGCTTGTGAAGGGCTTTAAATGCCAACCAAAGGTGTTTTAGATATAATCCTAGAGGCCACTAGAGTTTATCAATTAAGAGACAGACATATTTAGACCTGCATTTCAGGCAAATCATTTTCGTACCTGAGTGGAGGATGATTGAAAAGGCTTAAGGCAAGGAGACCAATTAGTAGGTTATGGAACACTCTGATCTTCACAGAGAAACAGTGGCAGAGTCATTTGGAATCAGAGAGGCGCCGATAAATAGGTAGGATTTTAGAGCTATAAAGAAACCGAGAGCTCACTAAGTTCAACTGTCTTATTTTACACATGAGGAACCTAACAAAACCTGTGGAATTTAAATGACTGTCCCAAGTTTACACAATCAGTGGCCAAATCAGGACAAGACTCAGTATCCTGAATTTTTCAGTACCCAATGCAAAAGGCATTCGTTAAAGGAAGAAAAGACGGATAAACCAAGGCAGGAAAGTGAGGATAAATGATTTACCCAAGATAAAAACCGTAGTTACACACAAAAAAATTCCAAACTGAAAAATGGCTTTTTCAGATGTCTTAGACTGAATTGAATTGAATACACCAACCAGTATCTGGGTTAACTTCTTAGAAATCAGTCATTAACAGAAGCAGGTGAATTGGAGTGACTGAAAAACAGTTGATTCAGTGGCCACCTGCAGACCTGGTTAGTTTGCATGTTGCTCCTTTCATAGATAGGAAGCCAGAAACTCAATTAGGTTCAATATTTCTTGACCAGAATCCGAGATCATCTTTGAACCATGAAATGTTAATGCTTCCTTTTGTTGTGATATCACTTTTTTTTTTAACTGGGATTTGATTGGTGAAGGAGCTTCCAGTGAGGAACTTACTCTGCTAAGGCAGATTGGCACCTGTTCTTCAATTTATAGGCTATGACCAGTAATGACTTTAATGAAATTTCAGGTTCTATGTCTGCTGTTGGAAAAATGTGGATTTCAAGGAAAATGAAGATCAATCAGTTAATTAATAAGCATTTATTAAATGTCAACTGTATTCTAGGTTCTATGCTAGACAATTGGGATACAAACATGATGACAATGACAACACCACTCCCTACTCTTAAGGACTATAAGAGTCACCATAGTCATTTGAGGTTTACCCCACTAGTTAGAGTTTATGCAAAAGTCATGGTTTTGCTCTGGGTCTTTCTAAATAATTTGTCACCGAAGGTAAAACAGTAAATTCAAAACATCTTTTTGGAAGGGAAAAAAGTAAATTCAAAACATCCTTTTAGAAGGGAAAAAAGTAAATTCAAAATATCCTTTTAAGTCAAGCCCTTGGCATATCAAACATCATCTCATGGGTGCCTCTGTTGGTTATAACTATACTGCCCACCTGTCTCTTGAGCTCTTCTGTGTCAAAAGTCTCCAAGAAGTTGTCTGGATGGGTTGGTCAGGAAACCAACAAGGATGCCATGAGTGGGGAGGCGGTGGTGAGTTCATACCCTGAATGATAGACGGCATTTACAACAGGTATATTGTGTAAGCCAGGCAGGCACAGTTAAACTTGTGAAACTTATTCTAAGACAGAAACAAGAAGAGAAGGCAAAAAAGAAATTTGGAGAGAATCTATACTTCTGACTACAGTCTTTATGGACATGAACAATTTGATTGAATTGTAAATGAAAAGAAGCCACCCCCTTCCCTTTTCCTCCTTCTCTCAAAGAAGCCCTAGTAGGAAGGGAGGAGGACTCTATTTGCTCAATAGCCCTCATCAGGGCCATGCTTGTAACAGACAGAAACACGGCTGTGAATAGAAAGTCTATCATAAGGGTTCTCAAATATGAAAGTGAGGCTGGGACAAGGAATAGGCATCAAGCTCACTTCCCCTGTTCAAGATTATATAGCATGTCACCAGTGCCAACGTTCCCATAAATCCCAGCAGCAATTGGCAGTTATATCTCACCTAATGTGACTTAACGGCTTTGAAACCCTGCCCAGGAACTCATGGCATTCCATACTACCACCTCATCACAGGGGAATGAACTTTATCTCTAAGATTTTAAGTGTGTTTGCTTTAAAGATGATTTACTGTGCTCGACAATTAGCGAATTTCCTAAATTAAGCCTGATCTCTTGTTGTAATTATGTATCTTGCAATTACAATAGCAATGCCTCAGCTAGGGAAACTCAGACCTATCTATCTAGTACTGAAAAGAACACCAGACTTGGAGTCAGAAGGCAAGTATTTGAGTGCTGACTCTGGCACATTGAAAGTCATCTCTGAGCCTTAATTTCATCATCTGTAAAATGGGGCTACTTATAGTACATCAGAAGGCAGGTACGAGGAAATTGGTTTTTAAACTTTGAGCAATATATAAATTGGAGGCAAGAGCAGTGGTCTGGTAGTAAATATTTAATAACCAGCTCTCTGAAAAAGTTCACAGATATTTTCAAGTTTAATTGGATCATTGTTTTCTCTATCATTTTCTTAAACCTTAGACAGTCATTAAAACAATAAATCGCGCCCCAATTTGTAGCATTGCTGATTTCTGAGATATAATTGCTTGAACTGAAAATTTAACAATCAGATCTAGTTCAAACTGACCTTTGCGAACTTTTTGGTGAAAGACATTATTGAAGAAATATGATGAAAATGGAGGTGTGGTTTCAGCATAAGATATGAGTAAGGGGAAAACAGAATGTTGAGTCCTAATGCTACATAAAAGGACCCAAATTTTCCTACATTAAAGATTTTTTTAAAAGGAGAAGAGGCCTTCTGTACATTGTGTAAATTCTTTATAGATGCTTTGTGGAAACAGAGGAACAAATATAATGGGATGAAAAGGCATGGGGGATCAGTGATCCTATCAGCAAAGGGAGGGCCAGCTGCTGAATGGGTCCTGTGATGTTAATCCATCAGTTGGTGATAAGTATTGATTAAACATCTGCTATGTGCTTGGGACTTTTAGGCACTCTATAACAATACCATGCAGCCTTCCTACCTTCTAAGAACTTACAGTCTAGTCAAATGGAAAAGTAAACAGAAATTCCTCTAACCCAATCCCCAACCCTAACCCTAATTTCTTTCTTCTCTCTCTCACTCCCAATTCCCCTAATCTTAACCCTAGTTTCCTTCACTCTTACCTTCTTTTTCTGGTTCCTGTTTCCATTATAACATTTGGAGAAAAATTTTAAAATAAATTCATAAAATGTCAAATAGCCTCAGACTGTGCTATAGGAATCCTAAGGAGAAGGAAACCAGTGAGAGAAAGCTTTGTGGAGAAGAAGGCAATACCTTAAAATGGGTAGGACTGTGTCTGGGTCAGCCGGACTTGGGGATCCCAGGGGCCCCAGAGTACCTACCGTAGCCCTGCAGCTGGGCATGGCCGCCCCAATGGACCTGCAGGTGCTCTCAGTCGCCCTGATGACTCTTCGGAGTTAAAACTCCGGATATGGACAGAATAGTCCGACACCTCTCAGTGGAGTGGCCAAGCATCTTTATTGTCTTACAAATCTCCTCTTGCTGCTGCCCCCCAAGCCTTATTCACCTGCTCCTTTTATTCCCTTTCTGTCTGCCCTTTTGTCAAGTGTCCCGGCAACAGGGTCCTGATAGGCCAGGAGTGCTTCTCCATTGATGGTGCATTCTCAATGCCCCTGTGTTTGACGTGCAGTCATTGAGGCAGAATACACACTTGGATGCCTCTTACCCACCTCAGGTTTTCCTTGTCAGTAAGGGCACACTGATCGAGGTCAGACATCTAGGGAGCTCTAAGGGGCCCTTACAGGACTGGAATTGGCAGAGGGGTTAGAGGAGGATTTGCAGGTAAGAAGAAAGATGGGGAGGTAGGAAGGAACATGGAATGAAAGAGTTTGGTTTGGGAAGAGTTTGAGATTTTTGAGACTTTCCGCTCCCTTAATTGAAACCTCTTTGGATTCTCCTCTCCCACATCTTCCCCCTTCCCCACCCCCTACTCTTGTCGTCTTCATAAATTCCTTTCACCTGTCTTGGTCAGGTGGACAGGACCTGCTCTACCCCATGACCCCTTCACTGACCTTCTACCCACAAAAAATAAAAATAAAAATAAAAACTGTCACTAGATTCCTTTTGAAGGACCCAAGAGTGTGTGGGGAAGGAATAGGCCTCCCTTGTTTTTAAAGGAGAAATATATTTAAAGTGGAACACATAAAAAGTAAAAGGTGACAAATGTTTATATTTGGAAAGTGCTTCTGCTTTGATCCTAGTTTCTGTATTTTAAGAGGTTGACAAATATACCCTCTGTAGTTTGGTTTCAAACATCTTCAGGTCATAGAGCTCTTTATCCAAAGGGCAACTCATTTGATCCTGCATTAGCTTGTCCCTCAGGCATCCCACAGGGCTAGGGATCATAGAATGGAAAGGGTCCTTGTTATTATGCCTCAGGGGCTGCTGGTCCTGAAGCATCCAGAGAAGGGTGAGAAAGGAGGATCAGGACCAAAGCAGTGGGGACTTTTC
>CM053580.1:403001136-403026216 GCA_028627135.1 Pseudochirops cupreus | reverse complement strand
CCCCCCCCCCCCACTTAAAGTCTTAGAAAGTTACTTAAAGCACTAAGAGATTAAGTGACTTATTCAGGGTTACCCTGTTAAACTGTATGAAGAAACAAGATGAACCCCAAGTCTAGAGCTCCGACCACTTTTCCATGCTGCCCCTCTGAGGAATAGGGATCTTTTATTTTTATCTTTTCACTGAATCATCTCAAGATACTTTACTGTCAGATTACATTTCTCAGATACTTCTCTTGCCTTTCTGTTTCATGAGGTCACTTTGAATTTTTTCATTGTGGTTGATGTGTGCTAATAGCCCTTGGTCTAGGAAGTCACTTGCAAAGGAAAATGCATTGAGAGAGTTGTTTAAGACAGGTGATAACCTTCTAACAGGCACACAAGCTTTGTTTCCCTGGGCCCCCTTGGCAGACAAACTTCTTTTTAATCTTTTTTGAAGGTGAAAACTCTTGGTATTAGCTCCTGTCCAATCACAAAGGTAGATTAAAAGTATTTTAACCAGATTTCAAATGTCCCTAAGCCTTGCTCCAGTTATTAGTTCTGGAGCTGCCATACTATCTACTCACACCACAACCACCATAGCTAGTTAAGGCCCTTTTCACCTCTCACCTGGAATGTTTGCATGGCTTCCTAATTGGTTTCCTTCATGCCAAACTCCCCTTCCTCCTGCAGATCCTTCAGACAAGTGTTAAATTGATATTCTTAAAGCATGGCTCTGATTGCACTCAAGAAACTTCAGCGGCTCCCAATTGCCTTTAAAATAAAACAGGAACTCCACTATTTGGTGTTTATAATCATTCATGATCTGGCTCTTACCTTTCTTTCTAGACTGATTATCTTAGATGCTGTCATGCATTCTATATAATTCAAGCTAGGCTACTTGCCTAGTAGCACCACACACACCACCTCACACACCACACTCCATATTCCAACTCTAGACCGTTATAGATTGTTTCTGTCTTCCATGCCTGAAATACTCCTTCTTCCTTACCTCTCCCTCTTAGAATCCCTTATTCCCTTTAAAGCTCAGTTTAAGGGTTACCTCCTCTAAGAGGCCTTTTCTGATTCCCTGACATGTTGGTGCCTGCCCTACTCCCTTGAAATTACTTTTTAAAATATATTTTGAATGTATGTGTCTGGGTACCTCCCCCCTGCCACCAGGAATGTAAACTTTTTGAGGCCAGGGGCTATTCGAGTTTTCCTATTCCAAATATCTAGCACAGTGCCTGATACTTAGTGGTCACTGTCAAGTTCTTGTTGGCTTGAACCGAATCAATGGTAGAGAATATTAATATCCTGAAGATTACAGAACTCATCACATGGGTGTATGCTTACAGAACTTGGACTGAAACGCCCTGTTTTTGCTTAAAAGTCTCCCCTCTCTTCTGATTTATTTTGAACCTGGACTCATTTATTTCTAGGTTTAGATGTATGTTGGTCAGTCAAATTTACTTTACATTTTTTGTTTATTGCCTTGCCTAATTTTGTTTCCATTTCCATAGATGAGTACCAGAGATACATTTTAAACTAGGATTAGGGAAAGAGATGAGTTGAAGGAGAATAGGAAAACCCAATTACAGGGTAAAGACCATCAACTTGTATAGAAGATGCATGATTTGGCCTTCAGTCTTTTGAGGACTATATGTGGAAGATAGAGCTTTGATCCCCATATTGAGATTACCAACAGAGGAGTGCAGGGCAATAGGGAGAATGATGAAGGATCTTGGAGAGAGAATGGTATGAGGTAATGGCAAAACGTGTACTTGCCAAAAACAGAACTGTCCATCTGTCCAGACTGGTGATAGTCAGCAGACATTGAAACTCTCAGGAGAGCCCAGAAGCAGTGCCGGGGAGATAACACCCCCAGCTCCTCACCAATCATCACTGCTCTTCTCAGAACTCCTGGCATGGGCAGGGTAGCATTTCCATGAATGTTCAGATGGGAGGGGGGAAGTGGTGAATTCGCTCCTAAGACTGCTGAGAAATACAGACAGGCCCAGAGGGGGAAAATAGCATAGATTTATAGGATCACAAGTTAAGGACCAGAAGGGACCATAAAGGTAATTTAGCCCAACCTTAACATTTTACAGATGTGGAAACTGAGACACAGAGAGGCAAAGTAGCATGTAATTATAGGGCAGATAGATAGTGTAGTGGCTAGAGTACCAGGCCTGGAGTCAGGAAAACTCTTCCTGAGTTCAAATCTGGCCTCAGACACTTAGTAGCTGTGTGACCCTGGGCAAGTCACTTAACCCTGTTTGCCTCGGTTTCCTCATCTGTCAAATGAGCTGGAGAAGGAAATGGTAAACCACTTCAGTATCTTTGCCAGGAAAACCCCAAATGGGATCATGAAAGATCAGATAAGACTGAAAACAGCGACAGAACAACAACAAATGTGCATATTGACCCTGGAGAGATCATTGGACTTGTAGGTAGAGGACCTTGATTCAAGATCTACTCTTCACGGCTTGTGTGATTTTGAGTAAATGACTCAATTTCCTCAGGTTCCTCTACTGTAAAATAAAGGAGTTGGGACTTAGTAGTACCATCTAGCCCTCAGTCTAGAAGACCCTTCTCTTAAGAATGATCTATATTCAATCTGTTGCCAAGGCCTATTGATTTCACTCTTGCAACAACTCTCTCAGAGGTCCCTTTTTCTCTTCCGTGCCTTCCATCCCTCTGGAGCATCCCTTCATGCTTGGACTTTTGTAATAACCTGCTAGTGGGTCCTGCTGCCTCAAGTCTTTCCTTGCTTCAATCGGTCCTCCATTCAGCCCCTAAAGTGATTTCCCAAAGCTCACCCTTTCCCAGTCTCCTCCTAGCTCACCCCCTCCCTCACACTCTTCCGTCGTGTTTCTCTGACTCCCGGCTGTTTCATCTCTCTGCTCTGGCCCCCGTGTCTGGATGCTCCCCCTTCTTAGCTCTACCTCCCGACTTCCAGAGCTCCCTCGGTTACAGCCCCTCTTCATCCCAGCAGCTTCCCTCTCTTGACTGTTCTCGGTCCATCCTGCATTACTTACTTGCACGTCGCCGTTTACTTGGCTCCCCCTTTAGATTGTGAGCCCCTTGAAGGCAGCCACTGCTTTCTGCTCTTTTTATTCCCAGCACTTAGCACAGTGCTTGATACATAGCAGACACTTAATAAGTGTTTGTTGACTGACGGAATTAGTTTTGATTTCCTCCTTTAATTTTTGGGGGAAATGTGAAAAACAATGTACAAGATCTATAGGTTAGATTTCTTAATGGTTGAAAAGTCAAGTCAATTCTCTGTCCCAAAATGTTCAGTGGCTCCCTCTTGTCCTCTGAGCAAAAATTAAAATTCCTTTGTCTACCACTCAGGGCTCTCCAGACCTGGCACAGCCTGTATTTCCTTATCCCATAAGGATATTACTCTTATCTTATCTTACTTCCCTTCATGCAATCTGTGTCGTAGTTCAGCTGGATGACTGTCCCCTGAATATACTTTCTTGCTCGTTCGCCTTTGTTCACACGGATTGTAGGCCCAAATACCCAACCCCCCTTGCCAGTCAAATTACAGTACTACCTCTCATCCTTTAGGAGTGATGCAAATTCCATCTTCAGCCCTTCTCTGATCCAGAGCAATTTCACACAGCCCTCAGATCTCACTTAACCCTTTGTTTTGCAACTCAATGGCACTAATTGAATACATATTACAGTTTCTGCATGGGTGTCTTCCTGCTAGATTGTAAAGTCTACAGGGGACTCCCTCTAAATCCTCCACTAAACTTGTCTCCCCTTTAGTATGCACACAGTAGACATTTAAGTGTTCAGTGAGTGAACGAACTCTCATTTATATATGGTTTAGTTTGCAAAGTGATTTCCTTGCAAAAAAAAAACACAACAAAAATAAAAAACCCAAGCTGTGTAAGGTAGGTGGTGTAAAGGATTATCTCTGTTTCATAAATGGGTAAACAGACTCAATGAAATAAAATGACTTAGGCATTGATCACAAAGTATCATCATCCAGCTTCAAATCCCTGCCTTCAGCCCCCACCAGATTGCCTCTCTGTTGTACCCAGGGGTATACTGGAGCCAACTGCAGAACTGGTTCTGCCAATCGTCAAATTTTCACAGTGAGCGTTTACACCTCAGAAACAGCCCACCTATAAATCAGGGCTTGATTTATTGTTTTGTTGATTGTCTAGACCACAGGTGGAGGACCTGCGACCTTGAGGCCACATGTGGCCTTCTAGGTCCTTGGGTGCGGTCTTTTGGCTGAGTCCAGGTTTTATAGAACAAATCTTTTTATTAAGGGGATTTGTTCTGTGAAGTCTGGATTCATTCAAAGGGCTGCACTTGAGGACCTAGATGGCCACATGTGGCCTCTAGGCTGCAGGTTCCCCACCCATTAAAAATGTAACGGAGGAAATGTTAATAATGAAGATTAAACTGAAAAGCACAGCTCATGCATATTTCCCCTAGACAGCTAGTTGTTAAACATTCACCTGCACAGGTTTGCGTGCATTCCAGGTGACATTTTCAGAGGAAACTCTGATTCTGGTTGTTTAACTTCCACCGAGAACAAAATATCACTAGTATTGTCTAATAAGTACTTGTCTCATGCATCACCACCTCCCTTCCCCATCTTATCCCTAAAAAGATGGAAGATGATGCATTTCACTTGTTTTCAGCAGTTTCTGTGGAACCAGGAACAAGAGAACTGTTTTCTTCTCTTTTTTTTCCCAAGGGTTCTTTGTGGACAAGAAGGCTGAATTTCACTTTCCTTGTTTTCTTTGCAGAGTGATGTTTGATCAACACCCTTTGATTTTGCCATTCCCTTTTTGTGAGTAAAGGGAGGTCGTCTATGGCCTGTCTGTTCTTCAAGTCACTTTGAAGTAAATGAAATCATCATTGTGAGACAAGAGGGCAATTCATCTTTCATTTTGAAGACCCTCTCCAAACTAAGTCTTTCACAAAAGAAGAGAAGAAATTTTGTTCCCCCTCCCAAAAGGAGGGGGTTGGACCAGATGACCTCTAAGGTCCTTTGCCAGCCTCTTTCAGTGCTAACGATTGGATGAGGGAAACTATTAGGAATTGCCAGTTTGGGATGGACCCTGGACTGTTCAGTCAAATTAGGCTCCTGTTTTCTGATTTGTTTTGAAAGGGCAGTATGGTATAGTGAGTGGTGCAGTGGCTAGAATGCCATGCCTCAAGTCAAAAAGACCTGAGTTCAAATCTGACCTCAGAGACTTTGCCTGCAATTTCTCATTTGTAAAATGAGTTGGAGAAGGAAAAGGCAAACCACTTGCCACTATCCTTGCCAAGAAAACCCCAAATGAGGTCACAAAGAGTCAGATGTGATTGGAACAACTGAATAGCAAAAATGGTGCCGTGGTCAGGGCATGGGACTTGGAGTTAGGAAGACTTGAGTTCAAATCCTGCCTCAAACACTTAGCAGCCATGTGACCCTGGGGATATCTCTTAACTTCTCTTTGCCTCAGCATCCTCATCTGTACAATGAAGTGTCTGAACTCAGTGCTTTCTAACTCCAAATCTATAAACCTGTAGTCCTGCCATTTTGTCCTGTACTCTGGGATCTCCAGGGGCAGGAACAAATTCCTACCCTTTCTCCATAACCTTTATTCCTGTAAGGCCTAGCTTAGGGGCAGAGTACCCTGGTCTGAGCCATTGCTCCTCTCTCCAGGTGAAAGGGATCTCAACTTCCTCAAATTCTTTTAGAACACTTTACCTGAATTTCTCCTTTGTCTTGATCAGATTCTGCCTATTCTTCCTCTTTGCTGTCTTCTGATACTCCCCTCTAATTTCCAGCCACGTTGAGTGACTCTGTTTTCTGCTCATGTATTATCCTCTCCCATCTCTGAAGTCAGGTACCTCTTTTCCCCTTTCTAGATGTTAAACCCCTACCCCTTTTTTTGATGCTTAATTCAAATGCCACCTGGTCCATGAAGACTTTCTGGATCCTCCCAGTTGGTGAAGTTGTTCCCTCATCAGACTGTCCAGCTCACTTCATTTTTATAACTCTAATGCATCTAAGCTTTACTAGTTTAAAACTGCTAGAGGCAGCTGGTGACCCAGTGGATGGAGCACTGGGCCTGGAGTCAGAAAGACATGAGTTCAAATCTGACCTTAGATGCTCACTGTCTGAAAGACCCTGGGCAAATCACTTAACTTTAGTTTGCCTTACCTGTAAATTGAGGATAATAAATATATGCACCTATATAGCCTATATAAAATTACTTACCATCTTAGAGAGGAGGGAGAAAATTTGGAACTCAAAATTTTATTTTAAAAAATGAATGTTAAAAATTGTCTTTATGTGTAATTAGAAAAAACACTTTTTGAAAGAAAAATTTTAAAAAAAGAGAGAAAAGGAAAAAAAAATTTTTTAAATGCTTAACATAGTGCCTGGCACATAGTAGGTATTATATAAAAGTTTATTCTCTTCCCTCTCTAACACTTTTGGAATTCTCTTTATTATGTATTGTAGCTGTCTCCTATGCTTTATCCTTCAATTAGACTAGAAGTTCTTTGAGGACAGGGACCATATTTTATTTATTACTAGGACCATACTTCTAGAGACTAAAAGGATCCCAGAGGCTATCTTATTTTACAGATGAGGAGTCTAAGGACCAGAACGGGTAAGTGACTTGCCCAAGGTCACACGGCTAATAAGTGTCAAGTATCTGAGGCCACATTTGAACTCAGGTCCTCCTGATTCCAGCAGAAGTGGGATTTGAATGAAGAGATAGTATTCTTTCTACCTGACTAGCTACCTCCCTAGAGTATAATACTTCTCAAGCAAAGGGGTTGTTTTGATTTTTGTCCTTATATTTCTAGCTCCTAGGACAGTGTTGACGCATGGAGTAAGTGCTTAATAAATACCTATTGAGTGGATAGTGCTGGGTGTGGAGTCAGGAAGACTTGTCTTCCTGAGTTCAATCTGGCCTCAGACACTTACTGTGTGACCCTGGGCAAGTCACTTAACCCTGTTCCTCATCTATAGAATAAGCTGGAGAAGGAAATGGCAAACCACTCCAGTATTTTTGCCAAGAAAACATCAAATAAGGTCATGAAGATTTGGACATGATTGAAATGACTGAACAATAAACTCCCTCTGCTATTGTGCTCCCTTGTATCTTACAGAGTTTAGGAGGAGTTTAACAAATATTTTTTCTTTTGGAGTGCATCTTCCGTTGTGCATATTGTGTCCCTCGAACTAGATTTTAAGCTTCCTGAAGGCAAAGATGAGGTAATATTCTTCTGTGTGTTGGTAATATGCTGAACTGTGCCCTGCTCATGTGTTAAATGGCATTCAGCAAATGTTTTTTGAATAAAATGAAAATAGAACTGCCTACAGCAAATCTTCCTTTTTCCAGTGGGCCAGTCTAATTTAAAAAATTCTAGGCTGCTTTTATCCTTTCTTTTTTGGGGGATCATTGACTATGTGCTGGGCACTGGGCACTGGGCACTGAGCGTGGAGTAGGAAAGATACAAGAAGACCTTGAGGAGTCTCTGCCCTTGGTGAATAAGGCCCCCAGCCTGGAAGAAATTACAGTTTATTCTTTTTCAGTCAGATAAGGAAGACTGTCTAGTAATAGAAAGAACTCTGAGTTTGTTATCAGAAGAAATGGGTCCAAGCCTTGGACTCACTAACTACTATGTGTGGTCTTATCATTTTACTCCTCTCATTTTGTTCATCTATAAAATGGGTAGGTTGGGGGTGGGGATATGGTGGGTGATAATACTTCTACCACCTCCTTCATAGGGTTTCTGTAAGGGGAAAAAGAAGTGCTATGAAAACCTCAAACTTGCAGAAGTGTGAGTTATTATTAATAGCTAGTAGGGAGGTGATAAGACAGGTACAAAAATAGCTACAAGGCGATGTGTGGTTAATTGCCTTGACTGGTGCAAACAAAGACCTTGTAGCCATGCAGAGGAAGAGGGCTTACTTCTAGTTGGGATAATTGAGGAAGGTTTTCAGTAGAGTTTTCTTGACTGTGCCAGGGGTTAGTGCGAGGAGTTAGGATTCCTGGAAATGGTAACAATTAATGACATCCACCCTTCAAAGGCATATGCAGTAGTTGGATAATAGAAGGAAGGACGGACTCAGAGTCAAAAGCTGGATTCAAATCCTTCTTCCAAAGATCACAAACTATGTGACCATAGGCAGATTGCTCCCTGAGCCTCGATTTCCTCATCTGTAAAATGGAATAATAAAAAATGTACATAATTGGCTGTTGTCCTTCGTTCTTGAAGAGCACCAAGATGACATCACTATGCTAGAGTCAAGTTTCAATGTGTCCGCCTGGCTGATCAGAGCAATACAAGCTTGGAATGTTCTACCACAGGTCGGGCACAAATAGTCCATGTGAACATTTGGGGTGGATACTCAAAATCTGTGCATCCTGTGTTTCCTTTGAGCTGTTTCAATTCTGCTTTGCTCATAGAGCATAACACCTTCTCTGATGTGGGCATGCCATGCTTAGCGGTCCTGTGCCAGTGTCTCCCATATCGCACAATTAATTCCAAAGTTCTTGAGAGAGACCTTGAGAGTGTCCTTGTATTGCTTCTTCTGACCACCATGTGAATGCTAACCCTGTATGAGTCCTCCATAAAACAGTCTTTTGGGCCAGTGTACATTTTGCATTTGAACAACGTGGTCAGCCTGTGAGAGTTGCACTCTCTGAAGCAGAATTTGAATGCTTGGCAGTTTAGTTCCAGTAAGGACCTCAGTGTCTGATACCTTATCCTGCCAGCTGATCTTCAGAATCTTCCTAAGACAATTCAAATGGAAGTGATTCAGTTTCCTGGCATGGTGCTGGTATGTGTCTAGGTTTCACAATGAGGTCAGCGCAATGGCTCTGTAGACCTTCTGTCTGGGAGGCAGTCTAATGAGTCTTCTCTCCTATACTATCCTTTGGAGCCTCCCAAACAATGAGTAGTGAATTCACCAATGAGAGAAGTCCTACCAGTGGAAATCAACACTTTCTCTATAACATATAGTGTTAGACAGCTTCCTAGAGCAGAGGTGTCTAACGTGGGCACAAGAGGCCTATAAAAACTCTGGGGGTTGGAGCCTGAAGCAGATTAAAATGTAATTGGAAAATGTTTAACAAAACATTTAAAAATGCAATATAAATAATGTTAATTTGTGGTTTTCTATGTCAATAAGCCTAGATCAAGCATCCAATTCTATTTGACTTTGAAACCACTGAGACTAAATGACCTTGCTCAAAGTTGCAGAGCCAAAAGGTGTCCAAGGCGCATATGTATTTAAAACTCTTTAAGTGTCAATTATAGTTACCATTGTTTATGATATCAATATGAGCAGGATGGAGAGTTAGGAATGGAGCTCTGTAGCCAGCCCTGGCTGCCTCATCCCATCCTTCTAGATAAATGCATAGCTAATACCTTGGCAAGCAATTCGGTTTCAGCCAGTAAACGCCCAAGCTCCTAGTGAGTTGGTCTGACCTTCAATTTCCAGACTTTGGGTCTTAGGCTCAGAGAACTTTCAAAGTTTTCTTGGTCCTGTCTGTGACCTGAGAAGTTGTGACTTCCTTCCTAGGTTGGACACAAGGATGAATGACCAGAAATGCTGCTGTTGTGATACAGTCTTAGGAACATAGATTCAGAGTTAGAAGGGACCTCAGAGGCCATTAAATCCGATCCCTTAATTTTACAGATGAGGAAACTGAGGGATAGGGAAATCAAGTGACTTTCTTAGGGTTACATGATACATTTACATAATGCAAATGGATTTTTTTCCACCCCAAAGTAAATGCTAAGAAACAACATGGTGTAGTAGAGAGCTGTCCTTGTGGTCAGGAAGATTTGGGTTCAAGTCCTGTCTCTGAGGCTGTGTGATCCTGGACAAATCCCTAAAGGGCTTTAGGCAGCTCTAAGTCCTAGAACCTGAAACTCAAATTTTCAGAGAAGGTTTGAACCTGCATTAGTAGAGGGAGCTTCCTCACTGAGGAAGTCCCCACACCAATGGAAATCACATGTCCAATCTCTTTCCTGAAGTGTTATTATGCTCAATTTATGGATGTGGAAACTGGGATTCAGAGAGACTAAGTTTTTGCCCTTGTATCCATAGCACCTAGCACAGAATCTAGCATGTAACACTTAATACTTACTGATGGATCCTTTGGCCTGTGGTCCCACAGCTAATAAATGTCCCCAGGATCTGAACCCCTCCTAGCCATGTTGTCCATTCAATTCACTAATGGTTGACTCTACAGAAATGATTTCAAAATATGTTTTGTCTACAATAATGTCCTGCATTTATATAACATCTTTATATAAAATCATTTTTGTAAACATTTTTGGAAAGCCTATCTCCTTGATTCTCACAGTAGGCCTAAATACTAGGTAGGCGCTCAAAGTCCATTTTGCAGATGATGAAACTGAGGTACAGGGTGGATTAGTGGTACAGCAAACTGAGACCTGGGAAAGACCTTAGCTTAGAAAGGCCAAGGTCTCCCACTGCATCCAGGGCCATCTCCAGGCATCCTGATCCATATCTGGCCATTGGATCCAGATGGCTCCAGAGGAGAGAGTGAGGCTGGTCACTTTGCACAGCCTCCCTTACTTAAATCCAATTCACTTCCAAGTCATGGCTTCGCCTTCCTGATGCTGTGGGCCTCTTCTAGAACGAAGGACAAACAACAATGAGAAGAAGACTCTAATACAGGGCCGATTCTCCTGGGGCTCTTGTCTGGACGCCAAGCTGGTTTAAAAAACAAAATAGGCAGTAAAAATAAAACGATCTGTCTATCTATCTATCGTCTATCTATCTCTGCATGATAAAGTCTCTCTTGACACGTTTATTTAACTATAGAAAACTTCGACTGAGAGGTGTAACAAAAGTAATTCATAATTCGCAGTTAGCCTTCCCATGTGATCGTCTTTTGGAAATTTGAAAAAGAAAAAAATTATCTCTAAAAAGCAAATCTACTTTGAATAAAATAAAAGTCAAGGAAACGTTGATATACCTCATGATTATTGTTTACTTTTGGTTCCTTCCCCACTCCTTATCCCGTGGCATCAGGAAAGGCAGCAAGGTATGGGGAAAACATACTGGTTTTTTGTTGTTATTGTTGTTGTTTTAGTAGAGTTCAATTTAATGCAGCCACACCTGTGCGGTTCTCTGTCCTAGGTGCTGGAGATAAGCAAAGTTTAGGTAGGACATTTCATGGAGATCACCATCAAACACAGAGAGGTATCATACAGGGAATATATGTGTGTGTGTATACATATATATGTATATATATATATATATACACACATATAATATTATATATTGTTATGTATATAATGCATGTAAGGTACCAGACACTGAGTCAGGAGGACCTGAAACTCGGCAGTTGCCAACCATTCAAACTCTGCTTCAGAGATCACAATTCTGATAGGCTGGCCACATTGTTTGAATGCAAAATGTATACTTGTCAAAAAGACTGTTTTATGGAGAACTTACACAGGGCAAGTGTTCACATGGTGGTCCGGAGAAGTGATACAAGGACACTCTCATTTTATTTTTTTTATTTTTTTATTTTTCCAATGGATAAAATGTTCTGTGTAATTTATTCACAAAGAGAAAGCAAATTCCCCAAATTCATTTTATAGCATAGTGACATGGAAATAAATGCATACTTAGTTATATTTGCTATAAAACATATTGAAAGTATTTGCCACAATATATTAAGTTGTCATTTATTTTTTAAAGCCTCAGGCACTATGTCATTGTTCTTAAAGATGTAATAAGACAACCAGCATCCATTATTTCTGAACCATGATAATTTTTGAGCTTAATTTTTAAAAGGTTAAAAAAACATTTTTTTCCTAAGAAAAAGATTTTATTTCTGTTTTTTTAAGTTTAAAAAATTCTAGATATGTTCACCATTCTAAGAAAGTTCAGCAAAGGAATAAAAAAATAAGGAAATTAGTCATCTTCTGAATCATTTTCTTCCTTTGTTGGGAGAGAGGACCTGACTGAGGACATTAATTTATCTTCAATCTGTTTCTTAGGATTTTCTTCTAGATCAGTTTTGATTGCTCCAGATTCAGAAAGTTTCCACTCCAGTTCATCCCTTGTCAGGTTCATGCCACCAAATACTAGAGGACCAATGAACTGGGCCTTGATATCGCCCTCAAGGTAGATGAGTATTGTGGGCAGATTTCTATCGGGATAGTTGGGTATTTGCGTTGTTGAAATGGACTTGATAAATTTCACATTGGGAAATTTTCTTGCAAGTCCACTAAAGTGCTGGTTTATAAGTGTGCACAGAGGGATTCCTTGTTTGGAAAGGTGCAAGATTACCCACAAGCCTTTGCCAGCTTGGGGAACTTCTTCAACATAATCCTTCCCTGATATCTCCAAAACTTTTTGCGTTGAGCTGCTTTCCATTCCACAAGCCTTTGTTGCCTGTACATGTCAATAGCACGCTTGTCTTCCTCATCAAATTCATCTTCATTTTCTTCTAGTTCTTCTGGAGTCATGTCTTCATATGTCTTCACTACTGACTGCTGAAGGATGTGCTTCTCCTCTTCTTCTTCACCCCTCTTCTCCAGGTCGTCCAAGCTTTCCTTTGGGGGCAATATGCCCTTCTTGCGCTCGGTGTCTGCATTGGGGTCCTGCATCTCGTCGCCAAAACCTTCATGTAGGCCAGAACACTCTGTTCCTCACTCCCAGTTTGCCCTCAGCCTCAGTTGTCCACTCTCATTTTGTACGTACACACACACATACACACATATACATACATTTTATATATGTGTGTGTGTGTGTGTGTGTGTGTTGGGGAAGGGCAAAAAATCTTAGGGGAAAGGGGCTCTTAGGGCTTTCTCTGAGGGGAGAGGGTCTCCTGAGGGATGGCATTGGGAAAAATAAAGGAAACTGGATTCTAGGTGGAGGAAACAGAAGGGTTAACAAATATATAATGAAGTGGGTTCAGTTTTAAGTGTCTGAGTTTTTACAGGACTTATAATATATTTTCTCTGATTTTTGTGGAAATAATGCCATGTGTGAGGACTCCAGAGAATGGAACTTTGGCTTGGGTAAAGTTTTCCAGTTTCTGAGAATTCTTTTTATAGAAACATGCAGCCACTTTATAAGTCCCAGTTGAATGACTTTTGGGGGGAATAGGAACATTGAAGAGATCCTAAAGACAGAGGAAAAATTAAGGGAGTTAAATTAATTAAAGGGGAGTATTAATTAATTAAAGGGGAGTGGCAGCATTTGTCAGCCTGGCAAAGAGAAAGTCAAAGGATGTTTTGAATTATTCCCTTCACTTTAAAGAAAGTTTTGGTAAAATAAAGATGTTGATTATATGTTCCTTGAAGGCAGGGATGGTTTCATTTTTGTCTTTGTATTCTGATTGCCTAACACAGTGCCTGGAATATATTGGATTTTTAATAAATGTTCATTGATGGATTGGTAGATGGATTTGTCTTCTCCACAAGGCATGATACAATGGAAAATATGCTAGATTGAAATCTCAGCTTTGCTACTTACTACTTGTATGACCTTGGTTGATGCAACCTCTCTGAGACTCCCTGCTTCCTCTGAGAAATGAGGGGGTATAACAAGAAATCCTCTAAGATTCCTTCTAGCTCTAAATCTATGATCCTATCATGTTAGAACTTGGAAGGACTTTAAAAATTATCTAGCCTAAACTCCTATTCCTCTCTCCTACTTTATTTTAACTTGCGTTTTTTTTTTCCTTTTTAGAGGGCAATTGGGGTTAAGTGACTTGCCCAAGGTCACACGTTTAGCAAATGTTGAGGCTGCATTTGAACTCAGGTCTTCCTGACTCCGGGGCCAGTGTTCTATTTACTGCATCACCTAGGGCACCCCTCCCCCCTTTTATTTAAAAAATGAAAAATTTTGTAATGAACAGTACAAGGTGGTTGGGAGAGATGGAAGAAAACCTGTGAAAAAGAAAGGGCATAGGACATAGGCAGTACTGGGGTATTGCACAATCCAGAAAGGCTTAGGGGTTGAATTAGTAAAGGATGAGAAAGTTGATAGAAAGAGCTTTCAAGATCAATATACAAAGAACAAATTTCTTGGGCCTTATTAAAGGGAAAGGAAAAGAAAGACCATGGCTATTGAGACCCTCTAGGAAGGTAGAAATGCTGTAGCTTGTAAAGTGTCAGCAACAGATGAACTCTTTAGCAGGGTAAAGCATACTCTGCAAAAGAGGAGGATGAAACCAAACCAAACAGAAGAGGGGTTTGGAGACTCAGCCGAACTAATATTGGTAGAAGGAAAGAGGGATGTCTAGCTTAGAGAAGAAAAGTCCAAGGGAGCAGGGAAGGGAGAACATGATCTATCTTCAAATATGTGAAGAGGATGTATGTTTAAGTGGGATGGGACTCCCTCAGCTTTGTCCCAGAAGGCAGGTGGAGGAAAAATGTAAGCAGAGGAACAGGGGGCAGCTAGGTGACACAGTGAATAGAGCACTGGCCCTGGAGTCAGGAGGAACTGAGTTCAAAACCGGTCTCAGACACTTAACACAAAAAACTAGCTGTGCAACCTTGGGCAAGTCACTTAACCCCAATTGCCCTACCTACCCCTCCTCAAAAAGAAAAAAAAAGCAGAGGGACAGATTTTAACTTGAGATAAGGATAAGGAAACCTAGCACTTGGAGCTGTCCAGGTCAGGAATTTTGGACTAGAGTTCTCCAAGCTAAGATTGGATGATCACTTATAAGGAGACCTTACAGTGTGGGGTGATAGCTGTTCAGGTACAGCTTGGATTTGATGGTCTCTGAGGGTCCCTAACAGCTTTGAGATCCCATGAAAATCTGAACATATTAAGGAATAGCACCAAGAAAGGGTCAATGTCCTTCTTCCTAATCTTAGCAGGAGTTACAACTCTTCTGAATCAATGAATTTTCTTAGAGCCTTTTGCAAAGTGTTAAAGAAACAATCCATAAAGAACTTGATAAGGCACTGGACTTAGTGCACACAGGAGACTAATTGCAAACATAAAAGCATTATGAAAACAGAGTGACTTTTTATATTTAAAAACTGTCTATTTTCTTCCCTAGAAAACTTCAGGAAAAAACTAGATAAGGTATAGTGGTAGCCATAGGACACAGAAAATTTGTGTTCAGAAGTCGCAGGTTTGAATCCTGTCCTTATGACTTATTCCCTGTATGCCTTGCTGCAAGTCACAACCTCTGTGGGCCTTAGTTTGCCCATTATAACATGAGAGGTTTATACTAGCTGATCTCTACACTTTCGCCTAACTCAACATCCTGTGAGTTTCTGAGCATGTGTTTTGTGTGACTGAAATATTCTCTTTGAAGTTAGAAAACTAGGACAGAAAACTTGTCAATGATCCGTATGTGATCTTTGAGTACTAGTGAGATATAGGGGAGTTGTTTGGCAGTAAGGAGTTTCCTCCTTTTGAAAACTTTCATTATCAGAGGTACGATATAGCTCTTGTATTAAAATAAATATGAGTGTTCCCATCTGGTTTTTTCTTCCAAGAGGCTGCTGTGATGTAGTGGAATGAATATTGGGCTTAAGGTCCTAAAGACATTATTTCAAAGCCCAACTCTAATACTTGCTGTAGGACCAGGCAAATTACCTCACCTCTGAAAGCTTCAGTGCCCTCAGGTGTAACATGGGGATAATACTTGTAGTACCCCCTTCTCAGGGTTGTTGTGAGGATCAGATGTGTGAAAAGAACTTTGAAAATTTTAAATATCAGCAGTTATTTTTCTGTCTTCAGATATGGTACTTTAAATATATATATATAAATGTATATGCTTGATTGACAAGGCAAATAAACTCTTGGCTAGTGTTTGGAGGAGGAAAAATTCTATTGATCATTGGAAAATCAGATATTTTATTTTCCCTTGGTAAATTCTATTCTTCTATACCAGGTTCTATTCTCTCTGTCTCTCTCTTTCTTTCTCCATCTCCCCATCTTGCCTTCCACCCTGACCTACCAGTTGCCTCCAGTAAAAAAGCAAGCTGTTTTGGTAATGAGGTGAACTTTTCTGAGGACCAGTTTTATTCTTTTATTCATCCACATGCAATTATAGCTAGTCCCATTGGTGGCCATGGTAGGGATAAGAAGCCAAAAACGTGAGTGGAAATGAATGATGGGGAAACTAGATTCCACAAATATCATTTTGGGAAAAGTTATGAGAAAATGAGATGGCTTGATGCAATCTGACCTATCTAGACTAGGAAGCAGGATGCTGACCCTTACTTACCTAGTGGTGTTCAATTTGGTGGGATTACACAGATGGATATGAGAACTCTTCTGGATGAGAGGTCACACTTGTTTGGTTTAAAACCAAGGAAAGAGATGTAGTTCTTACTGCCCTCTTTGCTACCTGGGAAAGAATTGGCCATGGATTTGAATTCATCTCAATAGAGCTTAACTCTTTCCTACTTTATTTATACCACCACCCACTACCACCCCACTCCTATTCTTTTTCAGACATCAAATAATATAATGTATGTAAAGCACTTTGGAAACTTTAATATATATATATATATATATATATATATATATGTCAGCTCTTTATTATTATTATTTATTATTATTATTATTATCTTGAAAGAAGTACAGATAATTTTTTTTGGGTATTGGTGGTTTGGGCTAAGGGAAGAGGGGGAAAACAGTTTTTCTGGTAGAGGACAATCTGAAAATGATTCACTGGACCCTGGATTTGGAGATAATCATTTAGAGGTGGGGACAGCGGATTTAGTACTCCCAGGCTTCATTCTTGGAGTTTCCTACATTGAATAAATATGCCAAAGTACAGCTACAAGAGGGGAAAGTTCACCAGATGCCTTTGCTCTCTGCTCTACCCAACGGGAGCTTTCCCATCCTAGCTTCTCTTTTAGCCAGATGCTTCCAGAATAATGTTTTGGATTGTCTTTGCCTACTTCTCAAAGTTTCAGTGAGCCTGGGAGCTAGTAAATCAGTATATCCTGGGGAGACTCCTGAGTATCTGTCTCCATTGTTTCTCTCAGTTTCTGATAAATGATGCCACCCAAGCTTGGAAAGTGGGAGTGTGTTAGAAGTAGCCTGACTTCTGTGAAACTTTCTGGAAAAGATAGAGAGCTCACCTCACTCTTAAAAAGAACTCCCCACCCACCCAAGGGAAACACTTGGTAACCTCTTGACCCTTAACACTTAAACCTGCCATTTCCTTGAGTGTTATGAGGACATTTGTCTGATTCAGGGATGTATTTTTTCCTTGATGATATGAGACTGCTGTCTATCTGAGTCCTAAATCATGGTGTAAGATCAACTAGAAAGGGGAAATGCTGACACTGAACCCCACAACCATTAGAAGATCCCCCTTCTGATCCTGTCTCTTCTAGGAGGACAGTAAGACAAAGAGGGGAGAGAAAGAGGGTTGGTAGCAGATAG
Organism: Pseudochirops cupreus; assembly: GCA_028627135.1. NCBI lineage: Eukaryota > Metazoa > Chordata > Mammalia > Diprotodontia > Pseudocheiridae > Pseudochirops > Pseudochirops cupreus. Next base: position 403,008,836 of record CM053580.1, on the reverse strand, counting down.
AATCTCTCATTTAAGTTTAATCTGACCTTCAGGAATTCATTAACTTTGAATTGATTGGCTATACTAACTGGTGACCTCCATATCTTCTTCAGCAATATACATTAAGCCTTTTTGGTAGAAGTAGAATGATTGAGGGGGTCAGGTGATGGAGGGTGTGTGGGAGGGAAGCTGTATATGGCTTACCATTAGTCACTAGACTTATCAAGAGAGCCCCATATTAGTCAGGGGATCGAATTCTGCTATATAGTTATCTATCTCTCCTACTATCTGCCTGTTTGATATTCAGGCAAGGCAGATTGCTCCTCATTGTTCTCCTTTTTAGATTAGACATTCACTCGATCACCTTTTAAGTTTTGCCACTCTCAAATTCCTCTTGGAACATGACTCCTCCAGGGACAAACTGCTAAGTGTCTGGACAGCCTGGCTTTGGGAGGTTGGCTGTGTCTGCCTCCAAGTCTTCTCCCTGAAATGGGGTTGGGGGAGGTAGTGGTGATAACAGTGCCCACCTTGAGGGCCCTACCTAATGGAGCAGGCTGGCCTCATTCTGTGTGAGTGGATGTAAAGATGGGTGGGTGGTAGAAAGGATGGCTGCTATGGTCTGGCAAGAACAATAGGAAGTGAATTAAGGAGATCTTGAAAGCCTAAACAGGGCTCTTTCAATTAACTGCCTCTCCCTCCTCCACAAACCCCCTTGTATGATCACAGAATCATGAAGTTGGAAGGGACCTAGAACAAGGGTTGTTAACCTGCGGGCCATGGACCATCCTCAAAGGATACTGGGATAGATTCAGGAGGTCTATGAACTTGGTTGGGGAAAAAACCCCACATCTTTATTTTCCCTAACCTCTAACTGAAATTTAGCATATCTTTCCATTATGAATGTTGGCAACAAAATTTTATTTTGAGAAAGGGTCCATTGGCTTCACCAGACTGCAAAATGTAAAAGGCTAAGAACTCCTGATTGTTGAATCCTATGAAAAAAACAATGAAAAAAGGTGACATGAAGTGCCCAAGAAAACAGAGATAGTTAATAGCAGACCTGGATTTGAACTGAGTCCTTCTCCTGAGGTCCAACACACCAGCACCTCAGTTCTTTCCACCGTAGATTTTTTCTAAGTTCTACCCCAAACCACACCAGCCAGACAAGATTGGCAGAGAGTCTGGTGGAGCTACAGGAAGGAAACTCTCTTAGTTTCCAAGGTATGTGACTGTGCCAGGGACAGCTGAATCTCAACTTGGCTCATGAGCCTCATGCCTCAAGTCTGAAAGGGGAGAAGGACTCAGAATCATGCTGTCTTCTAAGTGTGATTCCAGAACCTGGGAAACAGCACAGCAGCCTATATGTTTCAGTGAATGAGATAATCACAGAAAGGGATGAGTTGTACTTGAAGGCTCGTGAAAGGTCTTAGACAAGAAGGTGAAGAAAGAAAGCCACGGTGTTTAACTAGAATTCATTTTGAAGCAGATAACATTTAGTAGATATCTGAATTATCATTTCTACTGAGGATGGGTGGGTAAAGTATATTATGCCAATTACATCAAAACAATAGCATCTTGTTCCCCTTGCACTGAACCGATAAAATTGCCTGTCCGGGAGTAGGAAAGTATTTCATTTGAGCACCTTTAAAAAGGATAATCCTTTCTGCACTTCCTCTCCAGGGGGTGGGTGTCCTTTGTTCTTTTGCCCCTGACCCAGAGGTACTCCTCATTTCACCTTAAGTTTTCAGGAAAGAGCTTCTCATTGAATAAAATAATGCAGTGTGATGAAATGACCAATCGCTCAAGTAAGGAGGAAAAAACAATCAAAGGGCCATTCAGGGGACTACTTTATTTAGAAACTAGGAGCCATGTTTTTGTTTTGTTTTGTTTTATTTTATTTTATTTTAATGAACCAATGATTTCATTGATGTTGGGAACTCCACGTGAGGACTCCTTCTCCCAAAAGATCAGTGAGTACCCTGCAACTGAGGAGGCAACATAGTACAGTCAAAAGAGGACTGGCTCCTGAATCAGAAACCTTGCAAAGTCTTGTCACCTTGAGCAAGTCACTTAATTTTTCCAAGTCTTACTTTCTTTGGTAAAATGAGAGGGTTGGAAATAGATTACCTTTAAGGTACCTTTCAGTGCTAAATGTATGCTTCTATGATTATAGTCTTTAAACTTTTATGTATTATGGACCCCTTTGCCAGTCTGGTGATACTTATGGTGTCCTTCTCAGAATAATTTTTTTTGGGGGGACAGGCAGGCAATTGGGGTTAAGTGACTTGCCTAGGGTCACACACCTAATAAGGGTCTGAAGCGAGATTTGTACTCAGGTCTTCCTGACTCCAGGGATGGTGCTCATTTTTTTAAAAAATGAAATGCATAGAATTTCAAGGAAACCCAATTATATTAAAATGAAGATGTATTTTTTTTCTCATCTAAATTAATCAACCCCCTGAAATCTATCTACAGACTCCAAGGGAAGAATCCTTATCTTAGACAGAACTTGGGGGCAGTGAGAGGTTATGTGACTTGCTCAGGAAGTATCAGAAGTGAAGCTTGAACCCAAAGTCTTCTTGACTCAGAGGATGTTGTTCTATCCACTATTTCTCTATTGATTGTATGGGATTCTAATGGAGGCCTGGGATCAGTGTTGCAGCAGGGTCCCACCTCTTTCTCTGTGGGAGAGCCTGAGCAGATCCTGACACCTGCTATACCTTGTTACTCTTTGTTGCTCTTTAACTTAGGAACTGTTGTTGTTCAGGCATTCAGTCATGTCCAATCTTCCATGACCCCATATGGGGTTTTCTTGGCAAAGATACCAGAGTGGTTTGCCATGTCCTTCTCCAACTCATTTTATAGATGAGGAAACTGGGGTAAACTGCATTAACTGACTTGCCCAGGGCCACACAACTAGAGACCAGATTTGAACTCAGATCCTCCTGACTCCAGGCCCAGCCCTCTATCCACTGAGCCACCTAGTTAGTCTAGGAATACTCAAGGTAAATGTAAATGGTGAGAATGGAACCCAAGAACCTGAGAGTTGGGAGGGACATCAAGGGCCATCTAGCTCTTCTTGCCTCTCTTATGGATAAGGAAACAGGGGCACAAGAGTCTTCTAGGTTTGCAAGGCCACCATTTTGAAAGGTACATTCAAGGACAAGAAGCTAGTTGGGAGGGGGATGTGGATTCAATATTCTCCATATTAGGAATTCCAGAGAACTCTGGGAAATAAAAGGAAAAACTAAAAAATCCTGCCTGACCAAGCTGCTTAACTGATCATATTCTTCAGAGGCTTCACGTACCATTAGCTCCTGGAAATTGTTTAAGGTATGGTCATTGCAAAATAGATCTCACAGATATGTTTTCCAGACCTTCTCTGCCTCCCAGGCTCTCCTTCTCTGTGGGGCACTTTAATGGTGGACATTTCTCCTTTCTTTGGGAAGATAGGATTTCCTCAAAAAAGCAAGCCCTTTGGCAGTAACCATTGTCAATAACCCCAAGGAGAGTACCCATCTCTTTTTCTTCTCTGAGAGGAAGGCCAACTTATTAAAAGAAAATTAGCCCAGGATTCTGGACCAGTATTACTAAAATAACCTTCGTGTTGCAAAACTGATTGGGTTGACAGAGGGAAGACCAGGTGAGACTTCTGGGGAGAAGAGTGGTCTAGTTCTTTGGAAACTCACCCTATAGAGGGTGTTCCCTCGTGTTGTGTGTGTCTTTGAAGAGTCTAGTACAGTGGGCTGAATTGCAAGTCGTTAGAGGGCTTAAGTAACAGCACCCATCCATACGATCAGATGGTCATGATGCTACATCACGTCAATTCCAGTTCCATTCTTCCTTCTAGTCACCAAGCATAGTGGAGATGACATCATCCTCTACTCTTCCTTCATTTCCACTCATCCTGCATATATATCCGAATAGCTGCCAACTCTTATTGAATCTACCTCCTCAACTTTTCCTTACCCTTTTTCCTTTTATTTATTTATTTTAGTTTTCATTATGCACTTTTATAGATTTTAAGTTCCATTTTTTTCTCCCTCCTTTCCCCTTCCCCAGATGGCAAGCAATCTGATATCAGCTATATATATGTATAATCATATTAAAAATATTTCCATGCCCCCTTTCCCCCTTTCCCAATCATACCATAACTACCTAATTTTAAGCCTTTGTCACTCATGACTTAGATTATTGCAATAACTTCCCAAATGATTTCCTTGCTTCCTGTCTCTCCTCTCTCCAATCCCTCTTCAATGAAGCTACCAAATTCATATTCTTAAAATGCAGGTCTAACTATATTATCACTCTGCTCAATATACTTCAATAGGTCTCTATTGTCCATAGGTTAAAGTACAAATTCCTTTATTTTGTATTTAAAACTCCTTTCCAAGCAGATGCCGGTCTTCAAGACTGATGGTACCCTTTTCATCATCCCCTACTTGCACAACAACACAACATAACACAACAGTTCCCACACACAATACTACCTTCCTTGTGTCTCTGTCTTTGTACTAGCTGTTTCCCATGTCTAGAATACTTACCTTTGCCTTTCGAAGCCCATTGCTCCCTTCAAGACTCATCTCAAAGGTCACCTCTTTCAAGGGAAGGGAATAAACATTTATATAGTGCCTATTACTAAGTGTTTTAAAAACATCTCATTTGATCCTCACAACAGTCATGCAAAATAGGTGCTATTATTATCCCCATTTCACAGTTGAAGAAATTAAGGCAGACAGAGGTTAAGTGACTTGCTCAGGGTCACATGGCTAATAAGTGTCTGAGGTCAGATTTGAACTTGTCTTCTAGACTCTAGGCCCACAAGGATCTATGTGCTGTACCACATCACTGCTACTTTCAAGAGGGCTTTGGTGATTCCCCCAATTGCTAGTGCCTCCCCTCAATCATTCTATATTTCTTTTGTAGCTATCCTTTATTTATTCATCAGTGAATACATATGCTTATGGTAGAATAGAAATTCCTTCATGGCAGGGACTATAACAATTTTGTCATTGCCTGCCTAGTATCTGACCTAGTAGGTGCTTAAAAATTCTTGTTGATTGTGGATCCTTGAATATACTTTCTCAAACTTTTCCTGTTTTTTAAGATGTACCTACAGCAGCAGTCATGAGACCCTGGAAACCAGAGATTTTAAGATTTTTCAAGGAAATACCCGATTACATCATTTCTAGATGATAACTTGGACTCAGGGATTTCCATCTCTTCTATCCTACCTAAACTTGCTCACCATCCTAATTATCTTTTTCAGCTGCAAGGAAATGGTGGTAGCCTCTTTCTCAGGGCTCTCCTATGACATCCATCTGAGAGCAAATGAGGATGGGGGAATCAAAGATAAAATGGACTGGACACAACATTTTACTAGCCCTGCTCTTTTCTTGAATGGAGTTTGTCAGTGTTCTTCTCTGTATTCCAGGTGAGAACTGGTCATTGGTCTCCTTAGGGACAATGGCTTTCTCAGTGAATACAAATTTTGAAACTCATAGCAGGGGCCCTTTTGGGTAATCATTGATGGATCTTTCACTGATAATTGTAACTCTCTTCCTCCCTTAAAGTCCTACTCTGAGCCCCATCAGGTTGTGGAGGTGGCCCTGGGGTCTTGAAGGCTTGGCTGGTAGCACACAAGCTTCTATACAGCTAGAGAGGATGTGGGTATAGGCCTAATTGGCAAGTCAAGACAGCAAGCATCTTATTAATGCCTTCTATGTGCCAGGCACTGTGCTAAGTACTGAGAATACAGAGAAAGATAAAAAAAAAAAAAAGTCCCTACTTTCAGGGAGCTTACAATGTAATGGGTGAGACAACATGCAATCAACTATGTGCAAACAATACGCACATACACACATACATATACATATTTATGTGTTTGTATATACACACATGTGTATGTATATATATGAATGTATGTATGTATGTATGTATGTATGTGTGTGTGTGTGTGTAAACTCAGAGAGAGGACACTTGCCCTTAGGGGGACTGGGAAAGGTTTCTTGACAAAGGTAAGGTTTTAGCTGAGATGTGAAGGAAGCCAGGGAAGTGAGGAGGCAGGGATGAGAAGAGAAGGACCTATAGGCCTGAGGGACAACCAATGAAGGAACCACAAGGAAGCCATTGGGACTCTATCCCATAGTATATGGAGAGAGTAAGGTATAAGAAGACTAGAAAAGTAGGAAGGGGCCAAATTTTAAAGGGCTTTAAAAGCTAAATAGAGTGTTTCATATTTGATCCTGAGGACAATAGAGGACCACCAGAATTTGTTATTGTTGTTGTTTGTCCTTTGTTCTGGAAGAAGACCATGACATCAGGAAGGTGGTGCCATGACTTGCAAGTGAATTGGATTTAAGCGAGTCACCAGCCTCAAGCTCTTTCCCCTGGAGCCATCTGGGTCAAGTGGCCAGATATTGATATGGATGACTGGAGATGGCCCCAATTGGAATTTATTGAATAGAAGGATGACATGGTCAAATCTTCACTTTAGGTCGTCCACTTTGATAGCTGAGTGGTGGATGCACTAGAGTAGAGATTGATTCCAGGGAGGGAGACCAATCACTATTCTGCAATAGTTCAGGTATGAGGTGAAGAGGGCTTGCACCAGGGTGATAATAGTGTTAGGGTAGAGTAGACTTACATGAGAGTATGGCAACAGATTGGACATAGGGAGAGAGGAGAGAGAGAGAGAGAGACAAAGACAGAGAGAAAGAGAGATGATACAAGGAGGACATCTAGATTGAAAGAAAGTCTGAGAAGCTGGGAGCATGGTGGTACCTATGTCAATAACAGGGAAGTTGGTAATGAATTCTGCCTGTTGTCTGAGGACCAGCTGACCTGAAGTCAGAGAAACATCACCAGAAAGTTGACTATAAAATGATGCACTTTTTTTTTCAGTCATAGTAAATCACAAATAACGTTTTCTAAATTTTGTGAAGGGTTTGTGATTTTGGTCAATGGAGAGAGGAACCAGACTGATGAAATAAAGATCCCTGACAAATGGAAGTAAGGTTACCTGTCCTAAAGGGCTGGAACTCACTGTCTGAGCCAGCTATCCCTGTGTGACCTTATCTTAGGTTCATTCTGAGAATATTTTGAAAAGGAAATTTAAGAGTGAGGACTGAAAACATAGAAAACAGTAAGTTATAGTAGATAGCACACTGGACTTGGATTCAGGACAACCTGGGTCCAAATACCATCTCAGAGATTTACTGGCTGTATGTCTCTGAGCAAATAATTTACCACCCTGAGCCTCTGCTGTAAAAGTGGAAGATAGTTGCTTCTACCTCATAGGGTTATTGTGAGACTCAAGCGAAAAAATGTATGTAAGGAACTTTGCAAACCCGAAAGGACTCCATAAATGTCGGCTGTTATTATTATGAGGCATCATGGTGTAGGCAAATGTTATGTGCAACTTTTCTTTTATCACCTTACCCAGAATTAGTTCCTTAGAAGGAAGAAGAAGCTCTTGGTGAGGTGAGAGAATTCTTGTGCCTCTCTCACAGAACCATTACTGATGGCACCTGGATAGCAGAAGTAGAAACAATGAATAGGTGGAAGATGAATTTTAGGTTTGATGTCAGAAAAATCTTGGCGCACTTCTGTAGAGGGACAGGGACAGGGACAGGGTAGAGAGTGGAACGGGGAGAGGGGATGGCCAGATAGGAAGGAGGGACATGTAATCAGTCTCTCACAATGTGCCCACTGTGGAGAGG
>CM053580.1:402990889-403001036 GCA_028627135.1 Pseudochirops cupreus | reverse complement strand
GGAGGACATAGGAGAGATTACATTGGGGGAGGGGTTATACAAGGGGATGGCTGTTTTGAGGGGGGGTAGGGGAAAGATGGGGAGAAAATTTGTAACTCAAAATCTTGTGGAAATGAATGATGTAAACTAAAATAAATAAAATTTAAAACTTATTATTAATGATAAAAAAAAGAAAAAAAAAAAAGAAAAACCTTGGCAGTCAGAGCTATCCAAAAGTAGAAAGGACTGCTGGAAGTAAAGGATTCCCCCTTTTTGGATGTATCTGAACTCTGCTGGAATAAATGATCCCTTATCAAGAACGTCAAGAATTCCTTTTTGGGTGTGAGTTAGCTGAGATGGTGCTTTCCATTGGAATTTGAAACTCTGTGATCTGTGATCTTGATTCAGCTATGGACAGTGGGCTACAACTTATTAGTGGAACAACTGATAGATAACTCAAGAATAGCTCAAAGTCTCCAAAACTCCAGACCAACTTAGGAGAAACTTTGTAAGTCACCAGACCCATCATGAAGTGACCTTTACTCCCCTTTGCTCTCATGTTCTAAACTACACCTCATCTCATCCAGACCTTTCCTACCAGGCAAGGTATTTGGAAACACCCAACATGCCACTATGGAGCACCTCCACCTGAGTCACAGTTTATAAAAAAGGACCTGGACTCTCCTCTCTCTGGTATGAGACTAGACCACATTTGGAAAGGTGAAAGATCAGCATTTTATTATTTGTTAAACCACTCAGCTTCCTAGAAATAAACATGGTCTCTGATGTTGATTTGAGAACTAGAGGATATTTTTCAAGTCTAATAAATGTGATAAAAATAAACAACATCCTTTCATAAATTTAATGGAGCATGGCCCTGTGTTTATCTTGTATCTTATACTTGAGATTACCACACCGGAGGAAGAAAACACTTGATTAATGCAGTGAGTCTATTTTGTAATCTGTGGCTGGCTGGAAGATCTTCCTCTCCCTCCTGCTGTTCCCTTTCTTTTCTCTTTTGTCTAGGAAAGTTATCAATGTTGTTACTTCGTGATAATAATAAAGTAACAATCTCCTGATTTTTGGTTTGCACAAATGCAGCCAAACAGAATCTCGTTCTTTTTTTTTTCCTTTTGGCAGAAGGATGAATCTCTTGTTACTTTTTAACAGGGTGTGGGCTTATCAGCCTTGCACGGGATTGAAGTGTGGAAAGACCATATTTCATTTAAGGTGACTATCCTGAGAAGGGAAAAAGTTATGATTTAAAACCAAAACCCAAAGTATCTGCTGAGGAACTCAGCAGAGCAATGGAGCAGAAGCCAGAAGACGGACAATTCTACCATTTATTATCTGTGTGACTTTGAACAAGTCCCTTAACTTTCCTGGGTCTCAGTTTCCTCACTTACCAAGTGAGAAGGTGGGACTAGATGGTCTCTCAAATCTCTTCCATCTTTAATATTTAGGTTAGTTCCCTATGAATTCTCGGGAATTATGATATAAATTAACCTTTATATTTTATTTTATGATTGATCTTTACAACAATCTTGTGAGAAAGTCAGTATATATATATGTGTGTATGTGTGTATCCATTTTATGGGAAATTGAATAAGGAAATTGAGTCCGAGAGGTTTAGTGGCCCACATCTTTTGTCTTATAGGATAGCATCTTTCAATGGAGTTGTACCCAACATTGTAACCCAAATCTCAAACACTCATCTTACATAGTGAGAAATCACAGGAAGGGGAAAGAGAAATTGTGACAGGTATATAAGTGGACCTTTAAGAAGCCTGGCCCTTTCACCCAAGTTTACATTGAATATAGCCAACTATTCTCAATGATATGGCAAGAGACACTGAAAATACAGCCTCAACAAGTACCTAAGGTATCAGGATCCTTGAGAACAGAGATTAGCTCAATTTTTCTATTGGTATCACTACTTCCTAGCACAATGCTTTAGCACAAGTTGGGCACTTATTCAATGTTTGTTGGTTGATACATTATGTCTAGAAATACATCAGTAGGTCATAGGCCAGAGGGGACATCTTTCTAGTGGCTACTATTGAAAGAACCCATCATTGCAACATACCAGTGGGGCAAAATGACATTGAGAGTAGGGGAGTTAGATTATGGAATTGAATGGACTTCTTGGGAGGGTAGGTCTTAAGATATGCAAAGATTGACTTCTAGTAGAGACAAGCTTATCAAAAGTCCTACTTGAGAGGGCTAGGAGATGAAGGAGATGGTGGGGGGTGGTAGAGTTAAAAAGGGAGGATGAGAAAATCACCCTTTCTTATAGTGAGAGTACCAGTTTGGGAACTGATGGATTGTGAGACCCTGGATTTAGATCTGGAAGAGACTTTACAGACTAACAAATTCTACCATCTAATTTTACAGATTAGAAAACCGAGGACCAAAGAGATTACCCAGGATCCTTTACTAGTCAGTTACTAAGTATCTGAGTCAGGGTTTGAACTCAGTCTTCCTGACTCTAAGTCTAGCTATCTATCCACTAATTTTATTGTTCCCTATTGTATGCAAGACAGTCAGTTGTCTTTTATTCCCACACTCTCAATTGAACCTTTCCTTGTGACAAAGAAAAACATTTAAAAAAACAAACCAACAGTGATGGTATATCAGATAGTGCATACAACATTCCACATCCTTAGTCCCCCACCTCTTTACTGAGAGGAGGGAGGTATATTTCATCATCAGTTGATTGACACTGTGCTTGTTCAATACAAGTAAGTCAGAGGTCATTTTTTTTAATTTAATTTTTTTGGGTTACATTGTGAGTTCTGAGCTTACTCCCTCCTTCCCAACCCTGCAGTAGAGAAGACCAACATTTGGCATAGATATATATGTATAACCGTATAATACACTCTTCCATATATCAGTTTTTTCTCTGGAAATGCCTTTATAGTTGATTTAAACATTCTTATTACTCAGAAGAGCTTAGTAATTTACAGTTACTCTTCAAATAAGATTGCTATTAATGTGTACAACATTCTCTTGGTTCCGCTCATTTCACTCTTGTTATTTTATGCAAGTCTTTTCATGTTTTTTTTGCTAAAAAATCAAGCTGCTTATTATTTCTTAGTAGTATTTCTTCACATAGTAGTATTTCATCACAATCATAAATCATAATTTATTCAGTCATTTCCCTATTGATAGACATCCCCTCAATTTCCAGTTCTTTGCTACCACAAAAAATTGCTATAAATATTTTAGAATATAAAGGTTCTTTTTCTTTTTCTCCAACTAGTCAGAGTTTGATGGTCTTTGTATCATTATTTATAATTATATAGGCACTGTACATATAGTTTCCCGGCTCTACTTTTTTCTTCTCTGAATCATTTCATAGGAGCCTTTTCCTAAATGTTTCTCTGAAATATTTATATTTGCTATTTCTTATGGCAAAATAAAATCCAACTGCATTCATTTGCCACAATTTGTTCAGTCATTTCCTAATCAATGGGTACCTTTTCCTTTTAAGTATTTTTTTGCCAGAAAAAATGCTACTATGAGTCTTTTGCTATATAGAGGATCTACGGGTCAAAAAATCTCAATGGTTTAAGTCATTTTCTCATATAATTTCAGATTATGTACCAGAAGACTTGGACCTATTTAGAGCTTCACCAACAATGACATCTTAGTGTCTTTACCAATTTGTTGGCTATAAAATGGAACTTCACTATAAGTTTAAAAACTGAGTTGTTTTCATTCACATTTCTCTTCTTTGTATCATGGAGCATTTTTTCATATAGTTGTTCATCATTTGCAATTCCTCATCTGAAAATTATTCACATCATTTTATCACTTTATCACAAATTCAAAATGAATAAAAATTAAATAAAAAAAATTCTTACCCTGAAAACTACTTAGTAGCAGTTATGTAACTACCAAGGAAACTTACGGTGTATGTGTAAGTAATAATATTAGTAGCCAACATCCATATAGCATTTTAAGGTTTGCAAAATGTTTTACATATATTATTTTACTTGATCCTCATAACAGCTTTGTAAGGTAGGGGCTAGATCATCTCCAAGGAAAAATGATCAGTTGCTGGTGTTAATGTAAAACCTACCCCATCATTGTTTGATTTCCAATACATACCTGTCTTCACTGAAGTCCTCTTCCTAAGGGCTTGGCTGAGACTTTAGGTTCTCATTAGGTTATGACTAACAAGCCTTGCCAAGTTCTGCCAAGTTGTAAAGGTTTGGAGTACAGGCTTGGTGATGAACTGCCTGTCTTTGTTGTCCTGGGACCAACCTAATTAAGTTCAGAGAGGATCATCGATTCAGGTTGGTTGCAGATTGATGTCTTTCTCCCACCCCCAGCCACAGCAATACCTGAAGATCGCCTCTTAAAATACAGAGGGCCTGCAATTCATATAAGGGGGTGAAGTGGGTTTACTGGCAGAATCACAAGTCTTTGAAGTATTTATGTAAGTAGTATAAAATTGGCCATTAAATTTCAACACACTGGCCCCTAGTCCACCATTTTGCTTGGAATTAAAAGAATTGTTCATTTTCCCCATTCTAAGCAGAGAGAAGCATCAATACCTTCCTTGCTAAGATAGTTGAATTTTCACATTATACTTTATGGGATATCCTCTATTTACCTAATGTTTTCCTGTCCAGTCTTTCCAGACTATGAATTTTGTATATTTTATATACACAAAGGTGACTTTTCCTTCCTTTAATGACCACTTCTTATCAGCACAGGCACCCCACACTGGCTCATAAATATGTCAATCCTAGCTCACTCTCAGCCTTTCTACTCCAGAAGCACAATTCCTTTATGAGCTTTTCCTTCTCTTTCCTTTGGAACAAGCTTCACTCCCTCCTCCAACCCAACTTTCAGATTAGCTCTTGGTTTTATGCCCCATTGGTAGATATAAATAAATGGAAGACTGATGCCTGCACAGTGGAATCATTGCAGCAAGAGTATAGAGACAATATAATACAAGGTCCGTGGAGCCAGGGCCTTCCGATTCCAATTAAATATTTCCTGTCAGTCTGTGCCAATTGTGCATCTTGTAAGAACATTTGAAAGCAGAAGTCTGAACTCTCAGGGACCCCCCTCCCCACCCTTTGACTTAAAAACTTGCTTCCTGTTTGACAAGATTTAACAAATAGAAGCAAATGCACACATTGAGCAGCACAAGGCATTGAGAAACGGCTCAGAAGTGCAAACGTGGTCTGTTTCCTCTGCTTGTGCCCACCCACCCAGCACTGCTGTCCTTTAGGGCTTGTCTTCTTCCTCACAAAATGTCTCTGGACTTCAGAGCTTTTTGTATAGAGTTCTAATGACGTTTCCAGACTTACAGGAACTAATTGCATATCTTGGGACCTTCTCTTCCCCAGCAGATCCTGGGTGTGTGGTCTTGAAAAAGCCCAGCATATCCATGACACTGCAGATGTTGAGTATTGGGCAACGGGGTGGGGTGGGGGTGGGGGTAACATGGGTCTCCGTGCTGCTCTTAATATGTGGTGCCTAAGTAATTTCAATTCTCGGTGCCTCAGTTTTCCCGATCCACAAAATGGGGATAGGATTAATAGGGAATATGAGGACAAATGAGATGAAATGAAAACCAGGTCAATGTAGTGAAAAAGAGTAATGAGAATTCACATTTTCATAGTGCTTATAAATTCATATTTACCAAGTACTTTTCACATGATGGTCTTGTAAGATAGTTATATATTTATTGGTATCCTCCCTCTCTATCCCCACCATATTTTAAATATGAGGAACTGAGGCTCAGAGGGGTTAAGTGACTTCAGATCAGAAGTTAAGAATTCAAAGGAACCTTATATATGGCCTAGTCTAATTACCTTATTTTACAGAGAAAGAAAGTCACACAGGTAGGAAGCATCAGGGTTGGGACTTGAACCCAGGTCTTTTAACTCCAAATCCAGCCTTCTTTTTACTAACTTTCTGCCATTAAGCACTGAAGTTGGAATCAGCATTGGGGAGGTCAGCACTAAGGAGGTCAACACTGAGGAAGTCAGAACTGGGGAGGTCAGCATTGAGGAATATTAGCACTGGGGAGGTCAGTACTGGGGAGCTCCTTGTAGTGGAAAGAGTATTAAGCTTGAAGTCAGGAGACCTGAGTCTTAGCTCTGTCTCTGCTGCTTGCCACATGATCTGGGAATATCAGCTCCTTATTTGTTAGAGGGTGGAATGAGACTTCTAAATCCTCTTCCAGTTCCAACAGGTTTCTAAATCTAGAAACCTTGGAGCTGGTCAAAAGACACAGTTACCTTGCTAGTTGATTAATACTGTTGCTACCATTCTTCTGTATTCATATTTGAGGCTTAAGTAGTCAAGTAAATTAGAAATAAGATAGGAATCCGAAATCTCAGAAGTCGTGTTCCCAAATTATTCTACCTCATCAATGATGATGATGATGATGATGGTAATAACAGAATTTACATAGCACTTGAAGGTTTACAAAAGGCTTTCGTTAAGTGGTATCTGGGGCAGCATTCCAATTCAAGTCCTGTGCTCTACCCACTGTGCCACCTAGTATGCAGTTACGCTCCAGTAATAATTGTGATGCATGAATGGGGGTCAGTGTGGTATAGTGCAAAGATTCTTAAACAATTTAAGAAGCACTGAAGGGGTCACAAGTTGTCAAAGTTTAAGAAACTCTGGTAGTGGATAGAGTACTAGTCTTAGAGCTGGGAAAACCTGGGTTCAAAGCCCACTTCTGACACATACTGTGTGTGTAGCTCTTGGCAAGCTACCCATTGCAGTTCTAGGCAGCTCTCTAAGATTATAAATCGCAGGGAAGTTGCTTGTCTTCACTGGTAGTGAGACTTTACTCATTTGAAAATTCCCTGCATCACTGAAATCAAAGATTCAGTCTGTTCTCACATGAATGGGGTTTTAAAAAAATGTTTTCACATTGGTGTTTGTTTGCTTTGAGATTGGGTCTCCCTATGTCACCAAGACTGGAAGTGCAGTGTTATTCATCTGTTCTTAGTAGCGTTACTGACTGGCTCTCTCTCTGTTGCTGATCTGGGCTGGTTTGCTCATCCTTAGGCAGTCCACTCCCTAGGGATTCACCACATTGGTGCAGGACGTGGTGTGGGCACTCATTCTGCTTTAGCCCCACTTCAGCTTAGAACTCCTGAGCTCAAGAGATCCACAAGCCTCCACCTCTCTTAGTAGATAGTAGGCATGACTTGCCACAGATTGAGGTTGTCCTCAGAATATCCTTGGGAGGTGGCAGATGCAACTGTCATTATTCCTATTTTATCAAGAAGAAAATTGGGCTTCTGGGAGACTGTGACTTGCCCAAGGTCACGCACCAGATAAAAGTTGCTCTGCAAAAATCTCATCATCATCCATTTGCTTTAGCTCTGATACTCAACACTTCCTCAGTACCATCTCCTCTCTAACTGGAAGGCTGGGGGGGAAAGGGAGGGGGAGTAGAGCAAACAACAACAACAAACCCTCCTCCCAAAACTACCCTTTATAGAGGACTGAGAATTTCTAACTCTTCATTTTCCACTAGCCACTTTGCTTGGTTTCAACTCCAGGAACACCATGTCCTCCCTGCCCTTCCCCCTGCTGTCCAGCTTCTTTGGGTGCAGTCTTCCCCCATTAGACTGAAAGCTCCTTGAGGGCAGGGGCTATCTCTTTTTCTTATGTGTATCCCCAGCAGTTATCGTGGTGCCTACTGAATGAAGATTCAAATCTAGGTCCTCTGATGTTAGGTCCATTAAACCTATACTGTTTCTGTCCCTGGAATCAGGAGGACTGGAGTTCAAATCTAACTTCAGATGCTTACTAGCTGTGTGACCCTGGGCAAGTCATTTAACCCTAATTGCCTCAAAAAAAAAAAAAACCCATCCGAAAACTTGTATTGATCTTAGACAAATGAGTATTCTAAAAAATTCAAAATGCTATCTGAGGAAATCATTATTGTTTATTTACCTTTTCCAACCTGTACAGCAATGCATATTCTTCATCTTTAGTATGGACGCTTTGAGAAGATGTTGTATAAAATAGTTTTCTAATTGTTCTATAAAATAGATCTATTTTTATAATACTAATGGAACTGCTATAATCTTTGGGGAAGTACTCTTTCACGTTACACTATCAATTATTAAGCAGTTCATGTCTTTTGACCCAGTAATCTTACTATTATAGAGCTAGCAGTTATGAAAAGGGGGAGAAAGATCTATTTGTAGAAAAAATTATTTAAAATTGCTTTATTCAAATGGATAAAATACCAGAAATAACTTATGTGCCCAGTGATTGGGAGTTGGTTGAAAAAATTGTGATGTGTGAGTAGGGCATCATTTACCTATAAAACCTGACAAATATAATCAAAGAAATATAGGAAGACCAACGAATGGATGTAGAGGGAAGAAAGCAGGATTAGAACAATTCATGCCCACATTACATGTAAATAATATTTATAATGGTAACAAAATCTGAACAAAAATTAGAAGAGTTTGGGAGGGAACATGGAAACAAACAGGATGTTTTTGTTATCATTTTGTCAGAATTAATACAGGGGTGTCTCCAAAGTCTCTGTGTTACAGCACTAAGACTTTTGGGACACCTTGTATATTGCTCGGCACTGGACCTGACGTTTCACTGGTAAGGAACTCCTGAATGAGAACCAATACAGGTTGGCACCACTTCTTCAACTTATAATGTTAAAGAATTGCTTAGAGTGGGGCGGCTAGGTGGCATAGTGAATAGAGCACTGGAGTCAGGAGGACCTGAGTTCAAATACGGTCTCAGACACTTAACACACACGCACACAAAACCTAGCTATGTGACCTTGGGTAAGTCACTTAACCCCAATTGCCCTACCTTCCCCCCTCCAAAAAGCAAAACAAACAAACAAACAAAAAAAGAAATCCTTAGAGTGCCGAGACTTCAACGTGACTTGCTCAGGGTCACATTGCTGGTCTGTATCTGAAGTGGGATGTGAACCCAAGGCTTCGTGGGCTCATGGCTGCCTCTCCTTCCATCAATTTTATGATTTTAAAAAATTTTTGTTAATGGTTACTAAGTTTAAAAGAAATAAAGTAAATTGAAGTATGTTTTTTCAAGGGTGGGAGAATGAAAATACAGAGTACAGATTCACTTTATGGAGTTCCTTGGACATGGTAATCACTCACTAAAAATTTTATTGATTGATTGCATTTCTTTCCCAAGTGGAAATATGGATTTGCACAAAATGTAATAACCAAACATAATTTCTAAGCTAAAATGTCCTGCTCTCCCAATTACTTCCAGCTCACAATCACCATCAGCAGTTCTGCTATGGAAATGGAAAGCCTCCACCAGCACCAGAAGCAGCAGCACTGAGACTCCCACCATCACTGCTACTATCATCAGCAGCAGCAACAGCAGCTATAGTCACTACCCCCATCTCCACTACCCCTGCAGCCTACCTAGGTAACCCTTACCAACCTGTGACAGCATTTCTGTCATCATGACAACCACCATTACCACAGATCTGGATGACCCTATTGCCAAGCCTACCACTAACACCACCATGACTGCCATGACCAATGTCACCCCAATCACAATCTTGCCTTCCTTGAATGGTTTAATTTTTGAAGTAGTCAGTTGCCATTTCTGTCTCTTAGCCCTAGTGAGCCATAGAACATTTCTGGGTCTTAATGCTATTTTTTTTTTCCAGTAGGAAGAATAGAGTTCAGAGTCTTATTAAATATACAGTTTCATGTGGTTTTTCCTGGGATGACTTGTTTCACTTTGGCCTAAAGGGTTCTCTGGGACTTTAGAAGCTTCTGGTCCCTGAAACTTGCCAAGGCCGCATGACCTTTCCCATAGATCAAACCAGAGACACCTGTTACTACAGTTTGTCCTTACGTGTCCTCTGAGTTTGGCGACACGTGATGAATCCTTTATATGAAATACACACAGTCAATCAAAAGATCAGAACAAATTCAAACAAACAAACAAAAATGACAGATTGTCTGGAGCAGGGTCTTAACACAGGGAGTCCACCGACAGGCGGTGCTCCTGGGGCCAACCCTGACGTCAGCAGTCTCACCTGAGAGCCAGAACCGCTCAGCGCCTTCCTTCTTTTTTTTCTTTTTTTAATTTTATTATACTTTGCATCATTCATTTCCACAAGATTTTGAGTTACATATTTTCTCCCCATCCCTCCCCC
>CM053580.1:402957528-402990389 GCA_028627135.1 Pseudochirops cupreus | reverse complement strand
TTCTCTTCCCAATTTTTCTTTCACTTCTCTTATTTGGTTTTCAAAATCCTTCTTCAGCTCATCTCTAGCTTTAAGGCAATCTTCATGTGTATTGGAAGCCCCTGGTGGGGAAGCTCTGGCTGTGCTGTCCTGCAGCTCTCTGCCTTGGTCCTTCTTTTCTTCAAAGAAGGAATCTAGGGTTTGGTTGCTGTTCTTACCCTGCTTCTTATGCTTATTCTTACTCGTGGTTGGTCAGTCCATGATTTTTTTTTTAATCTCTGTGGAGCTCTGCTTCCAGAAGGGAAAGCTCTGTCCCAAATTGCTGGGGTCCTCCTGGCTGCCGTAGCTCTCAGGAAGGTGCTGGGTCCCTTTCCCACTTCTGGCTCACTGGATAAAGAAGACTCAAAGGACCAAAGCCCAAGACCGCGATCTGGATCCAGGCCACTCAACGCGAGAGTACTTGGCCTCTGAACGATCACTTAGTCCCCCTGCAATCTGCAGGCTGAGAGCATGGAAGCTGCAATGCGGAGGTGGGTGCAAAACCTCTGCCTTTTGCTTTCCCACCCTGGAGACATTTCAGCCGGACCGCTTTTCTCCCAAGACCTCGCAAGTCTCACTGACCTAGTTCTGAACACTGCCGCAGCTGCCGCCAATCCCGTCACCCAAAGCTCCAGCCACTCCTCTCGTCCAGCCACCCCCGGGGCTCAGCCAAGGCTTCATGCCAGGCTCGTTTTGGTTCACAGTGATAATATGGTTCCTTGTAGCCAAGCTGACTTTAGTGGAAAGTATATTTGTGTGTGTTTTGAATTTCTAGGATTAGTTTAGAGTCATATTTTATGAGTATTTTGGGGTGGCTATGTGAGAGCTGTGATATGTTGCTGCTCCTACGCTGCCATCTTGGCTCCGCCCCCTCCAGGGACTTTCTTAGTAATTTAGCATTAATCATTTTTTAAAATGATGTGCTCTTGTTCACCAGTCTCTTCTCACAACATCCCTGAGTAATAAAATCTTTATTCCCATTATTCAGACTAAGGGATTGAGACTCCTTGAGAAAATTATTTCCCAGAGGACACCTATGGTGAATCTGCCTTCTGTTTCCTCTTAGCACTCCATCTCCATAAGGAAGAGGAATAGATTATGAAAGGTAGGGTTAGAATGCCTCAGCACACAAGCATGCATTGACTTAATACTTGTGGGAGTAACCTGAAGTCTTCAGATTTCTTCAGAGAAGGGAGTTGTCCCTGGAAATGCTGCTCTGTATTTTGGTATGATGAGAATTTTTTTCTGTTTTGCTTTGCCTTTTCTTTTTGCTCCTCTCCTCAGAGAGGAGAAGCTGAGGAAAAAAAAGAAGGCATGAAAGTGTTTCCCGGGGTGGTCTGAGGAAATTAAGAATGAATGAGTGAATTACTAGGTCTGTATCCCAAAGAAATTATAAAAAATGGAAAAGGACCCACATGTACAAAAAAAATTGACCTCTTTTTGTGGTGGCAAAGAACTGAAAATTGAAGAGATTCCCAGCAATTGGAGAAAGGCTGAACAAATTGTAGTATATAAATGTAATGAAATACTATTGTGCTATAAGAAATGATGAGCAGGAAGACTTCAGAAAAACCTGGAAAGACTTACATGAACTGATGCTGAGTGAAGTGAGCAAAATTAAGAGAGCATTGTACATAGTAACAGCAACATTGTTCAATGATCAACTTTGATAGACTTGACTCTTATAATTGATGCAATGATCTGAGGCAATTCCAAAAGACTTGTGATGAAAAATGCTAACCACATCCAGAGAAAGAGCTATGGAATCTGAATGCAGATCAAAGCATATTATCTTTACTTTTTTTTCTTTCTTGTGGTTTTCCCCTTTTATTCTGATTCTTCTTTTACATAATGAATAATGTAGAAATATGTTTAATATGATTGTACATGTATAACTTATATCAGATTGCTTGCCATCTTAAAGCAGGGAAGGGAGGGAGAAATAAATTGGAACTCAAAATCTTATAAAAGTGAATGTTGAAAACTATCTTTACAAGTAATTGGAAAAAATAAGATACTATTAAATGGGGGAAAAAAGAGAAAGTTATCTCCTGGAGGAAAAAAAAAGAGAGAGAATGAGTGGAACTAGACTCTTTTAAGACAATATTAGGATGATATTCCATTTAATTTTCATTAGTGGAGCAATTTGGGATTTAGAAAGGTCAGCATGGTTGGAGTCAGAAGCTCTGGGTTTGAGAGCTACCCTTGCCACTTACTAGTTATGGGATTCTGGGCAAATCATTTAATCTTTCTGAACCTTGGTTTTGTAATTGGCAAAATGAGATTCACTTGTACTGTCTACATTCTAGTATTGGGAGGAAAATGCTTTGCAAAGTGGAATAAAGCATATTATAAAATTTCGGCTCCTTTTTCATCCTTACCTTAACTTTAGCACAAGGTATAAGTGAACTCTTCTTCTACTGCCTCCCCAAGAGAAATGAAGCTTGAGAGTCCTGTGGAGGAGTGTTTTTGGTTGGAGTTATATGTGTCTTAAATATGGGACTATTTTGTAGAACTACAACCTCCTCACTGCAGTTCAGAGAATGTTAAGGTTGAAAAGACTTCATTTTCTGCCTACATTAGGCCACCTATAAAACCAGGAAGAGAAGGCACAATCTCATTAGGCAACTGGTTCAAAGCCATTCGAGCAAAGAGGAGAATTAGGTGCACCCTATGGACAAGCAAATAATCTGATAACTATTTTTTACAAGTAGAAAGTTCTTTCTTTTTTCTTTTTTTTCTTTTTTGGAGGGGTGAAGGCAGGGTAGTTGGGATTAAGTGACTTGCCCAAGGTCACATGGCTAGCAAATGTGAAGTGTCTGAGGTCGGATTTGAACTCAGGTCCTCCTGACTCCAGGACTCGTGCTGTATTCGCTGCGCCATCTAGCTGCCCCAGAAAGTTCTTTCTGATACCCGTCTGTATGTATGTTCTATTGTATAATAAGCCTTCCCCACCCCGTCCTATTCTTCTTATAATGACATTAAAAATAACAGCTATCACCATGCATATTATTCATTTAACAGAGATCCTGAGAGCCTAAGGGGGCAGCTCGGTGGCACAATGGGTAGAGCACCGGGCCTGGAGTCAGAATCAAATCTGAACTCAGAAAAGTATAGCTGTGGGACCCTGGACAAGTCATTTGGCCCTATTTGCCTCAAGTGAGCTGGAAAAGGAAATGGCAAACTACTCCATTATCGTCATCATTGTCAAGAAAACCCTAAATGGGGTCAATGAAGAGTCTGAAATGACTGAACAACAACAACAGAGAGTACAAGATTTATTGGTGTCTTTTACCTAAGGATTTTTAAAAAACCATTTCTCATAAAGGCTCTCTTCAAGCAAAGATATCTCTTACACATGGGTTAAAAACTCACAATGATCTAGCATTAAGGTAAACTAATAACAAGCAAAGTATAAAACAGCAAGACATTCCCATGTCAAACATGCCCCAGTATTGTGGGAGATGTCCTGTGCTGAGCCAAAATAAGATTCCTTTGGATGACAAGGTTCTTTTAAATGCTAGGAGCTGTGGATAATATTGTCCTAATTAAAAGGAGCCTCAGAACTCTGCAGAGTCTTTTCAATGAAATCCGTAGTCATTTGAAAGAGAGCACTCTAGCCATCAGTACAGAAAAACAAAGTGAATGAAAAATGTAGTACTGAGAGTATGATGTAATCAGATGGGCAGTCCATTGAGTTAAGTCAATCAGTGTGTGTCTTGGGTGGTGCTGCAGACATGACGACCTGGGCCTAGAACTGAACAAGAGGAAGAGATTGGGATGGATTCTATTTGGGAAATGGTGCAATGATTAAATGCTCTGATTGAAGGTCATTTCTTAAATACTAGTATTCAACCACAGACTCTATATGACTGCAAATCAAGAACTATCATGACCTCAGTACAACCACAGTCACCAAAATCTCAATGGAAAGATTCTGTTCTAAATAAAAAAAAAAAAAGAAGCACTGCCTTAGACTTCCACTATTCACTTGATAGTAGTGCATACTCAGTGAATAAGGAAAAATAATTCTCTCTTGTATTATCCTTGCAAACCCAAACTTTAAGAGAGTAATAATAATAACAGATAAAGAGTCTACATATTCCACAACTCGGACACTAAGAGGATTCATCATTTTAGAACAATATGTCGCCTAGTAAATTGCAAGTTTTCGTGTGTCAAAATATATCATTAAAATGGAGACACACTGAAAATATTTAGTGTCATAGAAAGAATATTTTCATCTCCTCAAGAGTATGTTTGGGAAGAAATGGTTGCTTCACAGTATAAGATACATTAACTAGGATATTATACTAAATGAAATGTGTCTTGGTGTAGGAAATTAAGTGCTGGGCTTGATGTCCAGAAGACCTGAATTCAAAGCCCTTTCTCTACTGGAAACAATATAGAGGTCCATTCTCAATTGGGAACGGCTAAATAAATTGTAGTACAATACAATATAATGTACAGCAATGCAATGGGTGGTTACTGGTAGCAAGAAACAATGTACATGAAGAATTCAAAGAAATATGTGAAGAAACATGGAACCAGGAACATAATACACAATGATTACAATGTCAATGGAAAAATAAACAAAAATCCCCCCACCCCACCCCCTCAAAAAAGATGCTGTTCTGATTGATGAGTGCCTGATATGGTCTTCTATATCTACCTTGGCCCTGACTCCATAGTCCCTGCCCCTGCCTCTTTCTAGTTCTGGAATTATAATCAAATCAGTACAGCCATTGTTACTAGGAAGCATTGTCTAACTACTCTCCTATGACTCCACTTAATATCTCTTAACTTCCTAAACCAAAATACTCCTTCCTGGAGACTACTCCTTTATGTTTTGTTTTCTATTATAATGTAAGCTCCTTGAGGGCAGGGACTGCCTTTGATTTTATTTTTGCATCCCCATTGCTTAGTTCAGTGTTTGACACATAATGCAACCTGTCCCCTAACCACCACCAAAGCCATTCTCATCCAATTGTCAGCCTAATTGAAGAATTAAAGCACCTTGAGAATGAGTCAGAAGGAGGCATTTACTGTTCGTATCCAACTCTTTGTGACCCTGTGCACCATAGCACGACAGGCCCTTCCAACCTGATGGACTCATCTTCCAATGTCATATCTTTTAGCATTTTAATACTATCCATGGGGTTTTCTTCACAAAGATATTGGAGTGGTTTGCCATTTCCTTTTCCAGTGAATCACCTTTTGTCAGAATTCTCCACTATGACCTGTCTGTCTTGGGTAATCTTGCATGGTGTAGCTCATAGTTTCACTGAGCTACATAAGTCCCTCTGCCATGATAAGGCAGTGATCCAGGAGGCATATGCTAGGCTGGTTAAATCATTTCAACCATTTATCTCCCCTGCTTTCCTGGCAGAGACAATCCAGAACCTTGAGTCTAAGAGCCCTAGGAATAGGATCTCCCAGATCACCTGTTTCCCACCCAGCTCCTATAGCCATCTCCCAAGGAAGAAACACTTGTGCAGATTTAACCAGGTATTTCCCTCTGCAGATGCTGTAGCCTGCATTTCCTTGGCAGTCACAGTTTCTAAAGACCAAGAAGGAAAAAAGTTCACCAAAGTCCTAGTCAAATGGCTCAACATTAGGAATGGTTATGGTTTTATTAATGGAAATGACATTAAAGAAGATACATTAGTATCTGCTTTTCTGCTGCACCCTCAGGACCATGAGACCTTTCCATCTGACTTGAAGCAGAAATTTCAGTATATTGTCTCGACCTCACCATTAGAAACTGAGCTCTTGGAGAGCTGGGATTGACTGGCTTTTCTATTTGTCTCTCTAGCACTTAACCTAGTGCTTTGCACATAGTATTTTTTTTTTTTTGCTTTTTGGAGGGCACTTGGAGTTAAGTGACTTGCCCAAGGTCACAACAGCTAGTAAGTGTTAAGTGTCTGAGGCTAAATTTGAACTGAGGTCCTCCTGACTCCAGGGCTGGTGCTCTATTCACTGTGCCACTTAGCTGCCCTGACATAGTATTTAATAAATGCTTTTTCATTCATTCATTTATTCAGAAATGCTTTTTTTGTTCATTCATTCATGTGGGTGAAAGTATACTTTACCATATTACCAATGATAACTTTGTAGGTAAAAGTATCATTGAAGTCATCCCCAAAGGTGTTTATGCTTGGAAAAGGAAGTGATCTGGTGATGAATGAGGGTCTATGGGTAGGCAGACAGTTTTCTATATTAGTGTTCCTGAAGTAGTTAAAGAAGCAAGTAACCCAAGGAAAGCCACTATTACAACGGGCAAATTCTCCACGGAGGATTTATGAAAAGACTTGGACAAAAAATTCATACAAGATGGAAAGGAATGGAGGGATTGTGATCTGTAGTGGTAGAGAGAGTACTCACTCTTATCAGATTGCCAATCCATCATAGTGTAACATCTCTCAGGCTTGGCTTCTCCAAAGTAAATAGCCTCAGTTCTTTTCCTTCCCTCAAAGTTCTCAATCCATCACATTGCTGTCCCTCTTGAATCGTTTTATCTAATTAGGAGCTTCAACATTCACATTTAAAATAAAGTCATGAATGCTTGTTTGTGTGTAAATTTGGCTTACCTAGTTATTTCTTAGGCAGTCCAAATGAGTGGATTATAAAATACTCAAGATTGAATTGGACATGTTATTGGGAAAAAATAAAATGCTGTTTAAAAGAAGATTGAATTGGATTTCTTTCATCTAATTTCTTGAAAGTAACATTTCCTTTCTATGGAAATGCTAAGTAACAATGCTTTGGTGATTGTTAAATTTAAATCGAAGTACCTGAGAATGAAATGCCAAGGATGCTTTGTGGAGTTTTCTCTGACTACACCAGTCTATAGATTCTTTGCATGGAGATTTGAGTTTTGAAAACGGAAACTTATAGAAAATTTCACGTACCTTAATGAGGTTTTGAAAATAAGTAGCATGACTGGGCTTCTGAACGAGGAAAGTAAGTTTTCTCTGGACGACAGACTTTGGCAAATGAACATACAGAATGCTGATGTGGGGGAAACTTCCTTCTGGAAGATAGAGCAGAAATTGCTTCTCTAACATTACAAGAAGGATTTATATTATAGCAGTGGTCTATAGTATTTGCTATTTATTTTACTTTCCCTCCCACTTGGTTCATTTTTACTGGAAATTTTGAAGAGAATCTAATTTTCTTAATTTTCAGAATCTGATACTTACTTGTGACAAATTCAAGAACTACTCAGTGCTCTGTCATTCATTATTCTGGTTCTACTTATTTTTTTATACATTCCCCTGATTTGTCATGTCCATGGAAAAGGAAAAATTACATGGCACACTTATTTTTAAGTGAAATAGAGGGTTTTAAAAAAAATGTAGTTACATAATACACTTCAATATTTGAAAGGATAGGTATGATTTCACCATTATGGTAACTCCTATTACTCATGGTATGTGGTGGAAATCAGAGAGCCAGAAGCAGAGTAGATAGTAGTAGATAGTCTTAATGAGTTGATGCGGCCAAAACAATTCATCATTTGGTGCCTGAACTTCCAGTGTTCCACTTAGCTACTGTCCTCGGATAGCAGACCTGCAGTTCGTGGCTGAGTGACCACTTCAATCCTTCCCAGCTTGGTAAGTCTAGAGCTCAAGGTCCAGAGCTTCAGAATAACTTTTTAAAAAAACCAGAAATCATTTCTATTCCATAATGAAATGGCATAATAGTAGGATTATAGTAAAGCAATGAAAAAAATAGACATAACAACATATTTTAAATATTTATAGATGACATAATAAATATTATGTCTGAATATCACACATTTATATATTAGATAAATAATATAGAAACATTACATATTTATATATTAAATATATTATATAACATATGAATATTACATGTTTATGTATCAAATATGTAAAGATAATTCAATTTCTCCTAGATATAGATGGATACTTATTTTATATATATGTATATCTATATCTATCTATACGTATTTCAAAATAACCTGAAATTCAGTTTATTTATTTAGAAGTCTTCATTAGGGACTTACATTAATGGTGATGTTCAGAAAGACATGAAAAAAATACCTCAATAACTGAGGATAAAAGAGTAGCAAGAAATAATTATCATCTCATCAGGCTCAAGGAATATTAGTTTGATCCATTAATAATCCCTAAGAGAGGCAACAACTCTCATTTAAGTGTTAAAGATTGATCGCTCTCCGTCTCCCTCTCTCTCTCGCTTTCTCTCTCTCTCGCTCTCTCTCTCTCTCCCTCTCTCTTCCTGTCTCTCTCTTCTCTCTCTCACTCTCTCTCTCTCTCT
Organism: Pseudochirops cupreus; assembly: GCA_028627135.1. Lineage (NCBI taxonomy): Eukaryota > Metazoa > Chordata > Mammalia > Diprotodontia > Pseudocheiridae > Pseudochirops > Pseudochirops cupreus. Next base: position 402,982,067 of record CM053580.1, on the reverse strand, counting down.
CCCTCTCTCTTCCTGTCTCTCTCTCTCTCTCTCTCTCTCTCTCTCTCTCTTGCTCTCGCTCTCGCTCTTGCTCTCTCTCTCGCTCTTGCTCTCTCTCTCTTTCCCCAATCTGCAACATAGGATTGGACTATATGATCTCTGAGAATTCTTTAAGCTTTTAAATCCTATGTTTCTACTAAGTTATCAATCATTGATGAATGTCTGCAGAAACATATGTATTCTTTAACTACTCTGAGTTTCCTTTGAGTAAATATTACAATATTTTAAGCACACTGACTAACAAATGGTACCATTTCATATGCATGTCAACAAATAGTTATAATGCATAGGATTAATTTATTAGCTATGTAATATTTCAAAGGGTTATTATCTTGTGCAAAATTAAATTAGTTACAATCAATATCTCTCACAATCTGTTATATCTATATAACATGAGCTAATCGAGAACATTCAAATTCTCTTAAGCAATAACATAGCACTTTGTAATTCCTCATATATATATATATATATATATATATATATATATATATATAAAATCATATTCTAATTTATTCAGTTCAACAAACATTTATTAAACACTACCTGGGTATAAGGCACTGAACTGTGATAACAGTTCTTGGTCTAAAGAAGCTTATAGTCTGAGGGAGGGATACAATATATACCCACTTAAGTATAATAGGAAGTAGGGTTTCTCTGGCCTAGGGAGAACTCCAGAGAAAGTATCTTGAGGAAAGAGATTACTTGCTGAAGGAATCAGAGAAGGCTTCATGGAAGATGTGACACCCACTGAAAAATAAAGATAGAAAAAGGATTTTACTGTAATTTTCTGTTTGTGTCTAAACTCTCTTACCAAACTGTAAACTCCCGGAGAACAGGAACTGTCTCTTGTTTCTCTTTATGTCTCTCCCTGAGCTGGCCTCAGAGTCAAGAAAACCCAGGTTCAACTCTCCTCCCTCAGCGGCATCCCACCTCTGGCTGTGTGTTCCTGGGCAGTCTCGGTGCTCCGGGAACACGAGCTGCAGAGAAGGTGCTGATCTCATTGGTGGAGAAAGTCCCTGTCTGAGCGCTCCCTTCTCTTAGGAAATCACCGGACTGGTCAAACAATAAATAAACATTTGTTGAATTAATGAATGGAAAAATAAGGAAAAAGCAAACTGAATGATGACACTATTGCATATTGGAATGCACAGATGGTCTCTTTCCTGCAATTTGCATTTCTGAACGAAGTGTTCACCTTCACGCGGGCATTTTCTGGTATTTTGTTTACATTGAATGTTTACCCATTCTTTTCCAGGCTCTGCTTCTGGCTCTCTGGATTTCCACCCCATACCAAAGCTGCCTTCTTGCCCTGAGACGTTCCTCTTCCACTGGAGTCCCCTTCTCCTGCTGGGAGATCCTACTGGAACCTCCATTTTGAAGAAATGACAAAGCCAATCATCTTTCTTTCCTTTCCCATCTCTACCTCTGATTCTCTGGACTTTGGTCACCCTCCTTCCTCTCTTTTTGGCTTTCATTTATGTCAACTTCCCCCATTAGCATGTGAACTTGAAGATGGGGCTGTCTTTCTTTTTGCTTTATTTATTCCCCATTGCTTAGTACAATGTCTGGCATATAGTAAATGCTTAATAAATGCTTGTTGACTTCATGCTGGACAAGATTGCACCCTTGGCTAATTAATGTCAGGCATTAGTTTTATGACTCTTAGTATTATGTACTCACTGGCTCTTGAGGGTTAATTGCTTTTTGAAAGGTATTGAGACTCATTGATACTTTGTCTGGGGCTTTTCTTACATTGTGCTATGGAATACTTTCTGTGGGTTGTTGCCCTACTCATTTTATACAGTGTTATCTGGCACATTCCAGCCTCCCTGATTTATGTGAGGGAATGAAAGAAAACGAATGATATATTTAAACAATAAGAAGATGTTGAGTGAGATGATCTGGCTTGATTGTTGTGAGAACAGGTTCCTGAAGACCTATAAATATCCAGCATGCACCACCAGTCATGAAAAACATAGGAGGTAGCGGTTGTGCCTGGAGAAACTATTTACCTTCCCTCCTGTCTGTCATCAGGCTGGAGTACTCCTTATGTGGGCATGGAGTCTGAGATTAGGGAGCCTGTTTCCACAAGAGAAACTCTGGGAAGATTTGTGGCTTCTGTGGGATTTGGTAGCTGGCTGCTACTACAGAGGGCTAGCACTTGGCTTCCCTGTGGCCTGGATAAGATCATTATTTGGCTTTTCAAAAGGTCCTAAGTTCAGGGGGAAAAAAAAAGTCAAGGGGCAGAAAAGGATGAGACCTTTTCAATGTAGCCCTAGAAACCCTCATTTGGGGAAAGAGATGGAGGGAGGGGTGTGAAGTGATAACAAAAGATCTGCCATATGAACTTACTAAAACTCATTATTAGCATCAGTTCTTACTCAGGCTTTATAGTACCCATTGGTAATTAATTCTTCCCTTCAAGGCTCTTCTCAGTATTCCCTTTATCTGATTTTGTCTGCATAAAAATGCCAAGGGTGGAAGACAACAGATGGTGAATTGCCCCAAGTCTTGTGCCCTGCAGCCTCCATCTTTAACAGAGGGTCTAGGTATATCTTGAGATTTGTCAATAGAAAACTCCAATATATTTTCACTCACTTTTATTGGAACAATACTTCCTGTGGACCATAGATCCAAAACTGGAAAGGACCTCAGAGGTCACTTAGTCCAACCTTTTCATTTTACAGTTGAGGAAACTGAGGCCCAGAAGAGGTTAAGTGACTCACTCAAGGTCATTCCATTTGTACTTCTCAGAGGGTACATTTAGATGCAAATCCTCTGACTCCAGAGTCAATGCTTTTTTCCACTGTCTTACATTACCAACTACTTAAATAACAAATGATTTTGTGGTTGCTCCATCCAGAAACACAGAAAAGAAACTCTCTGTGATGCATTACATGGTCTTGGAGAATTACTATGTCTACTATCCTCTCCCTCTCCCCAGATTATTCAACTGGTAGCTAAGCTGGTACTTTGCTGACGTGAAATCAAAGCCCTACCAGTTTGCAGAGCCAGAATCCACACATGGCAATTGGAGGTTGGTTGGTTTGTTGTTGTCCTTTGTTTTCAAAGAGGGCCATACACAGCACAGAATAACTGAAGAGAGGATTGGACCAATTCATGAAATGGTTTCACTCCTGGGGTTCCCCAGAAGCTATTGGTGTGATTAAATTACTACTGTGAAGTTGTCTCAGGGAAGAAGCATGACTTCCTGGCAGGGCTGTTGACATATGAAATTAATTTGCCTGCTTTGAGAAACATTAATTAATCAAGAACTTCACCTCCCTGTCTTGGACTTTTCCTGGCCCCTCTGACAGCATTTCTAACTCAATGGCTTCTCCCAATCAATGCACATTCCTTCAGTCACATCCATGGTGAGGAGGTCAAGAGGAAGAAAATAGCTTGCTTTACCTTAGGACAATGCATCTGTGGTTCAGGTAGGGTGACAGAAATGCCACAGGGGGCTTGGCAACTAAGTTAAGAGCCAATCTAGAGTCGGTTCAGAGAAGGGAGGCGAAGTTGCTTTCAGAGGAAGTAGATGAAAGTATTGCGGCAAGGAAGGAATCCTCTTAGATCAATAACTAAAGAATTAGGAGAGAAGAGAGAACTCAGGAGCTGGTTCTTAGCTCAGTGACAGATCTATAAAACGTGTTTAGTTTGTGTTTCAAGGAAAAAGAGTGAAGTATTTATGAGTTATTTGGCAGGGAGACCAGAGGGACTTTTGACCGATGTTGATCTTGTTAGTGTTTAAGGGTTGTCTTGTGGTTAAAACATAAAACAAAACAAAACAAAAACCATGGGAGTTTTGATCCTCACTCCTTGTGTTTTCTGAACTTCCCAGTCTGACCTGATCCTTTACTGTCTGGTAGAAAATGACTTCAGGAGACTGATGGAGAGGTGGTGTGAAGATGCGGACTGGCGAATGTATCTTCAGATCATTTTTACAGTCCATTTTCACAGTATTTCTAAGCTTTGATTTGTTTCACTCATTTATATTTATTTATTACAAGGGAGGGTGCTATGGGAACATTGGTGGGGAAATAATTGCTGGGAAGTGACAATGGTGTAAAAAAAATTAAAACAACATTGATAAAACATTAAACACTTCTTAAAAAAAAGGAAGATATGGGTGAGCTGATAAATATATGCCCCAAAGTGGGCAAAGATAGGGAGGTCCCATTCAGACCAACATATTTCTAGAAAAGCACTCTAGCAGAGAAAGAGTGGTTGCAAAGAACTAGAAGAAAATAGGTGTCTGTTGATTGAGAATGGCTAAAGAAATTGGAGAGCATGATTGTAAAGGAATATTAACTCACTGCAAGAAATAAAAAAGATAAACTAAAAACAAAACAAAACATGAATAGATAAGGGGTAAGACAATATGTACAATGACCACAATAATGCAAATGGAAAGAACTCTGTAATGAAAATGAATGTTGTAGAATGATAATCACCCTGCTTGGTCTAGGAGAAGAAATGAGAAAATATCGTTCCTTCCCACATCGAACAGGTGGGGAGACTTGGGTGTGGGATATTGCTTATGATGTCAGATGTGGTTGATGGTTAGTTTTGCTGAAATTTGCCCCCGCTTTCTTTTTAAATCTTTTATATGAGAAAACTTGCTGGGGGGACAAGGGGATGCATGAGGGTGGTGAATGATGTATCAGGAGCCAGGGTGATATAAAAACAAATGGCATCAATGAAAAAAAGGTTGGAGAAAAAAAGAATTCATGAATGAAAGATGGCTTTCATTTGGGAGCAGACACTTGGTTTCAATACCTTTGGTAGGTGGTCCTGCTTTCCCTCTCAACCCAACTGCCATCTGGAAGTGCCGCTTTGGTAGACATGTTTCAAGGAGTAACTGATTTGTTATTCAGTCATCTGTATAACATTTTACCAAAGTAGGAAGACTTTAAAATCTTGGTCTAAGAAGACACTTTTCCCAGTGTCTTATCTTCCAAGATTTCTTATAACCAAGGATTCTGGACACAGTTAAATCTTCTACCTGTTAGGAATTTAGTAAATCTGGAATGCGTATGAGCAAGGAATGTAACAATAGCACCACTTGTCACATGACTTCCCAGTTTCTGAAATGTGTGCTATTACTTTGTGAATATTTAGGTAGGAAGGAAGGGTTTGGTCAGGCTGGAGAGGAGAATACAGGAAAGGGGTGGAAGGAGGCTGTGAATTCCCTCCTCCAGGGCTGAGAGTGGGGGATCAGGGGGAGGTAGATATTTCTGGCACCTCCAGGGATCAAAGGGGAAAGGTGAGTCATTTATGAAGGTCCTGATCTTGGCCTGTCTCTACAGCATCACTGCAATTGTGTTTTCTGCAGTAACTGTGGCAGGTCATGCATGGGAACAGGGGCCAGTATTCCCCACAATGGCCCTATCACTCTTGCTATAAATTAATGTTCTCTGAGAGGTGGAGGGTCTGGCATGATCTGGAATTTTTCTGGAAGTCTTGCAGTTCTCTAGAAGGGCTACTTTTAAGATGAATCACAGCATTAGTGAAAACATTATACTTTGCTTTAGGTAGTTTTGAGCCCCAAACCTTTAGGAATTTCACAACTGAGAAGACACTTGCCAAATTCCAGGACAATCTGAGTTGTCTCTGGGTACTTGCCTTACAGTAGGAAATCTGTAATGATGTAAACAATTGAGAAATACACAGCCAGGAAAGACACAAGTCTCTCCTTTCACGAGTATGGAGTGTTTTTAAAGGGGGGGGGCACTCTATAGGACAAGTTCTTAGCAGTCAGCACCACATTTTTCCAAATCCATTTATGTCATTAAAAGTCCATTAAAAAATGAGTTTTCCAGTTCAAGAGTTTATTCCAAGAGTTATGAAGTAATTTAGGAAAATAATAATGTCCCCATAAAACAATCCCATTAGAAAGAAAAAAAGCATTTTAGGAACAGAAAAGGAAGGAAACGGCAACTTCTGTCAAAGCATTCCAGCCCTAGATTAGCACTGATGAGGCATTCTTCACTGGGCAGAATGGTTGTGTTAGGCTGAGAAGGAACGTTCAAATAGCTTCCATTTTCATGATGTTTCCGCCATGATAAAAAGCCATCTCTTAATTCATTACAGGAAAGAAAAATGAAAGTAGACATGCTGCGTCTCCCTTTTTCTCGGTGGGTAGTCCCTCGCTGCCTCGTTACTTCTCTTACCAGGTCCAGCGGCCCAACTAACCTGCCTGGTCTTCGAGGATAAATGACAGCTAATATCCTTTGTTGTGACTGCTTGCTTAATGCTTTTTCAGGAGGACTCTCTTCCACCAGTTCAGCACTTTATCTGTAGATCTGTTGAAGTCTCTCTCATTTGGTCCCTTGAAGGGGTCAGTAACATTCACAACTGCTTTTAGATCTCAGCTCAGGTCAGTTGAAAAACAGCCCAGCTGTGTGTTTTTCCTTAGGGGAAAAGAGAGGGAGAGAGTGTGGTGGGGTAGTAGGTTTTAGACTCCTAAATTTCAGAGAGAGGTAATGGGTGAAATTTGTGCTAATTTTATGTGGATCCAAGATTTATGCTTGACACCCGGAAATGATTTTGTATGTACTTTAGATTTACTTATCTGTGTACATGGGGTGTCCCCTGAATAGGAAATAATATCTTTTAGGACAGGGACTACGTTGTTTCTAACTTTGTGTTCCTAGTGCCTAAGAGTACACAAGCATATGATAAATGCTTAAGACTACAGAAATAGACATGCATTTTCAGATTCAACCAATACAACACAAATTTGTTTTGCTTGACCATACATGTTTGTTATAATTGAAGGTTTTTATTTGTAGGGAGGAGAGTTGGGGCAAGACCACTTGGGGGATACCGATAGATGCAAAAAAAGAGACGAAAAGAGATACCAAAGCATCAATGAAATGTTCACAAAATAGGCAAACAGGGCAAAGTTCGTATTGCCATATTATATTTTACATGTATATACATGTATATTAGAATCAAATCATAAGCAATAGATTTAGAATTTTATATATAATCCTCTTATTCTGACCATCTTTGTACTTGCTTGTTCTTGCATGTTGAATAATTTTTTAGCTTATACGATAGTTTTAAAAATACTTGCAAAATGGAATTGTGTTGGAATTTTCCACTCCAGATGACTGGAATTTTGAAGTTTCTTTCCCAGTGGGTAGAAATGTTATGAGTAGAAAATCACTCTGCTCAAATGAAAAAATTTAGTGATTTCTAGATTTTGAAAAATTTGAAGCACCATCATCATTGTTGTGTAGTGATTTAATTATAAAGACACCCAAAAGTGATGAGTGATGATGAGTCCTTAGTGAATACAATAGACTTTGGCTACTAGAAGAATTTTGTCCCCAAAGGTAGTTACCTTGGGAGGCTGTGCTCTCCTCCCGGCAATACTGACAATGTTCATTGCCTTTGGATACTCAACTTTGAGAGGTGACTTTAGGAGCAGCTGACCAACCAAACAAGGAAATTAAGGGAAAGGCAGGGCCAATTGGAATGTTCCCTAGCGTGTGTGGACCCAACCAGTCTCTATACCTAAATGAATGTTACATTTTTTGTTTTGGCCACTATACCTGTATTAATGTTGTGGAAAATCACATTAGCTTTTTTGATAGTAATTTCACATGGATGCGTCAGACTTTAGCTTTAAGTAAAATCTAAGTGTTTTCATATGCATTTTGGGCTAATCATTTGTCTCTCATCCTATACTTTTGTGTATTTTTGATTTTTGAAGCTCAATGCAGGACTTTATGTGTATTCCTAATTAATTTAAGCTTATTAGGTTTATCCATTGTTCCAACCGTCACATTCTTTCTGGATCCAAAAGCTGCCACCCAATATACTAGTTACCTCTTCCAGCTTTGTATCAACTGCATATTTTATTAAACATGCCTTCCGTCTTCAACTAAGTTGTTGCTAGAAATACTTAACTGAATGAGGACAAGAACAGAATGCTGAGGCATGCTACTGGGTGCCTTTAACGAGGTTAATATTGGTCTTTGCTTTGTGAACAATAATTAAACTGGTTATAAACCTGCTTAATTAGATTAAGCTCATATTTTCCCATTTTGTGCAGAAGGATATCAGGAGAGATTTTGTCCAATCTGTAGACACGGAATTTATGGATTTCAGCAAGACTTTTTTCCTCCTACTCTACAAGCCTAGTAACTATAAAAAAACAAAAGAGAAAATAAGACTAGTTGTTTGACATGACTCACTTTTAGTGAACTCATGTTGACTCTTTGTGATCACTATTTTCCTTTCTATGCTGATAAATCCATTTAGCGCTTTGCCAGGATTTGGCACTAGGATAATTACTTTTATACTTTATGAAATCTGCCTTTTCCTCACTTTTCTTAAAAATTTGCAACTTTAGGCTTTTGGTCTTGCCTGCCACTAACTGAGCTATGATCACATGATCTTGGACAAGTCTCTGCACTCTCTGGACCTCAATTTCCTCTGGAACATAATGGTGTTAAACTAGATGATATCTGAAGTCCCTGTCAGTGCCAAAAGCCAGTCAATATATTATTTGAGTTGCCATGTGGAGTTTATCATGAGGGAATTAAATTTGGAACTATCTATTTGAAAGAGTTAGCTAAGTACTTTGCCTCCAAAAATGTGTTGGATGGTTGGACACCTGGACCTATAGTTAAATGGCGACACTTTCTGTCAGACCAGATTTGACCTACTATCCCCTTTAAAAAAAATTGCTGAGCTCTCAGCAACCCCCTGGAAATCTATTTTCTTTAAGCCTTTAATATTTTTTTTAAATTTGCAACATTAAAAAAAATAAAATAAAAAAGACATCTAAAATGCAATGATTTATTGTAAATTTGTAATTTTTTTGCCTGCATTGAAATTTTGATGATGCAATATGATGGCACATAATTAAATAGTATCATATTGTAAACAAGTCATAATTTACACATATTCCTGCTGATGCATGCTGGACTTCCTGACAGTGCTTGACATGCTTGCCTGCCAACACTTGTTTGTTAAGACCTGTTGGTGAACTTAATCATAGATCAGTTATAAATCACATTTTATGTGTTTATTTGGAAAAAAATGTAATCACTACAACTTAAACTCTGTTATACAATGGATGAAACATGCACAAATGCTTTTTCAAAATTCTCTTCTTTCCTTAAGCTTCCACCACCCCCTTATTTTTATTCAATGTCCCCCAATTGCCCCTGAAGCTGTTACTACCTCCCTGGATCATTCCAGTGCCCTCCCTCCCCCACTTAGACTTTAAGTGGCTCTCCCTACTTTTTATCCACGTGGTTGGGAGATCTCATGGCATAGTACTGCGAAATGTAATAATGTAATGATTACTTGATTTCTCACAGTCCTGGCATTGCTTTAATAACAAAAGCCTATATTTTTATAGTATTTAAGAGTTTGCAAAACACTTTCCTCACCATGACCCAGTAAAGTTAATACTACATGTATTATTATTCCCATTTTGCAGATAAGGAGAAAAGGCAAAGCAATGAGGATTTGCTAAGCACTTTCTATGTGACAGCTAGATGACTCAGAGAGTAGAGTCAGGAAGACTAATCTTCCTGAGTTAAAATCTGACCTCAGACACTTACTAGCTGTGTGACCCTGGACAAGTCACTTAAGCTCTGTTTGCCCTAATCCCCTGGAGAAGGAAATGGCAAACCACTTCTTAATTTTTGTCAAGAAAATGCCATGGGTTTGTTTTACTTAACTGTATTTGTTAAAAGATAGGATTCTATGGGGATAAGGGTGAAAAGTATTATTAGTAAAGTGACAACAATATTAAAAAATGACCTTCAGAAAATTTTATTTTGTAAAAAGAACAAACCATTTCATAGGTTAACAATAAAACTTATCAGAATAATTAAAAAAAAAAAAAAAGAAAGAAAATGCCATGAACGGTATGGTCCCTGTGGTCAGGAAGAGTCCAATAGGACAGAACTCATCAATAACAATGTGCAGAGCTCTTGGTATACATACAAATAAACAGAAAGAAAATCCTCAAGGAGCTAAAATTATAAGGGAGGAAGTAACATAAAAAAGGGAGCTGAAAAGGGTGGGGGGAAAATGGGGACAGGGAACATAGTGTAGAAATCTGGAAAGTCAGAAGTAGAGCTGACAGGTGAATAAATGTTGGCTTTCCTGGGCTGCTCCCCACAAAGGAGGCAATGGAAGAAGGAGTCTGGCATGGCAGAGGGATGTTTCAGAGTGAAGAGGTTCGAATTTTAAGGGAACTTTCCAGGATGAGATGATAGGTAAGGACGTTGTTGTTTCTCCTCCTTGGTGGAAGAAGACCAAATGATATCAAAATGTTGGGGTCAAAGTACATTGTGTTCATCTGTGGTTGATCAGTCCAGCATGAGTTTGGACAATTCCTTGACAAATCAGGCACAAATAATCAATTTGAACCTTTGGGATGGAGATGTCTCTAGATTTGCACATCTCATGTTTACTTTTACTACTGAGATTCTGCTTTGCTTATAGAGCACAGTGCTTTCTTTGATATGGCATGCCATGTTGTGCCAGTGTCTCTGATATATCACAATCCACAATAAAGTGTTTTAGTGAGACCATGAGAGTGTCCTTGTATCACTTCTTCTGACTTCCATGTGAGGGCTAGCCTTGTTTAAGTTGTCTGTAAAATAGTCTTTTAGGTAAACATGAATTTGACATTTGGGCTAAGTGACCAACCCATCAGAATTGCAGGAAATGAAAACGATAAGACATCAAAATTCTTGGGATACTGCTAAAACTACCTCTAAGAACAACCTTAATAAATTAGAAAAAGATTAGCGAACTGAAAATAAATTTTTAAAAATAGAAACCAAAACGCAACTAAATAAATTTCCAATAATCATAAAAGAGAATTTATTGAAAGTTAGGGAAGAAATGCACAAACTGGAAACTAAAAAGACTATTAAAACAAAAACTATAAGCAAAACAAAAAGCTGTTTTTTTGAAAAGACTAACAAAATTAATAAATCTTTAGCCAACCAGTCACCCATCATATCTTAAATATTGTTGTTGTTTATCCTTCATTTTCAGAAGACCAATGACATCACAATGCTGGAGTGAAAAGAAGTGTGTTCACCTGTGGCTGATCAGACCAATACTGGCTGCTTGTAGTATTTTTTTCCCCTTTGACCTGGAACCTCTGAATTTTGACTATAATGTTTCTGCAAATTTTTATTTTGGAGTTTCTTTCAGGAGATGAATTGTGGTTTCTTTCTATTTTTACTTTGCCTTCTGGTTCTGAGAGATCTGGACAATTTCTTGAAATAGAATGTGCAGGAGCTTTTTTTGGATGTGGTGTTCAGATCATACAGTGATTCTTAAAATTCTCTCCTGATCTATTTTCCAGGTCAGTTATTATGAGATACTTTACATTTTCTTCTATTTTTTTTTAGCTTTTTAACTTTGTTTTTATTGTTTCTTTTTTCCTTATGGAATCATTGGCTTCTAATTGTCCCATTCTAAATTTCAGGGAATTTGTTGTTTGCACAAGGTTTTGGACCTCTTGTAACATGCTGTTGATTCCCTTTCCAATTATTTTTTTTCAGAGCTCTCATTTCTTTTCCATTTTTCTCAAATGCTCTCATCTCATTTATTAAAAAAAAAAAGACAAACATTTTAACTCTTAAAAAAAAAACCTTCTAGCTTTACATCTTTCAAGAATTCCAAGAATTATGTCCGAGGTTTGAGCTACATTACTTCTGCTGCTTCTGGCTTCTGAACTTGCTCCTTTCTCCCTACCCTGGGAACACCATTGCCAGAAACAGGTCCCCTTCTCACTCTGCCCTGGATCTATGACCTTAACTGGGTAGTGGTGACAAAGCTTCTAATTCACACCTGTCCTCCTCACAGTGATCTGATATGGGATTGAATATGGTCAAGAAAAGTTCTAGGAACTCCTCTTGTCCTGACGCATAGCCGCTCCTGGGTACTGGAGTGCTCCATGTATTTCTGGCCAGATCCTCTCCTATCTATAGTGTCGCAGAGCTCCCTGTCTCTGTTCACCTGGTCTAGACAAAAGACTCACAGAGGTTTTTTTCTGGATTTCCCCAACAGGATACAGACTGGTGCATTTTCTAGATCTCTTTGGCCGAGTTTGTGGATGGAAACTTACCACACTGCTTCCTATTCCTCTACCATTTTGGCTCTACCTCCCTCCCTTCTTTAAGGAAGCAAGGATTATGGTTGTAGACTGCTACATATACTGTCAGACCCAGCTGGTGTTGTTGGTAAGCTTTGCTGAACTGAAGTTTCTCAAATAAAAGTCTCAATTCTAAGATATAGGGAATAGAGTCAAACTTATAAGAATGAATCATTCCTCTATTGTTAAATGGTCAAAGAATATGAAGAAGCAGTTTTCAGAGGAAGAAATCTAAACTATCAATAACCATATGAAAAAATGCCTTGTTACTAATAATTAGAGAAACGCAAATTGAAATAGTTCTGAGGTACCACCTCATATCCATCAATTTGACAAAATTGACAAAAATTGGAAAATGACAAATGCTGGCAGGGCTGTGGAAAACTAGGTACATTAATGTATTATTAGTAGAGCTGTGAGCTGGTCCAACCATTCTGGAAAGGAATTTGGAACTATGCCTAAAAAGCTATTAAAGTATGTGTAACCTTTGACCAATCTATAACAGAACTAGTTTTATACCCCACAGAGATCAAAGAAGAAAAGAACTCACGTACAAAAATGTTTGTAGCAGCTCTTTTCACATCAGCGAAGAATTAGAAACTGAAGGAGAGCCCATTACTTGGAGAATAGCTGAATAAGTTACAGTTTATGAATGTGATAGCACACTAATATGTTATAAGAAATGATGAAGGGTATGGTTTCAGAGAAATCTGTGTGAACTGATGCAAAGTGAAATGAACAGAACTAGGAAAACAATTTTTATAACTATTATAAAGACAAACTACTTTGGAAAAACTTAAGAAATCTGATCAATCCAATGACCAACCATAATTCCAGAACATGATGAAACATGCTGTTCTCCAGAGAGAGGTGATGAACTCAGTACAGATCAAAGCATACTTTTTTGAACCCAGCTAATGCGTGATTTTTTTTTACTTGACTATACATATTTGCAACAGGTTCTGTTTTTCTTTAACTTTATCAACAGGTAGGGAGGGAGAAGAAGAAGGAAGAGAATTTGGAAATGAAAACAAAATAAAATACAACCTTAAAATATTTTGTTGAGTTGCTTTTTTCTCCTCTTACCCTTTAATTTTTTTGTTATAATGAGCGGTTTGCTGGTTGAATGAGGAGGGATATATTCAGAGATGAAGGTTATGGCTGTATAAGAAAAAATTAAAATTAAAAAGAAAAAAAATAAATTTATTCCAAGCCCTGTCTTGGAGTAAGGAAACTGAAACCCAACTAAAGGTCCTAGTCTTAGAGAGAATAGCATGGAATAAGAATGGAGCTGTTGTTTACAGCCCCACTTACAGCCTCACCACTTTCCTGAAAAGAGAGCAGATGATGTAATGGGAGCCCAGAGGGCACAAGGTAAATCCCTAATTCAGAAAGGTCTGAGGTGCACCTACTTTGGTTCACTGTGGAGAAGACCAAAAACATACAGAAAATTTAAAGCACAAAAATATACAGTAAGATAGATGCCTGCTCATGTTCAAGGGGTAGGAGAGAAGAAAGGAAATTTGCCAGGCTCAGAGCCAGGAGATAGATCTTGGAAATTAACGGCCCTGCTTTTTGAAGGGTGAGCTCGATGCTTACTATTTGTTTAAGTGGGCTGGCAAGTTATTCTGAGTCATTATTCTAACAGGTCAGCACTGGTGCATACTTTTAGCAGTGTCTGGTATCAGAGAACTCTGGCACTTCCCTTGTTTGGTTAGTTGCTTTGGAGCCCTGCCTACAATTGCCTTCCCTTTCCCTCAGGACAAAGTAATGAAAATAATCACTTGTTTCATATAGAATTTTAAGGTCTGAAAACTGCTTTATATTTAGTCCCATTTGAACCTCACAGTATGCCAGCTAGATAATGAACGTGTTATTGACCTCATTTTAGCAATGAAAAGTCTGGAGCTTGGGAATGAGCAAGCAGCGTAATGGTGGGAAGAATGTTGGAGGATGTGGATTAGAATCTCTGCTCTGATACTGACCAATTCTGTGACCTGACCAAGTCATTCAATCTCTCTGAGCCTCAGTTTCCACATCTCTAAAGTGGGGACAATGTGACCTGGACTACCTTCTTTACAAGGTTGTGAGGAAAGCCCTTTGTAAATCATAAAATATTCTGTAAGTGTCAGGTATTGAAAGTAACAGAGTAGGTACAGTGAGTAGAGTAGAGCATCAGCTCTAGAGTCAGGAGGTCTTGAGTTCAAATCCGACCTCAGACACTTACTAGGCGAGTGACCTTGGGCAAGTCATTTAACCCCAATTGCTCCTGCCCTCCCTCCTCCAAAAAAAAGCAAAAAAAAAAAAAAAGGAAGTAACAGAGCTCAGACTTAAAGCTAGGTTTTTTTATTCTCTACTTAGCACACTTTTTCTTTAATCTTGACATTTCTCAAAGTAGAGACCACTGAGGACAAATAAGTAGGACGTGGGACTTGTTGCATTTGAGAAGGCTTTTGTTTGCAGAGACATCCTCCAGGCCTCTTATCAAATCTGAGGACTCCTTCCTTTGCTTCCCTCAGTCTCAGAAATGAGGATTTTTAGTTATTTATCCCTGAATGGTTACAACTTGGCATTTATTCAAGAGGGAGCAAGAGTTGGATCAAAAGAAAAGGAAGAAGATTTGTAAAAACAAAAACAAAAACTCAACTGTGACTGAGGAGGAACCAGCATTTCCTGGAGGGGGTAGAGCTCACTTCACTAGGGGCAGGGGTTGGGTGGGAAAGCAGCTCAGTTTTTTCTCAGCCTCAAATCTGATGGCTGTCAAAAACCAGTAGAAAGATATAGGCTTTTATTAAGCACCTACTATGTGCTGTGAGAACTGCTGTACAAATATTATTTCATTTAATTCTCACAACCCTAGTATGTAGGTGCAAATGTTATCCCATTTTATAGCTGAGAAGACTGAAGCAGAGAGAGGTTAGGTGACTTGCCCAGGATCACACAGCTAGCAATTGTCTGAAACTGGATTTGAACTCAAGTCTTTCTGATTCCAGTTCCCACACTCTGTCTGCTGTACCACTTAGCTGCCTGGCACAGCTCTGAGGAGTTTTAAGCTGCCATTCTCCACATGGAAGTGACTGAAGTCACATTATATAGAAGATAACTGGTTTCAGAGCTCACACACCTCCACTACAGTCTTAGTTTTGCCACTTATAGATGTGAGATCTTAAGCAGATCACTTAATTTTTTGAACCCCAGTTTTCTCATCTGTAAAATGGGGGTGATAATACTTTCTATCTCACTGGGTGTTTTGAGGAATATACTTCATTAACCTTAAAGCACTATAGAAATTTGAGTTATTTATTCTCTTTGTTCTCTCTTTTAACATTATAGCTCAAATATACATAACCTCCATCTTTGAACACAAAATAATGTTTTCTTTTGAATAATATTCTATTTTCCCCATTACATGTTAAAATAATTTTTAACATTCATTTTTAAAAAATTTAGAGTTCCAAATTCTCTCCCTCCCTTACCTTCTCCCTTCCGGAGATGGTAAGCAATTTGATATAGATTATACAGGGGCAATCATATAAAATGTATTTCTATATTTGTCAGATTGTGAAAGAAAACATAGGGCCCCCCCAACTCACCCCCCCAAAAAAGTGAAAAATAGTATGCTTTGAGCTACAGTCAGACTTTCCTTAGTTCTTTCTCTGGGTGTGCATCGTTTTTCATCACGAGTCCTTTGGAATTGCCTTGGATCACCTATTGCTGAGAACAGCTAAGTCATTCCCAGTTGATTACTATACAACATTGCTGTTACTATGCACAATATTCTCTTGGTTCTGCGCTTTTCATTTTGTATCACTTCAAATGTGAGACAATTCTTGACAATTTCTGTCAG
The DNA here is from genome assembly GCA_028627135.1 of Pseudochirops cupreus. Taxonomy (NCBI): domain Eukaryota; kingdom Metazoa; phylum Chordata; class Mammalia; order Diprotodontia; family Pseudocheiridae; genus Pseudochirops; species Pseudochirops cupreus. The sequence continues at coordinate 402,966,033 of CM053580.1, read as the reverse complement.
AGGGGCTCATTTAGTTTGCAAAATTTTTTTGCATTAAGGAAAAATTTGTGAATAGAGAAAATGGTAACCTCTAATTCTTGTATGTGAGGGTGGAAATTCTCATCGTTAGCATCTTTGGTGTCTTAAAAGAACAGACAGTAAAGTGCCTCTATTTTTAAGATATTCACCCCAAATTTCCTTATTAGATTAAATTCTCAGTATGCAATCTTTTTCATCACTAAGTGGAACAGGCCAAAGGGTTGGGAGAGGTTACACTTCCAGGCAGGGGGACCTGGGCTCTAGCTCCAATTTTTCCTAGCTATGTGACCTTGGGCAAATCATTTAAAATCTTTCAGCCTTAATTCTCTTCTTGAAAGTGGAGATAACCATACCCTGTACTACCAAATTCATCCAGCTATTTTAAAAAATGCTTTTGTAAAAACTTGAATGTTTTAATATTTTCAATGCATTTGTGGTCTCATTCATATGAATACTTCATCCAACAAAGCAGGTCACAACCTATCCATATCTATAACTATTCTGCAACTTCAAACCCTTTCTCTTATTTTGATTTTAAATACGCTCAATATTGGCTAATTTACAATTATAGATCTTGATTTTAAATAGGCTTAATATTAAGTCATTTAAGACCATAGATTTAGAGTCATAGAGGCCAACTAGTCTAAATCTTAAGAGATGAGGATACCAAAGCCCAGTGACTTAACACAGGTTACCCAGGTCATAGTTGTGTCAGAGTTGGGATTTGAACCTGTCCTTTGACTACAGAGTCAGTGCAACATGCTTCCAACACTAGAAATGCTATATCTATCTATCCATCTATCAATTTGTCCATCCATCCATCCATCCATCCATTTTTCTATCCATCCATCCATCCATCTATCCATCCATCCATCCATCTATCTATCCATCCATCCATCCATCCATCCATCCATCCATCCATCTATCCATCTATCTATCTATCTATCTATCTATCTATCTATCTATCTATCCATCTATCCATCTATCCATCTATCTGTCCATCTATCTATCCATCTATCTATCTATCTATCTATCTATCTATCTATCTATCTATCTAATCTATCCTTACCCTTGAAACATTCATGCAAGAACAGAAAGGAAGAGGGCTATTGCTTCCATCTTATAGCTGAGGAAACTAAGATACTGAAAGATTAAATGACTTAGAATCACAAAGCATTAGAGTTGAAATGGACCTTCAAAGCCAACCCCTTCATTTTACAGGTGAGAAAAGAGAGCTGAGAAGTAGTGAATTGCCACGTAACTAAGGGCAGGACCAGGACTTGAACTGCTCACTGCTTAACTTCATTGTTGTTTCTACCATTCCATACAGTTACTTCTATGTGACATGTAAAGGGAAACTACACGTCAGCAAAAATGAGACTGGAGTCTCCTATTGCTCAAATCAGTCCAACACAACAAACATGAATTGATAACCTAGTAAAACTGGAACTGTGCTAGACACGGAATATATCAATTATATTTAGTCTGTGCTATCAATTAATATCCTACATCATGATTGTGACAAATAAAATACTCAACAATTTCAATTATTCCTTCATAGATGTATGCAAAGAAACTATTTTAAAAGAAGATTATAGTACTAAAGATAACTGAGCTCATAAAGATCTCCTGATAACAGATGATAAAAGCTACATGAGGATGGCAATGTTTTTTTTGCCACTTTACAAGGAGCTAAAGAAATACGTGGTCTGATTTGGGTTCCTATCTATAACTGTTTCCCATGCCAACAGAAAAAAAATCCAGTTCTTTTTTTTTGGATATTATCTGGAAGTAGTTTGCTCTTGCTGTATCCGTTAATTTATTTGTCTTTAAAAAAGCATTTTGCCTAAAAGACTAAGAAGCCTGTAAAAGGTCAATAAATCTTTGTAAAATTATAGTTTGTCATTGGTTTGTATCTGCAAGCTATTGTTATAAAGTATTGCCTGCATTTTTGAGTCACATGCAACATATTTTTTGAAGCTTGCAGCTATGAATTTGCAACTGGAATTTATTTTGATGATACTTTTTTTTTAACCATGTCAGCTGGGGGGCATCCATTGGAAAGCTATTCTTTGAGTGTTAGAAGAACTCTTTATTAGTCTTTGGCGGGTCTTAAAGTACTTTCTGAATAATCGGAAAAAAAATTGTGGATTATAAGACTTGTCAGATCTTAGAGAAGCATCTAGTGCAACTCTCTTTTGGGGGAATGAGGGTTTTTTTTTTTAAGTCAAAGCTTCAGAGACAATCAGAATACATTTAATTTGGAAAATAGATTTGAGATAGAAATTCATGAACAAAAGGATTACCTAGTCCTTAGACAACTCCCCTCTCCAATCCCCTCCACACAGCTGCCAAAGTGATATTCCTAAGGAACATAACAGACCATGTCATTCCCTTGCTCTTAAACTTCCATTGGCATCTTATTGGCTCTAGGACAAAAACCAAAATACTCTGGCATTCAAAGCCTTCCGTGCTTTGGTATCAAGCTACCTTTCCAGGCTTATTAAGCATTATTCCCCATAAGATATCTGTATACCAGGAAAACTGACTAACTTGCTATTTCTTTTACACAACATCCTATCACCCATCTCTGTGCCTTTGCATATCCTGTCTCCCATGGCTGGTATGCATTTCCTCCTTACCTTTGTCTCTTAAAATCTCTAGTTCCCTTCAAGGATCAGCTTAAGTGTCTCCTACAAGAGACCTTTCTTGATGACCCCAGCATGACTTCCCTCAACTCAAAATTACTGTGAATATATTCCATGTTTACTTATATGTCTAGAAGTCATTTCCTCTGATAGACTGTAAGGGCAGGGACTATTTAATTTTTGTCTTGGTATTTCCAGTTCCTAGAAGAGAGTCTTGTGTCTAGAAATACATAGTAGATATAGTGGGTCAAGTGGGCTTGGTTACACACAGTCAGTCATCAGTCAACTGCTTTGACTATTCCCCTAGAATAGGAGCTCTACGGAAGACTTACCTTTCCCATGGACAAAACATAGATTTAAAAAGACCCAAGTATGGAGGCCCATGCCTCTGGTCTGGTGTGTAAATTGCTAGATCAGTGGTAGCAGGCAGATGATGAGAGAGTCTAGGTAGGTGGCCACAATATTATTATGTTAACATTCCTAAAATATTAGATTATACATTGTATTCTAAAAATTATTTTTCATTGGAATTCTGACCAAATGAGATAATATTTGTAAAATGCTTAGCACAATGCCTGGAGCATAGTAGACACTTAATAAATGTTTGTTCCTTTCCTTTCTCCTTCTGGAAAATGTAGATCTTTACCTTTCAAAAAAATTTAATTTACCTTTTTTGGTTACCTTTTAAGTTCCAAATTGTCTGTGTGTCTCTCCTCCCTCCCCAGCCAGCACTGGAGAAGGCCACCATTGGACATACATGTATAGATATATGTATATACATACACATATGTATGTGTAAAACTATACTATGTGTCCTTTCATTTATCAATTCTTTCTCTGGAGATGGATAGCATCTTCCTTCATAGGTCCTTTGTAGTTGATTTGAGTATTTATAACACAGAATAATTTAGTAGTTCACAGTTATTCTTCAAACGATATTGCTGTAGTACAATATTCTCTTGCTTCTGCTCATTTCACTCTTCATTATTTCAAGCAAATCTTTCCATGTTTTTCTAAAATCAACCTGCTCGTCATTTCTTATAGCATAGCAGTATTCCAAATCTTTACCTTTTTTTATAATCATAACACATCTCTAAGGAGACAGACTGGTAACTATCAAATAAGCCTTTAAGTCTGGAAGATCTGCTTTCAAGTCCTGACTCTGTCACATACCAGCCCTTGGTAAATTATTTAACCTTTTGATTCCTGCCTTGGGCAGTTCTCTAAATGTACAGTCTACAGAGGTAAAGGGAATTTTCTCGCTGGGTGTTCCCTAAACCAGTGAAATACTAAATTCAATAAAACCAGGAACCCCACCATCAGAACAAACCAAAATTATAGAACCTTGTACAATGACTTTGTGTTGCCTCCTACTTAAAAAAAGCTCTGTTATGTCCTCAATGTTTTAATCGAATTTCAGTTTGTTTGGTGGTTGAGGGCAAAGAAGGATCTTTCTTCATATAGCAGAAGATGAGTGGTTTCTTATAGGTAGCCAACTCTGGGCTATTTTTTAGGAAATGATCCCTCCCTTCTCTTCGATTATCCTCTCCCCTTTCTCCACCTTCCCCAACCCCGTTTCAACAGAAATTCTTGCTGCTCTGAGCAGAGATGCTGAGGAAGAGCTTCCTTCTTCCCCCTCACATTGAATTGGGTTCAGGAGATTTAATAGAGACTCAGGATTTATTTCAATGAGATCATTGGTAGTTATTAGACTTACTTGTTTCTCTCATGTAATTGTTCCTTTTCATTCATCCTGAGACAGCACTGTCTATTCTATTTTTGGTGCATACCAAAGTCACAAAACTACTTTCTGTATATTTAATCCAGCAAGACAAACGTGCAATATGTATAACCTACATCAAACTGCTTACCCTTTCATGGATGAAGGAGAGAGGAAGAGAATTTGGAACTCAAAATAAAAAAAAAAGAATGTTAAAAATTGTCCTTACATGTAATTAGGAAGAATAAAATATTATTTAAAAAGAGAGAGAGGGAGAGCCATGCAGGATGATTTAAGTAGGAGAAGAATTTTCAATGTATTAGCTTCCAAATTTAAGTTCACTTCACATATTTTGCTCAATACGGGTAGGTAATTGTTACTTATTGATTATCCGCCGTTTATTTTTCTTAGTAAAGGACTTTCTTCCTAAATACAAGCTGCTGATTGTTACAGGACTCTGAATTCCCTCCTAAAATGATCCGTCGAGACAAAATGATTTCTCAGTGAATTTTTTAAAAAAAGAAAGAGGAAGGATTTGACCTTGAAGATGGAGGCGACAAAGCCTAGTGCTACATGGGGCATTTCCGACTGAGCATAGCCTGATAGCCCGAGAGAACGATGACGCCGGAGTAATATTCTCAAAATAGCTTACTCAAGGACCAATCTCATGATGGCCAGGCATGGGAATTTTCCACTGACTGCGCTAAGAAGTTTGTCCATGTTAGGGCTGGAGGGTCAGACCTTGCTATACCATGGTATCATCGAGGGCTTCCTCCCCTCTGAGACAGTGCTTTGACACAGCCCTGAGTGCATTTTTAGTGGTGAAGTTGTCCCTCAGAAAGCACATTGCACTTCTCTGTGTCCCAAGGATATATGCACAAGGGTTTGTGGAGAAAGAGAAAACCCAGACAAATGCATATAACTACATATAAAAATGATTGCCTTCAAGTGCTATGGTTTTTTTTTTTTTGGTCTTTTTGGAGGGGGGAAGGCAGGGCAGTTGGGGTTAAGTGACTTGCTCAGGGTCACACAGCTAGTAAATATTAAGTGTCTGAGGTCATATTTGAACTCAGGTCCTCCTGACTCCAGGGCCGGTGCTCTACTCACTGTGCCACCTGGCTACCCCCCTACGGGTATATTTTTGTATTAATAACACTGAGTATATGGCCTTGTACTTGTTCTACTTTACAGAACCCACACATTGTGCAAACAAAAAAAAACTAGGGGCCAAAGAGGTTGAAGAAGAGGCATCTTCAGTTGGGTTTTTGTAGAATATAAGATCCCTGAGGGCAGGAGCTATCTCATTTTTGTATTGGTATCCCACTGCCTACCCAATACCTGGCACATCACAGGTACCATCATTAATAGATAATTGCTGATTTATTGTATGACTGACTTTTACCTGACTTGGTCATTGGATAGGCAATCTGTTCATGCTTGGAAAATATAGACTTAGGAAGTTCATGATGGGATTCTAAATAGATATCTGTTACCCCATTCTCAAGTTCAAAGTTTTACCTATTATGCAATGCTTTCTCCCAGGAGAGGTCCCTAGACTTCAGAACTTCCTACATTTGTTAAACATTAAATATATTTCTGCATAGAAAGACTTTTTATTGATCCTACAAAGCCTCAGTCATTTCTACAATGTAAACAAGATCCACTGAATGAAAGAGAGCTTATAACTTTATTTCAGGCCTAACTCTGTGAGCTCTCTGACCAAGAAGAAGAAGAACCTGGGTTGTGGGGAATGGTGCTGTTATAGGAACATGTGTTTCTCATCCCAGAAAATGTAATAAATAAAATAGCCAGTTTTTACAAATATTTTCCTCTTGGAAATATTGACTATCATCTGAGACATTGACTTTTTTCAGTGTTTTGCATGAGGTTTTGTTTTGTTTTTCTCTTTTAAATAAATCTTCTGCAAGCTGATTGTCCCTCTGTGTTTCAGCTGTTAAATGGAGATAATCAGGGAGTGCAAGTTAGGAAACATATTTCCATGTTTGGAAACATTTGTACATTTAGCATTATGACAGTTTCTACTTTTTATTCAGCTATGTTGGCATTATGTAGAGCAGCCAGATGCTAATTTGACGTAAAGCAATTTTATGAGCACGGCGGTACTGCAGTTGTTTAGGGGATAATTGATAAATTTGTCTCAAGAAGAAAAATGGCATCCTGTTGTATCAGGTAGAGAGTGTCACACCAGATGATCTCAAAGATTTCTTCCATCTTTAAGATTTTTTTCTTTTTCTTTTCCTTTCCTTTCTTTCTTTTTTTCTTTTGCTAATTTTTATTTGTCATGAGAGAGGAATTCAGTGGAGAAGATGTAAGGAGGGAAGGGGTGAAATGGTTGCTATGTAAAGACCAAGACAGCAACAATTTTTAAAGATATTCTCTGATTCTGTAATTTATGAGCCATTTTGGCCTGCTAGACAGAGGACCACTGTTCTCTGATCAAGACTTTAGTGTCCTGGAAAGAGTTTTCAATTTGGAGTCAGATGACCTGGACTCTGACACTTTCTAGTGGTGTGATACTGGACAAACCATTTCATCTGTGTCAGCATCACTCTCCTCGTGTGCAAAACAGAAACCATAATACTTGTGTTTCCCTGTCACTGAGCTATTGTGAGTCAATTCCATCAAAAACCATAACTCATTATAGAAATGTGAACTGTTCTAAAAGAGGGAAAAAACTATTCTCCAGAGATTATTTAGAAAGTTGTATTAGATAAAGTTCTTTGAAACGAATTCTTTCCTGAGTGCTTTCAAGAGAGGAAAAAGTGTCTTTCTGAGAGATTGGAGTCCAAGTCATCAATAAATGAAAACAATCTTTCAGAAGAGCAGGGGGGGTGGAACCGAGCTGCTGAAATGCTTTTACCTCATCAAAGGGAAAGGGGGACCCCAGGGGCGACTTTGGAAATCTTATTAATAACATCACTAATCTGAAAAGCTTCCTTCATGCCATGGTCATAGAACTAGTAACTGGATACAGATTTGAGGCCAGAAAGTGCTCTGCTAAGACTCTGAGAACCATATTTCAGACTCACCTCACCATTTATTTCTCTGTGGTAGGAACCATGATATATACATTCATCCTCTTACCACTGTCATCTGATTTCAATGTACCATAATCCTCTTTCATGTTACATCCTATATCTTTTAACTTCTTCAGTGTTACTACTGTTCATCTGGCATGTTCCTTCACAAGCATTTGTAGAAATGTTTTGCTGAGTCTGACTCTCTTTTGTGAGAAGGTGGTAGAGGGTGAGGGTAGGCATAAGTATGGATGAGGGAAGTGCTGACAAGGACCAGGATCCATTCACAATTGTGGAGAGACTTTGTCTTTACTCATGCTATTTTTACTCTTTCTTCATCAGGTTTAATGTCACGTTAAACACCAAACAAACAGCAACAACAACAATCCAGTGCCAAATAGTCATTCAATAAGCATTTATTAAGCCTACATTTTTGTGCCAGATATATTGGGGGTACAAAGAAAAAGAAAACAGAACAAAACTTTTTACCCTCAGGGAGTTTACAATCTGGGGAGAGGGAGAGCAATATGTATACATACAAATCACACAGAGAGAGGCAGAGAGACAGAGAGACCCTAACAGGTAGGGATATCAAGAAAAACCTCAAGTGAGCTAAAATTTGAGCTGGACTTTGAAGGCTGCTAGGGATTCCAAGAGATGAGGTGACAAAGGAAGGTATTCCAGGCATGAGTCACAGCCTGTGCAAAGGTTTAGATGCTGGAGATGAAATGTCGTGGATGAGGAGCCACAGGAAAACCATGTTAGCTGGAATGCAGAATGTGGAAAGTAGTCAAATTATAAAGACAAAATGCCTAGCAGAGAACAGATAAAATATATTTTCTCCTAGAGGCAATAGAGAGCCACTGGGGTCTTTTGTGCCAGGGACTGATATGAGACGTGGACAAAGGTAGCACCCTGTGTTTTAGGAATATCATTTTGGGAAGAGGCAAGAGATAATTGTTACAATAGAGGGGGAAAAGAGGAAGGCAAAAGGTAAAGAGTCAACCTTACTCTCACGGAATTTGGCTTAGGGAAGGAATGACATAAACTCTAAACTGGGCATCTTGCCACACAGAAGAGT
>CM053580.1:402925243-402957028 GCA_028627135.1 Pseudochirops cupreus | reverse complement strand
CCCACTGCCCAATCATAAAGCTACAAGGCACGGGCATTCCTGGAAAACAAGCCTGGTGCCACAGGCTCCACGTGACCACATTCAGCCTATTAGGGAACAGAGTATACTTTCAAATATCCGAGGGTCCTCAGAGTCACGTAGCCGCTTTAGCAAAGGGCTTAGGGGCAGGGAAGATCTTCAGATTCCCATAACACCAGGAAATTTTATGTTACTTTATACTTTGGCATGTACTGGGTATAGCCAAGCTTATTTCTCCTCTCCACTGCAGGGAGGGGGTTCAGGGTGAGGGGGGAGTTCTTATTTTATACCCAATGGCTTCCATTGATGACTTTTTGAATAGAATGGTTCTTAGGAAGGTGGGTAATAAAAATTTGAGCAATAATATCAATAGTGTCATATTATAATCTCATTAAGAAACAAAGGTATCATGTTAGATAAACCCCATCAATGTTCACACATGTTAGAATAAAAGTTAAATACATGAAGGAAAATAACGCCATTTAAATTTGTGGGATGGGATTTTCCATCATCATGCGTCTTGGTGCTGCTAAAAATAAAACATGACTAACCTATGGAAGGATGCTAATTTTTAGCCTCTTCTAGAACATGTACAAAGCTCTTGAGCTTCACTTGGTTTCTAATGTCATCAAAAAGCCTTCAATGCAACATGACAGCTTTGTATCATCTCATGCAGCTGATAGTTTTGTGGCCTGTTCTCTTCAGGAACATCCGGGATATGAATGGGAACAGAGGTCCATCCGGTTGTCTGAAGAGGCTTTCATCTCCAGCAAGCATACATGGGAGGGACTCAATGATTTCTTCCCCAGTCATTGACCTTTGCCACTCTACTTGTACATCCTATTTTTAAAAAGAGGCATTTTGCATGTGTAATAATAGTTTAATAAAATTCATTATTAAAGGGATATAATTTTTCATGATAGCAAAGTACTGGACACAAAGTACATGAACAGCGATTAGGGGTTACAACTAAATAAATTGTGGTACATAAATGTAATGGAATATTACTATCATAAGAAATGATGTATATAAAGAATTTAGAAAAGAGAAGACTTAGATGACCTGACGGTGAAGTGAAGCAAGCAGAACCAGGATAACAATATACGCACTGACAGCAATGATGTAAATGGAGAGAAGAAGAGCAAGGACTGAAAGCGGATGGTGTAAACTTGAAATGACAGAGCTTGGCCCTAAAGAAGAGATATGAGAAGGCACCACTCTTCCTTCTTTGCAGAGGTGGTGGACTTTGAGTATGGAACACAATATAACAATAGATTTTTTTTGATGTGTTGTTTAGATTTGCTCAGCTGTTTTTCCCCCTCTCTTTTTCATTCTTTGTTATAAGAGAAGCCCCTCTGGGAGGAGGAAGAGGGTAAGGGTACATTAAAAAAATGTAGATGATATAATAAAAGATATCAATAAAAATATTATTTAAGAGTCTGAAAGTCAGCATGGTACCACAGAGTGGATAAGAATCCTAGAATAAAAAAGAAAGAAAGAAAGAAAAAGCACTACGAAGCATTATGCAGATCCTGACAGGGCACTCCAGTTACTATCAGTTTCATGTGGAAAGAAGCTCTCTAACACTAACAAAGATTGCCTAGAAGTGAAAAAGGAATAGTTAGTTTCAGTGCAATTTTGAACATGCAGAAGCAGTAGTGAATAACTAAGAATAAGCCAGTGTGACCATTTACTAATCTATGACTCATCTCCCTGAGTCCAAATCTGACCTCAGACACTTACTAGCTGTGTGACCCTAGGCAAGTCACTTAACTCTGGTTTCGTCGGTTTCCTCATCTGTGAAACAAGCTGGAGAAGGAAATGGCAAAGCACTCCAATATCTTTGCCAAGAAAACCTCAAAAGGGGGTCATGAAGAGTCAGATGTGACTGAACAACAACAGCAATAATATATAGTTATGCTTTATTGGACCTTCACTGACAATGCTTTGCACACAGTGGGGACTTAGTCAATGTTCTTTAAAAGTTGAGTTGATTGTTTTCTAGACAGAACAGATGTCTCATTTGCCATACTATAAACAATGGAGAGTAGATGTCTAATAGAGAGGAAGGTTAGTGCAGGGGAACAAATTGTGCACTGGGGTGGAGTGACTGAGTTCAAATCTCAGGTCTGCTACTTGTTCTCTGTGGGGACCTTAGGTAAATCATCCTACCTCCTTGAGCCTCAATTTCTGCTTCTGTAAAATGAGAGCAGGTGAACTAGATGGTGCCTAAGGTTCTTTCCAGCTCTGAATCTGTGATCCTTGATTTTTAAAATGTCACAGGAAAGATGCACTTTTGAAGCTGAGCCAACAGGCAAGTAAAACTGCAGAAAGGGAATCATGGAATTGATACATCCTGGGTGGACTGGGAAAGGATGCAATATTCATCTAAAAACTTGTAGTGAAGAAATCATCACAAAGAATGAAGGTGGGGTGGCTAGGTGGTGCAGTGAATAAAGCACCAGCCCTGGAGTCAGGAGGACCTGAGTTCAAATTTGACCTCAGACACTTGACACTTACTAGCTGTGTGACCTTGGGCAAGTTGCTTAACCCCAATTGCCCTGCTTTCCCCCCCCCAAAAAAAAGCAAAGAAAAAAAAAGAATGAAGGTGCTCTAATCCATGGAAGTTGGTTATTCTGTTGTAAGTTTGAGGCTCTAGAAGAGAGTGAGTATACCATGTTTAATTAACTCCAGCAATTAAATAAAAGAGGTCTTTCCCTTAATCTTTTCCATCCTTTGAAGAGTTTTTCCAATAGATTTTCACCTCTTCTCCATCTTCACTCTTTTTATAATCAATACTGCTTTTTCCCTTCTCCCCTATTACTGGTTAGAAACAATCGGAAAATGGTAAGCTTTATTTATTCTATTTACCATCTGGGGATTTATGCATGATTCTGCTACTAGCAATCAGATAAATAAATCATTCAATAGCTCCCTTTTGCCTCAGTTTCTAATTCACAGAACCGAATTCACAGTTTAAGAAAAGCATGTTAAGATCTTTAGATAAAGATGCTTTTGAAATGCAAAAGCTGACTTCCTTTGTAGATCCATACTTGGGGTGTGGCCAGAGTCACTAGAAGCAGACTTACAGCTATAACCTTTAAATGTTGTGTCCTCTTTGGAATTCTGTCTCCTCTTCTGTAAAATGAATCTAACAGTCTAAAAATTTCAAGCACTAGATAGATAGATCATCATGTTCTTCAGTCCAAGTTTCACAGAACAAGTCCTTTTATTAACAGAATTTGTTCTGTGAAGTTTGGATTCCATCAAAGGATTGCCCTTGAGGACCTAGAGGGCCACAGGTTCCCTACCCCTGGTTTAGGACCTTATAATAGCCAACAGCAGTGGTTGGCTAATTGTATGGCTTCAGTTTACAGTACTACAAATAGAGTCATCTTGGCACAGGGCTCACCAAAACGTCACCATTCCTACAGAAATTCATAGGATCATAGATCCAGAGCTCAAAGGGGGTGTCTGGGACAATTTCCTTCACTGATACACCATTTAAATATATGTATATATATATATATATATATATATATATATATACACACACACACACACACACACACACACACACACACATATACATATGTGTGTATGTGTATGTGTATGTGTGTATGTATATGTGTATGTGTATGTGTATCTGCTGGAAAAGGAAATAGCAAATCCCTCCAGAATCTTTGGCAAGAAAAGCCCAGATGGGGTCATAAGCAGTCATACAAGACTAAAGGGGCTGACCAACAACTATCTATCTATCTAAAATCTATCTAATTTCTATTCTATATCTATTATCTATCTGTTTATCTATAACTATCTATCTATCCTTATATCTATCTACTTATCCCTCCTCTATCTTTTTATTTTTGCTTTGGAAGAGTTGAGTAAGACTGTAGTTAGGTACAGGTCCTGGTTGCAACTGTTATCAAAACTTGTCACTGCAGAGGGAGTTTGGCATATCCAAACCTCAGCTTCCTGCCTTCAGAGACTAGTGAAGGTTGCACCCTCTCCCCAGGTGCAGACTCTGAGTTTAACTTTTATTTCAAAACAGAAAAAAATACTTATATTTTTTGGTTTATGGACTTGGGATATTTGCACATGTTTCTAATGAAATCATGCAGAGTTATGGGGAAAAAGGTCTATTTTAAATGAATTTTGTCTCAGATGCTTCCTTCAGGTCAATAAATACTCATATCCAACAGTAAGAGAATGCAAATAAATCAAAGCAAGTGACATAACTTACAGAGCAAATACGAAATACCCATATATCAACCATACTGAATGAAATAAATGCTTTCTTTTGCAAACTCTGCTATTCAACAGCATGCTATCATATGCATATCTAGAATATATTTTGTTATTCAAATACCATCTCAATACTTAGAAAGATCTGGACCTTAACACAATAGCTGTTGTTCAGTTGTTTCAGTTATGTATGACTATTTGTGACCCCATTTGGGGTGTTCTTGGCAGAGATACTGGAGGGTTTACCATTTCCTTCTTTCGCTCATTTTACAGAGGAGGAAACTGAGATAAACAGGGTTAAGTGACTTGCCCAGGGTCACATAGCTAGTAAGTGTTTGAACACAGATTTGAACTCACTAAGGTGAGTCTTCCTAATTCCAGGTCCGGTGCTTTATCCACTTCACCACTTAGCTGTCCACACAATAGCAATGGACAAATTAATGCTTCCTTTTGAAGAGGTCCATTAATTCTTTTACACTATTTTAGCCCACATATATATAGGTTTTTATATGGGGGCAGCTTGGTGTAGAGTCTAGGGAGCTGGCTTTGGAAGTCGAAAGTTCATGGATATGTAGCTGAGGGGCAGCTAGGTGACATGGGGAGGCTAGGTGATGCGGGGCAGCTAGGTGACGCAGTGAATAGAGCACCAGCCCTGGAGTCAGGAGGACATGAGTTCAAATCCGGTCTCAGACACTTAACACACACACACAAAAAACTAGTCGTGTGACCTCGGGCAAGTCACTTAACCCCAATTGCCCTCCAAAAAGCAAAAACAAAACAAAGATATGTAGCTGAAAGATACCCCAGAGGTCATCTAGTCCAGTGTATGAGGAAATTGAGTCTGAGGGAGATTAAATGACTCTTGGATCTAGTGTTTAAAGGAGTCTCAGAGGTCATATAATCCAAAATCTTTTTTTTTAAACATATGAGGAAACCGAATCTCAGAGAGGATATGTGATTTGCTTGATGTCACAGAGCCAGTAAGTGTCGGAAGCAGATTGTGAAGAAATGCTCTTCAGCACCTGATTCTGATGCTTCTTATACTATTGTGAGCTTGGGAGAGGTACCTAACTTCTTAGGGTCCTAATCACTTCTCTAATGCTATAAGTTACAGAATGATAGCTCATATTTATACAGCCTTAAGGTTTGCAAAATGCTTTACATAAGTAATTTAATTTGATGCTCCCCAAAACCCTGTGAGGTGGGTCCACTTTACAGATGAGGAGACTGAGGCTCAGAGAAGTTTAATGACTCATGTAGGTTCACAGTTAAGTGTGTTAGGCAGAATTCTAGCCCAGATCTTCCTGACTCCAAGTCTAGCACTTTATTCATGATCTATGCTTCCTGTCTGAGAAGAGTTGAGATCTGCATCTGTGGAGGGAATTTCCACACTAGGAGTTCTTCACACTGATAAAATCAAAAGGCCAGATTTAGCCTCATCCATCCCTCCATGAATGTCAGTCTAGATTGCCAAACATAATTCACTCAGCATCAATGTACAAATTAATGTTTCTATCATTTGCAGTAACTGAGGCAGAAAGGAGTTAAATGCTTTGTCCTGGGTCACAAGGCCATTTAATCCAATGTAGGAACATAATTCAGAACTCTCGATAGCCAAACATCTTTCTCCATCTTTCTGGCTGCAGTCTTCAGGGTACCTCAACATTAACCTAAGTTTTAAGTGACCATGTAATAACAGGCCCACATGTAGTTAGCTACTTAGCGCTTGGCCAGCTGACTGCATTAAATGTTGAAACCAACATAGGGTAGGGTGATGGTAACAGTCATTTTCTGGGGGGAATGTTATAAGGTGTTTTAACTGAACAGACAGGGAGTGGTAATGTTTCACATGGGAAGCACCATCTCTGGTCTCTTCTGGTTTTTTTTTATGATTCTTGCAAACTTCTTGTGTGCATGAGGATTCAATCAGCCTTAGTGTTGCTCTGGGAGGCAGCAAGACTGTAAATCTGGGAGAGCTGGAAGCATTCAGGGTCTTGAACTTTATCGGGTTTGAATGTGTGATTGTGAAAGTAAAGAGCAGAGAAACGACAGCACTCAATAAATCAAACCCAGAGAAGATCAGGGTTGTCAAAGACAAGAGAAAAACAGGCTCTGGGCACAAGCACAACCTAAGAAGAAAAAAAAATGCACAGGCATTTGAAGCTCTTTTGCATTTCTTTCAGGATCTTCCTTCTCAAAGGCAAATGTCTTTCTTTTCTCACCACTCTAACCTAGAGACCACAGAACCTAAATCTGAGAAGGATCTATTTAGAGGTCATCTAATTCCCTTTTGTTATATTTCTTAAGTCCTGAGAATTAAAAAGAAAAAAGTTGTAATCACAATACTTTGAATCTACATTTTTTTTGTCCCTGTCAGAGAGTTATTCTTCTAAAATGAAAATCCTATCAGTTTGCCTTCCATTCCCTTTTTGCAGAGTCACCTTGGATTTTCTAAGAGTCTCTCCTCACATCCCACCTTTGCTTTTTTCCTTTCTTCCTTCCTAATAAAAATCATTCAGAAAATGGAAAATTGAAATAAAGAAAAAATGAGAGAAATAAGTTATTAGGTAACCATGGGATTTCTTCCCCAAATTATCCTGCATCTATTTTGTATCTTTCTGGTGTATACTTGTGTGTGTGTGTGTGTGTGTGTGTGTGTGTGTGTGTGTGTGTATACACCCATTTTCTTCCCTGATAGAATATAAGCTCCTTGAGGGAAGTGACTATTTCACTTTTGTCTTTGTATTCTCAATAATAAATACTTTTTGATTTTTTGATTCAGTGGGCTTTGGGGCTATTTTTGGTTATTTAAAATATATTTTAATTGGTATATTTTATTTTTTTATCTCTATATTTTCAAATGTATCCCTTCTACCTTCTCCTTTTAGAGAGAAAGCCCTTAAGGTACCAACAAAAAAAAGGGGGGGCGGAGAAAGAAGGAAAAAGTTCAACAAAACAAATAAACCTATCAAAAAAAGTTTGACATCACACTCAGTGTCTATACCTATAATCTTTGGCGTCTACAGAGAAAGAAAGGTGGTAGTCCCTCTCATATCTTCTCTTTAGCAAGTTTCATCATTATAAATTAGAAACATTCCATTTCGATTATTTTACTTTTTGGTTCTTTAACTTTTCATTGTTAGAATCATCATATACTTTGCTCTCCTGGTGCTACTTATGTGAACTGATGCAAATCAAAGTAAGCAGAACCAGGAATTAGTAGAACTTGGTACCTTCTAATTATTTTGAATAGGACTTCTCTGTTACTCTTAACCTTTAACCAGGATTTGGATCTCTAATGTTCTACTATGCAGGAGGAAAAAGCTCAAGGGAGTGAGAAGCGGCTTAAGACAATGGATTTCCTTATGAGAAATTTTTATCTGAAGAGTTTCAAGTTCACCATCTTTCTTCAATGTCCAGTTGGAGTCTCTTATGAGATATTTCTCATATAAGAACATGAAAAGCTGGGTAAAGTGCCTTATTAAAAGGAACCAAAATAAATGAATGATTTTTTTTTCTCATTTCATTTCTTTCCTCGTTGTCTTTGGGCATATCTCCATGCTTGGAGGAGGATGGGGTTGAACCTCCATAGGGATTCTGTTAGAAAAGTGGCTACCAGAGAAAACTCAGAGGGCAGGCTTTAAAGTTCGAGCTGCACTACTCTCAGAAAACAGTTGGGTAACTGTGAAGATGTCTAAATTTGGGCATCACCTATTAAAATTTTACATACCCCATAAGTGCCCTAAATATGAAACAGATCCCTTTCTTTTCTGAGCCCCAAGATTGGAAGAGACTCGACTAATAATTACACTTGTGGGTAATTCCCTCCCCCTCCAATATTAAGGGAGCAGCCCTGTCTTATGTTTACTGGAAATTCTGCTTAATTGGAATTTGCCAAATCTTCTTGGTAAAACTGTGCCAGTTGAGAGACTTGCAAATGCCTCAAAATTAGGATGTGAAGTTCTTACTTTCTGTCAATACAATGAGTGATCAATAAATCTTAGAATCATTGACTCTCAGCTTGTTGGAAGCTCCAGTACAGCATCTCAGCCCATAATGTCCTTGAAAAATGAACAGAGAAGAAACTTTGGTTAAAGAGATCTCTGTAGTTCCAAGTTATGTGTCTCTGCCCAATAGCAAGATGGTAAGTGGGACATTTCCAGTAAGTCATGGATCAGTTGGGGCTTCTTTAAAAACAAACACAAAAAAGCTCCTCCTAGATTTAGGCGATCTTTTGTGTGTGTTTTACGCGGGTCGCTCAGGCTTTGTTTGCTACCACTTTCCGTTCCTCCCTCCTTCCTTAAAAATAACTTGGTATTTTTGCTGAGATGGCCTTGGGGGAGCCAACATTCACTCTCCCATAAAAAAGATCAGTATGCCAAGGAATACCTGAAACTGGTCAGTGGTGTTGGCAGCACTTTAGGTGAACAGGTTGCTTTTATTTGGGGTTGAAGAGTTTGCCCTATTATTCACAATCACCATTGGCCCCCTGGGTTGGGACCCCTTCTTTCTCCAAAGATACTTCACCTAATTGTGTGTGGGGGGGCACAGGAGAGAGGTCTGTGCTGTTAGGATCAGGGAGAATAGAGTTGTAAAGGTTAAGCTGCACTTCAGTGGGATTGAAGCTGCCTCAGCTTTACATTTTTCTTTCTTTTTTTTTTGGTGGAATGGGAAGAAAGAGATATTGATCATTTCTAGGATAGAGTAAAGCTTCATCAGCACATGCTCATTCGGTTTGGGATCCTAGCTGCTATATAGAACATCTTGGCAGCAGAGTTATTGGACTAGGTAGAAAGGAGGTAAGGAGGAAGGCTAAGGTTGTCAGTTGGGGTCAGGGCAACATTGTGTTCACTGCTGCCCAATCTTTTCCCATCTATTGTATCTTTGTTAAAAAGCAGCAAACTAAAGCTCTTCTTTCTTGTTCTGGGGTCTAGCAGAGGGAGGAGAGGAGGCAGGAGAAAAGGAAATAAAATTCAGGGAGTTTTCTGTTTCTCTACCTCCATAGTCCTCAATTTCCTCTTGATTTTTTCTTCCTCTTTCTCTCAATCTTCTTTTCTTTTTCCATCTCTCCCTTCCCCTTTTCCAGTGGCAGAGCAGCATCCTCAGTGACCTCAAGGGCTTCCCAAACTTCTCACTCACCAAGGTGGGGACAAAAAATAGGATGGGAAATGTATATTTCTTTTGCTACTTTGGGTTAAAGGTAAGAAAGTTAAAGGTAACTAACTAGCCAAAGGGACCAAATTAAGGTGTCTCTGGACTTTCATGCTCTCATTGATTTAGAGTTAGAAGGGACCTCAGAAACATCCTGTAGTAAGCCAAAATGGATGGTAATTAATTATGAAAATAAATAGCATTAATTTTATCCAACTCAGTTGTTATAGGAGAGTTGGACCCTTTCCTGTCTTGATGTCCTCAACGTGCATTCCTTTATCTACTCCCATCTATGGGAGGCGTTGTGATTCTGAGTCTTGTTCACCATTCTCTTATATACTTCCTGTGTCTGGTGTTGATAGGTCTTCCACTTTATTTGGGTGGAGGGAGCAAGGAGAGGCCAATGGAAATGCTATTTTGTTTGTATGATTTATTTTCACAAAATAATAAGCACATCAATTTGACTTAACTCACCTCCAAATATGCAATGGTTAGATATGCCTCATCTTAGAAAGGACTGTTCAGCAAGCATTTAGAGGGAAAGATTGAAACCCTTCTGCCCACACGGGCTCCCATAAATCCCTTCACCTAAAACTGTCCCACCCGAGTTTTGAAATATTTCTAAAAGCACAGGAATTCCAGGCTTTCCCGAAACTTTCTTGGCTCACCACATTCTGTTCTGGCCTTTAGGCGTGAGGTGTTCAAGACTAGACTTTATCCTGATAGTCTGAGTGTAGCTGAGCAAACTGTGAAGTTGGTGGGAGATCAACCTGACTAAAAGTAGTTCAAGGTGTCCCAAGAGTTACTAGGGATCATGGTAGAGAGAGAAGAAGGAAAATCTGTTTATTGGGAGTGGAATTTTGATGCCTTTCTTTGTTATTGTTAGGAAGGGAAGAGGAATTTTCTGTAGGAGACAACATTTTGTCATCACTGATGTTTTGATGATATCCACTGTGATGCCATTAAGTAATGGCAAAATTCATTTGATTTAAAGTACCTACGGCTGGGAGAGAGAGGAAGTGAAAAAAATTAGTTTCTTAAAAGTTAGGCGGCCTGGATAACACTATTTAAGAAGGAAAGAAAGATGGAAGGAAGGTAAGAAAAAAAGAAGGGAGAGAAAGTAGGAAGAAAAAAGAATTGAAGGAAGAAGAAAGGAAGGCAAAAAAATATTAATGGTTAAGGATTGAATTTTAGGTACCTCCAGCAAGGAGTTTTTCACTATCACCCTCCCCCCACCCAAGCCTGCTTATCTCGACTGCCATAGCTTACCAGCCGGGTATGAAGTACATTTAGCTATATAAACATGGTGAGGAGAAGAATGCTACCAGTGACCTTTCGTACTGTATATCCCACCTCCCAGCAGCAACAGCGGCCAGGCCCAACCCAGCCCCGCCCTCCAGGGGACTGTAGCCTGCATCCCCAGCAGGAATCCAAGCCTAGGAACCTAAAGTCTCTCCGCTCCAGGAGCTTGGTGCCTCGTTGATTCCCGAAGGATTGTGTTTTCTTATGTGCTGAAAAGATCAACATTCACAGTTTTTCTTACCTGGGGTAGGGGATTGGGTTTGGGGAGGTGGATGGATGGGGTGGGGAGGACACCTGGGCAGGGTCAGCTTTCACCGTTCAGTGACCTTTCCTTGAAATGAAAAACAATTTTGAATTTTAAACGATTTGTACTTTTTTTTTTAAAAAGACAGTAAACCAAGGGATCTTTGATGATCCACATTTTCTGAAAGTCAAAGATTTCCCTTTAGCAGACTAGACTAGAATTACCGAGGCTCTTTCCTTGGAGTAGGAATAAGGGTAGGAGTAAGGGTGGCAACAACATTTAGCTAGACCCAAGTCTTGAAGCAGGAGATCTTCAGGTCAGAAGAAGTATGGTGTATGAGAGGAGGCATCACAAATCTGAGCTTTTAAAAAGCCTCCCTCAAGTCGAAAAACCTTTCTACTGGAGATTTGTATTATTTCAGGGCTTTTTTTTTCTGAAAGAAAACCATCAACTTTGTCAAATGACATTATAATAGGCTTGAACTTGTAGGGTTAAGGGTATATTATGACGTTAATTCTCTTTGGAGCTAGCTCTCAGAGCCTACAGAAGTGAACTAATGACGGAGCGAAGAACACAATCTCGTCAGTTTTGCACCTCCCCTCCCCATTAAATGACGTATTATTGTTGAATTAAAACTAAGAATAATGAATGCAACGCTGCCAAAATAAATCACACCTCCTGACAGGGGAGAAAACCCTAGAGAAGCCACATTCACTCGACTCCTATTTTAATGAAATCATCACACGGACCAGGCTTTCCCCCTCACTCCCCGCTAATCAGATGGTAGACTCCGGTCTTTTTTATGTTTTGAATTTGACCCAGTGAAATGATTTAAGATGAACAACTCTTTAAAAAAGAGAGAGAAGTGGGGGGGGGGGGGAGGAAGGAAGGAAAGAGGAAGAGTGGTTCCTAAGAAACCAGGACTGTTTACTTTTGAAAAAAAAATTTTTTTTAGCTCTCTGAAACTCTTGAATTTTCCCTCTCTTCTTTAAAAGAGATCCTCCTTTTCCTATCTTCGTTCCACTCATTTCGAAAAATTATTTTAGTGGGAGAAAGAAAAGAAAGCAGTCCAGAGGCTCTCCAAGCCAGGGAATCTCTCAGTAGATGACCAAAGTCTGATTTGGTTTCTTTGAAAATGTACTACTTTTTGCCATCGAAGTAATCCCTCAGAGCCGAAAAAGTGCAAGCTAAAAGGCGCAAATCTGAGCGCTCCTTCAACCTAATGGAATTAAATCTTTGATTTAGAATTTCTTGTTGTTATTATTATTTTAATCTCACTTTCTCTGACATTTATAACCACGGCAGCCCTACACTTCCCAATGTCAACTCCGGTGGAAACCAAAGCAAAAAAAAAAAAAAAACAAAAAAAGAAATGTTGCTCGGCAGGGACTTATACAGATAGTTTTCTTCTCTGTTTTAGAAAGTTTTTTTTTTAAATAAAAAGTTTGGGAATCTGGAGCGTAAAACCAGGTCTCCCTAGAACTAACCATAAGAGACTGAAATTTATAGGGCCAGCATCTTTCCCCCTCACTTCTAGCCTAGGCAGAATTTGGTAGAGCTTTCTTTGAACAGCCAGTGAGAGACGTGGTAAAGAGCTGGTCAAAAACATTGTTACTTTGTGAAAAAAAAAAAAAGTAGCCCAATCCTTCCTTCGAACCTCCCCCCGCCCCCCGCCCCACCTTCATAATTGCAAATTTCTAGGTGGTATCCTTAGACTAGGTAACAAACACGAGAAAAAAACTCTTAGGGACTTCCATGGACGTGTGCATTCGAACTCCGAAGTTAATTACTTAGTTCGCAGGCTAACCTCGGTGAAATAGCTATTTCTTTTCAGAAATCACTAATTTTATGGGCTGGGGACTGTTAGTATTTTTAATGGAAAAAAAACTAACAAAATATTTGGATCCAACAGGAAAACACGTCTAAAGCGGCGATAGTTCGGACAATGAACAAACCAACCAACCTCATTTTAATTTAATTACTACTTGCTAAAAAAATTCAAAGGTGATGCAGGGCTCAAAACTCATCCATTTTAGTAATTGAACAGAAGCCTTGCGTTCTCTTCACAATTACACTCGGTCAAAAGTGGATTAATTTAAAAAACTACTCAATCGTTTATATTGAGTCTCTTCTCCATTTAACTTCCTTTCCAAACGCGACTGTAGTGAAATTGGGATATATGACTGGGGAGGAAAGCAAGCAAAACTAGGAATCTTCACAGTAAGGATTTTAAAATCCCTAAGTGTTTAACAGAAAGTTACAACGAAGAACTGGCGGAAGGGGAAAGAGGGAAGGGTAAATTGTCCCTAGATCATTCCCTTCCTCTCTAACCACCCTCACTCCCTACCAATGAACCATAGTGCTCACAATTCAGTTTTGTTAGAATGGAAACAAATTTTCTGTTTAGATTTGATATTGATCATTTAGATCCCAATAATATTTGAAAATTACCTGCCTCCGCTCAGTTCTCTCTAGCAAGAAGCCTAAGAAAAATCCCAGAAAAACCAAACCAAAAAAAAAAAAAAAGGCAATCAGGAGTAGCGCGTATTAGAAATGCTTTTACTTCTATTTACCTGGAGAGAAAAATGGAAAGAAAAAAACCCCTCAAAACACAGCACGTCCTACCCCAGTTAAATTCTCTGTCCCCAGTCTTTGGGTCACGTCCATCGGAAGGAATGTTTGTTAGCTCGAGGGAGCGAGACAGACTTCACACAGCTCCCCGCCAGATGAGACTCTCTGTAAAAACTGATGCGGACTGATATCCAGCTGATAACCCCTGGGGAACCAGTTATTTTAATTCCCAGTCACTTTTCCTGCTAAGAACTGTGTTGATTTGTGCCCAGTTGTGATAACCATTTGGAGAGATAAAAGAAAGGAGAAAATATGAACTCAGTTCTCACCTCGACCTGCCTGAAGAGACCTGAATTTGGAGTGGGGCCGGGGTGGGCTTGGAAATTGATATTTAGAAGAACAAATTGAGTATACAAAACCTGGTAAAATGTGTGGTTATTATTTATGTCTGAATATGGGAGCATTTTCGCCCACCTGATCCTCTACACTTACATGTTCACCACTATCCCGAATTGTAATAACAAGGGAGTGGTGGACATGAACTTCACGGAACCAGATGAAAGATTGAGACAGAGACAGAGTCGGAGAGAGAGAGAGATGGAGACCAGGAGAGAAGCTAAGATGAGACTGAGAAAGAGAGAGCTAGTTAACTTGGCCGTGGAATTATCTAGTAGCTGTTTTAGAAAACAAATTCCCCACTAGCGACAAGTCCAGCGGTCCCGGGAACCCGAGGAAGCGGGTACTAAAGGTCTAAGGTCGGAAACAAACTTAGACAAACTGCGCTCCCCGCCCCCCCACTCGCCAGTCCCCAAGACCCTCCCCCCCCATTGTAGTGTTTAATTTGTGGGGGTGGAGGGAGTGAAGAGAGAAGGGACCTGAGATCAATTGAATTTTCTCTTTTAGTCGAAATATTTTGTTTGGATATTTCTCTCCCTCTTTCACTACGTGAGATGTTTGTTTTTGCGAGGGCGAATTGGGAAGAACGCAAGGGGAACTTTTTTTTTTAAGGATAGAGTGAGTATCGGGTGTCTCTAATGTGGCAGGGTTGGGGTGGGTCTTGCGGGACACTTATTTGACATAGAGACTTTAGCGGGGGATCTCAATCCTCCCACCTGTGCGCCTCAGGCGCTTGCGACCCGCTCTCCTATCCATCCAGCACAGCTCCGATCTCCTGTCCTCGGCCTAGTGGAAACTAGTCTTAATTCTGGGACTGGGCTTCGCGCGCTGCTCTCCTTACTCACCTCACTCTCTACAAGCTCAGTCCGATCTCAGCTTCTTTCTCTAGAACTCGCACAGCCTCCCCTGCCCCCACGTCCCCTCCCCCTCCTTCTCCTCCCCTCGGTACTGGTCCCCTCCTCTCCCCTCCCTCTCTCCCTCCTCTTCACCTCCAGAGCCTAGCAGCTCAGAGTGAGCCTAGAGGGCCCGCTGGCTGGCACCCTTCTGGGGAGCGCTGTTTGTTTAGGGCTCTGTGAATCCAATCAGGAGCAGCAGGCTGCAATTTTCCGGCAGGGCTGTGAGAGGCGCCTCCTCTCTCCTTTTTATACTTGAGCAGCTCATCGCCGTACACCCGGGACTCTCGCCTTCGCTTGCTTTCCTCAGCTCCAACTCCTAGCTCTCGGGATTAAACACCACTGCAACCAGCCTCGATGCAAATCGACCACACTAGGTTTGGTTCGTTTTTCTCCCCCTGTCCCCCCCTTTCCCTCCACTTTTCTTCCCTTTGCCACCCTTCCTTTCATTTTTTCAGTCCCCTGCTTCTGGTCTTTCCCGTTCTCTCAACCCCTTGGGGGGTCGGGGGAAGAAGTAACACACTCCCTCCACCAGAAAGCTACGTCCAGGATTCCGGGTGGGTCCTTCGCTTCCTTCTTCCTCGATGTCTGTAGCTGCTGCCGGTTTTCCCAGGACAGAGCCTCCCGCGGGCAAACTTCGACTCTTTTCTGAGCCTGAAATACTTATCTGCTCACAACTTTATCTGCGAGTTATCTCAAAGGGTGGGGGGAGACCAGGAAGGGGGAGCAGACGCGAGGGCAGGCAGACTCCTTTTACCCTATCCGAGCGGCGATTGTGGGTGCTATTACTTTGACTATGGTTATCTTCCACGGTCCGAAGGGATTTCGGAAAGCAGCCTCCTAGGAGGTGGGACTTTCTCGTTTCTTCCGTGGCTCGCTGTCACTTCTTCCTTCTCCCTTCTTTTGGGCGGCCTTGGTTCTGGGGCGAATTTCTTCCCCCGAGTCTCCTTTTCTTCCCCCTCTTTCTCACTCCCCTCTCGCCCCCACCCCCAGGAATTGTGTGATCTTTCCGTTGCATGTGAGTATGGTCTTGGTGTGAATGGGGTCGGGGGCCAGGGCTACAAATCCTGTATGAGTTCTCGCGTGTAAGTGTGTATGTGTATGTCCCCGTGTGTGAGTGCGGTCAGCACCGCAGGGCTTGTTGATCGTGGAACCGGGCCATTTTAAAGGTGTGCAATGGCAGCTGTAGCGGCGAGTGATTAACAACGTTTGGGCTTGAGTCTCGATTCTTGTAACTCTTGAGGCCCACAGCTGATGGCGTGGCCTGGCACAGCCTCTCACCAGAAGGTAGTCGGCTCCACTTGGGCTCCCCTTCGCCCCCGCCTACCAGCCTCCTACGTCCTCTCACCACTGGTGCTCATCTCGGGACCTCTCACTCTTTTCTTTCCCCCTCAACCCCTCCCCCTCTTCCCCACCCTCCTCCTTCCCTCCATGGCAGCTAGGAAAACTCTAGGAGAGATCCAGTGGGGGAGAAAGTCCGCGGTTTCGTTTTCAGGGACAGGTTGCTTTTCTAGGGCTTCTGTTGGTTTTTACACGGGGAAAACTTAGACACAGTCATCTAGGGCAAAGATGGAGAGAAAAGACAGGGACTAGGGACCCTCGAACGCATGCACTTATACGCATTCTCTTAAAAAAAAAAAAGCCTTTTGTTTTCCTGGTCCCTTTCCCCAAGGAAAATTAACTCCCAGTCAGAAAAGCCGCCTAAGCGAGATTTCACTAGATTGGACCGTGTCAGGGACCCTTCAGGGGCTGGTTTTGGGCCCAGGAAAGGATACTGAAGATGGTGAGGGAAAGAGGCGCGGTGGGGGCGGCTGGGGGTGCGATGAAGAGAAATTGAGTATCTTGGGGTGCGGGTGTACTGTACACAGCAGATTACTGCTGCCCCAGTTCAAGCCTTTCAGTTATCCCCCCCAACCCTCTCCAATAGTAGGAGAAAGGGGGTTTTTTCAAATGACTATTTAAAAAAGAAGAGAGAGGTTTGGAGAGATCCCTCATTTTCTTATTTGATAATATTTCTCTCGGTGTCTTTCTCTCCCTGGTTTCCATCCCCGCCCTCCCTTCCTCCAGGAGCTAGCGGAGCTGCTAGGTGCGGCGCCGGACCTTGGATGGCCTTGACCGACGGTAGTTGGTGCCTGTTGAAGCGGTGCGGGGCCGGGACTTCAGACGCCAGTGACTCTTGTCCCTTCCCAGCGCGGGAGCCTTCCTCCCCACCTTCCCCACTCTCCTCTTCTTCCTCTTCTTGCTGCTCCCGGGGGGGTGAGCGGGGCCCCGGAGGCGCCGGCTCCTGCAGGACGCCCCAGCTAGACCCGGACGGGACCGGGACCCCGGCTCGATCATTATTGCTCAGCTCTTACACCCCACACCACTTCGGGCCTCCCCACGGCCCTTCTGCACCCGGGGTCGGGGGCCAGGGGAGTGCCCTGTCGGGCTGGGAGGATTTACTGCTCTTCACTGACCTCGACCAGGCCGCGACCGCTAGCAAGCTGCTCTGGTCCAGTCGCGGCAGCAAACTGAGCCCTTTCGCAGCTGCGGAGCAGCCCGAGGAGATGTACCAGACCCTCGCGGCCCTCTCCTCCCAGGGACCTGCAGCTTACGACGGCGCGGCCGGCGGCTTCGTTCACTCTGCTGCTGCGGCCGCAGCGGCGGCTGCAGCCGCCGCCAGTTCCCCGGTGTACGTGCCCACCACCCGCGTGAGCTCCATGCTTCCCGGCTTGCCTTACTTACAAGGCGCTGCCAGCGGCCCTCCTAATCATCCTGGCGGCGGGCACCCCGTCTGGCCCCAACCTTCCGCCGATAGCCCCCCGTATGGCAGCGGAGGCGGTGGCAGCAGCGGTGGAGGCAACGCGAGCACCGGGGCTTCGCATACTTCTGCCCGCTTCCCTTATTCGCCCAGCCCTCCTATGCCCAACGGTGCGCCCCGGGAATCCAGCGGCTACGGGGCTAGCGGTAGCAGCGCAGGAAGCGGCAGCGGCGCGGGAGGCAGCAGCGGGAGCCTTGGGGCTATGGGCAGTCGGGAGCACCAGTACAGCCCGCTGGCGGGGCCTCGGCCCCTGAATGGATCTTATCACCATCACCACCACCACCATCCGGGCCCCTACTCGCCCTACGTGGGAGCGCCGTTGACGCCTGCCTGGCCCGCTGGCCCCTTCGAGAACTCGGTTCTGCACAGCCTTCAGAGCCGATCAGGTCCTCCACTCACAGTGCCCCGGGGTCCAAGTGCAGGTAAAGTCGGCGAAGCATCCTAAAGGCTGGGGCGGGGGTGAGGGTAGTAAGGAAGCTAACCAGTTGGATAAGTGGAGTATAGGGGGAGAAGGGAGACGAAGCCAGCATTTTGAGCTGAAGGGGGATAGTCGAAGTGGTAGAGATTGTCAGAAGCTAGGAAGTCGCAAATTAGACTTGGTACGTTTAGCTTAGAGGCTGGGGTTATGGGCTCTTTCTGAAAGTATGTACTACTAGTCCTGTCTTTCATTCATTTCAGAGTGTGTGTGTGTGTGTGTGTGTGTGTGTGTGTGTGTGTGTGTATGTGTGTGTGTGTGTGTGTACTTGAGGGCACACGTTAAATTATGCTAATCTGGGGGCACTGATATATTTAATTAAAAAGGGGCATTTTCATTTTGCTTTGTATCCAAACATCTAGGATTTTATACAATTAGGAGCAGGGGGCAGGGCATTGTGTGATTGTGGAAAGAGGGAGAGCATTAATTTATTTTGGTGCTTGGAAGGAACAGGCCTTGTTGCCAGACAAACTCTTTTCCTAAAATTCTCTCCTTCACCTTAAAAAAATTATCTTATGCTCTTATCATCATTTAGGAATTTGCTATGAAAGTTGGAGTTCTACAGTTGGAAATGAGATTTTTGATCTGGACCTTAAGGGATTTAGGAGGAAATTCTGATTATCCTCTCCTCCTTTCAATTCCCACAAACACCTCAATTTTCTTTCCTGCCTAAGGGATTATATATATTTTTTAAAGATAATTTGAGCGACCACACAACAGTAAGGGGTTGAATGTAACTTGTCTTCTCCCTGAGTTTCTGGGGATCCAGCAGAGGGGCAAAGGTTAGCCAGTCTTGTCTTGGATTATGGGTGCCATTTTCAACTGATAGATAAACAGCAGAGTTGGCAACTTGGATGATTGTTCCCTGTTATCCTATATCAATGACTTGCCATTTTTGAGGGAGAGTGTTCTGCTTACATAGGTGAGGACACCTGCTGATAGCTGAAATCTACCAGGCCTGGTGTAGGTCCCAAGTTTGTGTGTCTGCGCGTGCCATTTGGGCAAATCTATCACACTCATGGATAGATACTGAAGGGCACCTCCCATTTCAGCCCAAAGTGGACATTTTTCAGTTCACATGTCCTTCCTAAACATTTAGGGCAATTGATCCATACACTAATTACTAAGACACCTAAACTGCACCAATCTCATTTAGTTTTCATTTCTGTCTAAGCCTTTCTCAATCCTCCTAGGACCACCATTTTGACCTAATGTTTTGATAATCTGACAGTCAGTGGAATATGTTTTCACTTCTGGAGGAGGCACAGATAGCAGTATTGATGCCCCAGAAGATACCAGCTAGTGTCAGACTCTCATTCATCTATATAGCTTCTAAGCCTTCTCCAAATACTTTCCTGGGTCCAGGTGTTAAAAGCTGAAATGTGAAAACAAGCAGAGTAATGAGACAAATTCTGGAATACAGAGCCCCAAGTCCTTTAGAGGTGACTATGGCCATGGGTGGAGGTATCTCAGTGGGTGGTGTGACTATGAAGTAAAAACACTAGTTCCAGTAGCCATAGGCCAAAATCAGTTTTCTTGCTTTATTTGGAGCAGATAAATATGGGGACATTTAACGCTGCCTTGCTCCCTGCCACCTCTCATGCTTTGATTTGCCCTTTTGGTAACCTCTCCCCTCATCATTTATCATTTAATGTTCATACTTTGAAAATCACCTGCATAAAAGCATGTGTGTGTGTGTGTGTGTGTGTGTGTGTGTGTGTGTGTGTGTACATGTGTGATTTTCATGGCACTAACTAGCCATGAAATTTTACCACTACTGCTACCACTTAAGATGATCTGGGGGTCCCTAATCTGTATGGTAACAAATCCTATTTGTTTCTAGGAATGAGGATATAGAACCTTTCTAAAAAAGGAGATAGTGGAGCTTATTGGTGGAGGTATGCTTATATTAGAGGAAGAACAGAAAACAGTGAACAGAATATATTTGTAGATCAACATTTAGCAGCTAAGGCTATTTCTTGACACAGAATGCTCCTTTATCCTCCTTTTCAAATTATTGTGGTATTTGATGAGATAGTGTGTATGTGAAGATATTTTTCTAAAGGACATTAAAGAAATCTTTGAATAAGCAAATTATTTTAAAGGATTCCTACAATATCTGTAGTACAGGTATGGTGGCTTCTAATTTTAAATATTTCAAGTAACATCCTTTTCAAACTTACTCTTGGCACCTATCCACACTCTTAACTTCCCTTTAGGTCTTATTATTCAAATATGACCAAATAATATTTGTGGACAAATAACTTTTTTTAAAAAAATCGAGTGTTGAAGGTAGGAATAGGGCAGTAGGACTTGAGGAAGTTTTCCATGATCTGGAGAACTAAAACAGAAAGAACTCCCTAGGTAGAAGGAAGGAGAAACTAAATATCATTCTATTCTTTGCTCCCTAAACTGCAGGTGTCTTAATGACATATGTCTTTGAGGGGCCAGTGCCCAGAATGTCAGTGTTACACTCGGTTCCTAGCTAGCTTTCTACATCTCTTCTTCTCACACAGCCTTCCTCTTCTCCCTCCATCTTTGACAGATATAGTATACTCGTGCAAGCAAAAGAATTAAAGCACAAATGAAATTTTTTCTTCCAACCTGTATGATTTAGAGTTTTGGGAATCTAATCTGTGGTCCTCATCCCTGGGTCCCGGGTTTCCTGTGAGGTAATAAGTAGAGAACTCTGTTCAGATCCCTCCATCTTTCAATTTGCCAAATATGCCACGACTCATTTTAATCTCATGTCCTTTTATATGATTCCGTTGCGATGGACACAGCGTGTAGTTAGTGAATGCTGCCTGAAAGAAGTCAAAGGGACCCAAGACCTGAGATGGTTTCTGTTGCTTTGTCTTAAGTCATTCATTATTGTGTGGGCTCTAAGCTTGGGGAAGAGGAGTGATAGAGACTGATTTATGCAAAGGTTGGGTTCTAAAACAAATGAATGAAACTACCAATTCAATTAGGAGTCCTCCCTCTCATTTTAAATCAAAAGTAGAGTTTAGATTTGTAGATGCATTTAAGCTAGATAATAATGGAAAAAAAACCCAACCAATCAACCAACAATCACATACATAAAAGGAGTGCTTGGTTCTCCTTTTCAATCTTAAACAAAAAGTGAAATTCGCATTAATTTCCAGTCAGATTTGGGGCATTAATTAATATTCGAATTCTCTATAGGAGGCTGGCATACTTTCTGGAATTTCAAAATAACACGTAATATGAACAGTGCAAAAAAAAAAACCTAGGGAGAGGAGAGAGAATTTTCAAGGCAAAGTGAAATACTCCCTCTAATAGGTACTCTGAAAGGTAACATTTTAAAGTCAACAACCAAGACAAATAACTTTAACTTCAACGTCCTTGAAGTACTAAGCATTTTTACTGATTACCGAATTCCATGGTAACTTTTACCAAGGAGAGAACAAAACCTCACGGTATTGTGTTTGTTAGTTTGCCAGTGAAAACCTTAAACTGTTACAGAATATTTAGTTCATTCCTGAAAGATGGAAAAAAAATCTTTTATTAAGATTTGTTTTGTAGATGAAATAGGGCAGGTATTAATTGAAAATCTTAAGCTCATTTAACTAACTGTATGAAGAGCAGTCAGTAAATAAAATACTTGTTCTTATTAGATAACAAACAATAAGAGGGAATAAAGACTGGCATAAAAATTGATCAAGTGATAATTTTATAAAGTATAAAGAAGCAATCCAGAAATTTCCAGAGAGAGAGATAAATACAAAAAATGTGTCATCTATAATTCAAAGAATCTTAATGATAAAAATAGTTACAAAGATTGGGCTACATCTTCTTGGTGAAGTCTTCCTCCAAGAAGAATCTGTTTATCCATTCGCTCACGTTCAGTTGTTTGTGTGTGTGGGAGAGTAATAAAATGTTACAACTATTTGCTCTTAATTAGTGATTTTTATTAGTAGGTTTATTTTAACTGTGAGTCAACAGAATAGGCAAATCTGTGAAGTGGGATTCCAAGCACATTTTGGATAAATCAGAATTTTAGTCTGGATGAGGTTACATTTACCTGGCAAATTAAAGTGGAAGAAATGTGGGGGGGGGGAGGGTTATTTAATACTGTCAGGTATAGTAGTTTTGAAAGGGGAATAAAGTATTAATGTTACAATGACAAAAGAGATTAGAGGTAGCTACCTCCTACTTCCCACTCTAGCCACTCTTTAAAATATGATTGTTTTATAGGAGAAAGAAATGTTTTCAAGTAAGGTGTTTTTTCTTAAGCAACGTTTAGACACTTTCTCCCATGAATGTTTATTTGGCTGATAACTTTTTTTCCTAAAGTATATTGATTTTTCTAATTAATTGACAAAGTTTCAAGAAGAGCGACCACAGGTTTAGAGAGGAAGAATCCCACCTGAGTAGGAAAAAAAAATTCTCTACAAATAAGTCTCATTTCAACACTTTTACTGAATTGTTGAAAGAGAAGAGGCAGCAGTAGAAACATTTTTTTTGAACCATTGTGTTATGCTTTAAAAATGTCTAAGGTAAAATTAGGAAAAGATAAAATGCCACACTGCCTCTATTTAATGCACTTTTCCCAGGTTTTGGGAATGGTGGTGAACAGATCTGTGTTAATGTTTAATGACCTCTTCTGGTTTGGCAAATAATCTTGTTGTAACTGTGCAGGCTTCATTCCTGAAAGTGTTCAGTCTAAACTTTGGGAGAATTAGAGTGGGATAGAGGAGGAGGGGGAAAATTGGTATCAATACTATTAACTATACCTGTAACAACAGGTTCTCCAACCAAAGAACCTTTTCTTTGGAATCTCCACCTTTCAACAAAAGTATGCCAAAAACCCGATATTTTCCTCCTTAAACTGAAATTTGAAATTGAAAGCTATATAACAAAATCAGCCTCTCTTTGAACAGTTTCCAGTGTGGCTACAAGACCAAAAGTTCAGTGAGCCTGCCCCTACCCATAATCTTAGTCAAATGTGGTGGGGCTCCATCAAACTTGTGGAAAAAGATGCCCCGGGAATAGATAGTATTGGGCAATAGGGATGGGGACCAGACTTTAAATTTCACTGGTTTAGGGAACTCTCAGGTGAGGAAACTCACTCTTCCAGTGAAGGTTTGAACTTTCTTTGTCAGTTTATAGTCTTAGAGAGCTAAGTAGAGGGGTCAGACTCACAGAAGCCAGACTCTACCCAAGGATCCCTCCACGGAGAATAATATTAGATTGCATTATTATTTATTTTGTTAAATATTTTCCAGTTACATTTTAATCTTGGTTCAGGCTGCACAGGTTGGTAGGCCAGATGTTTGAGGCCCTTGGTTTCGAGTTATGACTGCTCAGGTTCACAAAGCCAAAATTTGTCGAAATTGAGATTTAAACCTACGTCTTCCTGGCTTTGAGGTTGCTCTCTGTCCCCCACTGGAATTGGGGGAGTGCAAGGAAAAATGGGACAATTCTAGAAGGTTTTCTTTAGAGTGAACCCTGAATCATTCCTGCATTGGAGATCACCTTGGATTGTTAAGAGGAGGGAGGAGTGGAGAGAAAGATTGCAATCGCATTTTGGAGGGAACAAGTTCATCCGTTACAACTCCATTGGTTTAGGAGGGAGAGCTATGTAATTTCCATATTATTTGGAGAAAAGCAGATAAGTACGGCAGCTGCCACCGTAGGCCTTTAATAGATTCCATCATAGGATCATAGATGTAGAGCTGGAAACTTATAGATCACTACTAGTTCAGCCCCCTTCATTTATAGAT
The DNA here is from genome assembly GCA_028627135.1 of Pseudochirops cupreus. Lineage (NCBI taxonomy): Eukaryota > Metazoa > Chordata > Mammalia > Diprotodontia > Pseudocheiridae > Pseudochirops > Pseudochirops cupreus. The sequence continues at coordinate 402,933,189 of CM053580.1, read as the reverse complement.
ATGGAATCTGAGACTCAGGGAGGTTACGTTTTTCTTTCAAGTTCTTCATCAAGTCAGTGTTAACTTCTCAGTCTCTAGATATTTCTGTCAACTCTTGTCTTCTTTCTTGTTCCCTCCTGGGGCCCCCTCCAGAACTGCTGGAGGATCTGTCGGACAGTCGAGAATGTGTGAACTGCGGTTCTATCCAGACACCCCTGTGGAGAAGGGATGGGACAGGCCACTACCTATGCAATGCCTGCGGGCTCTACAGCAAAATGAATGGACTGAGTCGACCCCTCATCAAACCCCAGAAAAGAGTGGTAAGTGGGAGCATGCACAGAGCTGCCTATGGATGACTGAATCCTTGTGGGGTTGAATTAAACCTTTCCCTTTGGCTGTGGATGTCCCAGAATTCAGAGCCCCCTGGATGGCACCATGAGATGGGGATAGAGGGGAATCCTGTGGCTGGAACATATAGCCAGACAGTTCTCACAGACTTGTTAACTAGTAAGGGAGATAGGACAGACCTAGAAAGCTGTTTAATTTCACCTGGGGCTATGTGGGGCTGGGGCTCCCGGCTTGTCCTGGATTCAAGCAGGAAGGAAAGAGAGTTGAGATGATTCCCCATTGTAGATTCTTGTTCATGTCTAGATTCCATTGTGAGTTCTCTCTTAGGCCAACTAGCTTTTGGGTCCAAGAGATAGATCCTTTCTAAGTTCCTAATTCCACTTAGAATTAAACATCTTCAACCTTGATGAATACTGTGCATTCTTTTTTGGGGGGAGGGTGGGAAGGGTATTGGATTTTGGTAAATTTGGGTTAGTTTGCTACCATTTTTTGAATTGTTATTAGCTGAGGCCTTTGAGACGTAGAAATTACAAGTCTTTCAAGTTTATGACGCTGAAAAGCTCTGGATTTTTCTTCAAGGATCGATTTCACCTCCGTGTGTTGAGTCTCTCTCTTGGTGAGAGAAGATTATTGCCGCTGTATTTACTGGAGAAAACACATAACAGACAGTCCTAGTAAAACAACGGGAGGACATTTATTTTAGAGAAATACGCTAGTCCCTGATGCATTTTAAAGTAAAACATTTTGCTGTAAGATGCTAGATTTCTTAAGTCTGTAGCTAATTTATTTGTTATATTCTAATTAGCAGGAGCAAATGCAACACTTTATTGTGCTAAATAGATTAGATTGAAATTGCATCACAATGGAAGTCTGTCACCATATAGGGAGGCAATTAGTTTTATGGGTTTGTTTCTAGTGTATTTAAAATAAAGTGGCTAAGGTGAATTTAATGAGTGTGAATGTATACGGTTAAACTTAATTGTAACCTCCTACAATTTAAACCTCCTACAATTTATTGCTTCCCTCAAATGGTACTCTTTTAAGAACCCAATAAATAAATATAAGGATATGGGGCAGGGAGCATGGATGTTGCAATAATATGTTACATATAACCACATATAATATATGTATGTCTCCCTGGAAAATGTCACAAGGAAACTTCATGTTTCCACATTTTAGTTAATGGCTGATTTAGTTAATGGAGGAAAACAATGAAACTACATTTATGGTTCTGAAAAGCCATATTGAGTTAAATGCTTACCGAGCTCCGAAAGACAGCATTTTCTCTGATTTCGGTCCCAGACTTCGCTGCCCAATAAGTTTGATCTATTCAAGAGAAAGATGCAGGCTTTCATAATACCATTTGTTATACAAATTTTGTGGACATGCACCTATTGCTTTTAGCCAGTGAAGAAATGCAGAGGCAAGAATTAAGAAGAAAACATAAAAAAATCCCAGAGTTGACTTGTTTTCCTTCAGTGTAACAGGTGTTTTAGTGGAAACCAAGGTCAACCAATATAGCTAGCAAATAGGCAATAAATGGAACCCATAAGAGGGTGTGTCATGAACAATTAGTAGTCATTGTAGACTCCTTATTTATAGTCACAATGGATGGAGGATACTTCTTAGAAACTCAGTGCTGTACTTAAGTTTGTTTAACCTGCAGCGCACTACCAATCACAGTGAATTTGACATTGCAAAATAACAGATTTATGGTGTAACTTGAATTCCTTGTTAGTGATGAATGTAACAGAGATCACTTGTTACAAGGGACTTTTATAACCCATTCACCTTCATTTCACATGTTTATGAGGACTGGCTTGACTTATGATATATGGTCGACAGCCATAAAGTTCTTTGTAATAGTGGCAATTTCTGATACAGGATTGTTTCACATTGCTTCAAGTTCCACTAAAAACTCATAAATGGCTGGTTTACAAAATGGACCTTGCTGTCACTAATTTACTGACTTCAGATATTCCTAAAGAGGAAGCAATTGATCACTCTTAACCCCTTCTCCCTCATTTTTTTGGAGGTGGAGGAAAAAGACAAAAAGCAGTGAGCTGGTCCCATCTTAGCTCCCTCAGTTTCTCTTACGTGCTTATTTTTGTCATCTCAAATATCACTCCAAATATTCATTAGATCAGCCAGGCTCATAAATTTAAACTTGAGAAAGTCAAGCTGATTCTTAATGTTTAATTAAGAATTTTTAATGTTTTAAATGTTTAATTAATTTAATTAAATTTTAGTTTAATTTGAAGTTCAATGCACTGCTTGAAATGTCTACCAGTGGCATAGTTTTATTTTTTTCTTTACATCAAATCTCGAAAGAAGAGAGGCAGAACATGGAGATATAGAGATATACATGACATTCAGTTTTACTTTGCAGTTTAGGGTCTTTCAAAAATAAGTCTAGGATAGGTCTGACTTGTTCTGTTCTGTGTCTGCTTGCATTCTCAGTGTAAGTAAAGAGATAAAATCCTTTGTAGTCCCTCTGAATTAAATGTTTATATCTAACAGTGTGGATTATAATATCTCACATTTATAGAGCTTCAATTGCTTTCCTCACAATAACCCTGTGAGGTTGGTGGTACCTCTGTTATTTAACATAAAATGAGAACATTTTATAGATGAGGAAACTGAGGTTCAGAGCGACCTGCCCAGTGTCACACTGCTGCTAGTAACTGCCAGAACCATATCTCTTTACAATAGATTATTCTTTCGACTCCCTCAGGCTGTCTCTGAACAGTTAGGCTTCCATATTTTGATAACTTTCAGAGTTTTGTCATTTTGCTGGGCAGATTTGTTGCACATTATGAGGCACTCTCCAGGTCTTCACAATGACTTCCTAATTTAATTTGCATAGATAAGTTTTATTCCTTTACCTCATGTAGGGTTTTTTTTTTAAAAGGATATTAAAATACTTCTGTCCTTTAGTTTCCTACCACCTTTCTTTTCAATTGAGTAATTCATATTTTTGGATAACTAGATAGATTCTATTTGGAAAACAATTTGAAACCAAATTTCTAATGTTAGGGATCTAATGATTTTAAGAGTTTGGACATTTTAATAGCTTCAAGGCTCATCCATTTTAATTTGAGAATTAAACAACAAAGAACCTGGGTAAAACTAATTCCTTTTAATGATGTCATGAACAAAGTGGGGAGGCCAATTCTGAAGTCCTACCTAGGTGAATCTATATAATATCTTTACACAAAGTGCATTTATTACTTTATCTCCACAGTGAATGTCAACACAAATCAGGATGAGTGATCCTCATTTCTATCAGCGTAAATAAGACAATGTTAGCCACTAGCGTTAAAACAATGAAAGCGTCCGTGTTCTTTCTCTAATCATCAGAAGAACAACAAAATTAGATGGGTAATAATTAAGATAACAGTTGAATATAGTTGAACATACGCTTGTCTTTTGTTCTGTTTTGTAGAAATCTTCTAAGGTCAATTAAGACCAGTAGATATAAAGATAACGTAGCTCTCTCCCTGCCCCTTACCTCTTTGCTCCTACATTCCTTTTGTTAATTACTAGTTTGCTCCTTTTGGAAAAAGCATAATTACCTTAATTCTGCATTTGGGCAAATGGAGATGAAAAGTTCAAAGGGTCTCAGCCTAAAGCAATCTAGCAAATAGTGGCTCCTCTGAGATTGGGTTTCTCTACACCTCGTACAGATATAATGATTGATAATTGACTGTCACAATTAGAAGGATTGTGTCCTTATCTAGTCATAGCCATAAGTTCCATAAGTTTGGAATATACAATATACTTGGTAACCTTTTATACCGCAGACCTGACTATTCCACTTAAACGAAAACAAAAGCAAAACCCTCCAATATCAATGGCTAGGAAATACTTCCAAGTTCTTATGAGAAAAAACTGTTTCAAACATATTCTCAAGGTGATGGTGCTGCTAATAGCTTTGAGCCAGAACCAATTATGGTGATACTACATTTATCAACGGCTATTTTATAAAACAGAGTAATACACCATAGCAAATCTGCTTATCAGCTTTGTGAGATAAATCATACTATATAAACCTCTAGCATGTAGTCTTGATCCAGGAAGAATTATAGCTGATTAATTTTATTTCCTGCTTTTGCATTTCTCTTTTTCCGGGGATTTTGGTTCTCAGAAAAACCAAATGATATGATTTGCCAGTGATGGGAAGCCAAACATTAAAGGACACAAGCAGATGGATATTTCTTCCAAAGTCTGATTAATTTATTCTTGTTTCTAGCCTTCAACACGGCGGCTTGGTTTATCCTGTGCCAACTGTCACACCACAACCACCACCCTGTGGCGGAGAAATGCAGAGGGTGAACCTGTTTGCAATGCATGTGGACTCTACATGAAACTTCATGGGGTATGCTGTTTAATGTGGTTTTACATTATCAAATATTCAGTGTGATTCTGGTAGGATTAGTAAATGCCCAATGAACTGAAATGTTAAAAAAAAAAGGAAAAGAAAAAGATGAGAAACATTCAGGATGTTGTGTTGGATAAAAATGTCAGATCTCTTTCACAGAAATAAAGAAAAGCAGGAATAAGCAAGCAAGCAAGCAAACAAAAAAAAGCTCTAACAAAATCACACAGACTGACCTATCTATTATGAGTACAGGAAAATCAGTATAGCTTTTTAATCTTCGTGTGTGTGCTAAATAGGTACAAGATATGTCTTTTTGTTAACAATTGCAGCCATTTTCATTTTGAAATGTGACATAAAATATCAACAAGTGGAGCTTCTTTATTTTAAACGGGGGGGGAGGCAGGAACATGTGGGATATAGTAAGAAGTATATAAACATTATTGAAATTGTAAATTGGATTTACAGTTTTTCTCTAGAACGAAAAATATATTTTATTGCCTTCCTCCCCTCCCCCCCCCAAGTGGGTGATTTGGAAGAAAAAAATGAACTAAAGTGAAGAAATAGGAATGTTCTATTTAGCAAATCATTCCTTTTTTTTTTTTTTGGATGAAAGGATTCATTAACATGGAGCTTCCTTGTTTTAAAGGAGAGTGTGGAGATACATTAACTATGTCATTGAATCCTCAAATTGGGCCTCCAACTTTTCTTTAGAATGAAAAATTAATCTCTTGCTTTTTCCTCCCAATAAGTTGGACTGATTGAAATCTCACACACACACACACACACACATGTAATACAAAAATGAAGTAGTAGAGGTGTTCTGTTTAGCAACTCATTACTTTTTTTTAATGAAAGGAGTCTGTATAATATTGAGATAGAGGTGGCAAGCTATGCTAGCTTTGCACATATGAAATTCTATTGCAAAACTGGTAGGACTGAGCTTTTATAGGTGTAACTTTTTCCTGATAGATCTGTGTGCAGAAGTGAGTTGCAGTTACAGTTTGATTTCTGCTCAATGAAGTATTTACTAAACTTTATTGTATGTGTGGAAATTTTTTCCCCCCAGGTCCCCAGGCCACTTGCTATGAAGAAAGAGGGAATTCAAACCAGGAAGCGAAAACCAAAGAACATAAATAAGTCAAAGGCATGCTCTGGTAAATATAAGAAAATAGAGTATTTGGTTGCAAAGTCTTTGCCAAAGTTTAGAAAGGAAGCAACATGTATAGTGATGGTGGTAATTATGTCTGTTTTAGGTAACAGTAACAATGCAGTTCCTATGACTCCAACTTCTACATCTTCTAACTCCGATGATTGCAGCAAAAATGCTTCTCCTGCCACACACACCACAGCCTCGGGGGTGAGTGATACAAAGACTACTGTACCTTCCCTTCTAAAGTAGGGTTCTCTATAGTTTGTTATCTCAGCTTTTATCTTATCTAGTAGTTACAGTAATCTAAACCAACTGTTTAGTTTAGTTAGCTGATACTCCAATAGTTTTTTTTTTGAGGAAATTACATTTAAATGTAAACATATGACAAACTTAAGTACTTTACAAACCTCTTAATTAAGATCTATATCATTTTTTATGGTTAAATTAACCCATGTAAAACCAAGAAGTTTTGGTTTGAAGAGCCTTAAATTGTTTTACTTCCAAGTTTTTATCTGAGTCCAGTCACGTGTACTACAAATATAGATCAGAAAAAATACCAGGTCAACAGCCAACTGGAATCCAGGACCGATGGTATTTAAAAAGTCAGTTACTTTGGCTTATCAACTCTTGCTTTTATTATCTACTCAAAGCAAAGCCTGTTCTAATTTATTATGTGTTGTATACACTGGGCTCTATTTCTGCTTTCGCCCTAGAGTCTTGTCCTCTGCTGTGTAATATCTTGCTTTCTTAAATAACTTTCTTTTTTCAAACCACGTTAGTGATGTCAGAATGGGTGGGTGGTAGGTAGCTTGTCAGTTGGAGGAGCAAGTCATTGTTGAAAAACCAAGCCATACACATTTAAGTGAGTAGAACCCAAGGCTTCTAATTCTTAACTGCTCTTTCTATTAGATGCCAACTTGTCTTAAAGTTCCTACTTTATCTACTTCATATATAATTTATTGTCAGAACATTAAAAAAAAAACAACCCTAAATCTATGATAATGTTACTTAAACTTGTCCTTTATTGGAAAACAAAACTCAAAACAAAAATAGTTGCTTAAAATGATTTTTTAGTATGTCTCAATGTTCTCTAACCCAAATTCCTTCCAGCTGTTTCATTACTGAAATATGCAGTTTCACTGTAAACGTTTCAAAATGGGGGAAAAAAAGGGAACCCTTTTCATTTGCTTTTGTTGTTTATAGATGCATCTTAAAGAATGCTTATTGACTTTAGAGACGATGGACTTGAGGGTATGAGATGATGATTTTACAGGGAAGACAGAGCACACATTAATTTTTGAGGATCTTGAGTGGAATGCATTAAACATGGAAAAAGTAAATACTAAAAAGACACTGAAAATTTTTTAGTCTTTTTTATTCTAGGCCTATAGAGCTATATAAATTGAATAATGCAAACTCATTTTCCTTTAAGCTGTATTGATAGTTGAACAAATTTTTTTTTCTCCCAGGCATTCTATATCAGTAGATTATATTGCCCAAAATCACTAGATAATTGTCAAGTTTATTTTATATTTTTGTTTGATAAACTCCCCTCCCCCATACCCAGTGTGGATCTCCCAGTATTATAACAGGCACATTTTGTCCAACAATGGGCACTGAGAAATAGAAACCATTCGGATAGAGAGTGGTTATTCTTTTGTGGTTCCTATTTTAAAATGTCAAAATGAGCTACTAGTGATCGAAATCTATTGCCCTCAGGGGGGAAAAAGCATACTTAGCAAACATATCTGTGGTCCTAAGAAGTGATGGAATGTTGACTCAAGTTGCTTCTATTTGGTGTCCTTGGATTTGGATACGCAGGCCTGCCCCAGGGGTGGGGTTTTCTTGTCACAGGTCTGGTCAGTGGTGGTTATCATTATGATTTTTAGTGAGTCACATTGTTGGGATCAGCCCAGAGAGGGGAGAATATGGCCCACCTGGTAGGGAATGAACTTTGGAAGCCTGTAGAGGGTTTTGGCTGCTTAGTCATCTTTTCTATCCAGAGTAAAGGTCAGTTCCCTGTTTAAGGGCCAGGAAAGGCAAAACAACACACAGGCTTTTGGAGTTTTGGAGATGTTTGGAGAAGGA
>CM053580.1:402894003-402925143 GCA_028627135.1 Pseudochirops cupreus | reverse complement strand
CCCCCCCCCCCCCCCCCCCCGCCCCACGTTCCTTTACCAGTATTTCACAAATGGAGGCACTGATAATCCCAGCTAGTCATATCTCTGCCCACTGCCATTTGGAGAGACAGTTGCTGAATTTTGCATATATTTTTTTCCTGTAGATAACAAGTATGTATTATCTCCCCTCTTAGGGTGAAATTTCCTTGAAGGTAGACTAGTTTTTGTCTGTATCCCCAGGGCTTGGCACAATTCCTGGCATATAGTAGGAGCTCATATTCTTGTTGACTGATTGAGAAACCTCTTCCTACTACTTGCTTTCACTCCAAAAACATGCGTTGTCCAGAAATCAAGCTTTTGTGATCCATAGACTTCTGGAGCTCTCTTTCCCCACCTGCCTTCAGCCAAACTCATCACCTGAATATCATTAGTATCCTCCTCCTTGACGTCACCTTTAGGGGGATATTTTGGGCAGTTTGCATCTTGGGGAATTTTGCATACTTTAGGCTCCATATTGTAGGGTTTCCTTGAAACTCTTCTCTCCAACTTGAGTATCAGATGAGGAGGGAGAAGAAGCTTGAGAATTTTGGAGGGTCTAAATTACTTAGGGGAAAGAGGGAGACTTTTCTTGGAATAGGGGTCATGGTTCTTTTGCTGCCTCACCGGCCATCACACCATTGTCATTTGTGTCTGTTGGAGATGAATTGGCAGCCAGTAGCAGTACTTCTTTGTGTCATTTTCCTAAGTGACCCTGATACAGGGTTATAGGACTGTTTATAATTTTGTGACTAATTTTTGTGGATTTTGAAATTGTGTCATCATCAATCATTATTCAAGGAAGGGACCTTATGCCTACTCATTTTGCAGATGAGGAAGCTGAGATGCAGAAAGCTAAAGGACTGAGGAAAGGGCACAAAAAGCTGAAATGCAAGTCTAGATTTCCTGATGTCTGGTCCAGTATTATTTCCACTGTGCCACGGAAAGCCAAGTTTCATTGGTGTAGTGGAAAGAGAATCCTGAGTTAAAATCCTGTCTCCAACCCTTCTTTGGTAGTGTGACCTTGTGGAAATGATCTAATTTCAGAGCTGAAAGGGACTGCAGGGGCCATCTTGTTTCACTTGGATATGAATAAGAATCCACTCTACAATATGGTCAAGAAGAGATAATCTGACTTATCCTTGAAGATCTTTAGTGCTAGAGAATTTACTACCTCTGAGCCCCTTCTATTTTCAGATAGGTCTAATTGTTAGGTATTTTATTCTTATGTTGTGCTGAAATCTCTCTCTTTGCCACCCATTTCCCCACAGAATAAATTGACTTCCTTTTCTACATGACAACCATTCAAACATCGGAGGGAAATAATCATGCCTCCACCTAAGACTTCTCTTTTCCAGGATTAACACACTGAGTTGCTTCAATTAAATCCTTACATGTCATAAACTTGAGGGCCCTGATCAGGATGAATGCCCATCACCAACCTAGTTATCCCCTTTCATTACTCCTCAGTATATCAGTGTCTTTTCCAATATAATGCCTAGAACTGAAAACAATATTCAAGGGTAGTCTGTTCAGGGTGCAGTATAATAGACTTTCTCCTTCATGGCCCCAGTATAATAATATATGCAGAGGGTTGCTACAATCAGCTGGTACCGTCTTGAGCTGATTGTTAAATTTTCTTTGGGAGCATGTACATATCAGAAATTGGCAAATACTATGAATCAGGGCTTGATGTTTTAATTTTGTTGATTGTCTAGATTTAGAAAGTAGTGGAGAAAATGTTAATAATGCAGATTAAAATGGATTTTCTCCAGAAAGTCTGCTGTTAAACATTGCCAGCACATCTATGAATACACTAAACTATACCTCTCAATGCAGCCTAGGAAAACATTCACTTTTTTGGAGGCTGTATTTCACTGTTTGTCCCTGTTGAACTTGGAGTTCACTAAAACACTTAGACTTTTCTAACATGATCTTTCTAGTTATGTCTTCATGTTGTACTCATGAAGTTGATTTTTTTTAACCCAAGTATAAGACTTTGCTTTTATTTATGTCATCTTTTGACATAGTCATTTTATTAGCTTTACTTATAGCTTGTCAAGATCTTGGCTCACTAACTTAAGCCTGCTTACTTTAGTCTTCCCTCTTTTGGAAACTAGAACAACACATGCTCTTCTCTGGTCCTCTAGTCCCTCTCCCATGCTCCATGCTCCTTTTTCTTTCAAAGATCACTGATAGTGGCATAGCAGTTATATCTGCCAATTCTTTCAGTATCCTGGAGTATAATGTAGTATATCTGGGCATGGTCACTTGAATTCATCAGGGGCATCTGAGTATTTTATTATGTGCTTAATTATCTTGGGTTTCAACTATTATCCATTTCTGTTCTGTCCTTTCCAACCCAAATATCATTCTCCTCGGTAGGAAAAACAGAAGTAAAGTAAAAATTGAGCATTTTTGTGTCATCCAATATTGATCCATTCACCCTTAGCAATAGTCTTGTTTTTTTTCATCTCTTTCCTTAACATCCCTAAAATCTTATTTTTGTTGGTCTTAGCCTTCTTTGCCAACCTGAGCTCATTCTGAATTTTGGCACTTCAGACTCTATTCTTCTAAGGTTATGACATTCTTTTGTATTAATCCTCTGTGACCTACCCATGTTTCCATATACTATATATGCCTTTACAAGTTTTTACATTGGTCTCTGAGTTTTCTGTACATCCACACCAATCTCTTTAGCCATACCCCTCTCTTTCTCTTCCTTAGAACTGTTTTTCTTTGTGTCTTCAGAATTTCAGTCTTCAGAGTTACCTATCTGATTTTGCCTGTAGAATTTTCAGTCATTGGAACCTCTTTTTGCTTTCTCTGAACACTATGAAATCTATTCTTTCAAAATCTAGAGTGTATGTTAAATGATACCTGGATTTCTTCTCCTCTGTCACAAATACTAATATGGGGCATGTGGGGTGGCATTTCCCCTGTAAGGTTCCCATCATTTCTACTTCAGTAACTATTTCCTTGTTTGTTAGGAGTAGGCCCAAGATAGAATTTTCCCTCATACTTTCCTCTACCTTTTAAAGACTAAAATTGTCATTAAGGTTAGTCAAGAAATTATTATCTGTTCTTCTCTTTTGAGCTAGAGACAGAAACACACAGAGAGACAGAGATAGAGACATGGAACAAAAGTGGAGAGACTTGAGATCTGTGCTCCTCATCTTTTTCATCTTTCGGTCCAGATTATTTGTAATATGGTCTAGTGACTACATTAGTCATTAGATGACATTATTAGTCACAATAATGTGGTCATTAGACCATTAACAAGCTCTAATGACCATATTATTTCTGATTCTGTTTCATATGATCTTCATCCAAATGTTCTCTAGAATGTTTCTTCTCTTCTTGGTCCTAGTTTTCCCCACATGGCTTTATATTTCTAGCATACAGTGCTAGTCCATCCCCAGCACTTTTATTTAACCCATCAATTTTACCCGCATACCATATATCCTGCATGGTTTTCATTTCAGCAAGTCTGTAAGCTGTATCAGCAAGCGCCCCAGCATGCCCAGGGCGGCTGCTAGCACAGGTGCTTAGATCGGCTTTTCTAAAGGAAAACAACTCAAAATGGGTTAATGGTCTCACTTTAATCAATCAAACACATATCATTTACCTAGTTCAGAGGGAAAAGTCAGCACCCTGAACTTCAGAGAATGCAAACACAAGTTACAAACACAAGTTACAAGCAGATAAAGAAACAGATCAGCAAACGGGCTTCCAACCATCTGACCATTACATCAGTTACCTAGTTAGTTACCAGAGAAGGAAGCACCAACATTCAGGTTTTTCAAAGCTGGGGGGGGCTCAACGGCTGCCCAGAGTCTCGTCTGGCCAAATCACACAACTCTTCCCAAAGTGAGCCCCAAACCAAAACCTCCCATCAGGGCGGGTATATAGCCTTCTCCTGGCTCAGAGAATGTCACAACCCTCTTGACCGACTGCCCAATCACAAAGCTACAAGGCTCGGGCATTCCCGAAGAACAAGCCTCCCGCCACCGGCTCCACGTGACCACATTCAGCCTATCAGGGGGCAGAGTATACTTTCAAATCAGAGAAGGTTCTGGTAGCCACTTTAGCAAAGGGCCTAGGGGCAGGGAAGATCTTCAGATTCCCATAACATAAGGTCCAACTTGCTTCTCTGCATTAGCATCTCTGGTTTACTTTGCTTGTTACCTGTAATTTTTGTATTAGAATGTGAAACCGTGGGTTTTATTATCTACTCTGGAGAGACAATTTGTACTGTTATTGTCCTTCCTAAAGTATAATTACTTTCCATGGTGCCCATCTATGTCGGATACATGTAGGAGATACTCTCTCTTTCAGTGTTTTTAAAAAGATTTGTGAGGTAACAGGCAAATTGCCTTATCCCTGACAGGGGAGCTTGTCATTCCTCTCTTTTAATCTATTTTCCAGAATCCCCAATCCTGTTCTTATATACTGTTTCCCCAAATCTGCTTTTGTCCTCCGAAGGCCTTGCCTACACTAGTCAGCAGTGATGAAAGTGCTGCTTGTGCCCCTATGATTCTCAATTTCTTGCTCAAAATTTTATAAATGTCCATAGTAATGCTTTTTTCTAAGCCATTTAACCTCTTTAAGCCTCAGTTTTTCTCAACTGTAAAACAGATAGTAATACGCATATTTATTATGCAGCTCACTTGGTTGTTTCGAGGTTCAGAAGACATCATGTCTGAAAAGCTCTTTGCAAGTTATAGGTATCAGTGATTATCAAAACTGATAGTAGTTTAATCTCAAGTTTAAATCTCTTATGATAATTGTCAATCTTGAGCTTATCTTAGTGAGGTGAGGAAATAGAGGAGCTTTTTTTTTGGAGGGGGGAAGGCAGGGCAATTGAGGTTAAGTGACTTGCCCAAGGTCACACAGCTAGTAAATGTTAAGTGCCTGAGGCTGCATTTGAACTCAGGTCCTCCTGACTCCAGGGCTGATGCTCTATTCACTGTGCTACCTACCTGTCCCTAGAGGAGCATTCTCTTTGTTTTGAAGTGAGAAGCTGTAGTTGCAAACCAAAAGAAATTTGCTATAATTCTGACAGAGCTATTCTTCTTTCAGTAATAATAACACCTAGCATTTATATGGTGCTTTAAAGTTCCCAAATCACTTTACATCTCTTATCTCATTGGATCTTCACAATAAGCCTGGGTGATGGGTGCTGTTATTCCCATTTTACAAATGCAGAAACTGAGACAGAGAGAGGGTAAGTGACTTGCTCAGAGTCACACAGCTAGTAAGTTTCTGGGCCTCGATTTGAAAGCTGATCTTCCTGCATCCAGTTCCAGCACTGCGTCCACTGTGCTTACCTAGCTAGGGTTATCAGCCACTCACAGAACAACACTGTCAGTGATGTTGTTTTTAGTGCATAAAAGACCACAATTTGTAATAGAGAAATCAAATCCTACTCAAATGCAGAGATAGTTGTGTTCTAATAGGAAAGACGCACAATGTGGAATCCGATAACCTGGATTCAGGTTTTGGCGTGGTCGCTAACTAGCTGTATGTTTTTGGACAAATCACATCCAGTTTCTGGGATTCATATCTTTACCTGTAAAAGGAGAGAGTTAGACTAGGGTATCTCTAAACTCCTTTTTATTCTTTAAGATCCTATGATGCTATGAGATCTGTGATCAGAGGCAATCTCTCTAGTGATAGAAATCTAGTTGGCATTCAAGTCACACAGAGGCCAAGGACTGAAAATAGGTCATGGTATTAGTGACATGTAAGTTTCACTTTCAGTTGGGACTTGTAGGTTTGTAGTTTTAGAAATGGAAGGCATCTTAAGGGCCCTTAAACTTAGCACAGTGCCTGACTCACGTTGCTGTCCAACTCTTCGTGACCCCATTTGGGGTTTTCTTGGCAAAGATGCTAGAATGATTTGCCATTTCCTTTTCCAGCTCATTTTACAGATGAAGAAACCAAGGCAAACAGGGTTAAGTGATTTGCCCAGGATCACACAGCTAGTAAGTATCTGAGGTTAGATTTGAACTCAGGAAGATGAGTCTTTCTGACTTCAGGCCTGGCACTCTATCCACTGTACCACCTAACTGCCCCCTCAAGGGCTTACAGTCTAGTAAAGGGAGATACTAACCCTAATTAGTTTAATAAACAATATTAGAGAATATTCTTTAGCTCCAGGTCCACATCAGTGACATTTCTAACAGGATGTTCTGTAGTCACCTCAAACTCAGTGTTTTTTCCTCCTAAAACCAGCCTTTTCCCCTCACTTCTCTATTTCTAGTGAAGGCAAAACCATCATTCCAATCATTTATGTCTGCAACATCACAGTCAGTCACTCTCAGCTTTACATTCACTTTCACTTTATATCTAATCAATGGTTCTGCCACATCTCATGAACCAGAACATGGCCACCACCCTAGTTCAGACCTTCATTACCCATACCCTAAGACCAGGGTTGAGGAACCTTCAGCCTCAAGGCCACATGTGGCCCTCTAGGTCCTGAAGTGCAGCCCTTTGGCTGAATCCAAACTTTTATTTTTTAAGGGGATAATGATTTGTTCTGTAAAACCTGGAGTCAGTCAAAAGGCTGCACCCAAGGACCTAGACGGTCACATGTGGCTTCAAGACCTCAGGTTTCCCACCCCTGGAGACCTAGACTATTGAACCAGCCTCTTAGTTCTTCTTCCTGACCCACGTGTTTTCTCCCTTCTCCACTCATCTTTCAGGGAGTTATCACAGTGATATTCTTAAAACACAAGTCAACCGTTCGCTGTTTAGTCTATAAAACCCTTAAAACATGACTCCATTTCTAGGCTTGTTAGAATGGAAGCTTATTGAAAGCAGAGAGTATTCTTTTTGCTTGAATTTGTATTCCCAACACTTAGCATAATGTCTGGCACGTAGTAAGTGTTTTAATCAATACTTTTTCATTCATTCATTCATTCATAGATCACTGACTTTCATACACACTCTGCTTTTTTTTGGCCAACTTGGCCTGCTGGCTGTCCTTTGTACATAACCTCCTATGTCTCAATTCTGTGCTTCGGGGCAGGCCATTCTCCTGGGATGAATTGCCACCTCGCCTCTGCTTATTAGCATTTTCAGCCTTCTTGAAAGTCACGTGCTCTCTCCTATATAGACCTCCTCTTTCCAGCTGTCAATGTGCACCACTGAACTTGCCTTATATTTATTTTGTACATATTTTGTATTTATTTAACATTTGTATATATTATTTCCCCCGGGAACCCAAGCTACTCTGCTGGCAGGGACTCTCTGGTATCTCTCATGATTAGTAGATTGGCTGCCTGCTTCAGGACTAGGAGTGCCCGATTTAAAAATCTGTCTTTTACGTTTAAATTGGTTGTGTGACACTTGGCAAACCATTCCCTCCTTAGCGCAGTTCTTTTAAGAACTTTGGGTTCTTAGGGTAATAGGTAAGTTGAGTAATAAGTAGGTGAATTGCCAGTAAGTTGCTAGTCTGTAGTGGAAGAGTGAGTTTTCCTTCATTGGGAGTACCTCCAGGATCATCATCCTCATCGCCACCACCATCACTAGCATTTATTCGGGGCTTTAAAGTTGGCAAAGTGCTTTTACATGTATTATCTCATTTATATATATTTACATAATACTTGCATATACTAACTCATAACCCTGGGCAGTAGGTGCTATTATTATCCCCGTTTTAAAGATGAGGAAACTGAGAGAACATAGTGTCTGTGCTTAATAAATATTTTATTGATCAAGGGAAATGGTATCCCATACCAACTAAATCAAAAGTTTGTATGTCTTCTCTCCAAATGAACAAACAAAACCAGACCCAATGAGAAAACAACATAAACACCCAAATCTTTAGTGCCTAGTACAGTGTCTGGCACAGTAGGCATTTAATAAATGCTTGTTTATTGATTTAAGTGCCTTTCAATTTTTTAATCAGTGCTAGAAAGTTCTGAGGAGAAAAGATTGCTCTCTGCAGGGGCTTCAGGGAAGTAAAGCTTTATCTCTCTATTGCTGTTGGAGGAGAAATGACCAGATCTATACAGCGGGTGACAGTATCCAGAGAGGGAAGCGCTTACTCTATGTTGTCTTGAGCAAAAGCACACATGATTTACAGCTTTAACCCTTGACTAAGTGGTTTCCTCACAACCATTATTTTACAAGTGAGGAAACCAAGGCTCTGGGAGGTGAACTGTCTTGCCCATAGTCATGCTGCTAGTAAGTGGTTTATTCGGCATTTGAATTCAGGTCTCTTTTCCTTAGGTACTTTTCACTGATTCTCTGATCACACTGTGTCTACCTGTAACGTAGTTAGGCATCCTATGAAACACTTAGAGCATATGGCCTGATACAAATGCATTACTTGTTGTTTTTCCTTTTCCTGGCTTGCTTTTTTTGGAAGTTTATCACAATACTCTTACTATAGTAAAATTGTATGCAATTCATTGCAAAAAGATTTTTTTGGGCAGAGATATTGATATCAATACTCTAAATTAGCTTGATTTCAGTATATGAAATTTGTTTAATTTTAGTACTTTTAAGCCATATGTGTTCAATTTTGTACCCTCAATGGTGGTATCTTCCCTCTATTGATGATATTTAGAATTTACCCTATGTTTTGTTGTGTATAGCAGGAGTTCGTGTTCTGTTTCCTCCTTTAGACTGTGAGATTTTTGAGAGCAGGGACTATCTTTTACCTTTCTTTATATCCCCAGAGTTTAGCATGGTGCTTGAAACAGAGTTGACACTCAAGAAATACTTGCTGATCGTCAGACTCTACTTAAAGGATTTTTTGGGTCAGTTTCATTTAATATGGCTAACATTCTCTAATCTTACATGTCAGATATACATAATATTACATACAAATGTAGGTGTATGTTTGGTATAACTAATGACTGTTTGCTTTAATAACAGTTTTTCAAATTGTTGTTTGGGAGTGCAAAAACATGGCAATGGCATTTCTTGTTTAGAAGATTCCTAAAAAAAAATTGGTTTTGGGGTGGCTAGGTGGCTCAGTGAACAGAGCACCAGCCCTAGAGTCAAGAGACCTGAGTTAAAATCTGACCTCAGACACTTAACACTTACTAGCCGTGTGACCTTGGGCAAGTCACTTAACCTCAATTGCCCTGCCTTCCTCCCTCCAACAAAGCAAAAAAAAAAAATAGAATTGGTTTTATCATTCTATAACTAATAATAGTCATAGAATGATAGTGCTAGAAGGAGCTTATCTAACCTGACCCCATAATTATTTTATTTTTTAATCTTATTTTATTCCTGTTTTTGCATCAATTAAAAATTTATCCCATACTATCTCTTACCCATTGAACCATCCCTTATAACAGAGAATAAAAAAGAAAGAAAAAATATGTTTTCAGCAAAACTAATTCTCATATCAGTCATAATTGATGGTTTATGACTTCATTCCATATCCACAGCTTTCCATGTCTATAAAGAAGGGAGGTACCTTTCAGTTTCTCCAGGCTGTTGAACTTGGTCATAATTATGCAGTCTTTTGTTTTGCTTTTCCGTTCTTCCCATTTGCATTGTTACAGTATTTGCATATGTTGTTTCTGTGGTTCTGTTTACTTCACTTTCTATCTGTTCATAAATGCCATCTCAAGTTTCTTTGAATTGTTCTTATTTGTCCTTGTTCTAAAGATTAAAAAGTGATAGATTATTTTGGTAGAAAAATGACTAAAATGAGGTTAGAAATGGAAATTTAAAATTTTGAATAACAGAAAAGGAGGTGAATGAGGAAATTCTAGCTTTTATGTGTGTTCGCTTCTATGATGTTTCCGTGTTTATATCATGCCTCTATGCTTTTGCTTGCATTCTCAGTTGAACTCTGAGGTAGGGAATGATGCTGGAGCTAGCTCCTACCTCTTTGAGAGATCAATTGCTAAATTTTCATTGTGAGTACTTACTCTTCAGAAATTGGCAAATGCTACAAATCAAGACTTGATTTATTGTTTTGTTGATTATTTAGGCTTAAGAAAGTGACAGAGAAAATGATAATAATGCAGCCGTACATTCTTTCACCCAGAGAGCTGGATGTTGAGCATTTACCAATATACCTTCCATGGTAACTCACATTGAGAGTGATTTAAGGCTCGCAAAGAGCTGGTACTTTTCCTCACAAATAATCCTGTGAGACTAAACAAGTACAGGTGTCATTCCTTATTCCTTGACAGATGAAAAAACAGGTCAGAGGCTATGTCACTACCTCCAGTGTCATGTGGCTAGTCATTGCTGCAGTTAGGACTTATGCCTGAGTCTTGTGACTCCCAAAGCTAATTTTTTAAAACTATACCATGTCCTAGAAATATTTGGCCTCTTTAAATAGTTCTATTATTAATGAAATCTCTCTGATCATCCCATTAAAGTTACAAAGTTCAACATGTAGCATTGAAATTATCGCCATAAAAAGTAACACAATATAATTAGGCTGGCATGCAGCTCTTTCAGTAATTGACTCTTATTTCAGGGCACACTACCACCTTGCTGAAGAAACCTGAGCCAGGTCTGGATCAGATCTCTTACCCAGTCAGGTGTTAAGCCAGACCCAAGCCAGGGTCCCAAGCTCCCTTCTTTCAAGATGGTAGGAACTTATCTAGTTCTTACTTCTCTGTGAAGTATATTCTCTTCCTATTTTCTTAAGACAAATAAACCATTTATTTAAGTATTTTTGGCATTTTTTAATGTCAACTACAATTCCAATGTATCTTCCCCCCATACCAGAGAGCTATCTATCCTTTTTGACAAAGAATTAAAAAAGGAAAACAAAAATAGTTCAGCAAAACTAACCATGACATTTGGATGGATCCAAATGTTTTTATTGTTATCTTTTAATTTTTTTAAATTTAATTTTAAAATTCTGAATGTAAACATAAACAACCCCCCAAACAGGAACATTTCCATATGCAAAATAGAACATAAGAGGATTGCGTATAAAATTGAATCTATTCAGCATTGCTTACTTTTAAAAATCTAATTCATCTTATTACTTTCAAAACTATCCTGCTTGTCTGTACTTCCTTCTGATCTTGTATTTTTTTAAATGTTTCAATGACTTTCCTATTTTTTTTACTTTGGCAAGGCTTATCACTTATCTCTTTTCCTTCTAATTATTTCATCTTTCATCTTCTATTTCTTGATTTTTTTTAGTACTTGTGGAAAATTCATTTTTTTTCCTTTGAGTCTCTGCTTGCAAGTTGTTACAGAATTTTTCTTCTATCCTAGGATCTTTGGTTACATCTGGATATATAATAATTCTTCATAGATCTGGGTCCCATTTACTTATCTCTCCTGTCTTAATTCTTGGATTGAGATTTTGTGCCTGGGGAAGGTTTTCTCTGTTGTTATAATTTTGCATGAGATGATTGGCCCTGGTTGGTTTTAACCTGGGCCATCTGGGTCCCTGTGCTGACTTAGAACTCCCTGAAGCTTTGAGGTTTTAGAACTTTGTATATTCAAGGCCATCTCTGTGATATCTCCTGATAGAATGCTGGGGAACTTAGAGTCTCCAGGCCTGGAGGGTCTCAGTCTGAATGCTGCTGAACCTGAACTGTTTGCTTCCAAAGTTCATGCTGTGGGTTTCCAAGCACCCTGGGGCTTTGTCAGAGGGAGCTCTCTCCACTCTTTGTTGTTTCTGGATCAAAAACACTGCAGGGTATTAGTATCTCTGGCTATTCTCTGGTGGTGCTTGTGCTGGCAGATCCCCCTTTCCTATTGTCTGTGTACTTTTTGTGACATTTTGTGCATTTCTGGGGTGGTTGAATTTTCTCCTTAGATTTCTTGCTATTTTTAGGTTTTTGCTGGAGAACGTATGTGGAAGCTGGGTTGTCTGCCTCTGCTCAGGCAGCCATCTTGACCAGAAGTCCCAAGTCCAAAATATATGTAGCGTGCCGCATCCAGAGTCTCCAACTCTGCACAGAAAGCAGAAGGGATGGACATTGTCTAGTGGGCCAATAACTTAAAATTCCCACTTTGTAGTCTTTGACAATTAATTTGCAGGCAGAGGGGCTGACATGCAATTGTTTGTAAACTAGTTACAAATATTGGAAAAACGCTGCTTTTACTAATTAGTGAAAGAGAGCTGGGTTCTTAAGGAGGCCTCAGCACCTTTGCTAGCGACCTTGTAGTTCCTGGTTTTGATATTGTCTAACACAAACATTTGGAGAAGGTAAAGAAGGCCAGGTAAAAGGTATTTAATGTAAACTGTAGTTTAACTTAAATTACCATGAACATTTTGTAGACTCTTAACTATTACAGCGAGATAGTAATCCCTCTTCCCCATTTATGTATATATGTTTGTATGTATATGTGTGTGTTTACATGTATATATACATATACGTATATAAATTTAGGTGGCACAGGGGATAGAACACTGGGCTTGGAATCAAGAAGACTCATCTTCATGAGTTCAAATCTTACTTCAGATGTTTTATTTGCTGTGACAATGGGCAAGTCACTTAACCCTGTTTGTCTCAGTTTCTTCACACGAGAAATGAGCTGGAGAAGGAAAGGGCAAACCATTCTACTATCTTTGCCAAGCAAACGCCAAAATGGGATCACAAAGAGCTGGACATGACTGATATGACTGAATAACAACAGCAAAAAATAACTTCTTTCAGAGAGTAGCACATGAAATCATCAGATGGATTAATAACTAGTTGAATAGCCAAAACCAAAGCATATTTAGCAGTTCAGTGTCAGTATAGCAGAAGGTTTTTAGTGGAGTATCCCAGGGGATCTGTGTTGTTAAACCTTCTCATCATTGGTTTGAATAAAGGCATAGATGGTCCGCTCATCAGATTTGCTCAGATAGTTTTCTGAAAAACCTTTGTAATAAGTAGAACTATCCCAAGGTGACATGATTGGCCTTAAGAGGTGATGAGTTTCCCCTCCTTGGAGGTCTTTGAACAGAGACTGGACAATTATGATTGGGCTGCCCATTGGGTATGGGTTGGGTTAGATGGTCACTGAAGATGCTGTGATTCTAAAGAGTGTTGTTAATTGCTTCCACTTGGGAAGAAACCACTTCCCTTTTAAAACTATGTGGATTAAGGAACTTGAATAGAAAGAAAAGGGCTGACTAAAGGGTCAGAAGTTTAGTAAAGAGGTTGTTGTCACTTTTCACAAATTGTTGAATCTTCTGAGGAAAGTCTTTCAGCAGACCGTGAAAGCAAACCCTATTCTTGGCTTAACCATTTTACTTTGACCTATAGGAAATCAGCTCCAACAAATCTAATTTCTTTTTATCTGTAAAAATAAGTGGAAGTAATATGTTCGTAGGTACTATTGACTCATGTGGAGTGCAGATCCATAGATTGTTAGAGCGTATCCCTTTACTTTATAGGTGAGGAAACCAAGGCCCTTAGTGATGAAGGTGTACAAGGTCACAGAGCTAGTCAGCCAGCATCAGAGCCAGAAACTGAACCCAGACTGTCTGACTTCTCAAGTTTCTGCCTTTCATATAACCTTAGGTCTGAAAAGAGATTTTAGATGTTGAGGAGTCCAGTGGTTTACTTGTATAAATGAGGAAACTGAGGAAGGCCCAGAAGAGAGAGGTGATTTTCTCAGTCACACAGCTAGTAAATAGAAAATGAAATTCAAACCCATGCCTTCTGACTCCAAGTCCCTTGTTCTTCTTAAGACATCAGGGTTGGAAGCATCTTAGAAATTTTACAGATGAGAAATTTGAGGTCCCTTAAGAAGAAGTGATTTGCTCAAGGTCACTAAGCAAGTTGGTTGGGGAGCAGGGACTGGAGATCCCGGCTCTCCTTTAGGACTTTTTCCACCAGCCAGCATTAATAACTCAAACTCGAGGCAGTAACTCAGTGCATTAGAGCATATGACAATTAGAGACCACTTTCTACTGTTACCCTTAGTTCTCTGAAAACATTTTAAATAAAGGAGAATTTTAAATAAATTGAGATATAAAGTTGACTTTATAATAACTAATAACTAGATGGTGCATTGGATAGAATACTGGGCCGAAAAGTTAGGAAGGCTCATCTTTTTGACTTCAAATCTGACCTCAGACACTTCCTGGCTGTATGATCATAGTCACATCACTTATCCCTGTTTACCTCAGTTTCCTCAGCTGTAAAATGAGCTGGAGAAGGAAATGGCCAACCACTCCAGTATCTTTGCCAAGAAAATTCCGTATGGGGTCATGAAGAGGTGGACATGATTGAAATGACTCAATAACAAATAACTATTGAACGCTTTTTGGGTAGTATATTACAGATAATAATGTTTATATTCCTCACATCATTTCTTTTGAGACAGGGAATTATGAAACAGCAGCATTTATGTATGAGATAGCCAAGGCTGGGGCAGCTAGTCAGGAGGAGCTGGGTTCAAATGCGGCCTCAGACACTTAACACTTACTAGTTGTATGACCTTGGGCAAGTCACTTAAACCCAATTGCCCTGCCTTCTCCCTCCAAAAAAAAAAAAGAAAAAAAAAGAGAAAACCACGGTCCCAAAGTTGTTCATAAATTCACATATGCAAATCAGTTCTTATATACATTTTCATATAAATATGATATCTCTTTGCAGAAATGTAGTATGATAAAAATAGTTGAACTAGAAGGTGATATTAGGCTGAAAGAATAATAATAGAAGACAATAAAAATTGCTGTGGTTGTTGGTGTAGCTAATGTGATTGTTAAAGTTCCATAAAATATTAAATATAAAACCGTATGTGTTGTGGAAATCCTATTAAGGGTTTGCTTTAAATCCACACACAGTTGAATGCCAAGCCTGTTAGTCAGTATGTAAAATCAACCATATTGTGGTTAGAAATCATGGCTCCTTTGAAAAGCGATCAATCAGTCTGTAGCCTTGATAGTGTTAATTGGTTTTAGAAACATTTACTTCTTATCAACACATGATAAAAAATATTATCAATATCTTTGAGGAAAGGGATTGCTTTTTTTTTGGGTCTGTCTCCCCAAGGTCTCGCTTAATACCTGGCACATGAATTGAATTTAAAATTGCCTTCTATATAAACTGGGCTTCAAATTACTTCTATGAAACTACTCATGAAAACATTTTGAAATGTTTTAGAAAAATATATATTGAACACAGTTTACTTGTTTGTGTGTGTAGATAGACGCAGAAACATACCATGCCATATATGCCTACTTTTTGAGGTATTAAAAGTCCAAAGCACCTTTTTACACATTTAAAATGAAAAAAAAAGTCATTACCTCCACAAGCCTCGGAGTGGTGAACAGGCCTTATGATTATTCCATTTACACATGAGGAAATTAAATGACTTCAGGGGGTCATAGACTGAAGCTGGGACTGAAAGGGACGTCTCCTGACTCCTGAAACACTGCCTAACCTTCCTAGGGAGTTGGCCAATCATCAGAGTTATTAATATCCTACTTTCCACATGCTGCTGTAAACCACGAATATAAATATTTTGCTGGTATTTTATCTCCTCACTCCCTACGTGCCAGGCTCTCTTTCACTCACTTCCCAGTGTGACCGACCACATTGGCCATGGTCATGCCTGTTGTGGGTCACTTTGTCGAGGAGTTGGTGTTTGCGTGAGAATCTTTATGGTTTTGTGATGATATGTGCATGTGACTCCACTATATATACTTTTCTTGTGCTCTCCAGTTACATGAAACTTTTTCAAGACTCTATTTTCAACCTTTTTCTCTTGTTTGCTTTGGAAAATGTGGCATACAGTAGCAATCATGGATATTAATAAGCAATACCAATAAATTAATATTTAGTTTTCATTTAATCCACCCAGTTTATCACAGAATCATGGTTGATTAGGCAGGTGACTCATTGTTTTGATGTGAGAGGCAGAGTACTGGGTAAAGGAACGATAAAGGTTCATAGAAATTGTTTGCTTTTTAACCTGGATACATGTTTTAAAGTATTTTATGATAAGACCCAGCCTTCCTCTTCTCCCTTAGTCCCTCATCAAGAACTTATAAAATTGTCACCCAAGATGAAAAAAATATGTTACAGGAAAACATGACCGAAGTTTTAGAAATCTGTCCTAGAATGCTGTGAAATGTTATTGCTAAATGAATCTTCGAAGAAAATGAATTCCTTTACTGGAACAAAAGTAATTTATTATTCCTTTCATGGATGTCTGCCAAGATCGTTCCTAGCAATATGAAGCTCTAATGGGTCTGAAATCAAACACAGTCTGCGTTCACAATGTTGGTCTTCAGGAGAATCACCTTCTAGGGAAAAATAAATACAGCAGTAGCCAGGACCTTTAGCAAAGATGCCTTGGAAGGGTTATGCTTCACCTATCTAGATTACAGGCTTCTTTATGGACTGATTGTATGATCTAGAATTTGCCCAGAGAAATTGTTTTTTACTAAGCACTATTCTTAATAAGTAGACAAGTTAAAAAAATGAATAAACTATTGATTCCTGTGAGTAAATAAAATTCCAAGTAAATGTCTGGAAGATGTTTAAACAATGAAGAGAATGCACTCTGCATTCGGTTGTTAATACGGGATAAAGCCACGGAACTGTAGGCCTGTATTCCCTAGTGCCATTTTTATTCTATTAAGGGCCAAGTATTTTCAACTCTAGGCTGTCTCTAATTTAATTATTAGAGTCATAAAGAAGCCTAAGTGTGGTTCAAAGTTTAAACTGAGAGATAGCTTAGATTAGGCGTGAGGGGAAAGCAGAATCAGCTGACCGGGTTCCTGGTCCCGGCTCTCATTGACCATGGTGAGTCTTTCCTGGGCTTCCCTTTTCCCTGCCCATTAAAGGAAGAAAGTAATTCCTACCATCTGGTTCCCAGGGATGTTGTGCATAGTGAGTGGGAGATGCCTACAGAGCCCTTTGACGTCCTGGAAGAACAGGGCTATTTAAATAAATTATTGAAAGTTAATGATGATGTCCTTTGGTTTACATAGCATTTTTCATCCAGGGACCTGAAGGCAATCACAAATATTATCCCCATTTTGCTAATAGGGTTACTTAGAGACTTAGAACTATTGTGTTAACAAAGTCACCTCCTTTTACAGAGGATTTTATTTCTCTGAGGGATGTTTTTTTTCCATGTTAGCAGTTCATGGAGTTTGGTTTTGGTTTTTGTTTTATTACCATTGTCTATGTTGATTCATATAATTTTTGGGTGAATTTTCCTAATATGCTTTTTATGCTAAGAGAGTTGTCTATTTTGAAAAGAAGTAAGTTGTGAAAGCAGGATTAGAAGTTACCATGTTTTACAATAAATTTTTTACCATAAAAAAAAGACTGGTACCTTAAATAGTTTGGATTCAGAGAAAAAAAAAGAAGAAAAGATTACCATACTTTAAATCCTGTTTATAACCTTAGGTCGCTAAGCCATTTACCTGGTAAATTGGAAGAGAAGAATTCACCTTGATAGATCTCAGAAGTTAAGTTGGCTCTTTCGTGTGCTAATTGGCCCCAAGTTATGACAGTAAAAGGATCTTGTGTTTGGAGGCTTTTAAAAAGTCTTATTAGTGTGGTATGTGAGCTATCGTATCTTCCCTCTCCCTTAAGGGAGATGGGTGGGTAGAGTATTTTTCGTAGGACAAATGCTTTGCTCAATAAATATGTAATTAAACAAACAAATGAATGAATGAATGATAGCCCACAAAAGAGAAGAGTCTCACTGAACGTGACCGTACCCCCAGTCCGCACAAGTGCAGCACCAAGAACTTGTGACGTGGGCGTGGCAGTCTTGGGATGTTATTTCTCTGTCCAGTGGCCACTAGGATGCTTCCTAGGGAGCCTCTGATTTTATTTTATGTTTTTTGGCTTTTATAAATTTTATAGGCAGCTAGGCAGCACAGTGGGTAGAGCGCCAGGTCAGGAGTCAGAAAGACTTGTCTTCCTGAGTTCAAATCTGGCCCCAGACACTTACTGGCTGTGTGACCCTGGGCAAGTCACTTATCCCTGTTTACCTCAGTTTCCTTGTCTGTAAAAAGAGCTGGAGTAGGAAATGGCAAACCACTCCAGGATCTTTGTCAAGAAAACCCTAAATGTGGTCATGAAGTGTTGGACAGGACTGAACAACAACCAATTTAAAAGACATATTTATTCGAATTCATTGTGTAATTGCAATCTCAAAGACAATCTACTTAGAGAAGTAGTTGTTCTTATATAAACTTTAAGTATGTTCTTCCCACGTTAAGCTACGGAAACAAATATTAAATCCTCTTCACACTGTGATCAGCATCAGTTAGCATAGTTGATATAGTTTAGTATATAGTGAATTTTTTTGAGCGAAGAAGGGGAGGTTTTTTTTAACCAGCTTAGAGTTCATACATAAATTGTCCTTTTTGGTGAATCTCTCTTGAAAGAAGGTTTTTTATAAAGCACTCACAAAGTCTAACCTAGAGGTCACAAAAGCAGATCAAGTAAGTAGTCTCAGTAATGAGGGCATCTTGGCTTTCTCTCACAAATGAAAAAGTCTTAACCACAGACTTATTGAGACGTAATGGAGAAAGATCAAAGTCAAGAGCGGCAGACAGATTTTGAGTTGAATGAAGCTAAGAGTCTAGTCCATCTGATGTCATCAAAGCCCGAATGCAGTGAGAGTCATCCCAGGTTCCCACATGAGGTTGATGAGTTGTGCTGTTTCTTTAAGTCCAGACCATATTAAAAATAGATACCAGGACCAACAACTGAGCATAATCTCAGAGACCAGCTTTACTTTTCTTTCCTCCAAAATGACATTCTTATCTGCAGTCCACATGCAGAGAATCCACTTTAGTTTCTGGGAATTCCGTTGTCCTTCCTAAAAGAAATGTTCCGTGTTCATTTGGTCTCATGAAAATATATCATTTCTAAAAGGATTTTCATATTTCATTAAAAAGTTGCCCTTGTATGGAACTGCCAATCTGGGCACATTATTCTTTGTCTGTCCTTTGTCCTGAAACTGTTACTCAAAATATGCAAAATCTTTGGTTGTTCAAATGGAGAACTCAGAAAATTAATGAAGGCTATGGAAAGACCTGTCTTCCTGAGATCAAATCTGACTTCAGACATTTGCCAGCTGTGTGACCCTGGGCAAGTCACTTAACCTTGTTTGCCTCAGTTTTGTCATCTGTAAAATGAGCTGGAGAAGAAAATGGCAAACTACTCCAGTATCTTTGTCAAGAAAACCCCAAACGGGGTCACTAAGAGTGGGACTGACATGACTGAAATCACCCAACAACAAAAAATATTGATGCATAAGAAAATCTGGGTAATTTAAAGATGAGCTCAATGCCTTCTTCAGAAGGCATTGTATTTGGTGTGTCTTCCTGTGGGAGAAATCCAGGATTTTCCTGAAGCCTTCTTTCTTTTAAGAGGAGAGCTTTCCAGTCCAGTTATCCTGTCTGTCTTCTACCTAACCTGCCTTGCTTTTAAAAGCTAAGCCCAGGCTAGGGCTGGTGCCGATAGAATATTCTTTCAACAGGAAATGTCTCCATTTTTGGAGTTCTGTGGGAGGGTGGGGGCAGATAAGCCGTGAATGGAAACTCAGAGCAGATTTCTGCCCCACCCTCATACCCTGACTGTACTTTGATCAGGGAAATAATGAGTTCCCCTTTCTGGCTAAGTAACAAACAGGTTACAGGACTGTGCTAATATAGGAGGGCATTGACCTACCCACAGAGAGGGAAGGCCTGACCAGTGGATTGAAGCTAGTTTGATATTCTGAAAACTTTTCTGAGTTCCTGAGGTGCATTAAAAACCTAAACAACTTAGTGCTACTAACAAGTTGTTCACCACTGGTAGGATGAGAAATATGTAATGTCAAATTATGTCCATTTGAAGGGCTCTGCTGGATTTGGAGATTAATGAATTAAATGTAGTCCAAGACCACAAAGTCTGTGCTCCTCTGTGGGAAACTTATTATTGTTATTATTATTTTGCTTTTTGGAGGGCAGAAGGCAGGGCAGTTGAGGTTAAGTGACTTGCCTAAGGTCACATGGCTAGTAAGTGTTAACTGTCTGGGGCCGGATTTGAACTCAGGTCCTCCTGACTCCAAGGCCAGTGCTCTATTCACTGTACCACCTAGCTGCCCCAGGAAATTTCTTGATGCCATTGAAAGGGAAGGACTTGTTAATTAATAAGTATTTATTAAGAACCTAGTATAGGTCAGGCACTGTGCTCCCTCTCTCACTGTGGGAGGGAGAAAATATGTACCTATGTAAGTATATGCAGAATAGATACATAGGTTTTCATGGAGGTTTCATGGAGGAAGTACAGGGTGTTGCAGCTTAGCCTCAAAGGAAAACTAGGGAACTCAGGCTGTGGAAGTGAGGAGAAAGAGGAGATTACAGGCATTAGAAATAGTCACAACAAAGGCAGCAATATCATGTGAAAGGGAAAAGGCAGGATTTGTAAAAGAAAGGAATTGAGTGCCCTGGCATTTGCTAATTCCAGGCTCCCTATCTAAATGGATTCTAGGGTGGGCTGATTCAATTGTACATGTACTCTGTGTGAGCACTGGGGAGCAGAACATAATTGTTGGCTTCAGGGGAATACCAGGATCAGCAGCCAGGTGGCACTGAGAACATTTTGGGAGTACCCTTGTACATCCTTAGGGTCTTATGCAAAATTGAAAAGAGCTGGTTTGTCTTTGTGCCCTCCTGCCTTCCTTTCTATACCTTTTTCTCATCTCTTGGGCTATTTGTTGTTCTAAGTACCACTCTCCTCTCCTTTCCCTTCCCTAAAGAACAATTAGAAAAACAGTCATCACATTATTTCACCTTGAATTTATTCCTATTTCTGTTTTCTAAACTCAATGATGGTAGTGATTTGTCTTTACAGAGAGAAAGAATTTGGGCAGCTTTTAAAGCTCTTTAGCTTGGTTTGTGAATTCTCACAGTACTGATCCTAGCCTACCTGATTTCATCGCCTATGTTTTCCCTACACAAACTTTTCATTCTGATGGTTGATCTATTAATTTCTTCCCATTTCTACCCCCATTTGGAGAGGCTGCTCATCATTTCTTTACCCCTCCCCTCCTTACCTTCTCTATCCTCCTCTTCCCCTTCCTCATTTTCTACCTCCAGAATACCTTCTATCTTCCTTTCATCGTATTTTTGTTCCACCTGTCCTTCAAAGCCTAGCTTCCACTTGCTCTGTGAAAATCTTTATCAATCACCCCAAGCCCTCAGAGTGACCTACTGTTCTCTCTCTCTTCCTTCCTTCCTTTCTCTTTCTTTCTTTCTTTCTTTCTTTCTTTCTTTCTTTCTTTCTTTCTTTCTTTCTTTCTTTCTTTCCTTCATCCTTCCTTCCTTCCTTCCTTTCGCTTTTTGGAGGGGGGAGGGCAGGACAGTTGGGGTTAAGTGACTTGCCCAAGGTCACACGGCTAGTAAATGTTAAGTGTCTGAGGTCAGATTTGAACGCAGGTCCTCCTGACTCAGGGGCTGGTGCTCTATTCAGTGTACCACGTAGGTGCCCTGACCTGCTGTTTCTTAGACCACTCATTATTTCTATCACACATATGGCACTTAATCCTGTTAAAATTTTGTTATTTTTTAATGGTATATGACTGTCCTCAGAACTGAATCCTAAGCAACTTGAAGGCATGGATTATGCCTAACACTTTTTTCCCCCTATTCCTGATGGTTTAGCATAGTGCCTTGTGCCTAAGGTATCCATTTAAAGTTTTAGATATCTCTCTAATAGGATCATATAAATTGTATTTTTTTTCAAAATCATTCAATTAAAGTACTCAAGTCGATATTCTTTAAGAAGTACATGGCATTTTGTTGCTGGTCAGGATTTTATGTGTTGTCACAGACCTCGGTTTTGCTAAGAAGGAAATATTACTTAAGAGATGTAGACCAAAGATGGTGGAATGAGATGTTGACTGGTTTGGAGTCAGAGGTTCTTGCCCCAATTCTACATCTTATTAATTGTGTGACCTTGGCCAAGTCATTTAAATTCTTTGGGCCTTAGTTTCTTCATCATGGAAAGTGTCATAGATTAGATAATCTAGATCAGTGGTTCTCAAGCTTCCTAATGCCATGACCCTTTAATACAGTTCCTCATGTGGTGGTGACCCCCAACCATAAAATTATTTTTGTTGCTACTTCCTAATTGTAATTTTTCTACTGTTATGAACCTATCTGATATGCATGATGTATTTTCATTGTTACAAACTGAACATAACCCAGAGGTTGAGAACCGCTGATCTAGAGCCTGCTCTAGTTTCTGGCATATATTAGATGTTTAATACATGCTTATTGATTGATGTATAGATTTTAAAGTTCCCTTTAAGTTTTAAATCCCATCATTTTTTTTTTACCTATTTCTTGAGGACCTGGGAGGGCATCAAAGTGGCTCCATGAGTAAAGTGCTGGGCCTAGAATCAGGAAGATTCATCTTCTTGAGTTCAAATTTGGCCTCAGACACTTCCTAGATGTGTGAACCTGGGTAAGTCACTTACCCTGTTTGCCTCAGTTTCCTCATCTGTAAAATGAGCTGAAGAAGGAAATGGCAAACCTCTCTAGGATCTTTGCCAAGAAAACCCCAAATGGGATCACAAAACATCAGACACTTACTGAAATGACTGGATAGCAAAATGAGGAGTTGAATGTAGATGTTATCTAACCGGATGACTTGGGGTCCTGGACCTGTCCTTGACACAGTCTAGGCCAGATTGCTGCACTCTTGCATGTGCTGGCCTCATAGTAGTGTTCTGAGAAATACTGCCTTAAAAAACAAACAGGGGCGGCTAGGTGGTGCACTGAATAGAGCACCGGCCCTGGAGTCAGGAGGACCTGAGTTCAAATGTGACCTCAGACAACACAAAAAAACTAGCCATGTGACCTTGGGCAAGTCACTTAACCCCAGTTGCCCTACCTTCCCTCCTTCCAAAAACATCCCCAACAAAACAACAACAACAACAAAAAAAACCCTCCTCCTCTCACACAAAAAACAAACCAACCAACCTGACTCTGTCCGGGGGAATGAAGGCTACTTCCTTCTCACCTTTGAGAGTGATACTTTTTCTCTTAATAGAATAATAAGACTTAGAAGGGCCCTTTGATTTTACCTAGCTCACCGCCTTCATTTTATTTTAAGATTTTTTCAAAATTTATTTTTTTTAGTTAGTGAAAATCCATCTTCTCTTCCTCTCCTTCCCCTCCCCCACCTTGAAAAAAAAGAAGGGAAGTAAAACTATTGTGACAAATACATATAATTCAGCAAAACAAATTGTCACTTTGGCCCCTACTTCCTTCTAAAATACATGTCTCAATCTGCACTTTGAGTCTGTCCTTTCTATTTTGGGCAGCAGGTAGCATGTTTCATCATGAGTCCTTTGGAATTGTGGTTGTGCTTTGATAAGAATATTTTAAGTCTTTCATCAACCCCTTTATTTTATAGTGGCCCAGAGCAACAGCTTATCTTTACTTAATGCTGCAAATGTAGGGACCTTGTTACGGCTGCCAATCTTGCTCAAAGTGGAGCAAAGAAATGTGAGAGTCCTTGATGGACATGATGTACCTTAGTCTCTTCAACTGCCCAAAAAGTAGATGAGCACTTGCCTTAACCCACCTCACGATTCTTTTTTTTCTTCCAGATTAAAAGAAGTTAAATTTTCCAATGATAAAATTGCATTATCCTTTTAACAACATTTCTTTTTTTTTATTTGGAGGGGGGAAGGCAGGGCAATTGGGGTTAAGTGACTTGCCCAAGGTCATACAGCTAGTAAGTGTTAAGTGTCTGAGGCCAAATTTTAACTCCTGACTCTCTATTCACTAAGCCACTTAGCTGCCCCTTAACAACATTTCTTATTCAATGACTTCCCCAAATTCACAATGCAAGAAAACTTAGAAACACAATTGTAACATACAGAGTATTAGGTATTTTAAACATGAAGCAAAACTTATAACCAGTCAGATGACATCGATTCAGTTGAATGTGTTTCTAAATTATCTTACATATAAAATCATTCATTTTATCACCATTAGCAGTTTCACATTATTCCTTTTTTAAAGACTCTACAGTGAGATAACCACACAGGAAAAAAAAGTTTTGGAAAATATAAAGTATTCTAGAAATAGTAGGTGCTACATTAGCCTGAAGACACACCTTCAAGATGGGAGCTATTAACTCCTTTCCCCCTTGGATTAGAGTCAGCATTTGCAGAATTCTTTTGGTTCCTGGGGGGGCGGGAGGGAAGAAACTAGATAAATAAATAAGGGAAGAGAGTGCAGATCTCAAGTTGGAAGGGATCTTCGAGGTAATCTAGTCCAACAGCCTCAATTTGCAGATGAAGAAATAGACCTAAGGGAAGTTACGTAAGGGAGTTCAAGGTCGCATAAGAGGAACACTTCAGAAGCAGTATTTGAACCCTGGTCCCTCAAAGTTGTGCAGCTTAGTACATTTTGAGTTTTACAGTGGAACCTTTCCCTTCTTCTACCCCTGAAAAAATACATGAATTTTATTAATTGCATGTGATTTGTTCCACTTTATGGGAAGACATCTGTTTGACTTGTCTTTTTTTCTGCAGTCTGAATAAATTAAGCAGGGAAAATGAACTTTGACTGAAAGAAATGATGGTGGTGCTGATAGGATGTAGAAATTCTTTATGAAGAAATGGGAATTGGGGGTGGAGCCAAGATGGCCGAGTAGAAGCACAAATTTTGTGTGAGCTCCCGCTCCTGTCACTTCTAATACATGTAAGAAATGGGGATTAAGTGTTGCCAGTTTTCTAAGACAAATTTCGGGTGTGAAAGACAGAGATTAAATTTAGGATGACTGTGGATTAATTTTCTTATGCTCAGAAATCTCATTTGTGAGGTGGAATTGACCTGGGTCTTTTTCTATCCAGGCTTTGATGGAAATACCAATCCTCATGGGTTATGTAGATCTATCATGGTTTTTTATGCATTTGTTATGTGTGTGTGTGTGTGTGTGTGTGTGTGTGTGTGTCAATCACTTTTGTTGTGGCTAGTTTGGAGTGGCTAGTTTGGAAGTGTAGTCCTTTTGTAACAAGCCCGAATGGTTTATCCAATGAAGCAGGTGGTCCTTCCTGGTTGGTACTTTTTTGTAAAAAGGGTTATTCCAGTTTCCTTTTTGTTCCCTAGCCTAGTGTAGTTGTTTATCTTCCTGGGAGGCTACTTCCGTGAGTAATAATGATAACAGGATAATGTTTCTAAAAGCTTAAATTGCCAGCGTTGGGTTAATGCTGTGCCTGTAGCTTGGTATAGCAACATCCTTTACGTAGTCCCCGTGCTCTAGTTCTGTTTAAGGTCACAGGCCCTTCTTTCAGTCCTCCAGTTATGATTTGTGTAGGTAATGAGATTGTGCTAAATAAATACTAAATAAATTCATCACTCTCATTTTTCTTTCTTTCTCTGTTTGCTCTCTCTTCTCCCTCCTCTGCTCCCTTCTCACTAGGCGGGATCCTCAGTGATGTCTGGTCCAGGAGAGAACACTAGCCCTGAAAGCACCGCTCTCAAGTATTCAGGTCAAGATGGGCTGTACTCAGGAGTCAGCCTGACCTCCACGGCTGAAGTTACAGCATCTGTGAGACAGGATTCATGGTGTGCTTTAGCACTTGCTTGATTCAATGGAAAAAGGAAGTTGGGAGACCTCCATGGATGGGGGATGGGAGGGAGGGTGCCTCTCTACCTTTAGACACCCACAGTTTCTGTAATTTTTTTTTCAAGCCATCTATGCAGCAGTGAAGATGCTGGCAGAACTTTCCTCTGATGTGTCAATTTTTGTGCCTTTATTGTGATAGAGGTGTTTTTTCCAAAGAGGCTTTCTGCCTTGCCATCCAACTCCTCATCTATGCAAGAGAAATGAGAGAAGATGGATCTCTTCCAGGATAAAGATAATACAACCAAAGAGAATATCGTCCTTCCTCTATTGTTAAGCCTGCTTCATGCATCTTCAGCATAGCCAGCCAGTCGGCCAGCCTAGCCTGCCTGCCTGCCTCTGGGATGCAGGATGCATGCTGATGTGACTTCCTCATCCTTACTTCCACATGCCGGATAAAGAGACTTATCTGGGGCTTTCATTCTAAAGGATGCCGGGAGAGATTTAAGAAGACAAAAAGATTTCTGAGCATTTTTTGCCCCCAAATAACACAGTTTGAGCTAGAATTTTGATGTCCTTGAAACCAACAAACAGCTCCTTCATGGCCACAGACTTTCTTCCTAACTTTCCATATCAGAGCTCCTGTGTACACTCATGGAGGAGAGCAAAATGAGGCTTTTTGGCATATATTTCTCAAGATCGAGTTGGTTGCTGACACCTTTCATTAAAAATATTCCTCAGTTTTAAGACTGCATTATAACTTCTTAACGTACACCGTGACTGAGGTTTTGGCAATTCATTTTCTATATGGCTGATCTGAAGTCAGTCAGAATTTGTAAACAGGGTAGCAAACAAGATATTTTCTTCCATGTATACAATAATTTTTTAAGAAGTGCAATTTGCGTTGCAGCAATCAGTGTTAAATCATTTGCATAAGATTTAACAACATTTTTTATAATGAATGTAAACATTTTAACTTAATGGTACTTTAAATAATTTAAAAAAGTTAACTACACATCTTTGTGCATTTCTTCTTCTTTTTTTTTTTTACCGAGAACATCCCATCTCTTTATATTTCCTATTTGTTAGACAAAACATATTACAAGAACAAATCTTCTCTCAGGAAATTTGCCTTTCTCCATTTGTTAATAAGTTTTATACAAAAATGCAAATATAGCCCCATTATTTTACTGTGGAACATGTGCTAGAAAGTTAGAAAGATTGCAACGAAACGTTACTACCTAACTGATACATTTGTAAATACTCCATGAAATGTTTAGGCATCTTTAAGAGTTAGGATGTGGTCTGTATAGTGTAACTAACTCAGAGGTAGGTTAGTTTATAATTTTTTAAAAATGGGATGTCATTTGGAAGCTTATTCTTTCACCAGAGCTTTAAAAATAAAAGGGTGTTGTTTGTTTGTTTGCTTTTCTGTACAATGTGTTCCCTTCTGGTTTTCCTTTGAGGCCTACAAACGGAGTTTAGTGCCTAGCACAAGCTCATCTGATTTTTGGGAAGGCTACTTGAAGTTTTTGGATTTGAAAATGTGCGATTCTCTTTGTGTTTTTGATGCTTCATGCTGTTGGGGACTTGTTTGTTAGGTAGCTACCATTTGTGCTCTGAAAATCGGGACCACTTTGATAAATCAGAAGTACCCAAGATTGTACCTCATTGCCAGAAATGCTTGCCTTTCAAAGGAGGACCAACTCAAAACATTTAGAAAACTGAGAGTTTTCTTAACTGAGTAAATGAAATAAGCTCCATGGAAAACCTAAAGATGAGTTTCCTCCCTCTTTCCCATCCCAAGCCATTAGGGTCATGTCCATATCATCTAGGATTTAGTGAACTGCGCCTATACCCAGGTTCATATTTAGGAGACATTTAAAAATGAAATCTTTTTGTTTTCTTAAATATTTGGAGACATAAGGAAACAAGGAGTTATCTCAAAAGCAGTAACTGTGAGTCAGTCAGTTAATTCTTACCCTTTTAATATCTTAGGTTTTTTCTTTCTTCATATATCCCTACTCTACATGTTCCATCAGGGAATTACAAAGGCAGTATTCTTCAGTATGATTTCTGAGTAATTGGATATGGATTTGGGGTTAAGGTTTTATGTTTTCTACAGGAGAAAGTTCCCTTTAGTGTAAGAGTTCTTAAACTAGGATTGGTGAACGTGTCTTTCAAAAAAGATTTAGATAACTGTATTTATGTATAATTGGTTCCCTTTGAAATTTTATGCATTCTATGATATGCATTTAAAACCATTATTCTGAGGAAGGGTGTCTCACCATTGGCTTACCGAGATATTGATAGATTAAAAAACATAAAAGATCAAGAACCCCTGCTTTAGCATCCCAGTCAATCCACTGAGCAATTCCCTGAAGGACAGGTGGCCATAGTGGGACTTGATATGAGCCTACTCATTCAATGCAGTGCACACCATCTCTCAATCTGTTGGGAATATGGGTTCAGGGAAGGGCTGAGCTATAGCTGCCACAGAGGGCATCAGATTTTTGAAACAGTGCCTGGGCTTGGGTTTAGATTATTTGAAACTTTGCAGAAATTTAATCCTAGATCATTTTTCTAGCTTACTTATTCTTTCTGCTCAAAAGTAAAGCAGTGGTGGGGATGGGTAGTGGAAGAGGCTATGCTACCCAGGGCAGAATGTAGACCTGGCTCACTGGCATACATATTTAGGGAATATTCATGAAAGAAATGGGCATGTTGCTGCTCAGTATTGGGAAGAGGGGGATGGGCTGACAGCTGAAGAAAATTATTTTTCCCATGAACTGATGTCTCTCTTATGGTTCTCATTTGTTAGTCTGCTTGCTTCCTGGTGTGTTGGGAATTGTTACAGTTAATGTGCTTTGATTGAAAAATGAACTTGTGTTGAAGGGGCTTCCAAATGACCCTTTTCCTGTGAATGCTCTTGAGCTTTCCTTCCCCCTTCTGATCCTAGAACTGAGCTAGGTTTGCTGACCTTTCTTTTGACACACTTGAAAGCCAAAGGATGAGCAGGTATCCAGGAATGAGTTAAAAGAGAAAAGAAGGGATGGAGGGACTTGGGGGTTGCTTTTAGCCTGTCTTGACTCTGAAAGTAAATTGCACCTAGGGAGACCTTTACATGATTACTGCCTTTATTTATGCTTGTGTCAAGCAAGAGTTTTTAGGATTTCCCCGTAGCAACCATTTTTCATTCATTCTAAACAAACATCACTTTAAAAAAATGTCTTTTATATAGATACATTTTAAAATAAACCTTAAAATATAGATGTTAAAGTCTCCTCTATTGTAGCTGTCCATCAAGCCTATTATTCTGGATTTTTTCTTATTCCAGAGTCCAGCTTTAATGAGATTTGTTAAGCTGTATATGGATTTTAAGCTACATTGAACCAGAGGGTTCCATGGTCTCTCTTTAGAATCCCTTAGTGTTGCTTCCTGATACCTGGGGAAGAGATTGGGGGTAGAGGAGCAAGGATCAGCAAAGTAGTGGGAACACATTTATTTTCCCCTGCTGATAAATTAACCTCTCACTCCTGGGATTTGTTTTCCCCAGGCTTGGAAATTTAATGCAATTTAAAATCTTAGATAAGTTAGCAGTTTGGGACTACATTACAGGGGCCTTTAGTACCAATGCTGACTTTCAGTCTGCTCCCCAGTCCAGTTCAAGGTTAAGTGTTGTACCTTTGGGGCTTAAAAGGGATTCTCTTCCTCTTCTCTTTCAATCTCTGAGCTCAGTGGGGACATCTTTGCTATCCAACTGTAGCTTGATTTGGGAAAGAGAGGCTGGCACTTTCCCCATTGTTCCTGCTCTCTTGCTTCTGTAGTGGTCCAGTCTGCTAAACTTAATGATAAGTGTTTATGTATATGTACATATGTAAGTTTCTTATTAAGAGAACTTGGGGTGTGAGAGGCAAGGCAACCCAAATTTATTAGAGACACAGCTCTGAGGTGGAAAACTGCTTGGGTCTGACCCAATGTGTCCACTCTGGGTGGTCATCTGTAGTGGGCTTTGGTGATGTAGTGAACTAAGGATAACCTTTTTATTCAGAGGATCACAGGTCTAGAGCCTGAAGGGACCTGAGGGACCATCTAGTCTAACTCCCTTCTTTTAAAGATGAGGGAACTGATAATATCAGTAATAAGGTCACACAGATAAGTGACAGAACCCAGATTTGAACCCAGGTCCTTTGATACCAAATGAATCATTCTACTGTGCTAAGCCACAATAACATTCGACTATTCTCAGGCACAATTTTAGTTAGTGAAATATCTTCTTACGATTACCTATTCTATTCTTTTTAGGTTAAATGCTACATTTTAGAACTTAGAAAATGATAAAACAAACTTAGGGGAGCTTTTAATGTTAAAATGGTAGAAGTACCTTAGCTGGTGGTAACACAACTATACAAGTGAGGCAGTCCCTGGCTTCAAGGAGATCACATTCTAATAAGGGGGCGTGAGGAGAACACACACATAGGGCAATGGAGATCAGGGAAGGGGATTTTTGTTTAGAGAGTTATAGGAATAGTAAGTAGAATCATGTATCAGTGAATTGTCATTTCCTTTCTAGAAGCAATGATAGGACTGATTTGATTGTTATTCTTAGAGTTCCCATCTAAGAAGTGGGAAGTGGGTGAGCTGTAAGCATGTGTCATGACAGGGTAAATGGTGAGGTGTCTGGGCTGGGTGAATGTAAACCATGTTCTAGGACCAGCTGAGGCCCGTGAAAGTCAAGTGACTTGTCCTAGGTCAACATAAGGAATAGTAAGCATCAGGAACTGGATATCTACAAAGGTTCTTTTATTTTTTTGCTTTTTGGAGGGGGAAGGCAGGGCAATTGGGGTTAAGTGACTTGCCCAAGGTCACATGGCTAGTAAGTGTTAAGTGTCTGAGGTCACATTTGAACTCAGGTCCCCCTGACTCCAGGGCTGGTGCTCTATTCACTGTGCCACCTACCTGCACCTTTACAAAGGTCCTTTAACTCCAGGATTAGAACCACAACATGGGTTAAAAGGATGATTTCTGGACCCCACAAATGTTCTGGTGGCTCCTACTGACATCATTCTAGGAAGAGATTCTTTTTTTTTTAAACTTTTGTTTATTTTTAGTTTACATCATTCATTTCCGTGAGATTTTGATTTCCAAATTTTTCTCCCCATCTTTCCCTTACCCACCACCCCAAAACAGTGATCCCACTGTATATCCCCTCCCCCAATCAGCTCTCTCCTATGTCCTCCCCCATTACCCCTCTGACTTTCCAGTAGAGCAAGATGGATTTCTTACCCCAGTACCTGTGTATTTCCCTCCCCTATTCCACCCCCCACCTTGTTCTATTCTCTACTTTGTCTCCATCCCTTTACAAAAGTGTGTGCTTCTAACAGCCCTCCCCTCCATCCTCCCCCCTCTTATCCCCTAACCCTCTACTCTCCTGTAGGCCAAGATACCCAATTTAGAGTGTATGTCATTCCGTCCCTAAGCCAACTTCAATGAGAGTAAGGTTGACCCATTCCCATTTGCCTTCCTGTTCTTCCCCTCTAGTGTAACAGTTATCTCTTGCCTCTTCTATATGAGATTAACCCCGTTCTGTCTCTCCCTGTCTCCTTTCATACTATTCCTCTTCCACCTTTCA
>CM053580.1:402846694-402893503 GCA_028627135.1 Pseudochirops cupreus | reverse complement strand
ACCTCAGAGTCTCTGCTATAAGGTATATAAACCCTGTGATTTTCTTGTACTTTGGCTCTGTATGAAATGGTTCTGTAATAAACAGACTATTGAATACATCCCCGTCTCTTTTATTCAGCTGGTTGCTGGGCCAAATTACTGTGCTAGTCACAGCACACACAGCTAGTAAGGGTTTGAGGCCAGATTTAAACTCAGGCCTTCCTGACTTCAGGCCTGGCACTTTATCCACTGAGCTATCTAGTTGCCTTCTGTCTAAAGACAACTAAACAAAACCATAAAACTGACTCCCAAGGTCATCTAGTCCAATCCATACCTGAAGCGTGAATCCCCTTTTTTAAATTTTCTACAAATAGCTATCTAGACCAGTGGTTCTCAATCTTCCTAATGCTGTGACCCTTTAATACTCACGTGGGCGTATCTGCATGTGGGTGGACCCGCCTGGATGGATAGAGGAGCGGTGTCTCGCTTCCTAAGACTATCGGAAATGTGTGTTTTCTGATGGTCTTAAGCGACCCCTGTGTAAGGGTCGTTCAACCCCCAAAGGGGTCATGACCCACAGGTTGAGAACCGCTGATCTAGACTTTCCCTGAAAACTTCCATTGATGAAGAAATTCACTGCCTTATAAGGCAGCATATTCCAATTTTGGACAGCTCTCAGGGTTAGGAAAATTCCCTTTCTGTTGAGCCAAAATGTGTCCCTGCTGTAACTTCAGCCAATACCAATAGATCTTATGTTATTTCTCTGGGGTCAAGTAAAATACATCTAATCACTCTTTGACATGATGTCCTTTCAAATATTTAAAGAGATCAGCTCTTCTTTTTTCCAGTTCTCTTGACTGATCCATAATAGGTTTTCAAGCCCTCCCACCATCTTTACTAACTTCCACATCCTCATCCTCATCCTCAACATCATCACCACCACCAGCATCATCAACATCACTAGTATTTCTATGGTGCTTTAAGGTTTGTGAAGCTTAATTTTGACAAATAACTTTGCATGATTTCATTTGACCTCATTTGTTCCTTCCTGAATTGTAGAAACTGATATTCAGATGTGATCTGATCAGAGCAGAGTAAAGTAGGATTTGGATTCTGGGGTTGTATTAATACAGAATAAATGGTCACATTAGATTTTTTGGCAATCATATCACACTGTCTATGGTGCATGAATACTCCCTAGATCTTTTCCACATAATAGTATAGCTAGAAGGTCCAGTGGAGAGAGCACTGGACTTGAAGTCAGGAAGACTTGAGTTTAAATCAGACCTCAGACACTTACTAGCCATGTGACCCTGGGCAAGTCACTTAAGTCTCTTCATCTATAAAATGAACTGGAGAAGGAAATATCAAACCATTCCATATCTTGGCCAGGAAAACACCAAATGGGGTCACGAAGAGTCAGACATGACTAAAATGACTGAACAACTTTTCCATATAAACTTCTCCCTGTCCTGTGTTGGTGCAGTTACTTTCTATTAACACAGATTACATTTATATTCATTAAATGTCATTTTATTAAATTGAAACCATCATTCCAATACATTGATTTTCTTTTGGAAAAAGAAGAATAATAGTATGA
The DNA here is from genome assembly GCA_028627135.1 of Pseudochirops cupreus. NCBI lineage: Eukaryota > Metazoa > Chordata > Mammalia > Diprotodontia > Pseudocheiridae > Pseudochirops > Pseudochirops cupreus. The sequence continues at coordinate 402,891,924 of CM053580.1, read as the reverse complement.
TATAATTTATCTAATCCTTTGCTAAAATCTAGGTGTATATATATAGTGAAGTATAGTTAAGTAACCTTGTCAGAAAAGGAAATAAGATTAGTCCAACATGATCTATTCCTTACAAAGTCACCCAGAATGTTTAAAATCACTATGCCCTTTTCAAAATGTTTACTAGCTATCTCTTCCATTGAGGACAGCTAGGTGACAGTGGATAGAGGGCTGGTCCGGGAGTCAGAACTAGCTGTATGAGTTGTTGAGTTGTCTTACCTCTATTTGCTTTCGTCTTCTCATCACTCAAATGTGGATAATAATAGCACCTACCACCCCAAGTTGTAAAGCGTTTACCATGGTGCTTAACACATAGTAAGCGCCATGTAAATAAATGTTAGCTAACTACTATTATGCTTTAATAATCTACTCTAGGCTTTTCCTGGGAATCTAGGGCTGACTTGCTGCCTTATAGTTTTCAGGCACCATAATCTGTTGTTTTGTTTTGTTTTTTTAATTGAGACAATTCTTCTTTTCCAGTCCTATGGTACATTACTCATTCACCACAACATTGTACACATCACCAACAATAAATCAGCAATCACATCTACCAATTCTTGCAGTATCTGAAGATGTGGTTCATCTGGGCCAAGAGATTTTAATTTGTCAAGGGTAGCTTGATGCTCTCTTAGTATCTCCTTGTTTGTCTTAGGTGTTGTTGTTGAGTTGTTTCAGTCATGTCCAACTCTTTGTGATCCCATTTGAGGTTTTCTTGGCAGAGATATTGGAGTGGTTTGCCATGACTTTCTCCAGCTTATTTTACAGATGAGGAAACTGAGGCAAATAGGGTTAAGTGACTTACCCAGGGTCACGCTGATAGTGAGGGTCTGAGGAAAGATTTGAACTTAGTTCTCCTGCCTCCAGGGCCAGCACACTATTTACTCCACACCTAGCTACTCTATTTGTTTTAGGTATCTACTCCCTATTAACCTTGTCTTGCTTTGGTGAGAATTTCATCTCTCAAAATGAGTAAACATTAAGAGAAACTGCTAGGATTAAATTTTGATCAACAAAGAAGAACCATTTGATGGTATTATTTTTAAAAATAGGACACATTTAAAGCTCCTCTATTTAAGAACGGGCACACAAGTCACTATGAGATACCTGGATTTCTTAGGCTTTTAGGAAAGAAGATGTCAAAGATTCAATAAGAAAAACAGATAGGGGGCATCTATGTGGCACAATGAATAGAGCACCAACCCTGGAGTCAAGCGGACCTGAGTTCAAATCCAGCCTCAGACACTTAACACTTACTAACCTTGTGACCTTTAGCAATTGCCCTGCCAAAAAGAAAAAGAAAACAGGAAAGTCATAGTTTAAAACTCCACAATGTAAGACAATTCAAAAGGGATGTGCTTGACTCAGAAACAAAATTCTGGCCATGCATTAACTAATGATAATAACAAGAAAAGAGGGGGGCACCCAAAGAGACTAATGTGGCTACAAAGGGCTTCTTCTGAGCTTGGATTGAAAGGGATCATGTACAAAAATGGGAAGAAAGACACATAGCAATATGAAATGTTGACACTGAAATGCAAGAACAATGTAAGAAAGTCCAGAATGATCTGAGACACTGTTGTTGTTTGGTGTTTGGTGGTGGTGGTAGTGGTGTTTTATCCTTCCTTTTTGAAGAGGATCAGTGAAATCACAGGCATTGTCTTAACTCATGGACAAATTGACTTTAAGTGAGGCAGTGTTGCACAAAGTCGTCAGCCTCACTCACTCCTCCAGAGTCATCTAAGTCTAGTGGCAAAACAAAAGTCAGAATGACTGGCAATGGCCCAGGGTGCAGTGGATGACCCTGGCTTCTTTGATATCTGACAAAGCTCTAAGATCCCCATAGCACCTACTTCAGATGCCTTCATGGTCATCGGAATAAATTACTCTCATCTGCCCATTCTGCTCAAGCTTGGGGTAGACAACCCTACTTCACTGACAGTTTTGAGACCCATCTACCCTCAACTTCACTTAACCCATCAGCCCAGATGATCACCAGGGCATAGCCACTGTGCATGCTGCTATTGGAGTCATGGGTGAGAACTGAGTGCCAGGTAGACACCAAAGGTAGATGAGCAGCCCCAAAAAGGGCTCAGCAAACTCTCACACCAGAGGTACTACTCCTCCTTGAACATCCCATACACCCCATACATCCCACTTATGATCTGAGATTTACAAAAAAGGCCAAGGAAAATAAAGACTTTATGATATTCTCTACTAATATCCCATTCTGGTGCCTCATTAAGACACCAAAGGCGACCTCAAACTATCAAAGGCAAGATCAGGCTGTTCCTACCAAATTGGAAAGGCTTTGTATGTGGACCTAATGATGTCTGTTGTCTGATGACAAGTCTAACTGATTTTAGAAAAACTCGTTTTCAGGTCGACCAAAGAGTGGTGAATTTTTTAGCCACAACAACTCTTAAAGGCCATCTAAAAAATCTATGTCAGCAAAAAGAATATTAGATGAGAGAGCCTTAAAGAACTGAATCATTTTTGAGATATATTTGGAACAAGGAATAAAACAACAAAAGACTGATGGGAAGCAGAATTCAATTTCTGATTTTGCTCCTAAAATGTCTCAAAAAGAATAATCTTCAAAGTAGAAAAAATATAGCATAAGTAGTTAATACGGAACTGAAGCCCCAGATAAGTAAGAGAATACCTAGTTCCTTTTAATGAGTTTAAGTCTCCAACCTAGACAAGATACAACCTAGAACATTTAAAGAACTTCTCAATAAGATCACCAAACCATTGTTATTAATTTTTTTTAAATAATGGAGAATAGAGGAAGTGCTGGAAAAATAAAGAGAGAGAAATATTGTCCCGGTTTTCAAAGAGGGAAAGAAAGGAGATTTCAGAAAATATAGACCAGTGAGATTGATGTCTGCTTCTAGCAAAGCAAACACAGTTTTCTCTGCCCTTACAACCTAGTAGGAAGATGTGACACAGATACCTATAATACAATATTATAGCTAATAACATACTAACCCCCCTGTCATGGGGAGGGAGGAGGAAGGGACAGAGAGGAAGGAAATAAACCTGTTCTTTTCATAGATACAAGGAACTCCCTTTACCAACCTTGATCAACTCGTGGTCTACAAGAGAGTTGCCTGGGACCCATGAAAAGTTAGGACTTCCCTAGGTCTCACAGCTAGTATGCATCAGAGACAAGATGAACCCAAGCCTTTTTGGCTCCAAAGCCAGCTCTCTATCTATTATGTCATTTCTATAATTCTATCCTTTTAGTAGAGATAATTTTTTTTAAACCAGGCCTGTAATTTTGCTGGCATAGGAAACTCTCCCTACCATTACAGTTCAGCATCTACACCTCATGGTCTTCCAATGTTTCCTAGGACATTGCAAGGTGAAATGACTTGCAGGGTCACATGATATGTGAACAGTAAATCTTTTTTTAAAAATGCGTATATTTATTTATTTTTAGTTTTCAAGATTCACTTCCATAAGATTTTGAGTTCCAAATTTTCTCCCCATCTCTCCCCTCCCCCCCCAAGATGGTATGTAATTTGATATAGGCTCTACATATACATTCATATTGAATTTATTTTCATATTAGTCATGTTGTAAAGAAGAATTAGAACTAATGGGAGGAATCACAAGAAAGAAGAAACAAACAAAAAAAGAAAAGAAAGAGAGAGAAAGCAAATAGTATTCTTCAATCTGCATTCAGACTCCATAGTTCTTTTTCTGCATGTGGAAAGCATTTTCCATTATGAGTCCTTTGGAATTGGAGTCGTTTTCGATCTTTGCATTGCTAAGAAGAGCTAAGTATATCAAAGTTGGTCATTGTACAATGTTACTGTTGCTAAGTACATTGTTCTCCTGGTTCTGCTCCCCTCACTCAGCATCAGTTCATTCATGTCTTTCCAGGCTTTTCTGAATTATGCCTGCTCATCATTTCTTATAGCACAGTAATATTCCATTACATTCATATAACATAACTTGTTCAACCATTCACCAGTTGATGGGCATCCCTTCAATTTCCAATTCTTTGGCACTACCAAAAGAGCTGCTATAAACATTTTTGTATATTTTCCCGTTTGTATGATCTCTTTGAGGTACAGACCTAGAAGTGGTATTGCTGGGTCAAAGGGTATGCACAGTTTTATAGCCTTTTGGGCATAGTTCCAAATTGCTTTCCAGAATGATTGGATCACTTCACAAATCCACCAAAGTGTTCCAATTTTCCCACATCCTCTCCAACATTTATCATTTTCCTTTTTTGTCATATTAGCCAATCTGATAGGTGTGATGCGGTACCTAGAGTCATTTGGATATGTATTTCTCTAATCAATAGTGATTTTGAGCATTTTTTCATGTGACTATAGACAAACGGTTTTAATTTCTTCATCTGAAAACTGCCTTCAACAATGAATCTTAACACAGGTCTTTCCATTTCTGAGAATGGCTCTCTATCCATAACTCCTCACTGTCTCTCTACAGGTTTACTCAGGGATATGTAGTAGATAGAGTACAGCTGAGCTTTCCAAAGATGGCATTTGATAAGATCACTTAAACCTTTGTGGCCAGTGTCAAGAAATGGGAATGTTCAGAGAACTAGCTGAATGGTGTTAATTCATAGAACATTATCAGCCTGCAGAGATGTCTATACTGTTTTGCCACAGGGCTCTGTTTTAAGCCTTATCCTGCTCAACAAGAAAAGAGTTTAGAATATTGTGCATGGTGGAGTTGTGCAATATATCTATATCTATAGCTAAATCGATAGATACATAGATAGATAGACAGCTAGGTGGCACAGTGGATAGCGTGCCAGACCTGTAGTCAGGAAGACTCCTCTTCATGACTTCAAATCTGGCCTCAGAGACTTACTTCCTGTGTGACCCTGGGAAAGTCACTTATCGCTGTTTGCCTCCATTTCTTCATCTGTAAAATGAGCTGGAGAAGCAAACCACTCTAGTATTATTGCCAAGAAAACTCCAAATGGAGTCACAAAGAGCAGGACACAACTAAAACATAACATTAACAACATATATGGGTGTATATACACACACAGATCTATAAAGAGACGTGTGCGTATATATGTTTTATATATATATATATATATATATGCACATATGTCTATGTACATATGTGCTTGCATATGGCCAATAAAGGAATTTGTTTTGCTTGACCATATTTGTTAAAAGGATTTTTTTTATGTTTCCCTTTTTTCCCCTAATGGTATATGGAGTAGGAAGGAGACAAAACATTTCTCTACATTAAAAAAAAATTAGAGAGGTGGGACGCTGTCGATATGGTATATTGCCTTTCAGAGTAGGTCACTTTATTGTTTTACTTGTTTTGCTTTTTACAAGGGATCTTTCACAGAATGAAAACAATTACAAATCTTTGTGATGTAAAAACAAAGCATATCAATTTTTTTAAAAAGAAGTTTAATAAACATAAAAGTAAAGTCCAAAAATATTGGCTTCACAATTACAAGATGGTGGAGGCTTGGCTAGTTTGCAGTTCGTGTGAAAAAGCTCCAGGGACTTTGGTGGACCTCAAGTCCAATATGAGTCAACCGTATGTTATGTCTGCCAAAAAAGCTATTGCCATTGTAGGTTATGTTAAGAAAGGCATAATGCCAAGAACACAGGAGGTGATAGTTCCTCTGTACTATGTACTAGTCTGACAACATGAGATCAAATACATTAGTTTCCTTAGCAGCTTCATAGTAGGTAGACAGAGCACTGTGCCCAGAGTAAGAAAGACCTGAGTTCAAATCCTCCCTCTGACACTTACTAGCTGTGACCCTAGGTAAGTCACTTTATCTCTATTTGCCTCAATGTCCTCAACTATAAAGTGAAGATAATAATAGCACTTACCTCCCAGGGTTGTTGTGAGGATCAAATGAGACAATATTGGTAAAGCACTTAGTATAGTAATTGTTTACTTTAATTTCCTAAAATTGTTTACTAAAAATACACATTAAAAATAAAGGACATATGAAGAAAGGTGGTATCTACATCCAGAGAAAGAATTGATAAATAGAAGTATGTATAGAATCATTTCACATATATATACTTCTTTATAATAGTATCCATCTCTAGAGTGGGGTGGGGAGGGGGAAATAAGAAAAAAGAGGAAAAAAGGACATTTACACAACTTGTATACTTGGAGGGAATAGCAAGTTGCATATGGTAGATTTGCAGTTTCATGGGCAACCATCATTTTTATTGCATTGTGTTATGGAAATGCTTGTTTTGTTCCATGAATTGAAAATAAAATAAATTTAAATAAATAGACAGATAAATGGAAAGATAATTATTTATTGCCTTTACTACTGGTGCTATACTTTAAGAACTACATTGGCAAGCAGGAGAACACCCAGAAGAATGTCATACTTAATGAGGATCATTTGAAGAAACCGGGGGTGTTTAACCTGGAAAAGGAAAGTCTTCTTGGAGATGCGATACTTTGAAGGGCTATCATTTGTAGAAGAAGAAATAAACTTCGGCGGGGGGGGGGGGGGGGAGTTGTTTGTTGATTTGGGATTTTTTTTCTTGCTTGGCCCTAGAGAAGCAAACCCAACCACATAGAGTTAAGTTTAATGTAAAGGAAAATTTCTTGGTATTTACTGCTGTCCCAGAGTAGAATGGGTCGCCGCAGGGCACTCTATCTCACTAGAAGACTTCAAGAAAAACCTGGATGATGATTTGTCAGGGAAGTTATAGAGGGCATCCCTGTTCAGATAAGAGTTGGGCTAAATGACCTTCAAATGATCCTTCCAACTCTGACAGGTTGAGATTCTGCCAACTCCAAGAAGCCTTGGTTGTTCGCAAAGATAAACTGCTGGAGTCCCTTGTGTTGTTCATACTGTACTTTGCATAAGCTGCCACATACTATAGATGTCTCCTAAGACCATCACAGACTCTAAGGACCAGGAGAAACTTCAGAGAACCTTTAAGTTCCCTCATTTTACACAGGATGGAATTGCCGTCCAGAATACATGGTCATGTTCTTATCTGTCCTAGTATAAGGCAAGCTCCTTGAGAGCAGGACTGGCTATCATTATTTGTATCTACCCATAGTGCCTGTTGCATAAGGATTGAATAGAAGAGAGAATGGTTCAGTAAATATTCATTGAACTAGAGGTTTAAAAAATGAATTTTTAAAGGGCCTCCACTCATCTCTGTCCCACCATTTGGGGATGTTTTGCCTTCCGAAATTAAGGAAGTTTCTGTGTAGATTTCAAACTTTACTTTCCATTTTTTAAAAATTTTAAGGGCCCCAAAGAGCTTTTGTTTATGTGGGTTATATCTATTATTATATCTATTTTGTGAGTTATATCTATTAGCATTTGTCATATTCAAAATCAAAATATCACAGTATTGTTATGAAAATAGCTTTGACTTTGCAGACCCCTTGAAAAGGTCTTGGAGACTTAGGTTGTGGCCGATTTACCTAGCATGAGAATTAAGCACCAAAAAGGAAAATGAGTAGTTTTGTCATTCATATTTTAGAGATTAGGGATATAATTTTTTTCCCAATGAATCACAGCTGATGAATGGTTATTTCCTGTGTGGCTTTAAAGAAAGGAATAACATTCCTGGGTGTGAGCAAGTACTTTCATTTGAAATGTGTTGCATAGTTATAGCTATTAGTCTTTCCACAGGACAACACACAGTTAAGAAGTGGCTATTCAGTACACTCTTACTTGTCCCTGATAGTGAAAGTGAGCTAGAAGGGAAGAAATCCATTAAAATGGTAACAATGCTCACAACAATAACAACAACTAAAAGCTTGACTTGAAGAGCAGCACATGTGTCACTTAAATTCTGAGCTGTTTAGTTTTTTTTTTTTTGGTTAAGGGGAGGGAGCAGTTTGTGAACAGTAAACAGTAAAACAAGTCTGCATGCCCTAACCACATGCCAATTAACCAACGGCAAAATAGTCAACCCAATCAAACCCATCATTAGTTTTAATTAAGCACTTAATGTTTCAGATACCATGTTAAACCCTGAGGATTTAAAGAAGAAAGTAAAACATCCTTGGAGTGTCTTGGATGGCAGGAGCAAGCCACCCTTGGGGTGTGGAAAATGTGTAGAGTTCATGCCAATATGGGAGAGACTGGAGAACCTACTTCTGGAACCGTCATGATGACCAGTGATCCAGGTTCCCTGAAGAAATTTGAGTGTGCAGAAACATTTTGCAACTGGTTCCACTCTGCTAACCACATTCATTGGATTTCTTCAAAAGGGCACCATAGACTAGAGACTTCTCCATTCATTCTGTTTAGTTGCTTTAATACTGGTGTGACTCCTTTGCTGGCAATCTGGTAAAAAACAATGTTGCAAAGGAAGAGTCCTTGAAGTTTGGGGCCCTCCCACTAAGACTAAAATGTGGCGCCCTGAAATGTCCCTTGGTCCTTGACCTCTGTGATTATTCTTTACTGTTCTATGTGAAAGGATTGGAGACTGATGTTGTGAGTTTTGAAAGGTCAGAAGAACATTCCAACATTCAGGTTTTGCAGCCAACTCAGCATCAATGCCCCAAGGAGCAAGGAGTATCTTTCAGGGAAGACCTGAATTTGTGATGCAGCTGAACAGTAGCTGAGAAAAGGACTCATCAAACATTCACACCACATCTAGATATAAACTTAGTGGGACCGATGTTGTGTAGAAACTATGCTAAACTGATTCTCCCCAGAGACCGAGGTTAGAAAGAGACTACATCCCAAAGCTGTTGGAAGGAAATATTGTGATTTTGTCCTTGCTTTACCATTAAATATCCTTCTGTAAAAGTTAATTGATGTCAAATGGAGACTAAGTCCCTGGGACCTAACATTTGGGGGAAGGAGAGAATACAAGTGGTCAGAACTTGAGGTGATGGCTGTAGACAAGAGAGATAGCCCAAACCCCTAAGGTACCAAGAAGACCTGGTTTCGGATCCTGCCTCATCTACTCAGTTACTGGGTAATTGGTGAAAATCACTTAACATCTGTGAACCTGTTTCTTCACCTATCTCAAGGGCTGTTTTAAGGATCAAATAAAATTATATACTTGGAGTGCTTTACAATCCTTAAAATGCTATATAAATGCTAGTTATTATTACTATGAATAAAGAATGTCATTAGGGAAACACATGGTAACATGTAACAGATGAATAGCCTAAGTGCTAGAAAGGGCTAGGCATGTTGGTGCAAGCCTGTAGTCCTTGCTATTTGAGAGGCTGAGGCTAGTGAATTGCTTGTGTCTGGGAGTTCTGTAGTAAGGGTAAGATAGATTAGGTATCCACATCTATTGACATCAATATGATAAACCCCCAGAAGTGAGGTGCCACAAGCTTGCCCAAGGAGGGATAAACTGGCCAAGATAAGAAATAAAGCAGGTCAAAATTTTTATAACTATTAGCAATGGGATTGGACCCACGAGAAAAGGAAGGAAGGAAGGAAAGAGGACATACACATAGTAGACGTAGTTGACAATCCCTTCTGATATTCTTGTGGATGAGATAGAAAGAATGTGGACAGTATATGAATGGATACACAGATGATTGAATAATTTGTCCAAAGAATACTAATTAATGTACTGCTACAAGTCCAGTAGAAAGTTTCTAGTGCCATGAAACAGCTTTATTCTCACCCCTGAGAAGTTCTCACCCCAAACAAAATGTAACTGGGATAAATATAAATCTTAAACCTAATTTTTTTTTTAAGTTGAGATACACAAGCTTAGGATGGGACAGATTATGTGAAAAAAAAGACCTGAATGTTTTAGGTTACTATAAATTCAACATGAGGGCATAGAACAGTGTGGCTACTCAGAATTATCAGGATGATTTTACTCTGCATAACCTGACTTCTTCCTCCTTTTCCAGTCTTCTTACAGTTTCCTCCCCTCCAAGTACTCTAGGATCCAGTTATACAAGCCTACTTGTGTTCTTCTATAATGTTAATGAAATAGAAGATCTTCCCTGTCCATTAATAGGCCTATGTGACCATGTGTCCCCTTGTTTCTTGGAACAGGAGCCATGTTCCCAGGTCGAAAGGTACACAGGTATTTCAATTATTAATGTCTTGCTGCTTTCACAGCTGCCATACATCTTGAGTCACATAGAGCCCATTGGGGGAGGAACTCACCTAAGAAGGACCTTGCTTAGGGGGAAGCTTGCTTACAGGGAAGCTTTCACATCTTTTGCTACTAAGCTAATTAGGCACTGAGTCACAAGGATTGTGGTGCCTTCTGTCTCCATATACACTGGGAAGTTGATATTTTACTTTGGGGGATAACTCATGAGAAGGACTTTTTGATTCCCTGGACAAGACTCTGAGTAGCCATTTGTTAAGAGCCCCCCACTACTCAGATATTGTTGTTCTCTGGGTTTGGTGGTGTATTTAGGTGGTTGTATTACTTTGTCTAGATAGTTGGAACCCTGTCTATTGGATTCTTTCTTAGACTACTTATCTGTATTTATCTGCCTGTTAATTAAAGTAAGATCATTAACTCCTTTAAAGCTATCTTTCCTTTAGAAAAGCAGATCAAAGAACCTGTGCTAGCAATCCATCCTGGGTGTACTAGAGTGCTTGCTAATACATTTGGCGTAGTCAGTAGGACCTGCACAGACTAAAAGAATGTATGGGGTATAGTGAGACTGGGATAGTTGTTGGTCCAGTTATTGTATTGTTTTTTGTCAACAACCTAAGAGAAACTGAGTGAGCAACAGTATCAGGAGCGGTTTCCTGGGTACCCAGAGTAGGGTTCCTGGGAGATAACCTCTCATTCCCCCTACCTGCCCCACTAGCACTCCTGAGGAGACAGGTCAGAGCAGCAGCTGTGGGAGGAAAACAAGTTTGTGGGAGGTAGGTGTAATGGTAATGGAATTTGGAGATGCCCCTGTATTGGCTTGGTTTTGGGATTGAGTGTTAAAACCCAGAGCTTATAAAGCCCACTTGTGGGATGGACTTGTTGACATGAAGAGAGAGGGCTGAACTGGGAGGAGCCATGAATTGGGAGAGAGGCCCAAGCCGAGAGAAGACCAGAAGAACTTTTGGAGAGCAGTATCCAGTATCATGGAGCCTGAGTTGCTGAGAGAAAGACTGCTGAGAGCCATTGGATCTGCCCAGGACTTTTGAGAACTGCCACACGAAGCTGCCAAAAACTGAGGAGGCATCCCAGTATTTTGTCTGTCTGTTTTGATGTGGTTTTACCAGATTCACCTGCTGGTGAAGGACAGTGCTGCTGTTGTAGAGGTCCCGGAACCTTGCTGTTGGTTCAGAAACCCTGAAGGAGGATTTTACTCATGGCATTGTTATATAGAAACTAAAATCCCAGGTCACTATAGACCACCTGATTTGTGACCCACCATTAAGCCCCCTTTATATTTCTGTCTTTGTCTCTATCCTATATCTTGTCATAGCTTGAAACAGCTTTAAGGCATGTCTGGGCATTGCTCAGGGCAAAGTTCCCTATTAGCATTCTATATATTTTCCTTGAATCAGTATAAGTGTACAAAGTGTAACTCAGGGTTATGCTATAATATAGAGACCACCCTGTCCTGTTCCACTGACCAAGCAGGGTCCCCACACCCTTCACCAGGAACATGACCCCATCCTGTTCTGGGATTTTCCAGTTCCCCCTTACCCCATGACCTGCCACCCTGTTCTGGAAAAGCATTGACTATGATCCTCCATCATGCTCTTCTGAGGGACACCTGAGTCGCAGGAAGATTGCACCCCTGTACCCTTGCACCATATTCCAAAATTAGCCCTGAACTATACATCTAACCAATGGCTATTCTTTGCTTCTGTATGTCATAGCTTCTGCTAACTCCCCTCCCTGATTGTAGTTTTTGTGGTCTTAGCCTATATAATCAAGCCTGTACCCCTAATAATTCACCACCAATTTGAGTGAACACTCTGGTAGTCACACGCTTGCTCAATAAATCCACAATCTAAATTTACCTTGAACCCAGGTTGCAGATCACTCTTATTCTCTGCACAGCAGTATATTCACAGAAATCCTAGAAGAGGGCCTTGCTGATGTTTTCAGGGGTTCTGGGACTGTTCTACAGGCAGAGAGTGATTTTATGAGGACACTGGCTATAGCTTTGTTGAGCCTTGTCTCCCCAGGAACCAAGATTGCTGAGGATTTTCCTCAGGTCAAGATGAAAGAAGGGCCTTTCCTTGGGTTTTCAATGCTGAAATGATATCTTAACCTTGTTATAGCTTAAGGGTAGATGGCCTTTTGTGCTCTCCTGCCCCTTTTGAGAAAGTGCTTGGTGTTAATGGATGGTATTGTAATTCAGTAGTGCCCAGAGGTGGGAAACCTTTGGCCTTTTTTGTGCTCTGTGATTGACTAAATGAATGTACTTTGTTTATGATTGGAAATTATTCTCCATTTGAGAAGAGACTAAATAAATGTACTGCCCAGGAGTGGGCGCTACTTTGACTACTGATCCAGGGGTGGGATACTTGGACCTTGGTATTTTGCAACTGAATTGAGAACTTACTTGCTAAATGAATGAGTTATACTGTATTTTTTACTTTCTCTGTTCTGTGAATGTTTGCTGAATAAATGGGGTTTGCTATGCTGGTAATCTGAACCTTGGAAGTTGCCTTTGCTTGGCATTACAGTGGGGAAGGCCAGAGACAGAGCCAGGGCTCAAGTGGAGTAGCCCCACCCCAGACTGTGCTGGAGGAGTGGAGGCACTGGAAGTGTGCTGTGCCCAGAACCCAGACCAGAGTGGCCCCTCCCCATGTAAGGCTGGGGAAGGATGAGCTGCCCGAGAGTTGGGGTGGGCCAGAGACCCTGTGTGCAGATCCTGGTGAGGTAAAGCGAGAGAGGAGAACTGCCTGCTTATATATCCAGGCAGAAGCCAGAAGTGGTAAGCCCACAGATCTGCAAGATGAGGAGCCCACGGGACTTGGCCCCAAGTCTAGATGGAGGCTTTATAGCAAGGCAGGAACAGTGAGAATGCTTTCTGGCCACTCCCCATCGAGATGGTTTGGGACCCAGGGGATAGAGTTGTTGATGGTGGGAGTGAGGGGGAATACCATAACCCCCACCCCTCAGGACTTAGAAGCAGGGGCTTGAGCAGTGTTAAAACTTGGACTCTTTAGCTCACTAGAGCATATGTGCACCTGAGAGTGCCAGGTAGGGGCCTGCAATGGCAGCGTGGGGAGAAGGACACAGCCCCAACTGGACTTTACTTGGACATTTTGTTTTGAACTGAGAGATCATAATCTGCTTTGACCTAGGGGTATAGTGTGTTGTATTTTCCACTGCCCCCGAGAATGTGTTATGCTAGGGAAGACCTTGGCCTGATATCCCCTGATTGTATAAATAAGTATTTTGGAATGTTATATACTTTGTTTAGGGCCACATGGCCACCCTGGTAATAAATTGTTATGTTGTTATATTATCTTATAAATGTGAAACTTATGATATATTTTTTTTCTGGGAATTATGTTGATCTGATATGTTAATGCCTATTCAGATACAAGTTGCCCCTTAAGCCCCTTCAACCTATGTAATGAACACGTAAGATCTTGGGGCCTAATGTAAAGTTAATGGAACGGGAAAGTCTTCCCTTTCCATTAATAAGCCTATGTGACCATGTGTCCCCTTGTTACTTGGATCAGGACCCATGTTCCCAGGTCTAAAAGTACACAGGTATTTCAATCATGAATGTCTGGCTGCTTTCACAGCTGTCATACATCCTGAGTTACATAGAGCCCATTGGGAGAGGAACTTACCTAAGGAGGACCTTGCTTAGGGGGAGGCTTGCTTACAGGGAGGCTTTCACACCTTTTGGTACTAAGCTAATTAGACACTGAGTCACAAGGATTGTGGTGCCTTCTGTCTCTGAGCCTATTACTTGAAAACTACATATACTGAGAGGTTGGTATTTTACTGTGGGGGCTCACTTATGAGAAGGCTCTTTTGATTCCCTGGACAGGACTCAGTATCCATTTGTTAAGAGCCCCCAACTACTCAGATATTAGTGCTCTCTGGGTCTGGTGGTGTATGTAGGTGGTTGTATTACTTTGTTTAGACAGTTGGAGCCTTGTCTATTGGATTCTTTCTTATCTGTCTTATCTGTACTCATCTGTCTGTTAATTAAAGTAAAATCATTAACCCCTTTAAAGCTGTCTTTCCTTTTAGAAAAGCAGATTAAAGAACCTATGCTAGCAATCCATCCTGGGTGTGTGAGGGTGCTTGCTAATACACCTTCACACAGAGCACTTCGTGGGGTTGCTTTATGAATAGTCGTTAAAGCACTGGATGTAGAGTTGGAGAGATTTGAGTTCAAATCCTGCCTCAGACACTAATTAGGTGACCATGAACAGGTCACCTAACTTCTAGGTTTGGTTTCCTCACCCATAAAACTAGAATAATAGCACCTACCTTCCATGACTATTGTGAAGATCACATAAGATAACGTATAGCATTTGATACATGCTAGCTATTACTGTTATCTCTAACTTCTGTGCCTTTGCTTTAGTTGTGCCTCATGCCTAACAGTGCTCTTGAAGTATTCCTCTGCTTCTTAGTTTTTTTTGGCTTCCTTCAAAACTCAACTCAAATCCTACCTTTCGCAAGAGACTCTTCTTGTCCCACTTGGCTACTGGGGTTTTCCCTTCTGAGATTACCTTCTACCTATATGTATCTAGTAATGTGTATGTTTCTGCCCCCATTAGATTGTAAGCTCCTTGTGGGCAGGGACTGTTTTTGCATTTCTTTGTATCACCAGCACTTGGCATAGTGCCTAGAACACAGTAGGCACTTAATAAATGTTATTAACCAATTGAGATTATTAATATAATAATAAAGATGATGATAAAATTAATGTTTTCAAGGTACTTTCATTCTCATTCTCTCATTGAATCCCCCCAGTAGTAATTCAAATTGCAGGTAACCCAAAGGTAATTAGACGACAGCTTAATACGATGATCATTTGTCCAGAGGAGATGATGTCATGAAAAATATAAATACCTTATATTCTAGTAGGGAAAGAAAACACATACAAGGAAGTGGTGGCCAGGGCAGGATACTTTCATTTATAAGGCAAAGTCACAGGGATAGTGCATGGATCCTTTCCAGAATGAATGGTGAGTCGTACTGATCTGATTGCAGTTTTCAGAGCAAGAAATGGAAGGGTTGGGAGAGCAAGGGTACCCTGCATGATGGTAGAGAAGATGCAAGGTTGGTTTGGGTGGGAAGTCAGATAGGATGAGAAGGGAAGAAAAAAGGGGGGAAAGAAATGTACATGATGATTTTATTATATATTTAAAAGGAATGGCAAGTTGTACATAATAGATTTGCAATTTCATGTGCAATCATCTTTTTTATTATACTATGCTATGGAAATGCATGTTTTATTCCATAAATTAAAAATAAAAAAATTTTTTAAAATGTCTGCCTAGGAAAAGAGGTCATAGGGGCACAGACTTAAATCTACAAGGACCCTGGAAAACCTTAATCCAGTGGCAAGGTAACCTGACCACTGGATGGGGTTGGGCCTTGGAGTCAGCAGTGCATTGCTTTTCCCACTATCATGCTGCCTAATATTTCACACAGTCTCTCTTGTACCCTTTCCATCAACATTCCTAGGATTTAAATCTAGAGCTAGAAGGGGTTCTATTCCTTCTTTACTCTTTACTACTTTACTCTACTCTTATTTTACATATAAGGAAAATTAAAGCCCAGAGGGGTTAATTAACTTCCCCAAGGTCACACAGTCAGAGTGTCAGAGAGATGCTTTTGAACCAGGGTTCCCTGACTCTAAAGCCTGTGTTCTTTCCAATGTAGCATGCTTTTTTTTTTTGAGGAGGGGAGGCAGGGCAATTGGGGTTAAGCGACTTCCCCAAGGTCACACGGCTAGTAAGTGTTAAATGTCTGAGTCTAGATTTGAACTCTGGTTTTCCTGACTCTGGGGTTGGAGCTCTAGTCACTGTGCCACCTAACTTTCCCAGCGTGCTTCTGTAAGAAGGCTTCTTTTAAGTCCCTTATTTTTATTTAATGAAGAAACAAAATAATGCCAATAATTTATTTTTAAAACATTTTAATAAAAATAGCCAGCATTTATATAGCACTTTAAGGTTTGCAAATATGTTTTACGTCTGCGGTTTCATTTGATCACCACAATAACCCTGAGAGGTAGGTGTTATCATTATCACCATTTTGCAGGCCACATTCAATGGGCAAATCTAGAATTTTTGTTTGTTCACCTGTTTTTCAGTCATGTCTCATTCTGTGTGACTCCATTCAGGGTTTTCTTGGCAAAGACATTGGAGCGATTTGCCATTTCCTTCTCCAGCTCATTTTACAGATGAGGAAACTGGGACAAAAAGGGTTAAGTGACTTGCCCAGGGTCACACAGCTAGTGAGTGTCTGAGAGTGAATTTGAACTTGGGTTTTCTTATTTCTGGACCCAAAGCTGCACCATCTAGCTGCCTGATAATCAAATACTTACTGTGTGCCAAATGATAAAGATACAAATGCAAAAGCAACACATCATTTACCCTCAAGGAGCTTATGTTCTAGTAGGGAAAGAAAATGCAGGTGACCAGGGCAGAATACTTTCATTTATGAGTTTGAAGTCACAGGGATGGTGTATGGAACCACAAGGCAGTCAATTGACACACCCTTTCCAAAAGAAATGGTAGTATTGATCTGATTGCAGTTTTCAGAGCAAGAGATGGAAGGGTTGGGAGAGCAGGGGTACATGGTGAAAGGATGACTGAGTGGGAAGTCAGATGTGATGGGAAGCATATAAGTTTAGGCCCATGATCTTCTGATCAATGCTTTTCTTATTCAAAGAAATACATTCTGAACTCAATTGATCTATAACTATTTCCTGAGTTACTATTGCCCTGTACTGGTAGGTCACCAAAGCAGCATAAGACATTCTCTCTGGCCACCACCAACTTCTAGTCCTGTTGATTGTATAAGATATGTATAGAACAATCTCAGAACCAGCCAATTGTCTTAGAAACAATCAGAAAATAGGACAGTTATACTTCTCTAAGTGCCAGGGATCTTTTCACTCTACAATATCATTCTGTCATAATAGCCCCATTCTTCCATTGGTGAGTTCCTTTTGGAGCCCTTACTTTAGGGATGGATCCAGACAGGCCCTACCTTTTTTGTGTTGTTTCCCCACCCGCCCATTAGAATATAAGCTCATGGAGGGCAGGGATCTCTTCTTGCTTCTATTTGTATCCCCAATGCTTTATTAAATGTTTGCTCAAAGTGTATTCCCTATGTGGTCCAATAATTTGTTAGTGTTGTTTGTCCATCATTCTCAAAGAGGACCAATAAGGATGTCTTGATTT
Organism: Pseudochirops cupreus; assembly: GCA_028627135.1. Lineage (NCBI taxonomy): Eukaryota > Metazoa > Chordata > Mammalia > Diprotodontia > Pseudocheiridae > Pseudochirops > Pseudochirops cupreus. Next base: position 402,874,586 of record CM053580.1, on the reverse strand, counting down.
GCAAGTGCATTGGATTTAAGTGGAGCAGAGCTGTCCCAGGGTCATCAGCCTCACTCTCTCCCCCAGAGTCATCGGAATCCTCTGGCAAGATATGGGTTAGGAGCACTAGAGATGGCCCCAGATGCGATGGGAGGCCGGGGCCTTTTTAAGCCAAGGTATCTCCCAGATCTCAGTTTGTCTAAGGAAATGGCCATTCGGTATTAAAGGTTTGGTGAGAATGGAGGCAAAAGATGTTCTAATTCATCTTCACAAAAGAATCATTCTGGGAAGGAAAGATCCCCAGAGTTTCTCGCCAGAACAGAAACAATTGCTATTCACACTCACCTTGAGCCATCAAAACCCAAACAATTAGCAAGTGAGGCTGAAGCTGTGACCCATTATCGGCCACTCAGTGAAAGTTAGAGAGAATTGGATTTAACAGTGTAGCCAACTAGCTTCATTTGAATCATAATGGGCTTTAACAAAGCCTGGCTTTTCAGGGCTATATTTCAAGAAATCATAAATCAAAACTACATGAGACAAAAGAATTAATTAGTCCAGTTTTTCTTTTTAAAACTGCTAGAATAAACGGGGAAGAAAAACATCTGGCATCAAAAAAAGTTGGAGAAGATAAAGTTTCGACAATGGCACTAAGATGTTGATATTGAGTCATGAGAAGATATCATGGTTCTTTACCTAGGGATATATTGTATAAAATGTGGCGACCTCAGCACTGTCATGATTCACTTTATTTGCTTCAGAGACACCCAGAACTAGAATTGTTGGGCTGTGGATTACTGCCTTGTAGGATGGTGCGCTGGCGGAGTTTAGAAAGGAAATCTGCAAGTAGACAAGCCGAATGTCTCAGCCCTCCCTTTAAGCACCAATTCAGTTGGCAGCTTTAATGAATCTTTCACCCTGGTATGATGACACCAGCTTGTCATCAGAAAAGGAAAATCCATAGAATTCCCAATGATACAAACATGCATATTTCATAAATGAGAGTTTCTCATTTTAACTCTCATTATTTAGCCAATGGCTATCTAAATTTGTCAGACTTCAGAAAATGGAGAATGTTCAATTCCTAATTCATAAGAAAGCATAACGACACAGGAGAGAATAGATTGGGGGACGGGTTATATAAGGGGATGGCTGTTTTGGGGTGGTGGGTGGGGGATTATAAAAATATAAAAATAAAATTAAAATTAAAATTAAAAAAGGAAGCATAATGGAGACATTAGTGGATCTTTCCAGCAATAAAAAAAACCTGGATTCTCCCATAGCTATGAGCCTGAACAAATCACTCAGCCCTCTGAGTTTAATTAAGCTTCCTCTTCTGTGAAAAGAAGGGAGTTGAAACCTCTAGGAAATGGCTAAATAGATAGTGATGCATGGAAGTAATGTCACACCACTAAACCATATAATGATGAAAATGAAAAATTCAGAGAAGAGGTTAAGTCTTATGTGAACTGATTAAGAGCAGAATAAGCAGAACCCAGAAAATAAGATGCATCACGGCAAAAATAATGTTAATGAAAAGAATAAGAACAATAGCAAAAACTAAATGCTGGGTAATTAGAATAATCAAGCGAGACTCTAAAAAGAGATAAGATAATACAGCTACCTCCCTTCTCTGCAGATTGGATGATGGGAGAAAGGTGGGATATACTTCATATACTATTGGATTTTGTGGATGTGTTTATTAGTTTTGCTGACCTGCTTTTTTCATCTTATGTAACATCTGTCTGTTGCAAGGGATGGCTCTCCAGGTAGGGGCTGGAATGGGATATATATGAAAATTTTGTTGTTGTTGTTCGGCTGTCTCTGACTCTGCGACCCCATTTGGGGTTTTCTTAGCAAAGATACTGCAGCGGTCTGCCATCTCCTTCTCTAGCTCATTTTAGAGATAAGGAAACCAAGGCAAACAGGAGGAAGTGACTTTCCTAGGGTCACATAGCTAGTAAGTGTCTGAGGCCAGATTTGGGCTTAGATCCTCCTGACTCCAGGCGCAGCACTCTATCCACTGTGCCATCTTGCTGCCCCATTTGGAAGTTAAGGTGATATTAAAAAAAAAAAAGATATCACTAGCTTTTTTAAAGACAGTTGGACTAGAGGTCCACTTAGGATCCATCCAGGATTTTATTCTATGATTCTATGAGTCAAAATATATTAGTATTACACATATAGCACAAAATTTAACTTCTCTATTTTACAGTCATTTAAGCTATAATGGCATCTTTTGCTTCTGTGCTTTCAGTTACAAATTAATCCATTTCCCACTTCGCTCTTCTCCTCTTTCTCCCTCAGGCTGCCTGACTTTTGGCCAGTTTATTGTCTACTACCAGCACCTCCACCAGAGGACAGTGGAGAGAAAAGAGACTGAGGAACTCCAATTAGATAGAGGTGTTCTGATTGGAGTAAACTGGAAACTTAAGAGCAAAAAAATGATTTAGGATTGCTTTAATGTTTTACTTATCAAGATTCTCTATTATTCCTATAACAGTGAATTATTAGAAGTCAACAATTCAGTTATGGAGAAATGACAATTTTTATTAAGTTTAAAAGTTGCTTAGGACATGATTGTTCTGCAAGAGCAGGAAGAGTGATTATTATACAATTTGACTTACTGTTTAGACATGATTTCTCAAAGTGTCTGCTATTAAAAGGGCAGCTAGGTGGCCCAGTGGATAGAGTGTTGGGACTGGGGTTCAGGAAGACTCTTCTTCCTGAGTTCAAATCTGGCCTCAGACACTTACTAACTGTCTGACCCTGGGCAAGTCACTTAACCCTATTTACCTCAGTTTCCCTCATCTGCAAAATGAGCAGGAGAAGGAAATGGCAAATTGCTCCAGTGTCTTTGCCAAGAAAACCCCAAATAGGGTCACAAAGAGTCAGACTCAACTGAATAACAAGAAGTAACTTTAGAGAGAGCACTTGTAAGTGAGTGATGAGGTCAGAAGCCAAATTACAAAGGGATGATGACTGAGAAGAGAGAAAGTGGAAGCAATAAACATAGACAAATTTTTATAGGAATTTAACTGAGAAAGGGAGCAGAGATTCTATTTAGCAAGAGCGGTGGGTTGTGTTCATTGAATCAGTTATTTTTGTTCAACTGTTTTTATATGTTGTTGTTATTCAGTTGTGTCCAACTCCTCAGGACCCTTGTTAGAGTTTTCTTGGCACAGACACTGTTACCATTTCCTTTTCCAGCTCATTTTACAGATAAGGAAATTTAGGCAAACAGGGTTAAGTGACTTGCCCAGAGTCACATAGCTAATAAGTGTTTGAGGCTGGATTTGAACTCAGTCTTCATGACTCCAGGTCCAGTACTCTAACCACTGCACCACCGAGCTTCCCTTATTTTCTATGTTACAATGGAATAAGCAGATATATTAGGAAATTACTGTGACCAAATGGTATTAATAAGCCTTATTTTTTTTTTCCCCAAGCTTCCCTCAAAGACTTTGCAATCATTCCAGAAATCCTTTACAATGCCTAGTAACATTCAGTGTCAGGAAATTTTTCCTCACATCTGACCTGAAGCCTTTAGGCTATAGTTTAAACTGCTTTTTTCATGTTAGATCCTCATTAGAGATGAAGAACAGACACCATGATCCTCTGTTGGTCCAAAAGACATAGCGGTTCTCCACAAAGTGAGCTACAATATTTCTTCTTTCCTGGCAAATAAAACCAGACCCAACATTAACAGAGGCTTATACATAGTACAATATATCCATCTCAGTAAATAGACATATATTAATTTTCTTGAGAACCTCTAAAGTAAGATACTCTTTTTTTCTCATGGGAAATTACAGTTGAGTGCTCTTTTTTTTGCCTGTCTGCATCAGAAAAGGCACATTATGGGAAACCCACAATTAACTTTACCTTGACAGGGTAAAGGAGATGGAGTACTGAAAGTCCTTGTTATACAGCAGAGAGAGCAAGGCTCCCACAGCCAAGGGAAGACAATGGAATCTACTATGAGCGCTTGGGGCCCCACTGTAGTAACTTAGCAACAGATATTTACTTCCTGTTATAAAAAAAAATGGGTGCTATAAAACCATGAACACCTTCATGATGAATCATATTCTGAAGCTCCTGTTTTTCCTTAGAAAATTATCCATCTAAAAACTCCAAGGTCAAACATGGCCATCTCAAAGCAAAGCTGTACTGAGATAGGAAATTCCATATTCCAAACAACAGGTCTGAATGAAAGAAAGAGAAAAATAATTCACCAAGAGACTTGCAATGTCTTCCAGTCATGCCCAGAGTTAGGAGACAGAGCCATCTCTCCAAGCCTTACCTTCCCAACACAGCCAGACTGCATTGCCTACCACTGAGCCAGAGAGAGCAGTTCCAGCAGCTGCTGTTCCAAAAGACCTGGAGTCTGTGTCCTTGCAATTAGCCCATAAACCCCTCAGCCCATCACCGACCTCCCTCTCTGAGGCAAAGCAGGTTGGACTGTCCCACACAGCCCTCAAATTGTGCAATAAATATTTACTTTTTGTGACTTCCTCTAGTGGCTTCCTTCCTTTCCCTTTGCTATTCATTTCAATCTGTGGAGGGACAGGGGATCAATAGGGTCAGGGTCAGAAGGCTGGGAACAGTGTGATTTGCTTCAGGTCCATAATTCCCTTAGGGATGGGCCTTTGTGCCACCACCGCCACCACCACCCTCCATTACATTTTAGCCACTCTGAAAGTGTCCACATAGTAACCAGGAAACTCAAATCTCTCTTTTCAAGACACAGGGCACCCTGTCAAAAAAAAAAGACTCAAATAAGAGAAATTTACATCATAAATTTAGAACTAACCTTGAGCAAAATTGCTCTCATCCCCATCTCTTTCAAGTAGTTTCACAGAGACAGATTACAACACTGTAATCAACCGAAAATACTCCAGAATGATGGCAACTAATGACTGTACCTTATCCTCACATAGCACCTGGCCTTTGGTTCAAAGGGCTAGACAGTTTGTCTGGAGTTGACCTAATTATTCTCCACAGATGGTTTATAGGAAAGCCATAAATATGCATTTGTGACACATGAATTTACTTTCCAAATTTGTATCTCCCACAGTTCCTTGCACAAGGGTTAAGGAGTCTCAATGCTTCGAGGAGCCATAGGAAACATCTCATCCATAATAGGAGCTCAATGAACATGCTTTGAATAGATACATGTATGTCTCCTACGCCCTTAGCATTGTACGGAGGGCTATGCTATGAGAGGTCACAGGATCTTCAGATTTACATCTGAAGGAACCTCAATGAACATCTATTCCCATCCCCACATTTTATAGATGAAGAAACTGGGACCCAGGAAGGGTATGACTTTCCCAAGATCTTAGAGGCAATAAATGTCAGAAGTTAGGATATGGTGCTCCACTCCCATAGGCAGAGCTCCTTTCTTGCCTCCCAATGCAAAAGAATTGCAAAACTATCCTCCATGGGCTTCAAATATAATTGGCAAGACTTTAATATGAAAAAATTAAAGACCTATGAAAAATAGTAACAACTAGCATTTATATGATGCTTTAGGGTTTGCAAAGGATTTTACAAATGTTATCTCATTTTATATCAACTCTGAGAGATAGGTGCTGTTATTATCCCCATTTTACAGGTGATGAAACTGAGGGAAACAAGTTAAGGGACTTGTCTAGTGTCACACAGCTAATAAGTGTCTAAGGCTGGATTTGAACTCGGGTCTTCCTGATTCCCCATCCAATGCCCTATCCATTGTACCATCTAGCTACTTCAACAAAATAAAGAGCATGGTTAATAAGTGCTATGGGAAGGCAAGAGAAAGGGAGGCATTTATAGTAGTAGTAGTAGTAGTAGTAGTAGTAGTAGCAGTAGCAGTAGTAGCAATAGCAGTTGTAATTAGTTGAGGAATCAGCAAGCATTTATTAAGTGCCTACTAAATGTCAGGTAACATGTTAGGCTTGGAGATAAGAAGGCAAATGTGAAAAACATCCCTGCTGTCTTGAAGAAGTTTAGAGTCTATTACTACTAATTTTGTTGTTGTTCAGTTGTTTTTCAGTAGTGTCTGACTCTTTGTAACCCCATTTGGAGCTTTCTTGGCAAAGGTACTAAAATGGTTTGCCATTTTCTTCTCTAGCTCATTTTACAGATGAAGAAACTGAGGCAAACAGGAGGAAGTAACTTGGCCAAGGTCACACAGCTAGTAAGTGCCTACAGTCAAATGTGAACTCGGGACCTCCTGACTCCAGGCCAAGTACTCTATCCACTGTACCAGCGGTCCTTCTCCCCTTTGATTGATTTGTTACCAAACTCCGCCCAATGCCTTCCTTTACAGAGGATGGAAGCCAGACTCTCAGTTCACTCTATTTTGCATCTCTGTTGCTCTGTCTGGTTTCAATGCCACAGAAGTAGATGCCCGCACACCAGGTACAACTGGTGCCCTATTCCCTTGTTTTCCTTCCTCTTTTCATATGTATTTTCCCCTTTTATATTGTAAGCTCCTTGAGGGCAGGCACTGTCTTTCTTTTTATGCAGTTGTGTTCCCAGCATTTAGCTCCCTGCCTGGTACATGCTAGGCATTTAATAAATGTTTACTGAATAATATTAGATTATCTTTTATATTTTGATTTAATATGTTTAAGTGCATCATTCTGAGAAGAGGTCCATAGGAATTGGAGACAGCCAAAGACATCTATGACACAAAAAGATTAAGAACCCCTGACTTAATGCTGTTTATTATCTCACATTCTATTTAAAGTAAACGTCCTGTACTTACTACAATGTAATGTGTTGAACATGGTCTTGGTCAGAGAGGTTCAGAGGAAATGGGAACTCATAAGCATGACTCTGAAGAGGTGACCCAAACAGATTGCAGGAACCTAAATGTGACAACAGGACAGTACACAGATAAGTCCTAACTCCCTGGACCATCAAAACACTCCACAACCTGACACCCTCAGAATTCTCTTCTCTTTTACATACCGTATGTGCCAGGCAAATTGGACTACTGATCATCCCCTAAACATGCTCCCAGGTCTCCCAGCTCTTTGTCTTTGCTCACAGTGTTTGTCATACTTGAAACATCCTCAACCCATCTGTGTTTATCAACACTGGCCTATTCCAGCTCTAAATCTATGATCCCGACATCATGCCCAGCCTTCAAAACCCAGCTCAAATGCCACCTTCTGTTTGAAGACTCTACTTGTCTTCTCTTGTGAAAGTAATCACTCCCTTATCCTGTGTCCTAAATTAGAACATTGTGCTACACTTGTACATCTGTCATATTCCAATTTGCAATATATTTATATACGTGTCTAATCCCTTCTATTAAGTTATATATTCCTTGGGGACAGGGTTATCTTTGAACCTCTCTCTACACTTAAGACAGGACATTGTGTTGAAGCAGGAGCTTTAGTAAGTATTTGATGGATGAATAAATTAATGCTTTAGAGAAAACTTGGAAGCAGTATAGTGTGAACACACAACAGGAGCAGGGAGCACAACTGATTGCAAGGGGGCTGAGTAGAATGAAAGAAGAGCTGAGGAAAGGTCATCCAGAGAACCCTAGTGACAGATTTTGAAGCATAGGGGGAGAATCTTGGACTTGATTCCTGTGGCAATTAAAAGTGAACCATATTTTAAAGGCAGCTTGTTGGCCTGGTGGATAGCCAGGAAAATAAGAGTTCAAATCATCCATTAGACTTTTACTAGCTGTGTGAGCCAAATCAAGGCACCCAATCTCTTAAACTCATCTTCTTCATCATAACAGCTAAGTGGAGCAGTAGACAGAAATACCTCTACCTGAGTTCAAATCTGGCTTCAGACACTTACTAACTGTGTGACCCTGGGCAAGTCACTTCCCCCACTTGCCTCAGTTTCCTCATCTGTAAAATGAGCTAGAGAAGGAAATGGCAAACCACTCTGGTATCTCTGACAAGAAAATCCTAAACGGGGTCACAAAGAGTGCGACATAACTGAAAAACGACTAAACAAACAGAAATTCTAGATTTGCCCTTTGAATGGTGCCTTATCTGGGATCCATACCATCAATCTGGAGAGAGGAAGCCATACAGTTGGCCACGTTGCCCTCGAGATATTCAGTGCTAGGCTCCATGATTGAAACTGGGCAAAAGGAGCAGAAGATGTATTGGGATGAAGGTCACATGCCCCCAATACACTAGGGAAGGAACTGGCAAACCACTCTAGTATCATTGCCAAGAAACTCCCAGATGAGGTCACAAAGAGTCAGACATGACTAAAAAAATGAGTGAACATAGCAGCCCCTGCCTAGCAGGATTGTTTTAAGGATCAAATGAGATAAAGTACATAAAGCACTCTACAAAAAAAGATATTTATAAATATTAGCTATTTTAAAAAAAGTTCTGGTACCCTCAGAGGGGAAAAAAAATCTCCTTTTGGTATTGTCCATGAGGAGAGAGGACAAAGTCGCAAAGAATTTCCCAGATAGGAGCTGATTGATGGGAAGCTGGGTGGTGTGGTGGATAAGTACTAGACCTGGAATCAGAAAGACCTGAGTTAAGATCTGACCTCAGACGTATGCTAACTGAGTGACTCTGGGAAAATCTGTTTGCCTCAGTTTCCTTATTTGTAAAATAAAGATAACAATAGCACTTACACCTCCCTCCCCCAGAGGTGTTGTGAGAACTGAACAAAAATAACTGAAAAGCACTTTGCCTGGTCCATAGTAAGTGCTCTATGTAAGTGAGTACAGTTAGCTATGTGGCAGTGAGCTAGCTATGATGATGGTGATGATTAGCTTTTCACAACAAGCCTGTGACACAGGCAATCAATGCAAGTGTGATTATCTCCATCTTACAGATAAGAAGAGTGACTGAGTCAAGCAAAGGCCTGTATTCTCCAAGAAGCCTAGTTCAGAGTGTGAACAAGAGCTCCCGTTCCCATCAGACTTTTGTGCCCTGGTCTAGGCTGATTTATATGGGGGTGTGTGGAGGAAGGGTAGGGGACAGGGAAGAACTGAGGAAAGAAGTGTAGAAAATGTAGTAACTGTGGGGATTAAGGAAAGCAAGAATGCTAAAGGCCAGGAGGTTGGTGAAGCTGCAATCCAGGAATGAAAGATTAAAACAGCTAAGCTGTGCAGTGGATAGAATACGGGTCCTAGAGTCAGAAAGACTTGCCTTTAAATCCAGCGTCAGCCCCTGAATAACTGTGTGAGCCTGGACAAATCACGAAACAGCCTTCTACCTCAGTTCCCCATCTGTGAAAACTGGGATAAGAATAGCAACTACTTCCCACAGTTGTTGGGAGAATAAAATGAGATAGCATTTGTAAATCACTTTGAAAACCTTAAATGGCTGGATAAATGCCAGCTATTATTACACAGACTATGTTATCTAAGACATTTTTTGAATGGAACATTTTCTGGTCATCTTGAAAGAACACTTATTTAGTCGGCACTTTTCCCAGTTCCCATTCTCACTTTCTCTACAGTTTCCCACTTATACTATTAGTCTTTCGAAGTAGCCACAAGAAGCCCCACAAGGTGATCTCAGATGCTGTTTCAGAGTAGAAAGAAGCTTTTTCAAAAGTCACATGGATTTTTAACTTTCTAAAGAAATACATTTAGGGAAAATCAACTGAGCTATACCTCATACCCCTCCCCCCTCAAAAAAATAAGAGCACTACAATAAAAATGCAATTTTATATTTAATATGTCCATAATAATCCTCATGAATTAAAAAGGCATTCCATCATGAAGAGGAAAAGTAAAATCATGACAAAACTCCTACATTTTCTTCTGGTAATGACAGTCAATTCAACAATCATTTATTAAATAAGAAATTCAGAGAAATGTGGGAAGATGTGTATGTACTAATGCAGAGCAAAATTATCAGAACCAGAACAATATACACAGTGCCTACATGGAAATGAGTAGAAATGAAAAGATTAATAAAAGGAAATCAAACAGTAATCAAAAAAGAAATGAACGTCCCAGAAAACAGATGATGAAACATGCTTCCTCCCTCACCCCACAGAGGGGCGAGATTATTAGGACAGAATACTGGAGCATCAGGTATGAACTCTGTTTTGGATGTTTTGACTTTACTGTTTTGTTTGTTGTTTTTTTTTTTTTGTCATGAGGGATGATTCAAACAGGAAGGGGAGTGGAAAATGACTGTCAATGCAGAGACAAAAGGCACTATAATATATATGCATATATATTTAAATATACACATATATTTTAAATATTAAGATCCTACTAGACATAAAGACATTCTCAATTATTTCATCTTAGAGCAAAGTAACTATTGAAATTTATACTCAAGACTAGCTATGCCCACATGAGAGCCCAAGAAATGTTTTGGAAAAGAGTTAACAAGCCCGATGGGAGGGTATATAAACCACCTGTAAACCCCTCTATTGTTGAAAACTGAGGCTGACAGATCGCTTGAGCTTGGGAGTTAGTGTCAATTGGATGTAAACACTAGTCCAGCATGAATGTGGTAAGTACCTAGCAGTAGAGGACCAGCTGGCTGCTTAAGGATGGATGAACCAATCGAGGTGGGAAAGGGAGCAGGTCAGAGCTTTTGCCCAATGAGCAGTGGAATTACACCTGTGAGGGGCCACCGCACTTCCAGTCCAGGAGAGATAGAGAGACCTAGGAAAAAAAACAAAAACAAAAAAGAACCCCGCAAACATGGAGGAGTAGAGACTGTTTAATGGGAAAAGTCTTAATCTAGCCTCAGGAGGACTGAGTTCAAGTTTAAGTTCTATGACATATGAGCCCAGTCTCCTTAGACCAGTCATTTAATCCTTCTAGAGCTCAGTTTCCTGGAGAAAAAGAGAGACAAACAGACAGACAGAGACAGACAGACAGAGAGAGAGAGAGATCGTCCGTGTTCCAACAATTTCTGGACTTGAGTTGAAAACATGGACTTTTAAATGTTATTTCATCTCTCTTGCTCACTTGCTCCCCATCCAACTTGGGCAGAAGCGGGAAATAGTTAACACAGGAAATTAATGCAGGTCTAGGTTTCAGTGGTTCCCCAAGCTTAAAGGTTAAAGCGAAAAATGGCATTGAAATTGTAAAACACTTAACAGAGACTAAAATTAGTGGTAAACAGAAAATAAACAAGAAAACATTAGCCCATTCCCACCATCTCACCCTTTTTCCTCCCCAGTGTAATTTGGAAAATACGTTTCTCCAAGATCGATAGTTCCACAATGGGAAAAAAGGATAGGCAAAGTGTCAGCAGCCTGATTGTATTCCTGGAAAAGTCCCAGCTTGCCTTAGTCCCAGTAAAGAGTCAACCTAATATCTAAACACTCAACTGATTTCTAGTTGGCGCAATTTCCATTGTAGCACCTAGCCCACAGTGACGGATTCAACAGCTTTCCCACAGTTCATGATGAATACGACAACAAAATCCACTGCCATCCTTGCCCATTTTCAAGAAGCTTTTCTTGCCCTTCATGAATTCAGGTATTCGTCTATATTTTTTCTATCTCCTTCTGTAAATTCCAGCCCACTTCACACACACACACACACACACACACACACACACACACACACACACACACACACACACACACACTATGCTCCAATTCAATCAAGCTACACTGAAAATACACATGTTTTGTATGTGAATGTGATGGAATACTATTATGCTATAAGAAATGATGAAGGGAATAGTTTCAGAAACACTTGGGAAGACTTATTTGAATTGATGCAAAATGAAGGAGAAAAATCTATGCAGTAACAACAATATCATAAAGATAATTTCAAAAGACTTTGTAACTCTGATCAAGATAATGACTAACCATAATTCCAAAGGACTCATGCTGAAACACACTACCCATCTCCAAGTAGGAAGCAGATGAACTCAGAATGCAGATTAAAGTATATTTTTTGTCTCTCCTTTTTTTTTGGACATGGCTAATATGAAAATTGTGTGTGTGGTGTGCATGTGTGTGTGTTGTTGTTGTTGCTAATGCTGCTGTTCTTGCCTTCTCAATGAGTAGGGGAAGAGAAAGGAGAAGGAAATAATTCAGAACTGAAAATAAAATAAAATTGAATTTTTTAAAAAAGTATTCATACTTTTATGAGAGTTCCTGGTCATGCTTTGATTCAAGCCTCTTGGGAAATGTAGTCCTTTCCCCTGCCTCAGCCATGCCTCATACCTGTAATGGGAACACTAACATTCACACTATTTACTTCACAAGACTGTTATGAAGAGCCAACAAATCATATATAGAAAGCACTTTGTAATAGAAATGTAATCTCTCATTCTTCTTTGGAGTGATGAACACTGGATTCCCTGCAATGTGTAGACATGCATTCTGAATACTTCACTTGATGTCCTCAGTCAGTCACTTAACATTTTCTCCATCTAGTTTTTTCTTACATCACATACCTACTTCACATAGGGAGGTTTGGCACATAACAGCTGTGTCCTTGGCATTGAGTGATAGATTTTCCACGAAATAAATGCTTGCATACTTCCTCAGAAGCATCTCTAAAATTCTTGTCTCCCTGTGTAATGTTTGGATGTTTCTGATCTCTGGGCCTGTGCTAGATCTATGACACGTCCACAGATGTTCTAAACATGGTGTCATTGATCAAGGAAAGTGCACAGAAACAACTGAGCTGTAATAGATTTAAACCTTCCCAGGCATTACTTGTGTCCTTGCCTCCTATCTATCATCTAAATGAAAGTCTTCTGAGTGGAAACATAGATTTTCCTAAGGATTGGAAAACCAAGTAATGACTTAATAAAGCCCACTTTCCTCAAAGCAAGCTCATTTCTCAAATGAGGGAAGTTGCAAGTATTCCATCAGTGTTTGTGTTAAATTTCCATCCTTCTCCAGAACATAAAGGCCCTAGCAAGGCACCCCTTCTACCACTTGCATCATTATTAGATTTTAAAACTAATATTTTTTTTTCAAAACAATAAATTCCTGTGTCTTCTCACTTGCAGTTTATTATATCACCCATCCACATGTACTCACTGACTTATGGGCTCATTTAACCTGGGCTAGAGCCCAGCTAGCAATTTACTTTTCTTTCTTTCCTTTAAAATAATCAACATGGCATAGAAGAAAGAACACTTGAGTTGGAGTCAAAGGAGCTGGGTCTGAATCTCAACTCCTCCATTTATTAAATGCATGAACTGGGGAAAGGCATTTTACCTTCTCTGAACCCACATTAATTCATCTGTAAAATGGGAGTTAAATTAGATGTCAACAAGCTCTTCAAGTTCTAAATTGCATGATGTTACTGCTCAACTCACCCCGGCTTTTCCTGAGAATGCTACTGTCTTTGTTATGTACTCAGCAACCAGAAGGCCCACTTGGATCTGGCTAAGTTTGTTTGGTCCTTCTGCTTTCGCAGAGCCTAAATGGGGGAAAGAATCACTTATACTCTTCATGTTGCATAAGGGTCCGGGACAGTAGGGAACAGAACAGTGATGAGAACTATAAACCAACACTCTTCCGTCTCTCAGAAAGGTAACACGCTGTTGTATAATGAGAGGCCTGATTCTAACACTTAGAGCCACATGCCTGGGGACAGTCCCTCAACCTCTCTGATGCTTTGACTTTCTGTAAAATAAAGATGATAATATTTGCACTACCTGCTTTTTTTTTTCTCAGAGGTGAAAAGGTATGGTACCCTCTGAGATAAATCAGTACTGGAAGAAAACAGTCATTATGATTTCTATCTTGCAGATAAGAAAATTAAGTCACAGTGGAATGTATTAGTATGCCTAGAGTCACTGCATAGCAAGCAAAAGACGGAGCTGGGAAGAAAGCCCAGCTTTCCTGGCTGGCAGTCCAGAGCTCTGTCCACTGGACCCAGTTACTTCCCCTTAGTGAAAAATATTAAAGTAGACTCTAGGTCCCCCTTAGAACAAGGAAATTAAGTGTACAGTTATTTTCCAGGATGGAGGCAAAAAAAAGTTTCAGGTCAAAATAGAGACATAGGGCACAAAATACCGAAGGGGAAAGTACGGTAACTCACAGAGTGGAGCACGTCAAAGAAAAACAATGAAGAAAAGTGGAGTGAACAATATCTCATTGACAATCTGCCATTTCCTTTTTTTTTTCCCAGCTGCTTTCTTCCCACCTACCCTTCCCTCCTTCCCCCACCGCCCAACCAATGTTTCATTGGGGAAACTGGCATCCACGTCAGTCCTGGCCAAGATTAAAACATGTAGGAACAAGGACTTAAACAGTTCTGTCTAATGAGGCATTAATGTCATTTGACTACAGAACTGAGAATGTAATGGTCTTGAGCAAGGTGTAGCAGAGAGCCTTGTCTGGAACCTTGCAAATATTGTTCCACCTGTTTTGAAAGCTGTTTATTGACACTTCACAATTTAGACAAGGCCACGGACTTTAAAACTGGCCCTTTGCTTGAATTTTACTGCCTGGTTCCAAACTGTTTGACTAAAAATAATTACCTTTCCACAACATTACTTAAACTTTGCTGTCATGTAGAAAAAAACAAGGTTGAAAGGAGAACTGAGCACTTGGGAGAAAAAGACAGAAAAAAGGAAAACCTTCCTCTAGGTCAGTTACCTTTCTTTCAAGTTGGAAGAAAAAACTTTCTCCAAACTGCTGAATAAGCACTCCCACCTCTAGTCCTGTGATAACGCGATTTTTTTCGATTCTGCCATTGGAGGAATTCATGTTATTTCCATGTCTCCTTTCTCAATGGCAGCAATTCCACTCAATGTTCCTTTGAGCGCAGCTTTGATGAGCTGCTGGGTTTGTTTTGTCTGACACCAGAGCACAGTCTAGATTTAGAGGGCTGAAAGGGGCCAGGACATCAACATGTTATTGTTGCGGGGGTTGGGGGGAGGTTTGGTTTGTTTTTTAACTGTTTTATATTTATTATAAACTTCCTAGTCTTTTTTATTTTTGCTTTAAATAGTATTTTATTTTTTCCCACAATTACAAATCAAGAAAATTTTTAGCATTCATTTTTACAAGATTTTCAGTTTGAAATTTTTCTCCCTCCTGCCCTTCTGCCCTCCTCCCCTCTTCCGAAAATGGTAGGCAGTTTGTTATAGTTTACACATGGACTATCATGTAAAACATATGCCTATATTCATCACAGTTGTAGAAGAAGAAACAGATCAAAAGTTTTTTTTTAAACATGGGATATTATAAAGTGAATAAAATATGCTTCAATTGCGTTCAGAGTCCATCAGTTCTTTGTCTGGATAAGGACAGCATTTTCTTTCACGAGTCCTTTGTGCTTGTCTTGGATCATTGGCACCAACATACTATTGGCTAATATGTTGCTATTGTTGTTCATCCTTCCTTCTCAAAGATGGTGGCTGCAGGCTAAATAAAGACCAATGTTTTCAACTGCTCCGAGGAGAGGAATCAATCAGTACGCATCTATTAAGTGCTTACTGTGTTCTTAATAGGGCAGCAGATAGAGTGGCAGGCTTGAAGCCAGGAAGACTCAGCTTCTTGAGTTCAAATCTGGTCTCAGACACTTACAAGTTCTGTGATCCTGGGCAAGTCACTTAACCCTATTTGCCTCAGTTTCCTCATCTGTAAAATGATCTGGAGAAGGAAATGGCAAACCATTCTACTATGTTTGCCCAAAAAAATCCAGACGGAGTCACAAAGAGTTGGACATGATTAATTGACTAAACAACAACAATGTTCTTGATAAATATAGGCCCCACTAATACCACTTCAAACCCAGCTCAGGTCAGCCTGGATTGTCATTATTCCTCTTAAAGAGTTATGAAACACAACCTGTCTTATGACTGGTGAGTTCCTCACCCACACCACCGTTTCATGCTGAGGTACCCAGGCTATGCTCTCTTCACTACTGCATCTACTACTCGTTCTCCGGACTTTTCCAATTCCTTGCCAGTAATTGTGCCCCCCCCCCCCCCATCCAACTTTCCAGCTCTGCCTCATGTGTTGTCCTCTCACTTTAGAATGTACTCTTCTTGAAGGCAGGGCCTACCTTTTTTATTTATATTTGCATCTTCAAGCACCATGCCTAGCACATAGTAAACAAATACTCTATCTTTTATCTAGAGATCTTAACACTTGCACTAGTTTTAAGAAAAGTTGCTGAGCCCTAGGCAGAATAAATAAGTTTTTGCTCCTGACCTCTGGGTCTCAAACTTTTATCTGCAAATTATGGCAGGCAGCATGATATAGTGGATTTGGAGTCCTGATTATGACATTTACTAGCCATATGCCTGGGAGCAAGTCAGTTAATTCTGATTCTCAGAACACCTATTCTATAAAATGGGGATGATGATACTTGGACTTATGCACTGTTTTATTCCCCAGAAGTGGATGCATATGGTGTTCTCTGAGCTAAACCAATGCCAGAAGAAAACAATCATTATGATATCTGACTTGCCAATAAAGAAGGCAAAACCATGTTAGGATTCAGTAGTGTGCCTAGAGTCACTGCATAACAGACACAGGATGGAGCTGGGAAGAAAGCCCATGGGACATGACATGGGGACAGATTGGGGATTGAGAGACAAAAAAAAAAAAGATGCTGCATTTTGCAGTTGGAAAGACAACCTCTATAGAATGCTGAGAGGTTGCCCATTCAATCATTCCTACCCAAGAACCCCACTACCGTGACTCTGCTCCATTTTCTTTTTTTTTTTTATGTTTTTTTTTTAGAATGGGGAAGGCAGGGCAATTGGGGTTAAGTGACTTGCCCAGGGTCACACAGCTAGTAAGTGTCTGAGACAAAGTGTGATCTCAGGTCTTTCTGACTCCAGGCCCTGTGTTGCTCTTGGTATTCAGCATATTGTAAGTGCTTAATAAATGATAGTTGGCTGACTCTCCCATATATCAGTGCTCCCTTAACCAAGTACTCTTATCCTCACATACTTATATTTACCCCAGGTTAAGTCAATTTGTCTCCCCCTAACCTCCCAGGGTTCTGAGGCAGAGCCTGGGCTTTGTTACTACCTCTCTCATAAAAAGAATTCTCCCAATAGAGAACTTCTCTGCTCTTCTCTTCATACCCCAAATGAGATCTGGGGAGCTGATTTCTAGAGGTTTTCATTGAGAAGTTTCTCTCTGCCCCAGTAATAAAGCTCTCTCAGAGGATGATGCTCATGGGGATAGCTGGTCAGCTCTGTCTTTATTCTTGACCTCATGCAACTTTTGTTACTTCACAGGTGTTTACTCTGGAGAGAAACAACTAAGAAAAATTATAACTGACATCTATGTAGAACTTTAGCTCAGTATTTTATACACATTATATGCTACTTTATCCACTCCCAGCCCCAACAGCTTCAGGAGGGACAGACCGCTATGCTCAATGCTCTTAGCAAGGCTTTAAGATTATAAATTGCAGAAAAGATGTTGACCTACATTGGTAGAAGGAGATTTCTCATCTAGGAGTTCCCTTTAACAATGCTAGGTGGCACAGCCCTGGAGTCAGGAAGACCTGAGTTCAAATCCAACCCCAGACAATTACTAGCTATGTGACCCTGGGTAAGTCACTTAACCCCAATTTCCTCCAGAAAAAAAAAAGAGAAGAGCAGAAAAAGAAAATGAAATCACAGATCAAATCATATCTCAGTCCCCTAACAACCTATAGACCAGTGGTTCTCAACCTTCCTAATGCCATGACCCTTTAATACAGTTCCTCATGTTGTGATGATCCCCAACCATAAAGTGATTTTCGTTGCTACTTCATAACTGTAATTTTGCTACTGTTATGAATCAGAATGTAAATATCTGATATGCAGGATGTATTTAAATTGAACATAACCCACAGGTTGAGAACCGCTGCTACAGACATAGGTAATATTATTATACCATTTTTTAGAGATAACAAAAATTGGAATCCTAGAGGTTAATGACTTGCCCTTGGTCACACAGCTAGTACATGACTGACACAGGATTCAAACCCAGGCCTCTACCAATTGCAAATATATGACTTTATCCATTATGGCACAGTACTTCCATTACTGAAGTGGAATTTCAGTTGGGTTAGGAGGGAGTGAATAAAAGATTTACCTTCCCGTTCAACTTGTGGAGTTAGTAGGATGTGGTCTTTAGAGCCCACTAACTCCCAAAGATTAGACTTTCACCATAATTATCTGTCATCAGATAGTCTTCTGTCAAAATGACAGCCCCAATCTCATTGCTAAGCCAAGCAACATAGTTCCTTGAGTTTCAGAATCATTAAAGACCTCTGTCTCTTCCATGCTTGACCTTGGTCCTAGCTGATTGAAGGGTGATCATGGCAGACACTTAATTCAGGGCTCAGAGTTCTTCCCTTACTCTTTTAACAAGCCTTCCTTCCATACTAGATCGTTACTCACCTTCTAGACCAGATCATTGGGAGTCTCAGATCAGAAATTTTGGCCACAGTTTATCTTGTCTTGACATAGACTGAGAAACTGAAGCCTTCCATCTGACCATCAGCTTTAGCGATCTCTTAAGTGCCCAAAGGTTCTTCCCCAAACATACACACACACACACACACACACACACACAAACACACACACACACACACACACAGTTTTAAGCACTTTTTTGTCCAGGGCTTGAACTACCTGAATTATATTGCTAGAGTCAAGGTAGAGAGGGGTGGAGTTCTACATTATACATGTTATTGTTAGACCTTTAGACTTGACCAAATGACCCTAAAATTCTCTCTAAGTCATGCAAGTTTGTGCTACTGTATGGGAGTATCAATCTCAAGAGGCAAGCATCAGGGGTACAGTCTCTGCTGACTTCAGAATATGGAATCATCACCAATTATACCTTAAATGTAACCAAACCTCAGACAGCTCGGCCGTAGGTCAGGATCCTTTAGGGCAGTGGTTCTCAACCTTCCTAATGCTGTGACCCTTTAAATACTCGTGTATGGGTGTATCTGCATGTGGGCGGATCCACCTGGAGTCGGATAGAAGAGGGGTGTCCTGATTCCTAAGACCATCAGAAATACGTGTTTTCTGATGGTCTTAGGCAACCCGAGAACCGCTGCTTTAGGAAAACCCTCAAGAGACTGAGAAAACACACATAGACACAAAAGGGAAGACAATATTCAAGCACACCTACCCCCTAGAGCTACTCTGTTTAAATGCAACAAGGTCCTTGTCTGTTTCTCTATCATTCCCAAAAACTTTAAGGGTCTGCGATCTCATGTGTTATTGGGGCTAATGTCCAAATATCAGCCACAGAATTCCTGCTCTGTGAAGGGCATCTCTAAGAGTGAGCAGGAGATTGGCACATCCCTAAGGCTATTGATTGCAATTACTATCCCACCCCAAATCTCCTTTCTTCCTTACTGTGCTACCAACAAAATATTTTAATCATAGAAGACAAACAACATGCTGTATTTCTTTTATATCTGCAAACAAAAACATACACACAGAATCTAGTACAGTGCTAATCACTTAACAAGTAGTTAGTGAATATTTTTAATTACTTGGTTTAAAATGAAATTGGGAGAAGAGAGAGTTATAGAGACTCTTTAGTGAGTATTGTGAAGTTAACAATTTTAAGAACCACCTTCCTATATCCAAGAATTCTTACTAGCTCAGGTTGAGAAAGGAGAGTCAATTTATTTCTTGAATTCAGACAACTCAATAATCTGCAAACCACTGTTGAAAACTGCAAGTCACCCACCTAGATTGAGATGGTAGCAAGAGAAACTGCTATATTATAAGATCACAGTCCTGGCTCATTTGGGCGGCAAAGCAAAAGGATAAAAGAAATAGATTTCAAAAATATATCCATTAACTGTAATACAGATAATCCCTTCATGAAAATCCTAAATTGGTCATATTTCTTGCAAAGGGGATTTTTGAATTAAATGTGGTAGGTTGTTTGGGGTGGGTTTTTTTTAACCTCAATCCAAGAATGACTCTTCTAAATCAATTAAATTAGTTTGATTACCACTCAAGAAACAAGACTAAGCAAGGCCTCTCCTTCTTGTATTACATTGTCTCCTTTCCTTTGCTCCCCACACATGAGCAAAATCCTCCAAGATGACCAAGCCTATATCCAATGTTATTTGCTATGCTTTCCTGACCTGGGTAGCTGAAGGCCTATTCAGCCTCTAAAGACCACCCAAATACTGTCCATTGTCCAAAAAAGGTAGCATCAGCCTGAGAGATTCTCCTTTGTCTGGATTAAATCCACATATACAAACAACATGATCATCTCACGTCATTTCTACGGGCTGATTTGCCCAACTGCTAGACTACCTTTCATTTCTTTTCAGAAAACTTAATTGAAAGAAACAGAAGATCTGGATTCATGTTACAAGTAAGGAAATGAAATAATTAAAGGACCTATCCAAGATCACACAGAGAGTCAGTTATGATGCCTAAAAGAAAATCTCTGAGACACCCCAACACTAGGATTACAGGATCCCACAAGAAAGCTGTATGATAAAGTGGCCAAAGGATTTGGAGGCAATCCGGGATAGTACACAGGTCCACATTAGACTATCCCTTCATTCCCACATTTTATAAGCTATCTGATCAGATGAGACCTGCTGTACCCTGTAAAATCTGTCACTTTGGGAGCTTGTGCCAAAGTTAAGAGTTAGTTAAGAGATAAAGGAAGTTAGTTAGTTAAGAGATAAAGCAAGACCTCTTTCATTTGAGGAGCTAATAGATCAAAACTCCCTTGACTTGGAACTGTGATTGAGTCTGGGCGTCCAATAGAGTAGTGGGAAACATCAGATCTGTCTCTGCCTTTGTCCCTCAGTTTGTTATACATTACAGAGACTACTATTGGTTGTCTCCAAAGTTATGTGGACTTTCGAGCCACGAGTAATGGTTTTTCAATCTCTTAGGAGATTCCCTGGCAAGCCACGGACAAAGCTTATTAAAAGGAAAGGGTATTATGGAGTTTGGTTCTATTTAGAAATATAGTGAGAGCAGGCACCCAGGCCTCTAGGACACATGTACTTAGGGCAGGAGTGAGGCTCCCTCTCAGGATAAGGTAAATCACTCCAGAAGTTCATGAGGTCACTGGTGACAGCTCATGGTACACAGACCCTGAAATAACTGATTAAGAGGTGGATGCTATTTCTAAAAAAGTACAGCCTGTCCTGTTATTGACGCCAGCAGGATTATGTCACCTTGTCTTATGCGCATCTCAGTGCAATGGCAAGTGCTTCCTCCACTCTCAGAAGCCCTACAATTCCCATAATCTCTCCCTTTCCTGCTCCCCACACCAGAACTACTCCTAGTTACCAAATAATTGGTTACAAATTCTGGGTGAGCTTCATAGGACATTAGCATTTAGAGATGGAAGGAACCTAACTCCCACAGAGCAAAAAAGTGGAGACTGCATTCAAATATCAAATGGGTGAAATTCAAAAACATCCCCAACCAGCCCATGCACTGCCCTGATGAGATGCCCTCAGAGAGAGCAATTCTCATACGCTAGAAGTACCTGGCAAGGTTCCAATGTAGAAACGCACAGGAAGGAAGATGCCAAACCAAGAAGTCAAGCTCCTTCCAAACGGAGGAAGGGAATTTTGCCTTAGATAACCAAATAATAGAACAGAAAGGTATCCTGAGGAAGGATTTAATTTATTCCCCTGTTTTCAAGAAGGTTGATATTTTAACGATCATAATATTTTTAAGCCTTTTTATTGCAATAATCTTGACAAATATGAACATTTCCCCATACAAAGAATAGAAAAAGATTACTATATGTGAAATTTTAAATCTCTACCTTGTATGATTTCATTTTTTAAAAGGACATTTCACATTTAACATGGCAGCTCCAACACTGTCTTATTTGTCTAGGTCCCTTTCTCAACTTCGTTCTCTCTCTTCCGTGTATTTTTTGTTTAAATAATTCTGCCAATCCTTTTTTTTTTTAACATATGAGAGAAGATTTGATTTCTTCCTGATAGAAGCCTTGACCTTCTGGAAACAGTAATCTCCCAGATTTTCTTCACTATAGCATCATAGGACTAAAAGGGCTATGAGTGAAGCAAGACTGAAGTAACAAAAAATTATGAAAAAGAAAGAGCTAGATGAAGGAGGAGAATTCTGGCATGGAGGCAAGATCTTTGGCTCTAAGACCTGTTGGAAATTTAGACTCACCCATCACTTTCCCTAGTCAAAAACCCCTCCCCCAGAATCCTAAAAACGAGGAAAGGGAGATAGAATGACACAGTAAAAAGACCTCCTGACCTTGGAGTCAGGAGACCTGGGTTCAAATCCTGACTCTACCATTCACTAAATGTGTGACTTTGGGAAAGTCACACCCTCTCTATGCCTCAATTTCTGCTTCAACTGAACAATAGATGGCCTCTATGGTCACTTCTAACTCTAAATCTGTGATCTTTCACCCATATGTTAGACAAAAAGTGATTTCCAAGACTCTTCTTTCTGTGACTATCAGAGAATATGGGGAAATGGGTCCATGACTTGATGAGATCATTCTCAAAGTAAGACATGATATGGACAGAAAGGCTCCTATATCTCCTTCACAATTTTTTTTAAATCATCAAAGAATATTGGAGAAATATTAGCTAACATAATACTTAACTTTACATAATGCTTGTAAAGCATATCACATAGAAAAGGATTCTGTGACACTGGAGGAAGGACCAAGTGTGTTGGCCAATACTAACTCAATCCAGTCAGTTTTATTAGTTAATAGAAAAGAAAATTGATAACCAATAATGCCACTTACACAAGAAATCAAGTTGTTTTTTTTTAAAAATTGGGGTCACAACTGGAGCCAAATTCTCAACCACGGGCTGCAAGGATACACCTGTGAAAACAGACTCACCCACCTGTGCCTGCCAAGGCCTGGAGCCTTTACCTCTGAAGAGCATCCCACGGGAGGGAATGTGGGGGAGTATGGGGGGGTGTGGGCAAGCCTGTGGTTGAAAATTTGCCCAGGAGTTTGTGTTTCTGCTGGTTTCACTAGTGGATAGAAGTTGATATAAAAGATCTCAGTGGCTTTGACCCAAAAGCTCCCAAATGGTAACATCACTTTAAAAATAAGTATGTAAGACAAGTATTCTAAAGCTAAGTCCAGTCTCAAAAATGCTTTCTGCTATGATAAATGTCTTTAGAATTTAAGAGTTAAATCTGACATCTGTGCTGAGACACACCTTTTCTTACCTTTCAAAGTATTTGATTATATTTTTCTTTTTGATCTAAACGTGATTTTGTGGTCAGGAACCCCCTTCTACCACTGCAATGGTATTTTTTTTTTGCATAAGCTATTTTGCTTATTCATTTCTTTTTTTTTACTTCTTCTTAGAAAAAGTTGAACCCATAATCTAATTGGTACCAAGAACTTCTATCTTGGAAACTCCCTCTACCAACGCAAGTCAACAACTCATCTGTAACTTGGAGTCTTGGAGAGCTGCCTGAGGCACGGAGAAGTTTGATGATTTGTCTCTAGTCACACAAGCTAGTGTGTGTCAGAAGCAGCATTGGGACTCAGATATTCCTGACTCTATGGCCAAGCTTTTATCCACTATGCCATGCTGACATGTGGCATGTAAGAATATATGAGATATGGACAATGGAGCAATTATTTATTTTTTAATTAATGAGCATTTATATTCTCTCCCCCTTCCTGCCTTAGAAAGAAAGGAAGGATGGAAGGAAGGAAGTCCTTGTAAACAAATAGGCATAATCAAGCAAGCAAATCCCCACTTTGATCACATCCAAAAATCTGTGTCTCATTCTGCATTTCATGGAGAAAGTGGGTCGCATCCATCTCGCTCTGGAACTGTGGCTGGTTATATATTGTGTTGATCTCTTAAAGTCATTTGTTTTTGCAGGGTTGTTATATAATTTTTTCTGGATCTGCTCACCTCATTCTGCATCAGTTCTTATAGGTCTTCCTAGGTTTCTCTGAAATCATCCCTTTCATCCTTTCTCGTGGCACAATAATATTTCATTGTAGTCTTATAGCATAATTTTTTCATCTGTTCCCAGTTGATTTTTTTCCTTAAATGATCATAATATGTGTATGGGACTTTAATTTAATTTACAAAACACTCTATTATAACTTTGTGAGGTGGATAGTATAGTATTATCATCCCATTTTAAAGATAAAGACATAGGCTAAGGCAGTTGAAAGGACTTACCCACAACCACACAGATGACTAATCATTGAAGTTAGATTTCAAACTCAGGTCCCCCTTGATTTCATGTACAGTATTCCACGCACCATACCATGCTATCACACTATTTCTCCTGGGGCAGTAAAAAAAAAAAAACAGACACACATGCATGTTGTTTAGGCTTCCAGAAATCAAAAATGACACAAACAATAATGAATAAATCCCAGAGGGATAAGAAAACTTTTGGGCTTCTAGTAGGGTGACTGAGGCTTTCCTCATCTGGAAGAACAGACAGAGCAAACGCTGCAAAACACCTCTCCAAAACTTCTCTTCCCCACGCCCTTACCTTCCTATCCCATAGAATAAGGGAGTCAGGATGCTTTTTGTTGTTGCTGTTGTTGTTCAGTCATTTCTGATTCATGACCCTGCTTAAGGTTTTCTTGGAAAATATATTGGAGTGGTTTACTATTTCCTTCTCCAGCTTATTTTACGAAAGAGGAAAGTAAGACAAATAGGATTAAGTGACTTACCCAGAGTGACACAGCTAGCAAATGTACGAGATCAGATTCAAACTCAGGAAGATGTCTTCCTGACCCTAGGCCTGGCACTCTATCCATTGCACCACCTTCCTGCCCTCACTGTAAGAATGCTACCCAAATACTGAAATATGAGCAGAGGTACCCATGAGGATCCTAACCAATCAAGGCCTTAGTAGACAAATTCTAAGAAGTTGTTAAAGGCTTCAAGATGTTAAATCAGGTTCACATTGCTAGTATCAGACATAGGATTTTAACTCCTCTCATCCTGACTCCAAGCCCAGCACTCTATTTCTCAGTTACAATGTGCAAACTGAATACCATCTATTTCAAAAACTTTAAAAAGAAATGCAACCTCACGTGATATCACAAACCACAGTATGGCATGGAATCATATCAAAGAATTACTGGTTTGAAGTGCAGTTAATCTGGATGAGTACATTCAGGTTAACATAAGGATCATTTAACATAGTTGTTTCCTATATTATGAGACTATTAAAAACTATTGTTTGGTAGGGGTGGGATGGACCAAATTGGGAAGATTTCATCTTCCACCCTAGAATCAGACATGATTCTGAAATCCGAAGGTAACAGGAGCTTGGATGGTTCTTCTGTCTGTTCAAGTCTGAAGGTTTTTGCTTTTTTAAATAATATGGTCATGTTTCATGCCACTTTTGACCAGAGAGGGAAGAGAGAAAGACCTGCAATCTAATGAGGCAAATACCCAAGGCAGACAGGTAGATTATTAGAAATGTTATGTCAAACTATGCCCAGAGAGCTATAAAATTGTGCATACCCTTTGACCCAGCAATATCACTTCTTGGTCTGTATCCCAAAAAGATCATAAAAATGGAAAAAGGACCCACATGTACAAAAATATTTATAGCAGCTCTTTTGTGGTGGCAAACAATCGGAAATTAAGGGGATGCCCAGCAATTGGGGAATGGCTAAACAAGTTGTGGTATGTGAATATAATGGAACACTATTGTGCTATAAGAAATGAGGAGCAGACGGACTTCATCTTTACCTGGAGAGACTTATACAAACTGATGCTGAGTGAGAAGAGCAGAACCAGGAGAAATTTGTACACAATTACAGACACAACATATGTGTGATGACCAACTTTGATAGACTGGACTCTTCTCAGCAATGCAAGGTTATAAGACAACTCCAAAAGACTCATGATGGAGAGAGATGTCTACATTCAGAGAAAGAACTAGAAATAACAGAGTTTGAATGCAGATTGAAGCAAACTACCTGTTCTCTTTCTTTTTCTTGTTTGGTTTTGTTTCCTCTTTCCCATTGTCCATTTCATCAGTTATAATCCTTCTTTACAACCTGACTAAAGTCTAATGTGAAAGTATTTGCAGATCCTATACTCGATTGCATGCTACCATGGGGGCAGGAGGGGGAGGAGAGGAAGGGGGAGAAAATTTGAAACTCGAGGCACTATAGAATTAAATCTTGTAAACTAAAAGTAAACAAACAAATTAATAAAGAATTTTACCAACCAAAAAAAAAAAGAGGCAATTCTATGGGGTGGGATTCAAGAAGACCTGAATTCAAATCCTGCCTCAAATACATGTCACCTTGTGTAAACATGGGGAAAGTCAGTGAATGTCTCTTGACCTGTTTCCACAAAATCTCTAAAATATAGGAGTTGGACTTAATGGACTCTAAAGGTCCTTCTGGATCTAAATCCATGATTCTATGAAAAAGGTATATTTTTAAAGGTTTGTGGAAAATAATATTCTTCTATAAAACATTTCAAGCTAAAAAAAAAAACCTAGAACATAAAAAGCAACTCCCTGACACTGCCACACTCATAAAGAACTTCTTCTTATTGCCAACTCTAAGACTAGCACCAATGCTACAAAGGGGGGAAGGAGAGAAGAAGCATTTATTAAGTATCACCATTAAGCACTTTGCAAATATTATCTCATCTGATCCTCACAACAACCCTTCTAAGTAGGTACTCTCATGCTTCCCATTTTACATTGAGGAAGCTGAAGCAATCAGAGATTAAGGGACTTGCCCAGGATCACACAGCTAGTAAGCATCTGAGGCTAAATTTGAACTCAAGTCTTCCTGACTCCATTCCCAAGATGACTCCTGACTCCAAGCTGCCTCACAGCAAAGACATTAGTTTCTATTCTTGGCAATTCCCTCCAATCTATACCCACCATCTAGAATTCTACAATATCTCAAATTAAATAGGCTGTAAGACGACAATCTCTCTTACCTCCGGTCAAAAACCGGAAGTTAGAATAAGACAGATGGCAGGGGATCATCAAGGAGCAACATGGAGACAGACTCCCAGAAATGGAGGAGAAAAGTGGAACACTTCCGTGTTCACCCAAAGATAAGGTTAAGGAATCCTAATAGTCTCATCAGAGGAACAGAGATCAGAGATATAGTTAGAAGGCATCTCAGAGGCCATCTAGTCAAATGCCCTCATTATACAGATGAAGAAAGGTTAAGAGAGGTTAGATGACTTGTGGACCAAGGAGATAGACACAGCTTTGTGTAGGCTTTTTTTTCTTTTAAATTTATTTTATTTTCAATTCACAGAACAAAACCAACATTTCCATAACAGTACATAAAAAAAAATGATTGTACATGAAGTTGCAAATCTACCACATACAACTTGTTATTCCTTCCAAAATTACAACAAAGTTATCATGTAGATTTCTTTTTCTTTTCTTTCCCCTCCTCCTTTTCTTCCTAGGGTATGAATAGCAAAGATCTATAAAGGAAGAGGAGGAGCCGATGTCACTAAAAACACTAACATATGTTCTCTTCCAGGTATGTAGGTTGACAGCTCCTATTTTTTTCTTCTAAAGAAATGAGCACCTTTATTTACCATCTTAAATGTGAAGACGGCAAAGATACTGGTGATTCACTGTTGCTTACCTGTGTATAGCAGGTCTACCCTGTCCTGATGTCCTCATAATGCCAAGTGTGTGAAATACTCTCATCTTCCCAATGGGGTAATTGTTAAGTTTGGGAGAATAGTCTGGAATGCTTTCTATTCCAATATAAATATGGTTTCTTAGCTACGGTAGAAGTATACTAAAGGCCTCTTTGCACAGTCTTTTCCATAGACTTCCAAACGTGTGGCAAAGTAGGGGGGGAGGAATACATTTTTCTTTTTTTTCCCAAAATTTTATTTTAGACTCAAATGCCAGAACACAAATAGAGAAAAAACAAAAACATATTATAAACTTAAATATTAGAACTTAGATATAAAGTTAGAAAGAAATAAAAGCATGTTATGTACATAGTACAACATAAGAGAGGATTCAAAATATGAAACAATAAATTTTCATTTCAAGAAAGC
>CM053580.1:402813363-402846594 GCA_028627135.1 Pseudochirops cupreus | reverse complement strand
CTCTACTTTACTTTTACCCACTACCTTGCCCTCCTATGACTTGCCTACCCCCCTCCAAGGACCCCTCCCCTATCATCCCACTCCCATAAATCTAAACACCCTTCTATGCCCCCTTTCACCTGTTCTCTCACTCTCCTCTCTAAAGGTCCCTCCCTTGTTCTCTCCACCCTCCCTATGCCCCTAACATTTTATTTCTTTTGAATTTAGAAGACGTCTATACTCTTTTAAATATATATGTATTATTCTCTCTTACACCCATTCCTGATGAAAGTAGGTTACTAGAACTACCAGCCCTCCTCCCCATCTAATTCCTATGTATCATTTCTTCCTCTTGCACCTCATTAGTATAAAATAATTAAGCTTTTTAGCTGTTCCTAAATGGTTTTACTTTCTAAATTCATATCATGCTCAGATTTTCCCCAATCTTTCTTATGAGCTACCTAATTATTAATAAGAATCTTATACATAAATTTTACATTTTACATCTATAAAAAGTAAATAGTCTGTCCTTATAGATCCCTCATAATCAGTCTTTGTTACGTACTTTATATTTATAATGGGGAGTAAATTTTTCTTTTCCCCAACCCTAGATGAAAAAGGTGACTGACAGATGAAGCCTGTGCTTGCCTAGATGGCCCAAAAAATTGGTAAGAATGTTTCTGAGCACAGGTCAGGGACTGGAGCTACAAAAAAAGTCACTCCCTTGTAATTTCTAGATCCCAAGAGATCAAACATTCCTGGTTTTGATCAGATTCCAGCTTCTTAGCAGATAGGCCACAACTGAGCATCACATTGCACGTTAAGGACTAGGAAAAAGATCTGGACCTTGCCAACCCTAATACTGAGTTGCTCAGATGGTGCAGGTTTTAGCAGAATGGAGAGTATTATACAGCAGACCCCCCCAAAGTGTCTTTATTTTCATGGGGGTGGTGAGTCTAATAGACTATTGTCCTCTCTAATAAAATATGATGGTAAAAATAGATAGCATTTATTTAACCCTTCAGTGATTGCAACGTGCTTTGTATATATTATCTCCTTTGATTTTACCCTTACAACAACCCTGTAAGGTAAGTGATTTTCTTATCCCCATTTTACAACTAAGGAAACTGAGGAGGAGGCTAAGTGACTTACCCAAGGTTCACAAAGTGTCTGAAGGAAGAAATGAACTCAGATCTTACTGACTCCAAGTCAGGTACTCCATTTACTACACTACCTCTGAGCTCCTCGAAAGCAGGAATTATTTCATTGTTCATTTCATATCCCCCACACCTTCTTCAGTACCTAGCCCATAGTAGGTGCATGTTGTGTACTTATTGGTTGACTGATTTACTGATTAGGTATTCTGTGAACCCTCTGCCCCTCAGACTGGAGGCTCTCCTCTAAGGCTTATAACATTTTGTACACATCAGCACAGTACTCAAGCTGCCCATCTGTTATTGCTCACACTCACTGTGTGACCAGTCAGCCTTCGTTGTCAATCACATCTCCTGGATAACATCTCTCCCACTACAACTTGTGCTTGTGGCTACTTCCATTCACCATACGTCTCTCCATTGCCCTTTCGGTCACCTATAATTTTGGTTCTTCAGACGTTGTAATGTTTCGTAATTTGTAGTATCACTAGAATATTGGTGTTATAAAAAGGTGTGTTTTGGATCAGGTTGCGGCACAGGATCGTGGCAAGCACTGGGTACTTTCCCAGATTTAATTCGGCCTGTTATATTCTGACCCAATACAGGGCCCAGCTCACTGTCCATCTACATCTACATCTCAAACTAAATGCACTAGTAAAGCCATTAACTAGTGCAGTCATCTCACTGCAGATCATAGTAAATATTCTCCAGATATCTGGGTTTCCTGTATACATTGTTATACCAACATCTATTGAATACTTGTGGACCTTATGGAGGAGGCTTTACAGCAGAGGCATAACTAGCCATTCTGGCAGCCAGGGCAACCCAACCATTGCAGGGGCAAGCAGTAACTATTGGGGGAAATAGAACAAAATGCCCTCCCTCCCCCACCAAAGCATTTGTCATTGAAAATGTGAAAGTGATATGAGTAATTACAAATAAATTTGAGTGAGAAGGAGAATTATTTACTATGGTGGTTTAGTGGGGAGGATCTTAGAGTTGGAAGGCACTTAGGTTATCATCCAATCCAAACCATAAGATCTGAGGCCCCAAGATTTTTCTTTTACCCATAAAGGCAGTTGCAAGTCTCCCTCACTCACAACATAGGGAGAAAGAGTAGTGTCGGGATACTTAATGACCCTCGAAGTGGAGGAGGATTCATGCTTGCTGAGGGAAGGCAGGCAAGAGAATGGTCAACATGGAAAAGAGGGAGGGAAATGGAACTGATAGGAAAGGAACAAGGGGGATCTGGTTGGGGTTTTCTTTATGGAACAGAGTAAAAAAAAGAAGGGGAGCTCATTAGTAAAAGAGAAAAGAGAGCTCATTTTCACCTCACTTCCTTCTACTCTGCTGAAGGAGTAAATATGTCAAATGTTGGTGTCTTCTAAAATTTTCACCCTTGAGTAAGCCCCAGTGGCCACAGGCTTGTTAAGTTTTTGTTTTGTGATGTTCTGGGACCTAAAGGAATCAGCATAATATCATCTGAATACAGGAGCATCTGCAGGACTGCCTCCATTATTGGGAATATCAGATGAGCACTGCATAAGACACTGTCCATGACAAAAATGAACACCTTTGGCAAGCAAACCTCTCTCTGTTTTATGCTTTACTTGATATAGATCACCAGGGAATCATGAAACAAAGGCATCTCTTTTATTGCATCTATCAAGGGATCTGATATCATGGGAGACACCTGGTTGGAAGTGCCTGCAACAAGACAGTCATAAAGAAGGAAGGAAATGTGATCATACCCCAAACTCTTAAACATCAGAGCAGGGAGTTGCCACCTGAGTGAAGATGTGAATAGTAGCTATCCAAGTAATGGAATAATAGATAAAGAGAGAAAAACAGAAGAGGAAAATGGGAATGGGACAAAGAAAGAGAAAGTGGGACAATGAAGAAAGGGAGTGGAACAATGAAAAATATACCAAATGAAGGGTAGGAAAAGGAGTCAGAAAATAATATGGCAAAGCCACCCTGCAAAAGCCAATGACTACTACCTCTGAAAAGGACCTAGAGAGAGAAGTTAGTGAGATCAGAGATTCATCAATGTAGAACAGGAACGGACTTAGAAGTTACCTAGCCCATCGAGTGGGCAGTTACATGGCATAGTGGATAGACCGCTGGACCTGGAGGCAGTCTATCTTGCTAAGTTCAAATCTAGTCTCTCTGTGTGATCCTGAGCAAGTTTGCTTTAGTTCCTAATCTATAAAATGAGCTGGAGAAGGAAATGGCAAACTACCCCAGTATCTTTGTCAAGAAAACCCCAAATTGGGTCATGAAGAGTCAGACAACTGAAAAATGACTCAACAATAACAAAAGACATCTAGTCCCTTATTTTACAGAGAAGGAAACTGAGGTCCAGCTAAGTTAAATACCTTACCTCAGGTCACACAAGTAGTAAGTGATAGAAGCAGAGTTTGAACCCAGGATATCTTAGAGACAGAACCAATGACATCAGCAAGGTTAGCAAGGAAGGTAAGCCTGATATCAATATGCTTCAGATCAAAAGATGACAGAGGATGACAAACTTGAACCCTAAATTGAAGATGTTGAGAAGTGATCACAACTGGCAACTAACAAGGGCAGGGAAGTACTTCCAAACCCGAGTCTTCACCTGCATCAAGGATAAATGAGCTAATTGACTTAAAAAAAAAAAACTCAGCCAAGCTGACTAAACAAGATGAGGCTATAATTTGTGCAATAACCTCAGCTGTACACAGTTGATATCCCAGAATTTCCTCCAATTCAGGTAAAGGTACCATCACAATTATTTCTGTATGCTGGATGGCAATAGCCAAGGTAGGAACCAGGGATCTAGTGCAGTAGCTACAGGGCGGTAGGAGGGAAGGCTAAGACTAAGGGATATTGCTTTAGCAAGAAGAAAATGTCTCTTTTACTGTCTTTGTTCAGAGACAGAAAAGTGAGACTACAAAACCATCTAGCACCTCCTTTTTTGGCCATATATTTACTTTCTATCTTCTAGACTATTTTTCATGTAAATTAATAACATGTTCTAGCCCTGTTATATTCACCACACTCGTTTTCATAATTTGAATCATTTTAATTGTCTTCAGATCAGGGGTTGTAGGTAAATGTTTAACAACCAGCTCTCCAAAAAATACATATGACACACTTTTGAGTTTAATCTTCATCATTAACCTTTTCTTCATCACTTTCTTAAGTCTAGGCAATCAACAAAACAATAAATTCAGCCCAGGTATGTAAAAGTCCATAGCTTAAAAGCTCACACTGAAAATTTAACGATCAGCTCTTCAAAACCAGTATGAGTTGACTAAAGTATGCCCCTCCCTCAGATGGTGGTGGCCCATGCTTTATAAC
This sequence comes from Pseudochirops cupreus, assembly GCA_028627135.1. Lineage (NCBI taxonomy): Eukaryota > Metazoa > Chordata > Mammalia > Diprotodontia > Pseudocheiridae > Pseudochirops > Pseudochirops cupreus. The sequence continues at coordinate 402,842,119 of CM053580.1, read as the reverse complement.
CACTACATCACCACTAGAAAAATATTCATATTAAAGATGGGCCTTTGACAACAAGAAGCAGTTCAATACCATTTGCCAAATTACAATGCACAATTTTCCAAATTCAATACAGAAAAAACTCCTTCTCAAATCCAATTCTTAATCTAACTTCTTGTTCAAGGCCCAGAATCTACCCAACATAGACTTACTGATAGACTGATTCAACAGGAGACTACCTGTCTAGAAGACTATCATAATCTGAATAATGTGCATTTTTTTAATCTACTTTGTTTTCAGCATTTCTTAGGTAAACACTGTCCTCTTTCCTTCAGATTTCACAGAGAATGCTTCTCGCTCTTCCCAGGATGGAAGTAACGATTACATTATCACCTGTTAATAGGCACTTTTGGAGAAAATTGACATCAATGACGAATCTTTTTGTATGGACTTTGCTCCTCTTATCTTCTAAGACACAAGGGAGCATGAGTGAATGCAGCTCTTCCAATATTCTTAGTCTTGAATACAACTGGCGCAGGTAGTTTTGAAAGCAGACTAACCAGTTCAGTTTTAGCAACACCTATACTAAATCTGCAAAAACAAAACAAGTAGAATGGAACAGAATCTGTTATACCTCAGCTAAAGTTTAAAAAAAAAAACATGGGTAGCAATTCTGATCTCATACAAAGCAAAAGTAAAAGTAGACCTAATTAAAAGAGATAAGGAAAGAAACTACCTCTTGCTAAAAGGTACCCTACACAATGAAGTAATTACATTATGAATTTAATTACATTAAATTAAAAAGGTTTTGCACAAACAAAACCAATGCAACCAAGATTAGAAAGAAAGCAGAAAACTGAGAAACAATCTTTACCTCAAGCGTTTCTGATAAAGGCCTCATTTCTCAAACATATAGAGAAATGAGTCAAATTTATAAGAATACAAGCCATTCCCCAATTAATAAAGGGTTCAAGGATGTAAACAGGCAGTTTTCAGATAAAGAAATCAAAGCTATCTATAAGCATATGAAGAAGTGCTCTGAATCACTTTTGATTAGAGAAATGCAAATTAAAACAACTCTGAGGTACCATTTCACACCTATCAGATTGTCTAATATGACCAAAAAAAAAAGGAAAATAATAAATGTTGGAGAGGATGTGGGAAAATTGGGACACTAATGCACTGTTGGTGGAGTTGTGAACTGATCCAACCATTCTGGAGAACAGTTTGGATCTATGCCCAAAGGGCAACCCAACTGTGTATAACTTTTGATCCAGCAATACCACTATTAGGTCTGTTTCCCAAAGAAATCATTTTTAAAAAAAGGAAAAAGACCTACACGTGCAAAAATATTTATAGCAGCCCTTTTTTGTGGTGGCAAAATGTTGGAAATCAAGGGGATGCCCATCAATCGGGGAATGGCTGAATAAGCTGTGATGTATGAACATAAAAGAATACTATTGAGCAAAAAGAAATGATGAGCAGGTTAAACTGATACAAAGTGAAATGAGCAGAACCAAGAAAACACTGTACACAGTACCAGCAGCATTGTGTGATGATCCTATCAGAACAACATTGTGTGATGATCAACTACGAATGACTCAGCTCTTCTCAGCAACACAATGCTCCAAGACTAGTACAAAGGACTTACAAAGGAAAATGCTATCTACATCCAGATAAAGGATTGATAGACTCTAAATACAGATTGGAGTATACTTTTTTCACATACTTTATTCTTTTTCATGTTTTTTTTCCTTTTGATCTGTTTCTTCTTTCACAACTATGACTAAAACGGAAATATGTTTCATGTGATAACACATGTATAACCTGTATCAAATTGCTTACCATTGTAGGAAGAAGGAAGGTGAGGGAGAGAGGGAGAAAAATTTGGAACTTAAAATCTTGTAAAAATGAATGCTAAAAATTATCTTGACATGTAATTGGGGTAAAAAATAAAATACTATTTTTTCAAATGAGAAAACTAGATCGACCCTAGGCAAAGAAGACTTGTGATAGACCAGAAATTGACTTAACAACAGTAAAGTTGGCAATTGCTCTAAAGAAACATTCTTCCCAGATCAATGTTCTGGTGTACAGGTTTCAGGTCTCATATGAGCAGCCATATGGAGGAAAAGGGCCACACTCAGGATCATACTGGAACTGTCTCATCTGTCCCTTGGGGGCTCCACAACCTGACCTAAAGAAGTTCTAACTCCATTTAAGTCACCTTTACCCAAATTACTGAACAAACCTCTACAAACAACCAAGATCATTATGTATCTTTGTGCCATTAGTTAAATAAAACAACGACTTGATTGTATCCTTAAGATCCCAAGTGGTTTGTTGTATCAAAATACAACAGATTTCAACTCTGGGACCCAAGAAAATTTGGTCTAACTGAACAGGATATGGTCATAATGACCTTGTGGTTTGAAAATGACAAGATCCTCAAATGTCAGTCTATGCAGACATGTAAAACAACTACTTGATCCTATGCTTAATACCCCTGAGTACTATGAACAGACTATGACAGATTTTGTTCTCAATCTGAAACAACTTGTGAATTTGTGAAGCAAACCTTGCTATGAGAGGAGCCAAGACAGCAGATCAGCTTTCCCATCGTGGAGGCAGAAAATACTAACAGCCATCTCAACTTGTCAACTTCAGAATTAGGAGAAAAACAAGATTTAAAAAACAAACAGCAGTTAGGCTGAGTGCTAGAAGGTACAAAAATCTCATCAGACAAAAGTAATGGTGAGTAAACTTGGGATACTGCTGTACCATAAGTACCAACGGACACTGAACTTTAAAAACAGCTATACTCCCTTTGTGTCATCCACAGTGTGGGTTGTCCACTCGGCAACCCCCTTGGAGCAGCTCTGGCCAGTATCAACCATTCTGTTGACATAAAATGTAAAGAAAAATAATTATTTTGATCAAATGGTAGAAAGATTTAATAGAATCATTTTACTTTGGGGATTTTTATTTGATTTCTTGTTTGTAATTGATTTTCACATCTATTCGGAGAGTTTATAGGGAGAGAGACTTTACCTAAAACTTAGACTCTCAAAGTAGCTCATGCTTTCCACATTCTTCCCAGCTCACTACCAGCGTACAACTGATGAGGATCTGGCACTGGAGACTATCTCTAACTTGTTAGGTCTGCACAGTAAGGGATTGTCTCAGAATATTCCTGCTTTCTACAACCATATTCATTCCAATGCCATTGATATGCATGCATTATCTGGAAATTAGTCAAGCAACCATTTCCCATGGAAAAACATTATTTTAATATGTGTCAGTCCCCCAACTAGAGACCTGCCTTCCTTATCATTTCTTTTTCATCAATAGTTTAAAAAGTAGAAAGAAGTGGGGGGGGGGGGGGGAAGATCCAGATTATTTTCCAAATGTGTTGTGTCCTTTGATTTTGCCCAGTTATGACCAGGTCTTAGAAACAGATGAGGTTAGTAAGAAAATTAAGTTCTGACCAGCACAGAATACAAAACACTATGATTCTGGAGCCAAGATTTCAAATGATTGCCTAGACAGAAGATGAGACAGAGGAAGAAGACCTGGCAGAGTCTTCAATAATCAGAAACAAAGGTAATGTCATAAAGAGCCTAGTGGATAAAAGCTGGAAGATTCTAGCCCTAGCTAGCAATCTCTTTGCAACAGGGAGTTTGGAACTGAGGGCCTAAGAAGTGATTGTTTCCATGAGTTAAAAAGAACTTGAGGAATGCCCTACAGTACTCTGCACAGGGAATTTTTATGGCAACCTAAGCCTATTTGAGGAGCAAGTAGAGAGAGGAGGGAAGGGTACTTGTAGACTGTTAGAATTCAAACCAATCATAGTAATCTATTCTAACTTCCTTGTTTTATGAATGGGGAAACTAAACCCCAGAGACAAATGACTTTAGAAAGTCATACATAGTTGGTAGCAGTCAGTGTTTCTAGTAAGAACAAATAAGCCCAAGGGATTTTGGGCTTGAGGATGCTTCCACAAATAAAAAGCATCAGTTTGGGCAAATCATTGTGGGGAGGGAGGAAGGAGGGAAAGGAAAGCGCATCATAACACCTGAAATGAATTAACCAACCCTACGGAGGTCTGTTATATCCAACCTGGAAGATGTAATGAAGGGTGTGTGGGTGTGTGTGTGTGTGTGTGTGTGTGTGTGTGTGTGTGTGTGTGTGTGTGTTTTCCTTTAAGATGAGAGAGAAGACAAAGAAAAAAGACTTTGCAGACAGCAAACATAACTGTCCCGTTCCTCCTTCACAAAAGAAAAGGCTTTTGTGTCCCAAATCATCTTCTGCTGTTTTTGCTTTCCTAAAGGACCCCATGCTGACCAGAAAAGTTGGTAAGGGTTAGCGAGCTCTGACCTGACACCTTCCACTTCCTGCTCATCCTCCTATTACCAGGATGTGAATACGGCAGAAGAGGATGAGAGGCACTTCCTGTCCCTACATAGCCGAGGGCCAGACTCACTGTGACGAGAGGAGAGTGTCTTTGGCCCAGCCTGGGAAGGAGGAAATCTTGTTTCCTCTGCTAAAGTACCCGGGAGGTGGTACAGAGGGTTGTATAGGAAGTAGGTTAATTGTTGGAGAAGTCACAGGCTGTTTCTTAGACATGGAAATCATAATTCCAATTGGATTAGGTTGGGGGGAGAGGAGGGAAGTCAGAGGAGCAGTTTCCTGCAATATCCAACCCACAGAGGCAATATGAGTCCTTATCATCAAGTGAAACATTGGCCTTGCCATTGGCTCAAGAAATCCATGGGATCTGCACAGTTTGGCCTAGATACTAAGGCATAGAAACCAGGGAGTGTAAATGTCTTAACCTTCCCATAATCAAAGGCTAGTGGGAGCCCCACTTATCGTTCTGCCCTGCCAGAAATAGTGAAAGAGAAATTGAATTTTCAAAGCTGTTCCTCTAATAGTTCAAATAGGGTTATTAAACATTTTGGGGAGGAACATTGGCAGGGGGAGGTAGAGGGAAAGAAGGCAGCTGAAGGGGGGAAATCCTCGCATTGTAAACATGTTTAAAATGATCTGGGTAACTCAGTTGCCTGAGATGCTGTTGAAAACTTTTACTCATTAGTCTTGTCATTGTTATTATCAAAGATACTCCTACACATCCTTCCTTGCTTCTGGCAGAAGGCTTGTCTTGATCAAAAGCAAAGAATACTCACACTCTCCTTCCAACTATTGAAGAAGGCTCTTAAGACTAGGGGGAGGGGGAATGTGTAATCAGAATCATTTTTCCACCATTCATAATGAAAAAATAATCTTCCTGGGTGTTCACCTAGGCAATATAACTTCCATATGAGAATGGTTGCTTCTAAATTAGAGAGAAGAAGAAATAAGCCTGAATATTTATATAATGGTGGTAAGCAAATTTAGGAACAACTATAATGAAAGAGAGGACATCCTTCTGAACTGATTTCACATTACTCTCCACTCCACCACAACCCCAGCCTCATACAATGCTTTGTAGAAAAATTAGCTTACTTGCTCCCATACGAAACATTCCCATTTCCCATCTCATTACCTTTAGGACGATCCCCATACTTCAAATCTCTCCCTCCTCACCTCAGCTTCTTGGAATCCCTAGCCTCCTTAAAAACTAGGACCAAGTGCCATATTCTACACGAGGCCTTTTCTCATCTCCCCATCTCAACATACAATACCTACACTGAAATTGATTATTTTTTTTACTATCTCTTCTGGGGTACTACCAACTTATACTTGAGGGTTGATGTATCCAGAGGGCAATTGACTATTCTCCCTCAAGGATCTAGGAACAAAATTGATAGGCTACCCTTCTAAAACTGTATATCCCACAGCCTGCTGGTGTGCCTCATGTAAACAAAGAGCTAGTTGTTGACTCAGCTTAAAGAAAAGAAATTTACTTCATACTATAAAAAGAAATCAGCACTTAGCGCAATGCCCAATATGTAGTAGAAGCTTAAAATTTTTTTTATTAAATTGAATAAGAACAATTGGTATAATATATTCCCAACATCTAGAACATACTCTAGCATGATAATGAGGTCCATGCATAGAAAACACTAACAGCAAAATGGTCATTCATCATGTTAAGGCTGAAAGTTCTTTTCTTCCATTGTAAGGTCCTTAGGAAGGTCCCCTTAGGTTTATCTCTCCACTAGAATCTGAGGGTCTGCTTTTCTAGAGGACGTACCTCACTTTCCTTAGGTGACTACTGTTCCATATCCCCTTTGTCCTCCATTCCCAACACATGTTTCCTTTGCTCTTTGCCACTCCTGCTTTGGTGGACACTGCTACTATTGCCATTCAGCTCCAAGTGACATTGGGCCCTCCTGAACTCATCATGTCACCTAGATAGACACGTTGATCCTCAAATTCTCATTCACCTAAAATCAAAAAAGGACAAATGCAAAGAGAAAGAGGTGACCATGTGCTCATAGTCACTATGGCCAGGTGGGAACAGTCACCCTTCTCCCCATCAGGCTACCAGAATCAACTCAGAGTAAAACTGTCTCCTCGTAGTCACAAAGGAAAGAAAACACGAATGGGTGGGTTCTTTATACTGGCTGAGTGCTGGCTCAGAAAATCCTAATTCTTCAGTTCTTCCAGCTCCACAGCCAATCAGAGAATTCTTCCTCATCACACAATACAAACCCCAAGTCATCATGGCCAGAAGTAGATTCAGTCTAAACTTCCATGTGATCTCTTAGACTAAAATTGGACAGAGAATATCTGTGCATGCTTCAAGAACTCATCTCCATAAATGAACCTATCCTGACTACACTTTGTATTTCTGTTTTATAGGTGTATATTTCTTTACATGTTAATATATTACTTTCTCCCTAGAAGAGTATAAATTCCTTGAGGACAGGAATTGTTCTGTTATTTTTTTTTCTTTTTATCACCAGTATCTAGAACAATACATGGCTTGTTGAATTGAATATATGTGTTCTGTCACACCCATCTGAAACACCTATCATATATGTGTGTGCATAGGTATTAGCACTCAGAGGTAGGCATGTCCTAGAGAATGAATTTTAGTGAAAGAACTCAATACAATCCAGATTAAAAACTGCACCTATTTGCTTAAACTAGGCCCATCAAGCTTATTTTGCCAGCCATGCAGATCATAGACATACAACAAAGACATAGATGTAAGCTAGACTTGCAAGCCCTAAACAAACAGCAGGGTACTTGTAATTTGTTCTAGAAAGGATTGTAGAGAATGGCAGCTTAATCCCATAGCCCTGAGAAGTGTTGCTTAGATCTCTGATTCCATATTTGTTCTGAGGTATACATAGAAATGAGGCAGGAGGAAACATTCCCTCATAGGTCATGAAAGAATATAAGACCCGAAAATTTTTATATTTATACTTCCAATCTCTTGTCTGATCCCAAATCTCATTTACCAAAAGGCCCTCACTTCCACCTACACCTGAACATCTACATAGTGTATTTAATGCCTTATAACAAGGGTTCTTAACTATTTTGGTTTGATGGACTCCTTTGGCAGTCAGTCTAGTGAAGCCTATGAACCCCTTTTCAGAATAATGCTTTTTAATGCATGAAATAAAATACCTATATTACAAAGGAAACCAATAACATTGAAATACAGTTATCAAATTTAAAAAAAAAACATGTTCATGTTCTCCACGTTGAGACCTCCTCTTACAATTCTCATCTATTACTCTTAATTCCAGTTATCAAGCAATAAGAGAGCTTAGATCTCTTCCCTCCCTCTTTGTTTCCCTCCCCATACCAGCACCCCTTCCCCACCCACAAAGTAGATGAGCTATAGAGAATTGTTTGTGCAGGGAGTGGTTCAGTCTTCTCTTTCTGTCCCCACTGCCTCCCCCACTCTCATCCTCTTCCTTTGATAGCTAACACCAAATTCCCAGCAGCTGGTTTTGTTGCTGCAATGCAAGGGAATGCTTTCTTAATGCAGTACAGAGGTGTCTACATAGGGCAAGTCAGAAGATCCCATTGGCCACAGCTGGATAGATGTGGTTTTAGAGTATTGTTTGTGCACTTGTGTGACTAATAATTACCTACCTGCCTGGCCCAGGATGAAACCTCTCTCCTACTCACCTGGCATTTGGAAAGAAATCTGCTGGCTTTCTTCTGCAAATTGTGTTCATAGGAAAGGCTGAGAGATCAGGTCGGGGGGAAATTAGCTAGAGGGCCTCTAGGAAAGCTGTTGAATCCTGGAATTGAGGACACTGCTTTACCTTGTTTTTTTAAGGGAAGGAGGATTTCAAAATAACAATCTCGGCTGTTAGAACGTAAGTGTAGTCATGAAGAAAGGTAGAGAAGATGAAAAGCCCATCTTAGATCCCTTCTAAAGTAGGTTTATATCAATCATATGAGTCTCAGAGGGCTATGTATCGAATCGCTTTGTTGACTGAATGAATGGATATGATATGATAAAGAGAATGGGAGGAAAGGAGAGAATAAAGAATACGCCAGGCTGAAAAGAGCAGAATTGATTCTGAGGATCACAAATTTCAATCTTGAAAGGACCTTAGAGGTTATGTGGGCCAACATTCATTTTACAGATAAGGAAATTAAGGCCCAGAGAGATTAGATAAGGTGACAGTGAGAGGGAAGAGGCAGAATTTGAACCAAGAACATTTGACTCTAAATACTTTTTTTACCCCTGCACCATTTTAAAACCTTTTTTTTTAAATTAGAAGAAAAGAAGCCTTAGGAAAAACTAAGTGGTGTGTTTTCTTTGTATGAGTACACATACACGATTCTCATTCTGTAACACAGTTGATGTTTCCACAGGAGCTGTTAAATCCTAGGCACGCACAATAACGCCCCCTCAGAAGATCAGAAAGCCACCGACTGGAGCTCACCTCTCCTCAGCAGTCACCAACTTCTGAGGTGTGGCTCAGGCTCCACCCTTTGTAAAACAACACAAAGAGAATTCTAGGCTCAAACTATCACAACATTTTCTCTAAGCTAATTGTGCCCTTGGATCTTTCATTCAAGAAAAACTCCCAGAGCAACTACTATGAGTAAGAGCTGGGGTCGAGGCACTGCTACTCCTCAGTGACTGACACTGAGATTCTCACCTTGCAGGTGCCTACTTAATACTGACCAGAGCTTTTGCTATTCAACCTTTTGTAGTATGTATGTCTTCTCTCCCTAAATAGATTGTACACACTTTGGGGGCAAGAATCTTGACCCGTACAGTCTTTGTTGTTGTTGTTGTTTTGTTTTGTTTTTGCTTTTTGGAGGGGGGAAGGCAGGGCAATGGGGTTAAGTGACTTGTCCAAGGTCACACCACTAGTAAGTGTTAAGTGTCTGAGGCCAAATTTGAACTCAGGTCCTCCTGACTCCAGGGCTGGTGCTCTATTCACTGTGCCACCTAGGCCCACCACCACCACCTCCATTCTGTTATTTTATGTACCTAGGGTGGTAAACAGTGAATATGTGTTAATTTGATTGGGCAAATATACCAATGAATTATGAAGGAAGGGAACAAGAATTTATTAAGTGCCTACTCTATGCCCCCTCCCCCAATATAAGGGCAGCTAAGTGGTGCAGTGGATAGAGTACTGGGCTTGGAAGAAGGAAGACTCCTCCTTGAGTTCAAATCTAGCCTCAGACATTTATTAGCTGTATGGCTTAACTTGATTTGCCTCAGTTTCCTCATCTGTAAAATGAACTGGAGAAGGAAATGGCAAATCACTCCAGTATCTTTGCCAAGAAAACTCCAAATGGGGTCACAAATAATCATCTAGGACTGAATAACCATATAGCAGGCACTGTATTAAACACAATTATTTTCTCATTTGATCTTCACAATAATCTTTCGGTTAAGTGTTATTATTGTCTCCATCTTACAGGTAGGGAAATGAAGACTGGCAGAGGTTAAGTGAGTTGCCTGAGGTCACACAGCCAGTATCTGAGGTCAAATTTGAACTCAGGTCTTCTTGACTCTAGGTCCAGGGCTCTAACCATTGCACCACCTAGCTGTATCAGGATGACCTGGAAGGATTCCAGAGTTTCGTTTCATTTTTAATCACAAAATGAGAACTATAAATGTAAATAAGACCATAACAATTCCTCTATCTAGTGAGGAAGGGAGGACTCTTTTTTTTAAAGAGGTCTTCAGGTTAGTGGGATTTAATTAAACCTTATAATGAGACACTTCCCATTTGGGGTTTGGATAGCTCACTCCCTTCAATCACTTTTTCTTATATGATAGGTCAGGTAAGGGTTTTTACAAGAATGTTCTTTGTACTCTTATAAAAACGAGTGAACACTTTAGTTTTTACCATTTTAAGGAAATAGATTCTCATATAAAATTAAGCTCAAAGGATAGCATGAGTTCAATTTTTTAAAAAGATTTCTTTTTTGGTTTGGTTTTGCTATTTAAAAAAAAAAAACAAGGAAACTGGTACAGTGGAATGATCCCTGGATGTGACAGCAAACAGCTTAGATTTGGATTCATATCCTGATTTGTTTTGTGACATTAGTCAATTCATCTCTCTGGGTCCTCGGTTCTTTCTGGTATAAAATAAAAAGGTTGGACCAAATGACCTCTAAGGTGCTTTCTGGCTTGCACATAGGATTCTATGTGGAGAAACTTTAACTTCAAAGTAGTTATTTGGGGTTTTGACCAGAGTGGTTTCATATAATGTCTTACTTAGAAGCTTGCTGAAATATTTATATCACCATAAAAAATTATTGGTCCACAACCAATAAAAATGAAAATAAAGCACCTTTGAATTTTCTGATTTGATTCTTTGCTTGGTGTCTCTCTTAATTTCCTATGGGAATTGTATGCACAAGGATTAAGTACCAGGCAGGACCTGAAGTGAAAGAAAAAAGCTAGACTTACTCATTCTTTACTCTTCCCTCCAACTATTATCTCTTTCTTTTTCTACCCTTGCCTCCCACTAAAGAGGAATGATGAAGTGAGGAAAAGGAAGGAAAAGAGAAGGAAAAGGGAGAAGGTAAAAAGGAAAGTTATTAGGGCCATGGTGGGTAAACTTGGCATCAGGAAGACCTAAATTCAAATCCTTCCTGTCATTTACTGACCATGTGACCCTGAGAAAGTCAATTAGCCTTTCTCAGGCTCAGTTTCTTCGTCTGCAAAATGGAAATGCCAATAATAGTACAGTTATGATGATCAAATGAGATGATATATGTGATACTATATGATGAGATAATATAAGTGAAATAATACATGATAATATACTATGTAAATGTTGAGATATCATTGGAGGATCATGGTACAGTCAAAAAGAACCCTAGTTGTTTTTTTTTAATCTGAGACCCAAATCCCATCTCAGCCATTTACTGGCCATGTGACCTTAAGCAAGTAACTACAACCTCTTTTGATTTTGTTTTCTCATTTGTAAAGTGGAGAAGGGGTGTGGGCTAAATTGTCTCTAAGTCTCTTCCAGCTTTCAGTTTTAATTGTGTGATCCTGTAAGTAAGAGTTAGAGGTTGGGGGTCAGCATCCACAGAAATCCCCCATTCCCCTAAATGGAATGGGATTTTATAATAAGACTTGGAATTCAGTTTCAGGTAGCTCATCTATCCCACAAGGAAAGTCTGAGTAGAACTGATTTGGGGTCACTTGTGGAGAAATAGTGTCAGTATTCTTATTAACATATTGGTCTTGGGTGATGCCTTAGTGAAGCTGTCAGGCCCATAAAAGCCCACTAAATTCAAAATATTTGCCTATCTGCCCGAACAGCATTTAAGATTAGAGAAAAAATATCAATTTAAAAAACCCTTCCAGCCCTGGATTGGGACTTCCATACACACAACACAAGCAGAACAAGCACCTTTTTATGAGCCTGACATGCAAAGAGACACCCCTTGTTTAAACACATTTAGCTTTTCTTGATTTTATTTATTTACCCTGGACTTGGCAGCATATGTACAGAAGAGTTCTCCACTTCTATAATAAGTACTCATCAGTCATAACACCTCCCTCCAATCAGCCTCTCTACTGTGCTCTGCAATTTATTACATTTCCAACAAAAATTTCATTTCTGAGGTTTGCTGGTCTTTCATTGGATTCCATCTGCAGCCCGTACCATGAACTTGTCAGTTCTCACCAGATTTCTTCAGGCCATCCCTAATTTGCTGGTTGGAAAGAGAGACAGAGACAGAGAGATAGAGAAACAGAGACAGACAGAAACAGAGACAGAGAGAGAAAGGAAGAGAGAGAGTAGAGAGAGAGAAGGAAAGACAGAGACAGAAGGAGAGACAGACAGAAGGAGAGACAGAGACAGAGGGAAAGAGAGACAGAGGGAGAGACAGACAGGGAGAGATAGAGACAGACAGAGACAGAGAGCAGTCAAACTGGAACTGTGGGAAATAGCCACAAAGAAAGTAAAGATAGATTATTTGTCCTGGGTGCCTCAGAATATGATGCTTCTTCAGTCTAAAGAAGGAGACAGAACAAGCACCCATGAAAAATGTGTACAGAGAAATATAAACAAAGCAAGCACCTAACTAATTACAGCTGGACAGACATAATAGCTGAGGTGAGCTCAGCAATAGGGGCCAGCTGGGATTAATTTAGGAGAGGGCTGGGGGTGGGAGGGAGGTCACAAAAGTCTGGCTTTCACTGCTGTAGACTGCTAATTGAAAACAAAAGGGAAAGGTAAATGTTGCTTTCAGATCCTCTAGCCAAGGCAGATGATTGAGATGGTGATGAGGAGTCTTCTTAATTTCTTATTTAATTGGGTGGAGTTTCCCCAAGGAGTCTAAGTATTTCAGCCACTCCCCCAGTTCCCAGGTAAAGACTTCCTCTGGTAGAACACAATTGTTCATTTTTACAATGGATCAAGGACCTGAATGAGGGAGTTTCCCGGCTGCTGTGGCAAAGGGAATGGCGTCATTGGGTCTCTCCTATCCCCAGGTTCAGATTTTTAAAGACAGTCACCCAAATGGGGAAGGAAGTGACCTTTCTGGTCAATAGTAAGCACTCCTTCTCATCCATTAGATGGATTCTTTGAAATGGAGTGTTGGAAGGAGGAAAGGCAAAGAAGGCTCTCATTTGTAAAAAGGATTTTAAAGGTGACAAAGCACTTTACACATACAAGGCATCTAGGTGTTTTAGTGGATAAAGCTCTGATCTGAGTTCAAATCCAGCATCAGACACTTATCTGTGTGACTCTGGGTAAGTCTCAGCGTCAATTTACTCATCTACAAGATAAGAATAATAGTATAGCTCATGGGGTTGCTGTGAGTATCAAATGAAATAAAATATGTAAAACATTTTGCAGACTTTGAAGTCCTATATAATCTAGTTAGACATTAGTAATTTACTCAATTCACACAACAGCTCTGTGAGATAAGTATTATTATCATCCCCATTTTACAGTGAGAAAGGTGAGACACAGAGAGTTTAAGGAAATTGGTGCTTAATAAACACTTGCTGATCAGTGGATGTATTGACTTGCCCAGGGCCACACAGCTAACAGGATGTCAGACAGATTCAAATCCAGCTCTTCCCGACATTCCAGGCTGACCATGAAGTCCTGCAATCTCTCAAATACCTCTGACTGATTTCCTGGAATGCCCAGAAGCCATCCTGTGTCCTTGAAACACTTACCTTCCTAATGCCCTAGATTGTGGGCCGTTCTAAACAAATACCGAGCTACCTTCACCTAGATAGCTAATGTCATTAGGCGAATACCAGCCTGTGTATTCGTCCCAGGTTTGAGGATGATGGGTGAAAAGTGAGATTTTTTTTTCCCCTTCTTCATTTTGTTCACTCTTGGGCAAAGTTGACTTTTGGGAACTCAGCCCTGAGCTGTAAACACAGCCACTGAGACCTTTGCTCTGCTTTACTACAGAATTTATGATTTGTTTACATTGAAGGTGAGGATCAGGCAGGAGGAATAATCCTAGAGACTTTAGGTAGACTTTGCTCAAAAGAAAAAAAAAAGAATTTGGGTCCAGAGAATTAAAACATTTCCTTGTTCTATGCATGATTTGTGGGCACTTCCAAGAAGAGAGGTCATGCCCTCAAGGAAATTCGGTTCCACTGGCCAACTGTGGAGCATCAGACCTGCCCCTGGGAGCTTGAGAAAAATTTCACAGAATCCATCCAAAAGCCTGGGATCAGAGAAATTTCTTTTCTCCATGGAAGATCAACATTAGTGGCTGTGACAACCTAAAAGACTGACCTCAGATTTTATCATGAACGATTGTTGAGATTCATCCAATTTTTCTTCAAATAGTGGCTAAGGACACAGGTGGTTTTTAACTGGTAGAGGACTCTTAAGGGATAATTTCCAGAAAGAACTGTCCTGGGAAGATTACCTTGCAAATGCATCCCTCATTCAAAGAAAACCTTCCAAACGAGACAGAGGTTCCACAGCCTCTCTCAGGAGTGCTGCTAAGAACAGAGTTTCAACTAAGTCAATGAACACCTCCTGTATATGTACAGCTCTTTTCTTGGTTCAGCTGTACTTTTCCCCTCAAAACCTGAGTGAGGCTCGTAATCACACTCTAACGCTCCTCTGCCTCGCCTCTTGTGAGCTAGGAAAAGAGCACAGCAACTTGTGCACCCTGGCCGTGGGTGTGTGTGTGTGTGTGTGTGCACTCGTGTGTGAGACTTTCTTTCTCAGGGATAAGCAGAGACTGCTGGACAACAGTGGGTTGGCAGTCCTCAGTAAGGAATGAAAACTAAGAGACATGGTAGATAGAGTACTGGACCTGGAATCCCGAAGATCTGAGTTCAAATCGACCCTCAGATACTTACTAGTTGTATGACCCTGAGCAAGTCACAAACTCTAACTGCCTCAGTTTCCTCAACTGTAAAACCTTACAGGATTGTTATGAGGATCAAATTAATTAATATTTCTAAATAAGAGTTTAGTTTAGTGCCTAACACATAAAAGGCATGATGTAAAGCTTATTTTCATTCGCAAAGGGAAATTCCTTACCAGGCGTTACCTACACCAATAAAATCATAGGTCTCATTAAAATATGTATCTATATACACATGTATACACACACATATACATATATGTGCATATATGTGTGTATATATACATATATATGTATATGTATATATTTATAAATTTTCAATGTGGTAATTTTGTGTTGAAAGGTTATGTAAACAATGAGCAGAGAACTAGGCATGAACTTAGAAATAGCTAGGTTCAGATCCCTGCCTCTGACCTTTATTATGTGACCCTGGTCAAAACATTGAAGCTCTCTGAACTTCAGGTAACTCCTAGGACTTAGCTACTAATAAAATGATGGAATTTCCATTCTAGAAATCATAAGTTCTTGGCTTGTTGACATAATTTTTTGTAATTATTTTTCTAAGTATACCTGCATATGTACAGACATACACTCAGATCACACTTTCCATTTGAAGGTACGGGACTCCTCTTCATACAGTACATACCTACAGAGATTGTTGTATTAAATTCAAAGACACAGTGCAGAAATGTGAGTGCTGGAGGCCCATAGAAATAGTCGATTCTTTAGGATTTCTAAGAGACCCAGGGGCTACTAGCCTAGGAGCAGAATATAAGAAGTTGAGGGAGGCTGGATGAGATCAGGGGAGAGCTAACCATCTATATTAGCCTCCTCTCAGCCCAGAAGAATACTTGGCACTCTCTCCAAAAGGGGTAGTCTTAACTGGCCAACTTTCCATTGGCCCATATGAAAGAGAAATTTAGTATCCTTTGTTTTTGGTCCCCATAAAAGCTGGATGCAGTCTGAGCAATGAGGACATCAGGTAGAAACTTCTATTTGTTCTCAGAACTGAAGTGTGTGAGGAGCTGATTTGGAAACAGTTCTGAGGTGACAAAGAAGGATGGAAGGATGGGTGCTCTGGGGCTGTGAAAGAGAAGGCAAGAAAGGAAAGAAAAAAGTGGAGTCAGCCCATCTGTTTCATCATAGTCATGTGTAGGGGCAATGGGATAATGTGGTGCTTTGGTGCATTGGTGTCAAAATCAAATAGAAATGGATCCCTGTGAGCATATATTGTCTTAGATAACCACAAATGAACATTATCCATGTCGCATTTTTATTTATTTTGTTAAACATTTCTTAATTACATTTTAACCTGGTTCTGGCTACACTTTGTAGTTCTTTGAGCATACCTGGGGGGAAGAGAGAAGGAAGTTTGATACTTCTTTAGTAAACAGAGGATGAACAGCCCTGAAAGGAGTTCAGCAAGCCCTCACACCAGAGGTGCTAGTCCTTCCTGAACACCCCATACAACAAATCCCTTTGGTGTCCACCTGTCACCCAATTCTCACCCATGCTCCAAGAAGCGGTAGCATGTTCAGCCACCATACCCCAGTAAAACTGTTTAGGCAGATGGGCTAAACCAGTTTGAGGGTAACAAATAGCCCTCAAATCTGTCGGTGAGTTAGAGGGCTATCTACCCCAAGCATGGGAAGATTTCCCCCAGTGCAATGGGCAGATGGGAACAATTTGTTTCAACAGCCATGAAGGTAGCTGAAGCAAGTCCTGCTGAGTGCTTAGAGCTTGGTCAGATATCAGACACCAAGGTCATCCACTACATCCAGGGCCATTGCCAATCATCTTGGCTTTTGTACATCCACTGGACTTTCATGACTCTGGAAGAGAGAGTGAGGCTGATGACTTTGTGCATCTCTGCCTCCCTTGAATCCAATTCACTGGCAAGTCAAGATGTCACCTGTGATATCATTGGTCCTCTATGAAGAACCATAGATAGACAATGGGTCACAGACTCAGGAAGACCCAGGTTCAAGCCCTATCTCTGATATATAATGGTGGCTTGACCCTTAGCAAATCACTTAACTTACCATTATCACAGGCAACTCTCTAAAACTATAAATTGCAGAACTTGAGTCAATCTGCATGGGTAAAGGAAATTTCCCTACCTAGAATTCCCTACCCTGAATAAATCACAGATGGTGCAGTAGATTCCCTGGCCCTGGAATCAAAAAGACTTGAGTTTAAATCTACCTTCAGACACTTACTATCTGTGTAATCCTGTGCAAATCACTTAACCTCTGCCTGCCTCAATCTCTTCAAGTGTAAAATGTGGATAATACCAACAAAATCACCATGTTGTTGTGAGGAACTAATGAGATAATATTTGTAAAGCACTTGGCCTGGAACACAGTAAATGCTATATAAAAACTTATTCCCTTCCATGCAATAAAAATAATTCTCCCAGGACCAGTAGATGGAGGAAAAATCTTGTGAAACATTTGTTTTGTACCTTTCCAATGTCCTAATACACTTTCCACGTAATATTGCATACTATAGTTATCTCTTTTGGTGCCTTCTTCTCACTTATAAGCACCATGAAGCTAGAAAATGTGTCACATATGACCTTTCTTCTCTCTCAAGTACTAGTATAGATCTCTACCCATAGCAGTTGCTTACGGAATGTTTGCTTAATTTAATTGAATGGAATTGAACTTCTCAAAGCTCGTATGTTCAGCATTTCCCACTATTTTATGTAACCCAATTTTTTTCCACTTAATTTCTATAATTGTCCACTTTTTTTTAACTTACCAGAATGCCTTACATTTTTATGTAGTAGGCAATTATTTATTTCTAGAATATACAGCAGATTTCTCCCAAACAGATCATTGTTTTCATACAATAATTTTACATAATGATTTTTCAACAGATATATCCCAGAGCAATGAGCCGACACATAGATCTCCCCAAAACAGTGAAGGCATAGAACTAACACTATTACATATATTTGTACATTTTTTTCCTTTCAGATATACTTCATTTTAGGTTGTAGCCTTGAGTCAGATGCAGCCAACATTCATCACACTCTTACAGGAGTTTTGAAAGTTCTAAGTCTAAAAGAATTCTGTAGAATAGATTTTTTTATGATTATTTTCTTTAGGGCATTGAGGAGCAAAAGATTTTTTTTCTATTTAAATCACAGAAGATTTAAAGACTTTGTGAAAAGGGTACTAACTGGGAAGTAAGGAAGCCTAGGTTACGGTCGAATTTTGCTATCAAAGGTTGAATCAATGTTGTTGTACTCTAAGGTAGGATAAAGACTGGAACTCATAGCTGAGACTAAGCAGCCACTGACAAGTGGCCCTAGGGTGTATCTGTCAACTAAGCTTGCTCAATTACTGGTAAGTTAGGTTAAAGCCATAAGGGGATTCAGGGTCATATAGGACATAAGTTCACGTTGGAAGAAAGACAACAGTGTGGGGAGTACGAAGACCAATCCAAAAAAGGACTGATGGCCTGTACCACAATTTTGAAACCTACATAGAAAGACACAATTTCATCATTGAAGAAACGACTGGAGAATAGAATCTGCTTTAGACAGATCAATCAAAAGGGAGGTGTGAATCAAACTCAGAAACAGAAAAAATAGAGAGCCTGGGCCCTCAAAGGAAAGTAAATGTTCTAATTTTAGAGCCTAGAGCACAGAAATGCTCCACTCTGTTGGTGGTGGTGGTGGTCCTTCATTCTCAAAGGGGACCAATGACATCACAAAGTGATGTCTTGACTTGCAAGTGAATTGGATTATAAATGAGGTAGAGCTGTGCACAGTCATCAGCCTCACCCTCTCCTCCAGACTCATCAAAGTCCAGTGGCAAGACAAAAGTCAAGATGACTGGTCTTTCCTAGGCCTCAATTTGTCTGAGGCAACACCCATTCAATGACTAAGGGATAGGTCAAAGCCTGAAAGGATGAGAAAGCTTTGAGGCTTAAGTGGAGAAATCTTTTTCACTGAAAGTCAAGGTAGCAAGTGGGACATTCCCTGTCTTTTGTGGGTGGGTCGAGGTAAGTTATCCTGAGAATGACCAAGTTGTAGAGCTACAGAAGGAAAAAGAATGCCTAGGCCCTAGACGTCTACGTCCATAATTTAAGACCGAAAAAGCAAATTCCAGGGGTGTGAGACATTGCAGCTCTGGCCAGCCAAATCCACAGCAAGGAATTGGATTAATATCAATGCCAAGAACAGGTAGGAGGTTAGGTTAGGTAAGAGAGAGTACGGACAGAGTGGGCCTAATGCCAGAATTAAACTAGGAACATTGAAACAGTTACCCCTTTCATCAGTCAGGTTTAACACAATCCACCTCATCACTTTGCATGCTTCCCTAAAGCATGTTTGCATGTTTTATATAAGTCCTTTTCTAAAGAGCAAAAGAATGAAGGAAGAAATGAATGAAGCATATATTAAGTCCTCACTACATGCAAAACGTTGTGTTAAGCTAGAAATGTAAACAGAAAAGCAAAACGGTCTTTGCTCTCAAGGAACATGATCTAATGGGGGAGACAACACATGTGGAAGGTTTCAGATGAAGTCCGATAGAAAAGTCCCATAGTCTTTAGAGTACAATGGCAAAGCAGATGTTAATGCCTCTTCTTTAATTTCATTCCTACTGATAAAATAACATCATTTTCTGATATTGAACCACATTGATGGTAAATACTTTCCTTTCTAGGTCTTCAGTAGTTGGCTAGATGATAATATACCACTTCTAAGAAGTAGAAGGTGACAGTTAGATGGTGTGGTGAATAGAGCTCTAGAGTTGGGAAGACCTGAGTTCAAATTTGGCCTTAGACACTTACTAGCTATATGACTCTTGGTAAGTCATTTACCTCTGCCTGCCTCAATTTCCTCAACTGTGAAATGGGGATGATAATAATAGCACCTATCTCACAGGGTTATTGTGAGAGTCAAATAAGATGATTTTTAAAAGGTATTTAGCACAATGCCTGGCACAAAGTAAGCCTTTAAATAAATTTTTGTTCTCTACCTTTCCCTTAAAGACAAGAGGGAAAAAGTAGGAAGCCTGTCAGTCTTCCCCCAAGGTATTCTGGTAGTAGGAAATCCATTAGATGGAGGTAGATGGCTAGAGTGGTCCTGGCTAGCACAACATAAAATGGCTTCACACAACAGTGGTGGTGGGAGGAGCCTCAGCTGGCTCTCCTCTCCCTACCCCATTAGTAGCTCCATCAGAGCTATGGAACACCACATAGCCAATCCCTTGGGGCTTCAGCTTCATCATCTTAAACCTCAGCTTAATCCACAACAATGGAAATGGAAATATCACTAAAAGGAAGCAAAATCTGAGTGACTGGAAAGCCAGCAATGGTCCCAAAAATAGATGATGAAACATGACTCCCTCCCAGCAGAGAGATAGTGAACTACTAGGTGTGGATGTTGAATGCATCTTCAGATGCGGTCACTGTCCCTGCTATGGAGGAAATTTGGATTAGATCCACAGGCTCCTGGTTCTAAAGTCAGAAAACACTTCAGAGGCCATCTAGTCCAACCCCACACTTTACAGATGAAGAAGCTGGGGACTAGAGAGATTAAGTGACTTACCCAAAGTCACACCAGTAAATATCAGAGACAAGATTTCAATCTACTTTTTCTAAACTCCCCACCTCCAAGTCACCCTGCAAGAGGAACAGCTGCAGCAAGTTGGGAGGGGGACACAGAGAGGGCACAAAAGGGAGGTGGACAATCTTGGCCCAGTCTAGTTACCTCTGTTGTTGTTGTTGTTGATCCTTCATCATCAAAGAGGACCATTCACACCATGGAGTGACATCTTCACTCGAAAGTGAATTGGATTTAAATGAGGCAGAGCTGTGCAAAGTCATCAGCTTCACTCTCTTTTCCAGAGTCATCAAAATCCAGTGGCAAGACAAAAGGCAAAGTGACTGATGACCTGGGATGCAGTGGATGACTTTGTCATCTTTTATGTCTGACCAAGCTCTAAGCACTCCAGAGCACCAACACCTCTCAGAGACTGTAAGCTCTACTATTAATCTGCCATCTACCACCACTATAGTTTTCTGTGTTTGTTTCTCACCCTATCCCTTTATTAATCAATCACTGACCATATATGAGCAAACTAATCCCAATCTTCATCTCCCAGTCTCTCTTCCTGATCTTCCTCAACCTCACCTTACCCATGAGCCACTCCAACCCCTCCAACCTGTGCTGTCTGGAATTCCTTTTTCCATAATGAACAAAATCCTCTTCACCCTGGAGCTCTTCTTCTCATAATACTTCTTTCTATTATCCTTCATTGAGACCTGGTTCCCTACACTAAACCCCCAGCCGACCTCTCCAGCATTGTCTATGTAAACATGCGCGCGCACACACACACATACCACATACACACTGTAGTTCTGGAGAGAAAGTCAGAATATTCTTTATTCCCTGTTGTCACTTTCACACTCACTTTACCCTCATCATTCAGCAACCTCTCCTCCATTGAAGTCCACTCAATGAAAATTTCCTGCCCATTTGAAAACATGGTATAGCAGCTATGGTACACTGGCTTCCAGATCATTCTTCATACTTTTTCATTTGGTTCATAATCTTCCTCTCTTCCCTAGCTCCTGCCTTTGTTTTAGGAGACTTCAATATCTACACTGACATTCCCTCAAACTCCCAAACCTCCCAATTCCTTAGGCTACTTAAATCCTATTAATTTCTTCTTCACTCTACCTCAACCTTTCACAGAATAGTCACACAATGGATCTCAATGTTACCCACAACAATGTTACCCAGAACTCTGACCTTTATCTATCTACTATAACTTCCTATCATTCTATCATTCTATCTGTCATTCTATGAGTTACCCCCAACCTATTCTTTGTCTTCACTGAGATGCCAATCCCTGCATCTTTCATCTTTTTTTTTTCAAATCTTGTTCTGACTTCACTTGTGTTTTTGTTGTTCAGTCATTTTCAGTCATGTCTGTCTCTTCATGACTGAAGTTTTCTTAGCAAAGATACTGAAGTGGTCTGCCATTTCCTTCTCCAGCTTGCTTTTCAAATGAGGAAACTAAGGCAGATAGTGTTAAGTGACTTGCCCAGGGTGACACAGCCAGTAATTTTCTGAGACCAGATTTGAACTCAGGTCTTCCTGATTCTAGGCCTAGCTTCCTATCCACTGTACCACCTAGCTGCCCATGACTTCATTTTAGTCACTTTAGGGGATGTGATATGGATTATGAGTCTCCTAAAATGAAGGCAGGAGCTGGGGAAGAAAGGAAGGAGAATAGAATCTTGGAAATATCCACAATTAGAGGCTATGACATGGATTATGAGCCAGCCCCTCACTGTGATTTTTACCAAGGTTCTTGTCCTAGACCCTCTATACTCTTTCAGTAAATTCATCATCTCCCATGAGTTTAACTATCATCTCTATGCTGGTGACTCAGAGATATAGACAGACAGACAGACAGACAGATAGACAGATAGACAGATAGATAGATAGATAGATGGATAGATAGAAAGAATGATAGACAGACACAGACAGACAGATACCCAGTCCCAGTCTTTACTTTGGATTTCAGTCCCATATAACCATTTACCTATTGGACATTTCAAGCTAGATGACCTGGAAACACATTAGACTCACCATGTTTGGAACTAATTATATTCTCCTCCCACAGAAAACATCCTCCTTCCCAAACTTCACTGTTTTTGTCAAGGTATCATTATCTTTCCAGTCTCCCAGGTTCACAACTATAGCATTAGCCTCAACTTCTCACTCTCCTTCATCCCACATATTCAATCAACTACCAGATCTTTCTATTTCTTCCTCCATAACATCTCTCTTATTCAACTCTTTATTCACATAGGTATCACTTAGTTCTGATCTTCATGACTTCTTGCCTAGATTATTGCAACAAATTTCAAATTGATTTCCCTGCCTTAAGTATTAAGTGTCTCCACTATTCAGTCCATTCTATTTGAGAGAATTCTCTGATAGTACCATATGAATGGGATTGTCTCAAAGACCCAAAGACCATTGGCAACTGGGAGCCAAGAATTAGGGCCTCTTGTCACAACAACTGCTCTCCCCTGTTGTCTATAAAAGTGATTTGTGGAACAACTCACCTTTCCTTTTGACTTAGAGACCAGGATATAGCAAGGGAAAGGGAATGAAATCTCTCCCCTTTCCATCTCTTCCCAAAGAAGCCAAAAAGGGTTACTTACAGAAGACCATGGTAAGCGATCTGGGCTTATCCAGGTTAGTTCATGATCTAGAGTCCCTGCCTACTTTCTTCCTTTGTATCCCTTTTCCTTAGCACAAGCAAGAGACAAAAGTTCTTGAGAATAGTCTATGTTGTTGTTCAGTTAGTCAGTCATATACAATTCTTCATGACTCCATAGACCATAGCCAGGCCCTTCTGTACTCCACTATCTCTCAAAGTCCATCCAAGTTCATGTTCTTCACATCCATGACACTATCTATCCATCTTATTCTCTTCTGTCTCTTTTGCATTTTGCCTTCAATCCTTCCCAACACCAAGGTCTTTTCCAATGAGTCCTGTCTTCTCATTATGTGGTCAAGGTATTTAAGCTTCAACTCCAAGTGAAGTTGTCTGAGTGAATAGTCTGAGTTAATTTAAATATTGACTGAAGTAATCTCCTTGCTGTCCAAGGCATACTCAAAGTCTCCTCCAGCACTACAATTCAAAAGCATCAATCCTGTGGCACTCAGCATTCCTTATAGTCCAACTCTCACAGCCAGACATTGCTTTTGAAAAACACAGCTTTGACTATACAGACCCTCGTTAAGGGTATGTCTCTGCTTTTTAGTATGCTTTCCACATTTGTCATAGTTTTCCTTCCAAGGAATAAGCATCTTTTAATTTCATGGCTATTGTCACTATCTACAGTAATCTCTGAGCCCAAAAAATGTAAAATCTGACACTGTCTCCATTTCTTCTCCCTCTATTTGCCAGGAAGTGATGAGTCCAGTTGCCAAGATCTTGGGGTCTTTGTTTGTTTATGTTAAGCTTCAAGCCAGCTTTTACATTCTCCTCTTTCACCCTCATCAAGAGGCTTCTTAATTCTTCACTTTCTACCATTAGAGTGTATATCTGTATATCTGAGATTGTTGTTATTTCTTTCAGCAAGCTTAATTCTGTCATAGAGCCTGACATTTTGCATGATTTGCTCTACATATAAGTTAAATAAATAAGGTGACACTATACAGTCTTGTCATGCTCCTTTTCCAATCTTAAACTAATTAGTTGTTCTATGTTCAGTTCTGACTGTTGCTTCTTGGCCCACATATAGGTTCTTCAGGAGACAAATAAGATAATCTGATACTTCCATCTCTTTGAGGACTTGACACATTTTGTTGTGTTTTACACAGAAAAAAACTTTAGTGTAGTTAATGAAGCAGAAGTAATTTTTTTTTTGGAACTCCCTTGCTTTCTCCATAATCCAGTGAATGTTGGCAATTTGGTCTCTAGTTCCTCTGTCTCTTTGAAAACCACACCGCTCTTCTGGCTCACGCATTGCTGAAGACTAGCTGGCAGAATCTCAGCTATAACTTTGCTGGCATGTGAAATGCATGAAATTGTTTGGTTATTTGAACATTCCTTGACATTTTGCTACTTTAGGATTGGGACATAAACGGATCATTTCCAATCCAGTGGCCACTGTTCAGTTTTCCAAATTTGCTGACATATTGAGTGGAGCACTTTAACAACACCGTCTTTTAGAATTTTAAATAGCTTAACTGGAAATCTACTATCTCCACTAGCCTTATTGTCAGCAATGGTTCCAAAGGCCCGCTTCACTTTATTCTCCAAGATGTCTGACTCTAGATCAGTAACCACATCATTATGACTATCAGTGATGTTAAGATCTTTCTTGTATAGTTCTTTTGTACATTCTTGCCACCTCTTCTTATCTCTTCCATTTTTGCTAAGTTCCTACCACTTGTGCCTTTTATCATTCCCATCTTTTAATGAACCATTCTCTTGTTATCTCTAATTTTCTTGAAGAGATCTCCTGCCTTTCCAGTCTATTGTTTTATTCTATTTCTTTGCATTGTTCATTTAATCAAGACTTCTTATATGATTCTTTCCTTGCTATTCTCTGGAATTTTGCATTCAGTTGGATATATCTTTCCCTTTCACCTTCCTTGTTTCCTTAGCTATTTGTAAAGCCTCAACAGACAGTCATTTTGCTTTGTTGCTCTTCTTTTTCTTTGTAATGTTTTTTTGTTGTTGCCTCCTATATAGCATTGCAAATCTCTGTCCAAAGTTCTTCAGATACTCTCTCTACCGGAACTAATTCTTTAAACGTATTCATCGCCTACGCTTCATATTCATGAGGGATGTTATTTAGGTCATACCTGTATGGTCTGATGGTTTTAACTTGCTTAAACTGACTGTATAGAACTTCACAACTTTTGGCTTCAAAGGATATAATTAATTGGATTTCTATATTGAGCATCTGGTGACATACATGTGTAGAGTCAGTCACTTTCTGAGTTGTTGAAAAAGCGTGTGTCTATGACCAGTGAGTTATCTTGACAAAATTCTACTAGTATCTGTCCTGCTTCATTTTGTACTCCAAAGTCAAACCTGCCTCTTATTCCAATTATCATTTGATTTCCTACTTTAGCATCCCAATCCTCTATGATGAATGTAACATCTGTTTATTCTTTGGTGTTACTTCTAGAAGATGTTGTATGACTTCACAAAACTGATCAACACTGGCCTCTTCAGGATGAGTGGTTGAAGCATAGACTTGTATTACTGCGATGTGGAACAGTTTGCCTTGGATTCAAACTGATATCATCATGTCATTTTTTATATTATACCCCATTATTACTTTTCTCACCCTTTTATTGACTATGATGGCTATTCCATTTCTTCTAAAGGATTCTTACAACAAGTGGTGTAAGTAGTGATCATTTGAATTAAACTCTCCCATTCTTATCCATTTAAGTTCACTGACACCCAAGAGGTCAATGTTTAATCTTATTTCCTCTGATCACATCCAGCTTACCTTGGTTCATAGAACTTACATTCCAGGTTCCCATGCAATTTTAATCTTTATGGCATTGGACTCTGCTTTCATTACCAGATACATCTACAACTGAGTTTCCTTTCATCTTTGGCCCAGCCACATCATTGGTATTAGAACTACCTGTAGTTGTCCGCCACTCTTCCCCAAGAACCTATTGGACACCCACCCACCTGAAGGTCTCATCTTCCAATGTCATCTCGTTTATCATCTTAATATTGTCCATGGGGGGGGTTTTAGGCAAAGATACTGGAGTGATCTGCCATTTCCTTATCCAATGGATCATCTTTTGTCAGAACTTTCCACTGTGACCTGTCCATCTTGCTCATGCATAGTTGTTCACGTGTTGTCTCTCCCCATTATACTGTGACAATGTGTGAACAGCTATGTACAAGCAAGATATATGTAGAATAAATTGGAGATGATTAGTGAAGGAACATACTAATCTTATGGAAGATTGGGAAAGGCATCTTTTAGGAGATTTTAACTAAGAGATGATAAAAGTTTTGATGGAAATAAAGATTTGGGGAAATTATTTTTAAGACTGCAATATAATCTGATTCTATATGTGCTGTCATTATTTTCTCCCAATAAAAATATATTCCCCCTGATGCTGACAATCACCCTTTCAAGTGAAAGTATTTTACAGAAAAGATGCTCTTTGCTTTGGACTTTTTTGCTAAAAGAGCTCTGTACTAACTTATCATCTATCCATTCATTCATTCATTCTTAAGGGGATATGCCTCTTCTAGGCCTTAAATCACACATCATTTGTGATGCTTACCCTATTTGCAGATTAAAAGTAAAGACCAATCTGGTGCCACATGATGACAAATCCTTTTTAAAACATCTGTAACTATGATGATGAGACCCAGGGGAAGTAAGAGGGATATAAAATGGATTGGTTAACATTAAATGAGACTAATTCTAAAAATAGCTGCCATGAATCATACAGGAAAATCAAGTCTCACAAACAGAGGCACAAAAACAAAACAAAGAGGGTTCTGACAAATATAGGAAAATTGTTATTTTTCTCCCAAGGTCTACAATTCTAGTTAGCCAGGAAGTGAACTGTAGCCATTTTGGTCTTATTTACTATCATGCATCTTAGGTACCTTGACTATCTCCAGGGCATATGAGTGAAAGAGGAGTGGTTATTTCCTCCTGCTAAAAAGCCTGATAGCAGAGCAAGTATATCAGGAAGCACTGACCTTCAATAAGGGTAATCTATGATACCTTTTGCCTCTCAAGGAACACATGCAGGGAGATGGCTTTCTTGACCCCCACATGTATTTCTGGAAGAAAGGGAGAGATGGAGACCAAGGACACAAGTAAATTTTGGAATCCAAGGGATCTGGACCCAACCTAAAACACAATGGAGCTTATCTCCAGGATTCATGCATCTTGTCACAAACATATCCCACCATGTAACAGAGGATGCAGCAGTGTGTTCTACAGCCCTGCTTAACCAACAGTGGGGAGTATCACTCCCAAAGTATTTAGAGATAGAGGTTCTCTGTTTACCGTATATTACTTGCAAGTGGAAGCTAGCTGGGAGAAGAGCAAATCAATCTGATTCTGGGACCTTGACTAAGATGTACAATCCCAAATGAAATACCAGGGCAGATATAGCCGGGGACCACAATCGCCAAGTCTTAAATAGAAAGAGTTTAATAAAAGAGAGATTACTTTCACTGTACACTTTTCAACCAAGACAAAACAACACTCTCCCTCAGAGGAAATGGTATATTATACAACTTAGAATGCAGGAGTTAACTTGACAACTCAGAAAGTTAGCAGGAGAGGTGACACTGGGGTGGGGACCAGCCCAGAGCATGTCAACAGCACAAGCAGTAAGTAGGCTTTGGAGGCAGTCACAACAATAGCAGTAGCAGCAGTTTGGGGAGCTCTCAGACTAGACATGATAAGCAGTTGATCAGAAAGAGATTACAGGGAACTCTTTGCTGGCCCTTGATATAGCTGGAGCTGACTGGCAGCTCTATTGTCCTTAAGCAATTCTGGGTTGCAGTTCCCAGGCAAAGAGGAGCACTTATGATCAGTCAAAAGGGAGTAGGGGCTGCAGTCTCACAGCTGTGGGGCCAAGAGAAGAGCTAGCACTTATGACTACACAAGAACAAGAGACCTGGTCACAGTTACAGGAATAAAAGAAGCACTAGTACCTGTGGCTGCAGGGGAACAGGGGCTGTTCCTAGATAAAAACCAGAGTGCAGACCTGGAGAGCAATGACCACATCTCTCCCAGGATAACACCACCTCAGAAGCACTCAAAAATTTTAGACCCCTAGAAAACAGCTCTGAAAATAGCAGCATGAAAAAGCCTGAAGCTTGACACATTGCTTCCTCACCCCTAGGTGAGCAGAGCACAATTTTAACATAAAGTTCGAAATGAAGATATAGGCTGGGAAAATGAGTAAAGTACAAAAAAAAAAAAAGAACTTGACCATAAAAAGCTACTATGGTGGCAAGGAAGACCAAGACATAAACTTAGAAGGAGACAATATTATCAAGTCAAAAAGAAAAATGTTAGTTGGACTCTGAGCCAGAAAGAATTCCTAGAAGAATTAAAGAAAAAGATAAGAATGGTAAAGGAAAAATTGGGAAAATAATGAGAGTGTTGTAAGAAAATTATGAAAAAAAAAAGAATTAGCAGGTTGGTAAAAGATGCACAAAAAATACTGAAGAAAATTTTTAAAACAGAATTGGCCTATTGATAAAAGAGACATGAAAATTCACTAGAGAAAAAAACTCCTTAAAAAGCAGAACTGGCCAAATGGGAAAAGAGGTTAAAAAAAATCTCACTGAAGGAAAGAATTCCTTAAAAATTAGAAGTAATCCCAGAGAATCAAGTAAAAAACTTCTTGAGACAATAAATAAATTTAGCAAAGTTGCAGCATATAAAATAAACCCACATAAATCCTCAGCATTCTTATATATATCCAACGAAGTCCAACAGCAAGAGATCATGAGAGAAA
>CM053580.1:402790776-402812863 GCA_028627135.1 Pseudochirops cupreus | reverse complement strand
GGCTGGCAGCTGCTGCTAATACACTCACCTGAGAGGCTCCTCCACTCCTCCCGTCCAGTCGCCCCCGGGGCACAGCCGCGGCTTCAGGGCAGGCTGGTTTCAGTTCGCAGTGCTGATATGGTTCCTCGTAGCCAAGCTGACTTTAGTGGGAAGTATCTTTGTGTGCGTTTTGGAGTTCTAGGATGGGTTTAGAGTCCTGTTTTATGGGTATTTTGGGGTGGCTATGTGAGAGCTGCTATATGTTGCTGCTGCTATGCTGCCATCTTGGCTCCGCCCCCCGAAAGTCTGTATTCTTATCACAGTTCTACCTAAGGCAAGTCATGTAGCCTGTCTGAAGCTATTCCCCCTTCTATAAAGCAAGAGGAATCACACCTCCCCTCAGCACCTCACAGGGCAATCATAAGAATTCAATGAGATCACATAAATGTGAAATGACATAGCAAGGAACAGCTTGGTGAATCAGTGGATGGAATGCCAGCCCTGGAATAGAATGCCAGCATCTGAGCTCAAATCTGGCCCCAGACTTGTTGTTTGTCCTTCAGTCTTGAAGGACATCGAGACATGACATCAAGACATGACATCAAGAAGATGATGTAATGACTTACAAGTAAATTGATTTAAAGTGAGGGAGGTCTGGGCAAGGTGACCAGCCTCACTTGCTCCTTGAGAGTCATCTGGGTCCAGTGGTAAGATATAGATCAGGATGACTGGAGACAATCCCCTGGTCTCTGATCTCAAATCTGACCTAAGACACTTACTACCTATGTAACCCTGGGCAAGTCACTTTACCCTGACTGCCTCCAAAAGAAAGAAATAAAATACACAGCAAGTACTTAATAAATGTTTATTGAATGAATGAATGAACGAAAGAACAAATTCTATCTCTCTGCCTTTGAACAAACAGGCTATCCCCCATGCCTGGCATCCTTACCTCCCAGTCTTTACATCCCTAGTTTTCTTCAAATCTCACTTCAGACACTAGACCCTGCAGGAATCCTTTCCTGATTCCCACCTATGGTTCTCTTCCACTCCTGAAATTATTTTGCAAATACTTAATATTTACTTTCCTGAGCATGCGTTATATCTCTCTGAATAAAATGAAAGCTCTTTGAAGGCAGGCACTACTTCTTTTTGTCTCCACATTCCTAGACACTATCATGTAGTAAATGCCTTATTACAGGAAGCATTTATTGTATGACCTGTAAGGCATATAGTCTATTCTATATTACGTCTCACATATAATGTATATGCCACTTTTTGTTGTTCAGTCATTTTTCACCCATGTCCAACTCTTCATGACCCCATTTGGGGGTTTTCTTGGCAAAGGCGCTGGAGCGGTTTTTGCGATTTTCTTCCCCAGCTCATTTTACAGATGAGGAAACTGAGGCAAACAGAGTTAAATGACTTTTCCAGTGTCACACAGCTAGTATATGTCTGAGGTCAGATTTGAACTCAGGAAGCTGAGTTTTCCTGACTCCAGGCCCAGAACTCTATGCACTGCACACTGCCCATATCATACCACATGTCTTACATGTAGTATATATATGTGCCACACTGTATGCCTTACATATAATGCATATATCATACCATATGCTGTTGCTGTTTGGTCATTTCAGTCATGTCTGACTCTTCCTGAGCCCATTTTGGGGTTTTCTTGGCAAAGATACTGGAGTGGTTTGCCATTTTATTCTCCACGCATTTTACAGATGAGGAAACTGAGGTAAACAGGGTTAAGTGACTTTTCCAGGGTCTCACAGCTAGTAAGTTTGTGAGGTTAAATTTGAATTCAGGTCTTCCTGATTCTAGGCCCATGTTCTATCCACCATGCTACCTAGCTGCCCACTATGCCATATGCCTTACATATAGTAAGTGCTTGTTAGATTGAATTGAACTGAATTAGGAAATAATATCCAAAAACTTTTTGTCTTCCAACTTTTCCTTCAACTCATAAAGTCAAGAAATGTTTATGTCTTTAGTATTTTGTATGACTCTCATTGCTCAAATGATTTAGTGTCTGTCTTCTCATCAACCATCCCATTTGCATCCATGTTCAACACAAACATCTAAGACCATTATTTTGGAGCCTCATTGATTGACCTCCTCCCTTCATCCAAAGTCCAATAATTACCTGGGAATGCTCACAACATAAAATAGTATCTTCAAGTTAAGCAAAAAGAGTGGGAGTGCCGGAGCAGCTCAAGCCAGTTCTGGAACGGCTAACTCTTCAATTTTTGTTGTGTGCATTTACACCTTAGAAGTGGCAAAGAGAGGTGACCAGGTGGTGCAGTAAATAGAGCACTGGCCCTGGAGTCAGGAAGACCCGAGTTCAAATCCAGCCTCAGACACTTAACAACTTTTAGCCGTGTGACCTTGGGCAAGTCACTTCACCCCAATTGCCATGCCTTCCTCCCTCCAAAAAGCAGAAAAGAAAAGAAATTGGCAAAGAAAGAAAGGCTTAAATTCATTAATTAAAGACCTAAAAAAATAAAATGAATTTAGTAATATAAATAAATTAATAAATAAACTTGATTTATGGTTTCGTTGATTGTCTAGGCTTAAGAAAGTGAGGGAGAAAAGAAAATGTGCATTAAACTTAAAAGTGTATCACACGTACATCATTTCTTTCAGAGCTGCTTCTTAGGCATTTATCGGCACCTTTCTTCACTCAGACATACCATGTCATCGATGTCTTCTTATCCCAGTGCCAAGCTCAGTTCCTGGCACATTAAGTAATATGCACTAAATAATAGCTTGTCAATTGAGTAAGATCAAAAGCTAGACAGTATTTCAGGCCCAAATAAAGAAGAGAGCAATAAAGTATAAGAAAATCTGTCAAATCACAAGAGAAGTAAAGGGCAAAATTTGCATTTTAAATTATCAGTGAAAGAGAGGGAAGATGGGATCCTACCCTTACAACCCCCACCATCACCATCTCACACGATAAAGTCACAAAGATTTTTCCATTAGCTTGCTGGTGAGTCTACTCGCCTTAAGTCTCTTCCCCCAACAATCCATCCTCCATCCAGTCACTAGTGTGATTTTCCTAAAGTGCAGGTCTTACTATGGCAACCTGCCCTCCAACTCAATAAGTTCCAGAGGCTCCCTCTCACCTCCGGGATCAAATGCAAAATGCTCTGGTTGTGTTCAAAGCCCTTCATATCCTAGCTCCCTTCTACTTTTCCCATCTCCTGTACTCTTTGATCTATTAACACTGGTCTCCTTTCAATGCCTCACACAAGACACTGTATCTCTCAGCTCCAGGCATTTTCTCTGACTCTCCCCTATGCCTGGGATGCTCTCCTTCCTCAACTCAAGCTACTGACTTCCCTGGATCCCTTTAAGACCCAACTGAAATTCCATTTTTTACAGTAAGCCTTTATTAACCCCTCTTATTCTAGTGCCTTTCCTCTGTTAATTATTTTCCATATATAGTTTGTTTGTATGCTGTCTCCACCGTTAGACTGTGGGCTCCTTGAGAGCTGGGGTGGCCTTTTGTCCTTTTGTATCCCCAGCATTTAGTGTAATGCTTGGCACATAATAAGTCCTTGATAAATGTTTGTTGATTGATTGTTTGTATTCAAGATGAACCTTTTCCTTTTATTGGATGGATGTGTTACAAAACTTATTATGCTTTAAATAATTTTAAAAAAAACATGATTTCAAATAGGACATAAAAGAGAGAGAATGCTGAGTAGAAAAATAGGAAACTACTTTATACATAAAGGCATCATAGAAATTTGAATAAATTGCTATGAACCAAGTGGCATAGAATCTAATTTCTTAAAGGAAAAACTAACTGAAATGCAAAAAAAAAAATTGATGGCAAAATAACAAAGGAGATTTCAGTATTCCTCCTTTTGACTTGTATAAATCTAACAGGAAGATAAACAGAAACTGGAGAGCCGAACAAATATTTGTGAGAGAAAAAAAGATTTGAGAAAACTATGAATATTTCTAAACAAAAAATTAAAAATATAAATATATCTCAGCAACATATTTACAAAAATAATTAATCATTCAAAAGCATAAAAATAATAAGTAATTATAAAATGGCAGAAATATTTAAACATATTCTTACTTAACACAGGTTAAAATCAAGAGAAATAAGTGTTTAAAATAAGCACAAAAGTTGTCAAGAATTACAAGATCTCAAACTACATTATAAATCAGAAAACATCAAAATTACTTGCTACTGGTTAAAAGTTAGAAAGGTAGAACAGACTAAATAAGCAAGACCTAGAAGCAAATGAACATAGTAGCCAGTGTTCGATAAATCCAAGAACGATAACCACTGGGGGTGGGGGGGGGGGGTGGGGAGAGACTCATTTGTAGTGGGGGAACAGGGAAATAAATTTAGACATACATCTTACACCATATATCACAACAAACTCCAAGTAAATAAGTGGTCTAAATATAAAAGGACACATCATTAAAAAGTTTGGAAGAAAATAGAAGGAAGTACCTTTTTATAGCTATGATTGGAAAATAATTCATAAGAAGACAAAGAATAGAGATGATTAGGGATGGCTAGGTGGCACAGTGAATAGAGGACCAGCCCTGGAGTCAGGAGGACTTGAGTTCAAATCCAACCTCAGACACTTAACACTTACTAGTTATGTGACCTTGGACAAGTCCTGAACCCCAATTCCCCCTGTCTTCCCCTTCCAAAAAGCAAAAAAAAAAAAAAATTAACTCTTGCCCAAATAAAATCAATGCAAAAAGAATAAAGAAAGAAACTGACAAGGGGGGAGGGGAGAATCTTTCCATCAAATATCCCTGTTAAAAGTAAAATGAACATCCAAGATATATGAGGGTATGTGTAAGAGACAGAGATATAAGATATGTCAGGGCAGTTACAGTCCAGCGACCCTGGCCTCCCAGCTCCTCCTCTGTCTGGTCTCCATCTTCAGACCCCTGACCTTTTCTCTAGTTGTCCCTGGTGCCTTGAATACTCTCCCTCCTCATCTCTGCTTCCTTCATATCCCAGATAAAATTCTGTCTTCTATAAGATACATTTCCTGACTACTCTTGATGCTAGGGCCTTTCCTCCAATGGTTAATTCCAATTTATTCCACATATATCTTATTTATACATGGTTCTTTGGATTTCATCTCTCCCCATTAGACTGAATTTTCTGAGAGCCTTGCTTTTCTTTTTATCTTCTGTGCTTAGCAGAGAATAAAAAAATAATAATTAAACAACGATAAATATCGACTAATATTTTTAGATATTATGGAGTTCTGGATTTGGAATCAGAAAGACATGCATTTGAATCTTACTTCAGACTCTTTACTAGCTGTATGACCTTTGATGAGTCACTTAACTTTCTGTCTTCCTCAGTTTCCTCATTTGCAAAATGGGGATAATAATAGCACCTACTTTGCAGGGTTGGTACAAAGATCAAATGAAATAATATGTGTAAAGTGCTTTTGCAAGACATAAAGCACTATCTTAGCTATTGTCATTATTATAAGGAAGTGTCATATATGTTGAGGCTAATTAATACCTTCTCCCTGATAGATTAGTGGCCAGAGGATATGAACAAATAATTTCCCCCCA
Organism: Pseudochirops cupreus; assembly: GCA_028627135.1. Lineage (NCBI taxonomy): Eukaryota > Metazoa > Chordata > Mammalia > Diprotodontia > Pseudocheiridae > Pseudochirops > Pseudochirops cupreus. Next base: position 402,807,304 of record CM053580.1, on the reverse strand, counting down.
AAATGTAAACTATCAACAACCATAGGGAAAAAATCCAAATTAAATAAATTATAAAGTATTACTTTGCACTCTTAAAATTGTCAAAAATGAGAAAATACCACATTGAAATAGAGTGAATGTGGATGACAAGCAGACTTATGTGTTTCTGGCAGAGTTGTGAATTTTTCCAACTCCTAGAAAGCATTCTGAAATTATGTGAGAAAAATTACTGAAGTCTTTAAACTACAGTCACACATCCCAAGGAAGACAAAGACAGGAAGAAAGTCCTATACACAGAGAAAATATTCATAGCAGCACTTCTAAATGCAAAATAATGGTGGGGAAAGTGTCCATCAGGTGTGGAATAGTTGAATAAATTATGGTATATAAATATGATCATGCATCATAAGGAACAATGGATATGTAGAGAAACCCAGGAAGATGTGTGTAAACTGATGTAGAGCAAAGACTGAAGAACTAGGAGAATAACATAAACCAGATTTTAAAAATGCAAATGAAAACACTGAAAGATTGATCTATTTACACAGTACACATTTTGTATGTGCATGGTTGTTTGCATGTTATCTCCTCCCTTCATTAGAATGTCAACATCCTGAGGGCAGGGACCATGTTTTTGCCTTTCTTTGTTTCCCCAGCATTTAGCACATGGCATGTAGTAAGTGTCTAATAAATGCATGCTGATTAACCAGCAAATGTAACAATTAATATTGTTTCCTCAAGACTCACATTGGAATACATTTTCCTTCTCAGCAGAGGTGGTAAGTTACTGTTACAAAATGTTGCAAACTCTGTCCAGCGTTGTCCCTATATTGAAATTTTGTATAACTATTATTGTCTTTACAAGAAAGAATACTATAGCAGGAGGCACGGGAAAGTGATTGTGATGTGGAAAATGAAATGTATTAATAAAGTTTTTAAAGTCCTGCAACCATATATATTTAAGCACAATTTAGCTCTTTCACCTGATTTTGAAGCTTACTGGTAGAAGCAGAAATACTTGTTCTAGTCCTACTCATAGTGCAGCAATTCCTAAGTAACACAAATTTTTACTATGCAAAGTTATTATGCATTGTTTGGATTCACATAGAATATTCTCAATGGTCTGGAACTAATTACCACATTTCGTTCCAATCCATTGGAATATTCAGTGTGAATCCAAATACTGTCATTACTTAATGGGATTCATCATTCTCACTAGTTAGAACCTTTTTTTAAAAAATAGTATTTTATTTTTTTTCCCAATTATATGTCAAGCCCATTTTTAGCATTCATTTTTACAAGATTTTGAGTTCCAAATTTTTCCCCTCACCTCCCCTCTCCCTAAAATGGTAGGCAATTTGATATAGGTTATATATGTTCAATTATGAAAATATATTTCCATTCTAGTCATTGTTACGAAGGAAGAAATAGATCTAAAAGGGAGAATGTGACATAAAAAAAATTAAGTGAAAAAAGCATACTTCGATCTGCTTACATAGTACATCAGTTCTTTATTTGGATGTGGATAGCATTTTCCTTTGTGAGTTCTTGGTACTAGTCTTGTATCATTGTGTGCTGAGAAGAGTTGAGTCATTCATAGTTGATCATCACATATTGTTGCCAGTGCTATATACAATGTTTTTCTGGTTCTGCTCATTTGATTTTGCATCAATTTGTACAAGTCTTTCCAGCTTTTTCTGAAATCTGCCTGTTTCTCATTGCTTATTGTGTAATAGTATTCCATTACATTCACATAACACAACTTGTTCAGCCATTCCCCAGTTGATGGGCATCCCCTCATTTCCAAGTTTTGCCACCATGAAAAGGGCTATGATAAATATTTTTGCACATGTAGGTCCTTTTCCCTTTTATTATGATCTCTTTGGACTAAAGACCTAGATATGGTATTGCTGGATCAAAGGGTATGCACCATTTGGTTGCCCTTTGGGCGTAGTTCCAAATTGTTCTCCAGAACAGTTGGATCAATTCACAACTCTACCAACAATGCATTAGTGTCCCAATTTTCCCACATCCTCTCTAATATTTATCATTTTCCCTTTTTTGTCATATTAGCCCATCTGATAGGTGTGAGGTGTTACCCCAGAGTTGCTTTAATTTGCATTTCTCTAAATGCACTCCTTCATCTACCTATAGATAGATAACTTTGGTTTCTTCATCTGCAAACTGTGTTCATTTCCTGCCGCCATTTATCAGTTGGGGAACAGCTTGTATTCTTAGAGATTTGGGACTTTATTTGGCTCTGTAACAACAGACAAGCTACTTCTCTAGGCCTCAGTTTCCTCAAATACTAAATTAAGGTTTTGGACTAGGTGATGTCAAAGTTCCCTTTCTGTCTCCAAATCTGTGACCTATATACAGCCTAGAAGGTCATTTCTAGCTACGACATTCTACAGATCTATTTCAATTATTAAGGGAAATTTCGAATGTTTTCTGTGTATCTCTAAACTCTGAGGATGGTGGCCAAACACTCCACTTTTTTAGTCTCTTAATATAACCATCAGAGAGAATGGTGGACCAGCATACATTTCACTAGTCTGACTCAGCATACATTTAGGCAAAAATTCTCTCTAAAGGACATACTTCCCTCCCCCCCATGCTAACAATTATAATAATAGCAATTTTTTTAAGACATTCCATTTATCAATTTCTTTGTCCTTATGTCACTGCAGGATTGTCCCAGAGCTGTTTGCTTGTTATTGCCATCTCTGTGGCCCCAGATTTCACTTGGCAGGACTCAAAGTTCTCAAAGAGGTTTTGTTTAACTGTTTATCATAGCATTCACTCACCCACTCATATATAAACATCCCCTAGTGTCAAAAGTCATGGATATTTTGCTGAAAGCAGGGATGTAAATCTCAGGACTCAGGAATCTCTTGTCAAGCCTTCTACTGTTGCTCCTGGGAGATGCATTTCTAGTTAAAGTTTCCTGCCCCTTAAAAAAATGTATACCTACATCCTCCAATTATTAATATTTTGAAACTACATTATTGCTAATTTGTCAAGTGCCAGTGGGGTTTTCTGTTCTACGCTGTGCATGTAGAGGCATGGCCCATGCCTAAAGGGTTTACGATCTAAGTAGGACAAGAAATAATATTTAAACAGTATACTAGATGAAGAGACTGATAAGATTTTAAATGTGCGTATTTCCCTTCCCCAACTCCACCCTTAAAGGGCAGGGACTCTCTGCAATGAGCAACTTCGAGTGAGATTCTTCACTTCAGACAGAGAGCAGTTCCTTGGAGAGTTTTTAGAGGCATATGAAAGAATTGCAGTTGCAGGTGGCAGCTCTGTCAACAACCTGACTGAAGAAAATAACACCTTAAAAAATAGATTAACTCAAATGGCAAAAGGGGCCCAAAAAGCCAGTGAGGAGAAGAATGCCTTAAAAAGCCAAATTTGCCAGATGGAAAAAGAATCTCAAAAGCTCACTGAGGAGAACAATTCCTTCAGAGTTAAAGTGGAGCAAATGGAAGCAAATGACTTTATGAGAAATCAAGCAGCAGCTCTGAATTTGGGGAAGATAATGAGAAAGCAAGGAGGAGGAAGTCAGGGAAGGGAATTGAGTAGGAGCCAAGGAAGGTGAAACCTTGAATAAGACAAGGAAGAGGGGGACTGAGATGATGTGGCCTGAAAATCAATAAAGGATATCTGTCTTTCACTTAGGGCATCTAAGGGGCAAGTGGATAGAGCACAGAGCCTGGAGCTAGGAAGACCCAAGTGCAAATCTGGCCTCCCACACTTACTAACTTAGGACCCCAAGCAAATCACTTAACATCTGTTTGCCTCAGTTTCCTCAGTTTCAAGAACAACACCTACCTTGAAGGGTTGTTGGGAAGATTAAACAAGTTCATCTTTGTAAAGTGCTTAGTACACTGCCTGGCACATAGTAGGCGCTATATAAGTATTTATTCTCTTCTCCTCCCTCTCTTTCCCTTTCTCCTGCAGGGGGCAGGACCAAAAGGCAATAGAACTAGGTTCTTTGTTTCTGTTTTTGCTTTTAAGCAACCTTCCTTTAGTTCTATTGAGGTGGCTATAAGTGGCAATGGGAAAGTGGAAGGGAGGCAAGGGTTTGCTGAGTCAATTGTTAAATTTTCATTTTGTAAAAATTTATCATTTGTCATTTTGTCAATTGTCTAAACTTAAAGTAATGGAGAAAATGTTAATAATTTAGATTAAATTTAAAAGTCTGCCTTGGGAACTTCTCTCTGTCTCTCTCTCTCTCTCTCTCTCTTTTGAGAGCCAAATGTTGTTCATTTGAGTCTCGCAACAATTCTGCAAGGTAAGTGTTATTATTATCCCCATTTCTTAACAAATGAGAAAACTGAGGCAAATAGAGGCTAAGTGACTCGTCTAGGGTCACAAAGCTAGGGTCTGAGGTTGAATTTGGATTCAGGTCTTCCAGACTCCAAACCCAAAGCTCTATCCATTGCACCACCTTGTTGTTGCTGTTTAATTGTTTCAGTCATCATTCAGACTCTTCATGGCCCCATTTGGGGTTTCCTTAGGAAAGATACTGGAGTGGTTTGCCATTTCCTTCTCCAGTTCATTTTACAGATGAGGAAACTGAGACAAACAGGGTTAAGTGACTTGACCAGAGTGACACAGTTAGTAAGTGTCTGAGGCCAGATTTGAACTCAGGAAGATGAGTCTCGGTACTCTATTCACTATGCCACCTAGCTGCCCCCAATGCTGTTGATAATAGCTATATATAGTGCTTTTAGCTTTACAATGGCCTAACATGTAGGATCTCATTTTATCCTCACAACAGCCTTGGAAGGTATCATTACCACCTTATGAATGGGGAAACTGAGGCAGACAGCCCTATTGAAGGAAATAAGAGTCATTTTCTTTTAAAAGTGGTAGAGAAATTGTTTCATTTTTTTAAACATCTACTAGGAGATTTTAAACACAATGTATGTCCATTTGTCATTTTTCACATCTGTTAATGACTTTCACTTTAGCTGAAATAGCAAAGCTGAATAAAAATTATTTCAGGGATCTGAAAGTTGACCTCAATGATCTTCATTTCCCTTCTATCTTTAAAACTATGATAAGGTGGCCCCCAAGGGACTCATTAGCTTCTTAGCATTGATCTACAGCAAAGACAAAAGTCAAAGTATGCAAAGCCTCTTGGAGTGTTTAGGAGAAAGCATAGTAGGGAGTGGTCCAAGATGGACCCTCAGGGCTCAAGCTACTTAATTTGCAATCGGCCACTCAGGAAATCACTTGAAAATCTGGAATCTTGTAGTGAAAGTGTTCTAAATCTTTTGTGTTAGTCCAAAGAAGTCCTCGGACCCCTTCTCAGAAGGAATAAAAGAAAATATATCCAATTGCAAAGGAACTATATTAAAATAGAAGTTACCAAAATATACATATTTTAAAACATATTCACAACTCTAAGTTTAGTGAAACACTGGCATTTGTTCAATAAAATACCAACAAAATTTCTCTAGGCTTTCCCAGGATTGTTCAACACTTTCCGTGACCAGAACTTTTATCTAACTAGTTTTATATTTAGAAACATCATCATTAATTTAAAAAAAAAAAAAGAATTGTCTGAGAGCTTGGCAACAATGGCACAATGCCAAATGGTGAGTTTTCCATTAAAAGTTATTTTTTTCCACACTTCCACCTTGGCACTCCATTTCCTGTCCTGTGGCACTAATGACTTTGGAAAAATGCCACAAATAGAAAACACACACAGTGTGAATTTCCTTCACCAATGCCTTGATAAACAGATTTCCACCTCACCTGGCACAACCATAGGTAAAAAAAAAAAAAAAAAGGTTGAACAAAAGGACATGTTTGGTAAACTGACTCTTTGGTATGTGTAGCGGCAGCCAGAGTCTCTGATGTGAATAGCCCCAAATTTCCAGTTATCATAATACCGTAACAAACTGGCACAGTGGAAAGAATATTAAGAATGGGGTCAAAGGAACCAGTTCAAAACCCATCTCTGATACTTGGGCAAGTGACAACTTCTCTGGGTCTGTTTCTTTTTCTGCAAAATGGGAAGATTGAACTAGATGACTTCTGAGGTCTGACCTTCTATCTCTCCATCAACAGTCCTATAATTACTCACTTCTATTTGCTTACCCAGGCCTAAGTGCCCTTTTCCACCAAATGGAGATTTTCGTTTATTTATTTATTTATTTTTGCTTTTTGGAGGGCAATTGGGGTTAAGTGACAAATGGAGAGTTTAACAATTATCTGCCTACTTTACAGGATTATTGTGAAGAAAAGATGAGTTGATGAATACAACAAAGCATTCTAAAAGTACAAAACATTTTTAGTATTTATATCATTATTGTTAAATAAGACATGCTTTTATTTGTTAAATAAACTAAAAACATCTAATTATCACTGGAAGTTGTTTTTATTTGTCCTTTGTTCTCAAAGAGGACCATGACCTCAGGAAGATGATGCCACAACTTGCAAAAGAACTGGATTTGAGTGAAGGAGGCCTGTGCAAGGTCACCAGTCTCACTTTCTCCTCTGGAGTCATCTGGGTCCAGTGGCCATATATAGATCAGAATGACTGGAGATGGTCCCCATCACTGGAAATGAGGATGGTTTGGAGAGTAAAAACCCCTGCTGAGGGGAGGGAGAAGGAGAATCCCATACATGTTCATTGCACTGTCATCCAAAGCTAAGAAACAGAGAAAGTTCTGGCCTTGAATATCCATTGTCACACTAAAGGTCAGGATCACTGGCTGTTAAAGGAGTTTTAGCCAAGATCACCTTAAGAAAGCCACATTAAACTCTGATGAGGTATCCATTTATGTACAGAAAGGATCATAGCTGGGGGGCTGGGGGAAAAGAAGCAGGGAAGGGATGGCTAGAAGCGAAGTTCACAAGAATCAGAAAAAAACTGAGCCAGAGGAAGACTTCACCTGGTAGCCAAGTCACCGAGAGAAAAGAGTTCTTATAAATTACCCGGAGGGGAATGGGGGAGAAACATTCACTTACAGGGTTGGAGACTTAGAGTCAGAAGATACCTTTGAGAGTCTCTAGTCCTACACTTTCATTTCACGGATGAGGAAATTGAGTCCCAAACAAGGGAATTGATTTGCAAAAGGTAAAAAAAACAAAAACTACTGGGCAGCTACATGGCCCAGTAGAGTGCCAAGCATATGGAGTCAGGAAAACATCTTCTTGAGTTCAAATCTGTCCTCAGACACCTACTAGCTGTTAATCCTATTTAGCTTAGTTTCCTCATCTGTAAAATGAGCTGGAGAAGAAATGGGCAAATCGCTCCATTATCTTGGCCAAGAAAACCCCAAATGGGATTGAAATGACTGAACAACAAAAGAAAAGGTAATGAGTGGTAGAACTAGTAGGGTCAAACCCTTGTTTTCTGACTCCAGATCCAGAGTTCTCCCCCTCCTCAAAGAGAATTTGATCTAACCCTTCTGTTCTTGAAAAACAGCAAGATTCCTGTCTCTCCCATTAGACTGTGAGCTGTTCAAAGACGGGGACTGTCTTTTGCCTTTCTGTGTATCCCCAGCAATCGGCACAGCGTCTGGTATGTAGCAGGCACTAAATAAATACTTATTGACTAACTGACTCATATCCCACCTCTCAAGCATGGCTCAACAGTCCCTGGTTTCCACCCTGTCTTAAATGAAGTCTAAGATAGACTAGCAAAAAATTTACCCAGTGAAGCATTGTCTCAGTGCTAGGAGAGCACACACACAACTGGGTCACCCTACACCTCCACTCCGTAAGTTTTCCTTGGACTCTTCCCATACAGGTGTTGACAGACAGAAGCCAGATCATAACACAAGGTGAGATCATAACATAAGACGCTCTCAATTTATTTCTTTACTGATTTATATATTTATAAAGCACCTTTCAATCAAAGGGATCAGAGACAACATAGCACAAGGGAGAAGAACACCACATTTGGAGTCCACAGACTCCAGACCCACAAACTGGGTTCAAATATTGACTTCCACACTGAAGACTTTGTGACTTTGCATAAATCATTTAACCTCTTAGGGACTCAGTTTCTTTAACTGTAAAGTGAGGGGGTTGGATTAGATGATCTCTAAAGTCCTTTCCATTTCTAAATAGGTGATTCTAAAAATAATAGGAATTAACCCATGAAATCTCCTATCTTTGATGATATAGCTAGGTAGTGCAGTAGATGGAACATTTCCTAGAGTCAGGAAGACCTGTGTTCAAATCAGGCCTCTAATACTTACTAGCTGTGTGACCCTGGGCATGTCACTTAACTTCTGTTTGCCTCAGTTTGGCCCACCTATAACATGGGGGAACTAATAGTACCTACCTCCCAGGATTGTTGTGAGGATCAAACGAGATCATTACAAAGCACTTGACACATACCAAGTGCCATATAAAGGTTAGCTATCATTATTATCATTGTATATTCATATCATCATCAATTGATTAGAGCTGAAAGGGACTTTTATTTTACCAATGAAGTTCAAGTGATTTGCCCAAGGCTACACAGGTAGAAAGAAGCTGAACTGAGATTCAAATCCAGCTTTTCTTTCTCCAAATATAGTGCTCTGGACCAGGTTGCCAATAAATGTTTATTAAGCACCTACTGTGTTCCAAAGTGCTGAGCTAAGCAATAGGGATGCAAAGAAAGGCAAAAGACAATCCCTGCTCTCTAAGAGCTCTGGGTCTAATGGAGAAGATGACATGTGAGCAACTGTGTACCAACCAGATATAAGAGATGAAAGCTTAGGCCAGAGAGGTTAAGAAGCTTGCACATCAGTGAGGAGGCCCAGGAAAAGGACTCCAGGCTACTCAATCATATTATCCATTATTATCTCATATTTACTGTACTTTATTCCATGAAACAAGCAATTGAGAACCTTTTATTAATCCAAAGCACCCACTGCATGCCAGCCACTATACTAAGTGCTGGAGATACAAAGACAAAAAATAAATAAAAAGCTCCCTCAAGGAGCTTACAATCTATTAAGGAATGAGAATGCACAAAAATAAATATATACCAAAACTGTAAAAGATAAAAACAAGGTAAATTGTTGGGAAGGGGAGCACTAGCAGGTGGGCAATCAGGAAAGGTTTCATGAAGAAGGTAGCATTTAAACAGTCTGGGGGGGAAAAGTATTTTGGGGCAGCTAGGTGGCACAGTGGATAGAGTGCTAGCCCTGGAGAAAGGAGGGCCTAAGTTCAAACCAGCCTCAGACACTTACTAGCTATGTGACGCTGGGGAAGTCACTTAACCCCAATTTCCTCCCCCAAAAAAGAAAGTATTCTAATGGGTAGAGGTGAGACTAGAGTATATTGGAGGCATAGGAGAGAATGTGTACAAAGGCGAAAAGGTACATAGAACAGGTAAGTGGAATGCTGCATTGAAAAATAAGATATAGAAATCATCCTTCAAGAAATCTCAAGGAAAATTGCCCCGATATTTTAGAACCAGAGGGCAAAACAGAAATTGAAAGAATTCACCCATTGCCTCTTGAAAAAGATCCCAAAAAGAAAACTCCTAGGAATATTATAGCCAAATTCCAGAGTTCCCAGGTCAAGAAGAAAATATTACAAGCAGTCAGGAAGAAACAATTTGAGTATTGTGGAAACACAATCAAGATAACACAAGATCTAACAGCTTCTACATTAAGGGATTGAAGAGCTTGGAATATGATATTCCTGAGGTCAAAGAAACTAGGATTAAAACCAAGAATCACCAACCCAGCAAAACTGAGGATAATACTTCAGGGGTAAATATGGTCATCCAATGAAAAAGAGGACTTTCAAGCATTCTTGATAAAAAAAAAACAAACAGAGCTGAACAGAAAATTTGACTTTCAAATACAAGAAGCATGAGAAGGTAAACACGAAAAAGATATCATATGGAACTTATTAGTGTTGAATTATTTACATTCCTACATGGAAAAATGATAACTGTAACTCATGAGACTTTTCTCAGTATGAGGATAGTTGAAGGGAATATATACGTATATGTATATATAGAGATATATCTGTACATAGATATATATAGATATATGTATACATAGATATATATATGTATGTATAGGAGGGTATATGTGTGTATAAATATATATGAGTGTGCATATATATGTGTGTACATGTACACATAGATAGAGGGCACAGGATGACTTGAATATGCAGGGATGATATTTAAAAATTAAAATTAAGAGGTGAGAGAGGAATACATTTGGGAGTAGGAGAAAGGGAGAGATAGAATAGGGTAAATTATCTCACATAAAAGAGGCAAGAGAAAACTGTTACAATGGAGGGGAAGAGCAGGAAGGTGAAAGGGAATGGGTCAACGTTATTCTCATTGAATTAAGCTTAAGGAGGGAATAAGATAAACACTCATTTGGGTATCTTACCCTACAGGAAAGTAGGGGGGATGATAGAGGGGACAGCAGATTGGGGGAGAGAGCAGTTAGAAGCAAACACTTTTGAAAAGGGACAGGGTCAAAGAAGAAAATGGAATAAGTGTGAGGCAGGATAGGATGGAGGGAAATACAGTTAATCTTTCACAATATAACTACTATGGAAACATTTTGCGTAACTACACATGTACAACCTATATTGAATTGCATATCCTCCCAGTGGAAGTGGTGAGGAGGAAAGAAGGAAAAGAATCTGGAAATCAAAGTTTTAAAAACAAATGTTAAAAAAATTGTTTTTTACATGCAATTGGGAAATAAGATATACAGGCACTGGGGAATAGAAATCCATCTTGCCCTACTAGAAAGTTAGGGGGGGATGGAGGAGGATATAAGAAAGAACAGCTTGGGGGAAGGAGTATTCAGTAGGCTTGCTATCTTGGGGTGGGTGTAGGGGAAAGATGGGGAGAAAATTTGTAACTCAAAATCTTGTGGAAATGAATGTTGAAAACTAAAAATAAATAAATAAATTGAAAAAATTTTAAAAAAGAAAAATGCAAGAGATAGAGATATAAATATGTATGTATGTCAAATGAGGCTGAAAAGATAAGTTAGAGCCAAGTTATGAAGCTTTTCAAAAGTCAAACAGACCATTCTCCAGTAAATAAGAGGTCAAAGTATATGAACAAATAGTTCTCAAAAAAAGAATCCCAAAATATTCACAACCACATGAAAAGATGCCCCAAATCCTAATAATAAGAGAAATGCAAATCAAAACAACCCTGAAGTTTCACCCTACCCTCTGAAAATTGACAAAATGACCCCAAAATGGCAATAGTCAATGTTGAAGGAGTTGTGGAAAATAAGCAACTGGTGCATTGTTGGTGGAGCTGTGAATTGGTACAAGCCTTCTGGAAATAAATTTGGAATTATGCAAATAAAATGACTAAAATGTCCATATCCTTTAACCCAGAGATTCTCTTCCTGGGCTTATCCCTCAAAGAAGCTATTGATAAGGGCAGGGTGGAGTCCTCACATACATCAAAATATTTTTAACAACATTCGTTGTAATAGCAAAGAATTTGGAACAAAGTAGATGCTGGTTGATTGAGAAATCACCAAACTGTTACATACATGTGATGGAATATTATTGCACTATAAGAAAGGATGGCATGATGAATACAGAGAAATATGGAAAAATTTCCTTGAACTTATATAGAATGAAGTAAATAGAGCCAAGAAAACAACATACACAACAACTACAATGGAAATAGAAAGAACAACCACACATACAAAAGTCAAAAATGAATGTTGCAAAAGTATAAGCATAACTCCCAACTCAATGCCTCACCAAGGTAAGAGGTCCACAAGTGAAGCACATTGCACATGTTTTTAGACATTTTCATTGTATTGATAACTTGTGCTGATTTTTTCCTCTTTTTTTTTCTTTCTTTTGTCTTAAAAAAAACTATTTATCATATGGGATGACTCCCTTAAAGGGTCCAGTGAAAGTGAGGAAAACTATGATGATCTAAAAACCAAATGACATCAATAAAAGTTTATTTTTAAAAGGCAATAGAGAAATGCAAATCAAAACAACTCAGGTATCACATCACACCTATCAGATTGACTAATACGACAAAACAGAAAAATGATCAATGTTGGTGAAGGTATGGGGAAATGGGAGTACTAAGGCATTGTTGGTGGAGTTGAAAACTGATCCAACCATTCTGGAAAGCAATTTGGAACTATGCCCAAAGGGCTATAAAACTGTGCATACCCTTTGATCTAGGAATACCACTTCTAGGTCTGTGTCCCAAAGAGATCTTAAAAATGGAAAAACAACCCACATGTACCAAAACATTTATAACAACTCTTTTTGTGGTGGCCAAGAATTGGAAATTGAGGGGATGCTCATCAAATTGGGGAATTGCTGAACAAGTTGTGGTATATAAATGTAATAGAAGAGCAATACTATTGTGCTATGAGAAATGATGAGCAGGCAGACTTCAGAAAAAAAAACAGGAAAGATTTGTATGAACTGATGCAGAGTGATGTGAGCAGAACCAGGAGAACATTGCACATAATTACAGAAACATTGCCCAATGACGAACTTTGATAGACTTATCTCTTCTTAGTAATCCAAGACAATTCCAAAGGACTCAAGATAGAAAATGCTGTCCATAACCAGAAAAAGACCTATGGAATCTGAATGAAGACCAAAGTATACTATTTTCTCTCTCTTTTTTTGTTTTTGTTTTGTTTCTTCTTTCTCGTGGTTACTCCCATTGATTCTAATTCTTCTTTACAACATGACTAATGTGAAAATATGTTTAATATGAGTATATATGTAGAGTCTATATCAGATTGCTCACTATCTTGGGGAGGGGGCAGGAGTGGAAGGGGAGAAAATTTAAAATTCAAAATCTTTTAGAAGTGAATGTTGAAAACTAAAAATAAATTAATTTTTTTTAAAGGCAAGCAGAGGTTTTGATTCTTAAGACAACAGAGAGTCATTGGAACTTATTGAGTTATAGAGTAACATGGTTAAATCTGTACTTTGTGAAATTAGCTTTTGTACTTTTGTGAAGGGTGGAGGAAATCTTTGGCAGTGTGACTTAGCAATTACTAATATACAGGGAAAACAAATAAATCATTTTTTCTCTACCCCCACTTTGAAAGTCAAAAGCACCATCTTAACTCTGGCCTGTGAAAACTGTTTGAAATGTTTCACTTCACTTCATCACCAAGCCTGCACATCTTGTGTGGCTGTCTAAATCTGACATCTTAGAACTTGAAAAGCATCCCAAAGTTTACCTTCCTGCTCTTTTACAGAGTCAAAGCACGTGGAGGATTTCTCTTGCCTGTATTTTCAAAAGCTGAAAATTTAGATAACTTTTACTCACTCTTTCTACCTGCTTTTCCTCTTCTCATAAACAAACAATGTTTTAAGACTTGACAAGCTTTATGAGTAAAGAGCTAAGCCCAATTTTTCAAGGTTATATCATTCATTCACAAAAATTTATTAAGTACCTACAATATGGAAGGAATTTATCACTTTTCCCCTGGGCTAGTTCAACTGACCTCCCTAATGCTGGCTTTTCCCTCTTGCAGAAGCAGAATAGAGTACTTGAACTGGAATCAGAAAAAACAAAGGCTGTCTGATTGCAACTATCATTTTTTTCTCTTATTTTTTCCTTCTGGGCCCAAACAGAACAAATCTACTATCTCTCCTACGTGAAGCATTCAAGTACTTGAAAATGGATCTTCAAGATCCTTCTCTCCAGGAATCCAGTTGTGTCTGCCCCAAGCTGCCCCCATGAAGCTCCACCTAGTGGCCTTGAGACTCCTGGGAAATGGTGTAAGTAGACAGGTTTCACCACTGACAGCAAGGGCAAGACATTCCTCCTATCTTAATACCTGTTTCAGAGAAGAAAGCTTCTGGCTTGGGGGAGGGGGAAGGAGTCCGGAGTCCACACTATCAGGCTCAAATTCCTAGGATTTAGGCTCGTCATAGATTTAAAGCTGGAATCAACCTTAGTCCAGTCACTTCATTTTATAGATGAGACCTCAACTCCCTCATATTACAGATGAGGAAACTGAGTCTAGAGAGGCTAACTGACTGACCCAGGGTGGCAAAGCTAGTAAATGTCAGAGGCATAATTTAAACCTCAGTCTTTCTAATTCCTAGTCCAGACTCTAGCTGGCACACCATACTGCTTCTCAATTTGCTCAATTTAATTCAATCCAACAAATATTTATGAAAGTCTTATTTATAAGACCTTATGAAGATCTTATTTATGAAGGGACTTACTTATATGTGCTTAATAATAATGCACATGATACTTACTATTATACGACTTAACATAGTAATTACTTAATAACAGCACAAATAACTAACATTTATATAGGGGTTACAATGTGACATGGACTGTGTTAAGCACTTCACAAATATTAATTTATTAGATCCTGAGAGGCAACTTCTGTTATTATCCCCATTTTACAGATGAGAAAACTGAGACAAACAGAGGTTAAGACTCACCCAGGGTGACACAGCTATTAAGTATCTGAGGCTAGATCTGAACTCAGGTTTTCATGACTCCTGACCCAACACTATATGCTGTTTCCTAAAAGAGAATGCATGCTTTTTGAAGGCAAGAATGATTTCATTTCTATCTCATATCCATAACATGTAGCACAGTCCTATGTGAGTAGTAAGTATTTAATAAAAGTTGACAGATGGATGGATGAGTGGGTGGGAATGTGAGGGCAGATATTTGTCACACTGACTCCATGCATGGCCCTGGGAAACCTGCTGGGAATTTGAGATGAGAAGGCAGATACCAGCTTGGGGCTGCCAAACACATTGATAATAGCAAATTATTGGAAATAAACTAGTAGGAAATGGGTGCATAGTCCCCAGAGGGAAAAGGCCTGGGAATGTGGTAGAAGCTTTACAAGTCCCTGCCATAGGTTCTGTTGCAGATGAGGAGAAATCTTTGGTAAGTCTTTATATTTCAGTGTGTGTATGTGTGCATCTACTGCATATACTAATATTATTACTTCCAGATTCTGAGTCATTGGTCGCCAGTCCCACCTCTCTAACTCCAGCCTGACACTCAGCACTTCCCAGACTTCACAGCACCTGCAGTATGAGACTGCCCCACACACCATCACCACACCCACTACACCCACCTGTGCCTGCTGGCAAAGCACCTGGGATCAGTGTGGTACAGAGAGGCAATATTTTACAATGAGAAGCGACTCCTCCAAAGTCAGAGGATCTGGGTTCAAATTACAACTTCATTACCTACGTGACTTGGGGCAAATTACTTCACTTATCTATGCTTGGGTTTTCTCATCTGTTTTTAAAAGGGAGGAGGGAAGGGTGGTGGTGGTTGATAATGTGATGTCTCTTCTTCATCTAAATCAATGATCCTCTGACCATACATAGGTTATCATTTCCATGATTTCCAAGGCTGTGAAGTGAAGGAAAATGTATGAGTTAAGTTTTTATAAAGAAAAATGAAGGCAATTTGTCTGTCCTTGGCCCACTCAACTTGTAGAGGGAATGAATAGTACCCACCACTTTCCCTACAGCAAAACTATTATGACTAGTGTTGCCGATAAAATTATATAATGCCTTTCTCTGCTCAGTAGAGAGGTAGAAGACCTCTGGGGCAGAAGATTTTAACTGGGTTGTTTTTTTGTTTGTTTTGCTATGATGGAAGATTCAGTTTCAAGGGGAAAAGAAGAAGGAGGAAGGATTTCCAGAAATGACTATGGTGGAAGAGCAAAATGCATCAATAATACTTTTTTTTAAAGAAAGAATTTCTTTCCCTATGTCTGTGAATTACAAATGATGAATATCATAAAGGATCAGTGACATTGTTGGGGAGGAGTGGAAACTCTCTCCATATCTTATTGCCAATCAAAGCACATCAATGATATAGTAGGATAATAGAATTTGATCTGGAAGAGAACTTAGAAATCATTTCTTCCAATCTTTTACTTAATAGTTGAAGAAATTAAGGCCCAGAATAATTGATTTAGTCAAAGTCACACAATTAGCAGGGCCAAGACACCAATTCAGGTCCTCTAACCTCTGGCTCCAAGGCTCCAAGCCCCTACCTTATACTGGCTCTAAAATAGCAAATATTAACTTTGAAAAGGCAGATCATTATGAAGAAATTCATAGTTGTTCAGTATTTGAGTCACATCCATCTCTTCCTGACCCCATTTGGGTTTTATTTGCAAAGATACTGGAGTTACTGCCATTTCCTTCTTTGATTCCTTTTACAGAGGAGGAACGGAGGCAAACAGAGTTAAGTGAATTGCTCAGGGTTACACAGATAGTAAATGTCTGAAAGCAGATTTGAACTCAGGAAGATGAGTCTTCCTGACTCCAGATTCAGCACTTTATCAACTGTGTTACCTCACTGCTCCTTTATCACTAAAAAATACTTGATCTCCATAACTCCATAAGTTGTTTTCCATAACTAGGTCAATTAAATTCAACAAACCTTTATTAAGTAGTTCTTACGTGCAAGATACAGGTTAGAAGCTAAAAGTAAAAAGACAAAATGAAAAATGGTCCCTCCCCTCAAGGACTAGGGTCTACTTCCATCCATCTTTCCATCTACAACTAAAGCTTTCGTTCTTTTTTTTTT
>CM053580.1:402774447-402790276 GCA_028627135.1 Pseudochirops cupreus | reverse complement strand
TAATTTACCTATAAATCATCTTTATCAGTGGTTTTTCCCCCACACTTTTGGATTCATCAATTTCATTTCCTGAGATTAGATTAATACCTCTATTTAATGTTCTATTAATTTGGATATTTTCTGATTTTGTACATAATTCTCCATTTATTTTAAATTCCCAATTTTGTTGGCATATAATTGTGTATAGTAGGTCTTCATAAGAAATTGTATTTTTTATCTTTTATGAATTTACCATGTTTTTTCATTATTTCGGCAATTTGGTTTCTGTCTCCTTTTTATGTTAGATAAAAGTTTGTCAATTTTGTTCATTCCCCCCCCCAAAGAATTAGCTTTTAAATTTGATTCATTACTATAGACTTTTTGTTTTCCTTCTTTTTGTTATCTAATTTTCAAAATTTTCTCTTTTGTATGTTTTTCGTTTTAGTTAATTTTCTAATTATTAAAATGGCATGTTCAGTAATTAATCCTCTCTTTTCCTATATATTTTTTCAGAGATTTAATTTTACCTCTAAAGGTTGCTTTAATAGAAACCAAGGAATTTCAGGTTTATTTCATGCTTAACATTTGCTTTCAAATAATTATTCATTGTCTTCTATGGTATGTTCTTTGATCAAATCATTATTCTAGATGTCATCATTAAGGTCCATTTATTTCCATCATCATTTGCTGGTGTTTCCTTCATTAATTACTATTTTTAGTGCACTCTGGTCTATAAAGCAGATTTTTAGTATTTCCCTTTTTTGCATTAATTTGTTCAAGTATATGACCTATTTTTGTAAAGGTACTTCATGGTGCTAATAAATACATACATATATGTCCTATATTCTTTAATATTCTCATTAAAAACTTAAGCCTTTCAGCTCTACATTTTCCAGCAGTTCATTCAGTTCTTTATTTACATTTCTGTTAAATTTATCCAGCTCTCAAGGTGGAGCATTAAAACCTCTTGAAACAATTACATTATTTTGTATAGCTTTTTTTTGTAATTCAGCTAATATTTTTTTTAATAATTGGAGATCCTATAATACTTGATGCATGTAAGTACAGTCTTTATATTTGTTAAATGATGATAATTTTTAAGCATAATATAGTATTTCTATTCATTTCTTTTAATATTGAGAACTTTTATTTTTGCTTTTTCTGGTAGCACAAGTGTAACTCCTATTTTTTATACATTTAATATAATGCAAATTTTATTCCAGTCTCTCATTTTCATTCTTCATGTGTCTGTATTTAGATACATTTCTTGCATTCACTAAGTTATTGGATTTTATTTTCTTATCTGTCCTGTTACTCTCATTAGATTGAATTGTTTAATCAGTTTATATTTAAAGTAGTTACTTTTAGGGTTGTATTTTTCTCCACTTAAAATAATTATCTCCTTTTTCCTTTAAATCAAGACATTGATTCTGCAATAAACTTCGTTTGCCCAATTTTGATGCTATTCCATTTTCATAGGCTTCTCTACCTCCTCCCCATTTCATTTGATTGTCTTATGCCAAGCTCTTTTAGTTTATTTAAATCATTTAGTACTCCTTATTTTTCTCCTTATTTTCTTTCTTCTATAATTTGGATTTGTCTCTAGCCCCAGGTCTGTTATCTTTGACCATCCCTTGCCCCAGGGTTCTCTGCTACCCAGAAGAGGTTAAACAAATTCTCCTGCCATCAGGTCAAGACCAGACTGATTGTGTTGTCATTTTAGATGCCCAGGGACTAGTCCTCCAGTTCCATTTAACAACTTAAGACCATATTAGCTTTAACAAAGGATTATTTATTTTAAAGATATAGCAAAAACAAAAATGTAAACTCCCAAATACCTTCAAGGCATAATCTCCACCTATGCCACTTCAGTCTCAGAGGAGAGGAAGATAGAATTAGGTTTACAATTTAACTCAGTTACTACATAGAATTGGTTCTAGCATATTCAAGTCCACTGGTCTATCATCCTCGCTTATCAGGACTTACCTGGTAGGCATGCTGCAAAATATAGCTTTGGATTCCTGAATTCCCAGATCTCAATAGCTCAGGCCATTGAATCAAAGATTCCTCTTCCTTCAACTACAACTGAAAATGAAAGAGAAAATAGGGCAAAGTCCCAAGCTTATTTCTTGAGGCCATATGGCCCAATGATAAGGGAGAGGATCCTTTTAGCACAGGGTGTCACTTGTAATGAGTAAAGAAATACTTTGTCCTTAGACTCCAACACAGGGGCAGGGAAAGGCAGGTAGCTTTAAATATATGGATTATTCTGATGATGTAGCCAATGGAAAGGGGCTGCTTTCCAACCACACTAGTAGGCTAATTATAATGTTAACGGAATATAAGATCTTCACCACCCATTAATAGGCCTCATGTGGAGCCCATTAAAGAGAAGCTTCCTTAGGGGAAGTTTGCATGTAGGAAGACTTTCACACCTTTTGCTAATTTCTAATTAGGCACTGAGTCAAGGAGGTTGTGATGTCTTCTTGCTCTGAGAAGTGTATATATACTCTGAGTTGGTATTGTGCTTTGGGGGCTCACTTATGAGAAGGATCTTGTGACTCCTTGGTCAAGATTCTGAGTGGCCATATATTCAGAGCTCCCCAGTTGCTCAGATGTAAAGGCTCTCTCAAACCAGGAATTTATGTAAAGTGTGTTGTTAATTCAAGCAGTTACAGCCCTGTCTGTTTGTCTTTATTTCTCTGCTTGTATTTTCTCGTTTGCATTTTCTCTGAAGTTCAGGGTGCTGACTTTTCCCCTGAAATAATGAACGTAATTAAAAAGATTGTTGACCCCTTGAACAGCTGTCTTTCCTAGTAAAGCAGATCTAAGAACCTGTGCTAGCAGCCATCCTGGATATGCCATTGTGGTTACTGTTACACCAATACAGAATGTCTATACATGTGCCAGTTCTCCTTTCAACCAGAAGCAGGTCCTCTACTATCTTCCCTAAGTGCAACTCCACCTTAGGTGATATGGGCAAGTGCCAAACTCCACTACATTTCCTTCCTACCTTCTTTTTCCCCTCCCTCTCTCACTCCCTTCTTTGTTTCCTTTCTTTCTTTGTCTTTTCCTTCTCCTCTCCTTCCTCCTCCTCCTCCTTTTTCTTCCCCATCCTTCTTTATTTCAATTCATTTATCTGTTTCTCCTATTTTTGCACCTTCTCTTTCCCCATATATTTAAGCAAGCAATTGAAATTTTCTCCTGCCCTCCAGACCATATTTATAGTCATTTTCTTTTCCTGAATAATTTCCCAAGAAGTCTTCTGTTGCTTTCTTCTCATTATTTTTCTTTCTTTCCAGTCTAACCTAAATTTTCTTTTCTGATTCTTTGGCAAAGGCCTTTTTTGTTGTCTCTGTGATTGTTAGAGAGATAAAGCTTTTGAAGTATTGGGTTTTAGCTCTTTATTCTATCCTATGTTTCTTTTTTTTACCTTGCTAGATTTTATATTGTCTTCCCTTTTTTCTACTGTACCTTGCTCTTAGAAATAATCAGAGCAGGAGGAAAGCAAAGTCACAATGAAGCCACATTGTGAGATAGGAATCACTTTGTTTTCCAAGTTCTGAGGCCTAATCCTTTTTCTCTTGGCCTTACTATGATCAATTTTGAATCCTAAGGCCATATTATCATCCAGCCAATCAATCAATAAGCATTTATTAAGCATCTACTGTGTTTAGAGTACATACTAAGTTCTGGGAATACAGAGACACAATCTAAACAGTTCCTTCCAACAAGAAGCTTAAATTCTAACATAAGAAGAAGAAGCCAATATTTACATATGTTATTATATACCCCCCTACCACTCTGGATGCTGACTGCTCTTAAAAATTCTTACATTAGGTCTCTTGGTGTAGGGTCTTCTCTAAGAAGATACAAACCTTTCTCAGAGAAAGTGGTTTCCTAATGTGCCAATTCTCCTAGATGCAACCTGTTAAAAGATCTTTGTCTCTTAGTGGAAACATATACATCCTTTCCCATTAGAACGTTCTTTGGTGGCTATCTTTCCTTCCTCTCTCTGTTTCTGCCTCTGTCTCTCTCTGTCTCTCTGTTTCTGTCTCTCTCTGTCTCTTCTCTGTCTCTGTCTCTGTCTGGGTCTCTGTGTCTGTCTCTGTCTCTGTCTGGGTGTCTGTCTCTGTCTGTGTGTCTGTCTCTCTCTCTCTCTTTATCTCTGTATCTCTGTTTCTATTCCACTGCACCCCCCTTCTCCTCCTCCTCTCTGTCTCTGTCTTGTACCTTGTCTTGTCTGTCTCTATCTCTGTACCATTTGGGGAGTTTCTTTCTATTGTTCCACAATCTCTCAACAGTCCACAGGGTTCTCTCTTTCATTAGGTAACATTTATTCATTTTCCTTTATATTATAACACTTATTTAAAGTGTTTCGTTTTCTCTTTAAAGTTTTATTTGTTCTCTCTTCTATCATTATGATCCTCCCTTGTGGTTTATCTACTTGTTAGCTGATTTTTTCCAGGTTTCCACTCACTTTTGGGAATCCTTTTCATTCTCAGGTCCCTCTCCCTTCCTAGGAAGGACTGCCTAGGACTGGGCAATTGAGCAGCCTCAGTTTTCTCATAGGGAAGAACACGGAGGTTGGCTGGTCAGGTTGTCTTGCATGATTAAAATCTCTAAGAGTAGAGTGCTCAGCCTAACTGGTTTTCTAGTCCTTTTTCTCTCAGGTCCCATCATTCCCCTCTAGTCTGTGACTGAATCTTTCACCAGTCTTCCACCCTACCTAAATCCTTCTACTTTTCTTCTCATCTAATTTCTATTCCTCTCCGCCTTTTTTTCCTCATGTGTCAGGGTAGAATCAGTGTATACCACCTCCTGTAGGGAATGGGAATAGACACTGGTCTTTTGTTGTTGTTCAGTTGATAAATTGTATCTGACTCTTCATGATCCCATTCGGGGCTTTCTTGGCAAAGAGGTTGGTTAGGTGGCGTCACTGCCAAGGGAGGAGAATCCTTATACCCAGATCTCGAGTCAGAAGTATGTAAGCTTTTTTGTACTCACAGACAGAACAGGGTTGTCAGTTGTGGGCAGGGATGAGTAATGAGAGTTGTAAGTTCTCTCATTCTTGACATTTTTACTTTGTAAGGGCATTTTGTCTTTTTATCTTGAGGATTCAGCTATAATTACTCTCTATTTGGTACATAATTCCTTTTTTCCCCAAGGTTTTGGGGATGGAGAAACTTACAGAGAGCCTCTATTTGGCCATCTTGCTGGTCATGTTGCCATTGACTTTTTTGTACAACTTTCCTGAGTATAAATTCTTTTCCATTACATAGGCTTTAGTTTTCTCATGGGAAGAAAACATGCATTACTACTTTTAATGAACAGCTGTTTTTCCAAAAATTCCCTTCTAAGATGGTGCTGGCTACAGAGTAGGTATTCACTAAATACTTGCTTTCCTAAATTAAGCTGAAATGGCTGTTTGGTATCATATAGACAAGGCTCTTCATAACTAAGTAAACTAACCAGAGGTTTTGGCATCTATCATATGCTACAACCTTAGATAAATCCACCCAATTGTGACCTGATAAAGAACAGAAGCTTTTTCTGATATGTAGCTTAATGAAAACTAGAGACAGGCTGAAAAATTGGGACAATGAAACTCCAAAGGGGCATAATTGTATCTGTATGACTGGTGGGCTCCATCCAATATCTTCTGTTCTTAACTCAATAAAGACACAATATTTATGTTAACACCAGTGTGTGATAAGAGTCTGGATATACCTGGAGGGTAATAAACCATCAACTTAATATCTATGCCAGATCTCAACAAGACCTGTTTATCAACATAATCATACATTAGCATGTCTGAGGAAGGCTGTTGATACAATTCCATGACATAAATCATAATAATTATGTCTAATGCTGGGAATATAACATATATATTCTACTACATGGGTATTAACTAAACAATTAATGGACTGTAACGGCCAGGGTTGTTCAGTTATATCCAACTCTTTGTGACCTCGTTTGGGGTTTTCTTGGCAAGGATACTGGGGTGGTTTGTCATTTCTTTCCCTAGTTCATTTTACAGATGAGGAAACAGAGGCAGACAGGGTTAATTGACTTGCTCAGGGTCACACAACTAGTAAGTGTCTGAGGGTAGATTGGAACTCATAAAGATAAGTCTTCTAAGCTCTAGGCTCAGCACATTGTCTACATCACCACCTAGCTGCCCAAGGTAATACTATGCTTTAGCAATAGGTTCAAGGGTAGAAAACACAGCTAAGACTGTTCCCTGGACATTAACTCTGCAGGCTCCACCCACATTGAGATCTTAATTACAGAAAAGAGTATAATTTATCATGGTCCATGGTCCATAGGCACAATTGTCTATTTGTCAAACTAACCTATCTTTCATGAGATTTGAGGAAAAATGGGTGGGAGAGTGTGATAATGAATAGTCAGGCAAAACTCCAGAGAGTTTTTGACAGCTCCACTGTGGGGATCTGGTGTTCCATCCCCATTGACAGAGGTTAGCTAGCAATAGAATACTGGACTTGGAATCAGGAAGATCTATGTTCAAATTTGTCCTTAGATACGTACTAGTTATGTGACCTTAGGCAAGTCACTTAATCTCTGTTTGCCTCAGTTTCTTCAACTGTACAATAGGGATAATAGCACCTGCTTTGCAGGGTTCTTGTGAGGAAAGAGCATGGTGCCTGACACATAGTAGTCACTATATAAATACTTATTTCCTTCTCCTTATTCCTTTCCTCAATATTTCTCCCATGTGGTTGTGGCTATATAACCCTTTGGGGAGGCAGTCACAATCTTTAGTCTATTTTCCTGAGGATGCCTACATGGTTCCTATGGTCAGGTCCTGTGCTGCTTGGTAGCTTAAATTTAAAGTAGATTAAAGAGGGAAATCGAAGTGATGATGACATATTCTAACCATTCAGCCTAGAGCTATATACCTGATTTTTCTTCTTTTTTTTAATTTTAATTGATTTATTTACTTCTGATTTTTCTATAATGAAAATCCATCACCTTATCTCTCATTTCAGGTATCCAGAAGTGGGTACCATGTTATTTGGAGGGGTGTGGGTAGAGAGATGCCTGGATCTGCGATTTCATCAGTGTGGTGAACACTCAGTGTAAGAATTATTTCCACCAATACAAGTTATCAATTATTGATATCCTGTATTCTAAAAGAATAGAACAGGGGCACTGATAGTATGAAAGACTGATCTCTGGTCACCCAGCTATTATGTGGCAGGGCAGCACTTGAAATCAGGTCTTCTTTACTCCAAAGTTAGCCTTTCATCCACTATAACATGTTGCCTCTCATTCATACCCTGACAATATGGGTGAAAGAGGCCCAACAACCAATACACACACACACATACATACATTCATATACATATATGTGTATGTGTATATATGTGTGTATATATATGTATATATGTATATATATGTATGTGTATGTGTGTGTGTGTATATATATATATATATATATATATATATATACACCTTAGAGATATTGTGGGTTCAGTTCCAGACCACCACAATAAAGCTAATATTGTGATAAAGTGAATATCACAATAGAGTTACATGAATTTTGGGGTTTTCAATGCTTATAGAAGTTGTGTTTATACTACGTCACAGTCTGTGAAGTGTACAATAGTATTATGTCTAAAAAAACAATGTATATACCTTAATTTAAAAATGCGTTAATGCTAAAAAATGCTCAACATCATCTTAGCCATTGGCAAATTGTAATCTTTTTGCTGGTGGAGGGTCTTCCCTCAATGTTTATGGCTGCTAACTGACCAGGATGGTGATTGCTGAAGGTTGATGTGGCTGTGGCACTTTCTTAAAATAAGATACAATGAAGTTTGCCACACTGATTGACTCTTCCTTTCACAAAAGATTTCTCTGTAGTATGTGATACTATGTGGTAGTATTGTACCCACAATAGAACTTTTTCGAAATTAGAATCAGTCCTCTCAAACCCTGCTACTGCTTTGTGCACAAAGTTTATATAACATTCTTCAATACTGATGTGTCTCAGGGAATGGGAGGCCTGAGTTGTGGGAGAGAGACAGGGGCAGCTGGTCAGTGGAGCAGTTAGAACATGCACCATTTTTTAAGTTCACTCTGTTACATGGGTGAGGTTCATGGTGCCCCAAACCAATTACAATAGTAACATTAAACAACACTGATCACAGATCATCATAACAGATATAATATAAATTAAAAAGTTTCAAATATTGTGAGAATTGTCAAAATGTGACAGAGAGACACAATGTGAACATGTGCTGCTGGAAAAATGGCTTGGCCAGACTCACTCAATGTAGGGTTGCCACAAACCTTCAATTTGCTTTTAAAAAAAAAATACGGCCTATATCTGCTTGAGACATGATGGAAGTACACACTTTTAGTTATTATACCATTTAAGGACATTTCTTTACAAAATTGACCAATAAGAAAACTAATTTTTTGTTGTTGTGGCTTTTTGTAGGAGGGAAGGCAGGGCAATTGGGGTTAAGTGACTTGTCCAAGGTTGCATGGCTAGTAAGTGTTAAGTGTCTGAGGCTGGATTTGAACTCAGATCTTCTTGACTCTAGGGCTGGTACTCTAATTCACTGTGCCACCTAGCAGCCCCTAAGATAGCTAATTTTTTAGTCAGGAAGTAGCAATAATTTAGAAACAACACTATCTTACTTTACCCATACTTTTATTGAAAAAATGTTTTACTTTATATTGTTTTAGAAGATAATATTAAAGGAAATCACACTGGGAAATCCCACAGTTGCATGCATTGGTCCAAATTACTTTGATGACTGCAATTTTCTCAGAAGTGTCCACAATTAAAATATAGTAAGGTTAACAGACATATTGACTAATTCACATGTGATATCTCATTTCTACCATTACTCAACTGTTTTCCAGATAACTCTAGTCAGCTACCTATGGAGGACCCTGGCACTGATATATACCACACACCCTTAGGGACCTATTCTCTCCCTAATACATATGTATAATTCCCACTAACTTCATTAATACCAACCTGGATATCAGTAAGAGGCTAGACAGACTGGATAGCAATGATTATGTGCTACTGTGCATGAGTAACTCTTCCCATAATCACTCTGGTCGTTATTTTCCTAGTGAATTAAGGCTATGTCTTACTCATCTTTTGTTTCTTCCAAAACAACTGGCAGAGACATGTGCTAACTAGTACCCATTTCTCGAGCTGGAAGAAATCATCTCTCAGGAAGTAATTTTAAGAAGTCTTTCCACTATCTATTCTACAAATAGGCATGTTCATTTTCCTCCAAGAGCTTTTTTAAATACTAAAGGTGTCCTCGAATTGCCAGAGAAATGCAAGAAAGTTCGTTTCCTCCATCTGACAAAGCTTCTGGGGCCATGAATCACTCTGCTAGAAGAGTGGAGTGGGCTCTCTTTACCATTTCACCCTGCCCCGCCCCCTGCCCACCCACTGAGACCTCAATGGAAGCCAAAAGAAGGAGAAATGGACTTTTGTACGCCTGTCCTGTGGACGTATCTTATCTACTGTTGTTTTCACAATGAAGTTAGCTCTAGTAAAAGGATGTAAGCATAGCAGGGTGTTTTGGGTATTCGAAGAATTGTTTGTTCCTCACTAAAAGGCCTTCTTTTATTAGTGTTGTCTATAATCACCTACTCATGGAGAGAGTTCCTGAAGTAACTTTTAGTAAGAAGATCTCATATCATCAAAGACCAGAATATAGAGCTCAAAATAAAGTTGAAATGCTTTCTGGAAATGAAAGAGCACCAGACTTGGACCTCAGAGGTCTTGACCTTAATACCCAGTATTGCCAGGGCTGTTAGGTGATGCAGCACATAGAGAGCAGGGCCTAGAATTAGGAAGACTTGAGTTCATAGCCTGCCTCAGAAAATTATTAGTGGTGTTACCCTGGGCAAGTCACTTCACCCTGTTTGTCTCAGTTTCCTCATCTGTAAAATGAGCTAGAAAAGGAAATGACAAACCACTCCAGTATCTTTGCCAAGAAAACCAAAAGTGGGATCTCGAAGAGTTGGACACAACTGAAATATATGAACAACAACAACAACTACACAATCTGACTTATACTTCCTTTGGAACCCTAGGTAAACAACGAATCTTTCTAGGCATCAGTTTCCTCTTTCGTAAAATGGGAGGTCAGACTATATGATCTCTAACATTTCTCCCTGATCCAGCTTTGTAATTCTGTGAATTTCAGTGGAAAAATAAGATTTGTACCTTTCTTTGAAGAGAGGCTCAGAAGAATCTTGACATCCACAAACCATTTAAAGCAACTCTCAAGATCACCAAACCAGTGATATGTTGGTAAATGTTTAACAATTGGCTTTCTTGGGGAAGGGGGGAGGGGGGAGAGAAGAATATATCTCACTTTGGAGATTAATCTACATTATTAAAATTTTTTCCATCACTTTCTTAAGTCTAGACAGCCAACAAAATAATAAATCAAGCCCTGATTTGTAGTTTTGGACATTCTGCAGTGGTTCTCAACCTGTGGGTCATGACCCCTTTGGGGGTCAAACGACCTTTCACAGGGGTCGCCTAAGACCATCAGAAAACACATATTTCTGATGGTCTTAGGAACCAAGACACGGCTCCTGTATCCACCTCCAGGCAGGTCCGTCCACATGCAGATACACCCACATACCAGTATTAAAGGGTCGCGGCACTAGGAAGGTTGAGAACCACTGTTCTAGAGGCATGCTCACACTGAAAATTTAACAACCATTTCTCACAAGCCGGTATGAGCTGGTTCCAGCATACAACTGCCTCCAACCTTTCTCCCTCTTTCTAATGTTATGGGGATGATGTTTCAAGTAAGCAGTTTAATGAACCTAGTAGATTGTATTTTCTCTGTATTTATATTTCCAAAATGGAAACCAGTGTCTGGAATATTGTTGTTGTATAGTCTTTCTGTCACGTATGAACTCACAAAGATGAGTCTTCCTAACTCCAGGCCTGGCACTCTATTCACTGTGCCACCTAGCTGCCCTACTTCTGTAGCATATGAAGGTTAGCAAAGATATTTACCCGCCACAAACAACCTAATGACATAGAAAGTATGCCTAGTATACAAAAAGTCTCTGTGTGGAGAGTCCTAAGAAAAAGATAAATTTCCAGCTTTGGAATTTATAGATACTGGGTATCAAATTCTAGATCTTTATCTGTCCTCAGACTTCCAGGACATGAGAATCCATGCAGATGTTGCTTTTGCCCTTAGGACCTCCAAGTGCTACACAGAAATGCTCCTGGACTCAGTCTCCCAAATCCATGCTTGTAGGAGGTCATAAATATTCACTAGAGAGAAGAGGAATCGAGGAAACAAATTAGAATTCTGGTCCTCTGGCCAACTGGTGCTCCAGAGGGAAATTTTGCACCACACCCTAAAAACTCATCAGTGGGAAAGGAAATAAGCAGATTCCTAGGTTCTCTAAAGTTTTGCCTTGGGCTCTTCAAAGTCTGAAAGTGATTTTCACTGATAAGGGCAGCGGGTCTTGGGCACATGTCTTGATGTCTTGATGTTGGACAAATCCCCTTTCTTTCCTGCTGAAGCACTGGGGAGGAGTTGGAGAAAGAGCCGCTCCATTGTTTTCCCCCTTAAAGATTTGGCCAAGGGATTGTTTGTATTGCTCATTTATCTCCCCCTTTGGCCCACACAGAACTCTGTCTAGCCTCCTAAGTTTCCTAAGTTCCTGGTGAAGCATTTAGCGGGAGCCCATGCAGGAAGTGAGGCCATGCTTTTTTTGGCAGTTGAGGTCTGCCTTTCTCCTGGGGTAGTGGCTGAAGTTTATCAGTAAGTTTAGCCTTTGCTCTCTGAGAGACCAACCGTTATCTCAACTCCTCTTTGAAAAAATAATAAAAATGATTATGTTTGGAAAACGTACTAGCAAGTAAGGATAATAACAAAAGATGGAAAACCCTGGTACTCACATCTCCATGCCCTCCACTGCATGTGGGTTCACTCCTCAGTAACAGTATAAACAAGAAGGCCAATGGTGGTGGTAGGTCATTACGTGCAACTTCCTTTCCTTTTGTGCATGAGCTCAAATGATTTTGGGGGGTAAATGAAAATGACAATCAGGGGAGAGGTTGTATTTCCCAAATGGAAGCTGATGAAATATACCAGTGGGTACAAGGAACTCCTGGGTCCTGTTGACCAGGATTGCATTGAAAAAGCAACAGCTCTGCGCTGGAACCAAGGTCAGACCTGGTCAGAGACACAGCCTCTGATCTAAAATCTCAGTGTTCTATCCCCTCTGGTGCTTACACTCTGGTGCCAAGCAAGCATGTAAGCAAATGCACATTCCTTGTGATGGAAGTATGTAAAGACTGAATCACTGCTGGTTCTAATGCCTCCCTCTCCTAAGCTCTGCTTATCAAAATCCTACCCATTAAAAGAATCACACTAAAATATTGTTGGTAGAGAACTGTGAATTGGTCCAGTTATTCTAGAAAACAATTTGGAGCTATGCCCCCAAAAGTTATTAACCTGTATATATCCTTTGATATATACTAGGACTACTCTCCAAAGAGCTTGAAGAAAGGAAAAGGACCCATGGGTACAAAACTATTTATAGCCACTCTTTTCTTAGTAGCCTAAAATCAGACACCAAAGTGGTACCCGCTTATTAAAGAACGCTTGAACAAAATAAAATGGTAGCTGAGAAATGTACTGGAATACTATAGTGCCGTAAGAAATGATGGAATGGATAGTTTCACAGGAAGCCAGGAAGATCTCTGTGAACTGATGCAAGTAAAGTGAGCAAAATTAAAATACTTTCTGTAGAAACAACAACATTATAGACAAAAATAACTCTGAAAAACTTTAGAGATCTGATTAATGCAATGATGAAATGCCATTCACCTCCAAACTGAGAGGTAATGGACTTAAAATGCAAAATGAGATGTATGTTTTTGGACATGGGCAGCATAGGAATTTGTTTTGCTAGACTACATGTGTTTGTTGTGCAGTTTTCAAAAAAATATTTATTAGCGAAGGGGCATGGAGAGAAATGTTTGTTTAAAAAAAAGATGCTTGTGCTATCAAAATCTGGAAAATCAGAAGCAGCTGGACATGACTGAAAACAACTGAACATCATCATCATTAATACCAGGGCCCCTAATTGTGGGTATAGCTCAAAGCTTTATCCTGGGTCCTCTCTGTACTCTCCCTTGGTGGCTTCATGGATTTAATGGGAGAGGGAAGGAGCAGGCATTTACTAAGACTGTATTTTATTCCTGGCATTGTACTAAGGGCTTTACAAATATTATTTTGATTCTCACTACAACCTTGGGGGGGTCAATGCAATTAGTATCCCCATTTTATAGTTGAGGAAACTAAGGCAGACAAAAGTTAAATGACTTGCTATGCAATAAGAGAAGAAAAGGAAATCAAAGGAATCAAATTAGGCAAAGAAGAGACTAAGCTGTCACTCTTTGCAGATGATATGATGATATACTTAGAGAATCCTAGAGAATCAGGTAAAAAAAAACCACTTGAGATAATAAATTTGGCGAAGTTGCAGGATATAAAATAAATCCACATAAATCCTTGGCATTCCTATATATCTCTAATGAAATCCAACAGCAAGACATAGAAAGAGAAATTCCATTTAAAGTTACTGTAAACATTATAAAATATTTGGGAATCTACCTGCCAAAACAGATGCAGGACTTATATGAACACAAATACAAAACACTTGTCACACAAATAAAGTCAGATCTAACTCATTGGAAAACTATCAATTGCTGATGTCTGGGTCAAGCTAATATAATAAAAATAACAATCTTACTAAAATTAAATTACGTGTTTAGTGCCATACCAATCAATCTTATAAAAAATTACTTTGTAGAGCAAGAAAAAATAGTAGCAAAATTCATTTGGAAGAACAAAAGGTCCAGAATATCAAGGCAATTAATGAATAGAAATGCTAAGGAAGGTGGCCTAGCCATACCAGATTTTAATCTGTATTATAAAGCAGCAGTCATCAAAACTACTTGGTACTGGCTGAGGAATAGAGCAGTGCATCAGTGGAATAGATTGGGTACACGAGACTCAGTACCCAATGACTATAGTAATCCACTGTTTGATAAACCCAAAGACTCCAGTTTTTGGAATAAGAACGCACTATTTGACAAAAACTGCTGGGAAAACTGGAACATAGTATGGCAGAAATTGGGCATAGACCAATATCTAACAACATATACCAAAATAAAGTTGAAACGAGTACATGATCTAGGTATAAAAGCTGATACTGTAAGCAATCTGGGAGAGCAAGGGATAGTCAGATGTATGGAAAGGGGAGACTTCATGATAAAACAAGAGTTGGAGAGCATTAAAAAATGCAAAATAGATAATTTTGATTATATTAAATTGAAAAGCTTCTGTACAAACAAAGCCAATGTTACCAAGATCAAAAGGGAAGTGGAAAATTGGGAAAGAATGTTTTTACAACCAGTGTATCTGATAAAGGCCTCATTTCTAAAATACACAAAGAACTGAGTCAAATCTATAAGAATATAAGCCACTCCCCAACTGATAAATGCTCAAAGGATATGAACAGGCAGTTTTCAGAAGATGAAATTAAAGATATCTATGAGCATATGAAAAAATGTTCCAAATCACTAGTGATTAGAGAAATGCAAATCAAAACAACTCTGAGGTACCACATCTCACTGGCCAGACTCATTAAGATGACAAAACAGGAAAATGATAAATGCTGGAGAGGATGTGGAAAAATTGGAACACTAATGCATTGTTGGTGGAGCTGTGAACTGATCCAGCCATTCTGGAGAGCAATCTGGAACCATGCCCAAAGGGCTATAAATAAATGCATACCGGGGGGGGCAGAGCCAAGATGGTGGTGTAAGAGCAGCAAGGTACCACAGCTCCCACATAGCCACCTAAAATACCCATAAAATATGACTCTAAACAGATTTTAGGGCTCTAAAACTCACACAAATACACCTCCCTCTGAAGGCAGCTCAGCTTGAAGGGATCATCTTAGCGCTGGGAGCAGAAATCAGCCCAGCCTGAAATCGCAACTTGGTCCTAGGGCAGCCAGGACGAGCCGCAGCTGGAGCTTCCGGAAAGTGGATCTGCAGTAGCTGTGGCAGTTTCCAGAATTATCAAGCCATAAGAAACAAGGACTAAGGGAAAGGTCAGTGCTACTCAGCCAAACTTGGGGGAGAAAAGCGGTCTGGCCAAACTGCCTTTAGGGCAAGGAAGTGGCAAAAAAGGCGGCCCTGCAGCCGCCTCCACATGGCTGCTTCAGAACTCCCAGCCTGCAGACTGCAGGGGGGCCAAGCAATCATTCAGAGGCCAAGTGCTCTTGCGTTGAGCCTGGATCTGGATCATGGTCTTGGGTGGTGATCCTGGGGTATGTTTTCGGTGAGCCAAAGCTGGTGGGGGCTGCAAAAAAACAACAGCCACCTAATAGCTCTGGCAGCTGGGAAAACTCCAGCAATTTGGGACAGAGCTTTCCCCTCTGGAAGCAGAGTTCCACAGAGCTAAAAAATCATTGACTGGTCAACATGAGCAGGCAAAGGAAGCAAAGTAAGAACAGCAACCAAACTCTAGATTCCTTCTTTAGGAACAAGAAGGATCAAAGCATGGAAAAGGAGGAAGACAACACAGTCAGAACTCCCACACTAAAAGCTTCTAAGAAACATGAAGACTGCCTAAAAGCCATAGATCAGCTCAAGAAGGATTTTGAAAACCAAATGAGAGAAGTGGAGGAAAAATTGGGAAGAGAAATAAGAATGATGCAAGAAAATCATGAAAAGAGAGTCAACAACCTGACTGAAGAAAATAACACCTTAAAAAACAGATTAACT
>CM053580.1:402741552-402773947 GCA_028627135.1 Pseudochirops cupreus | reverse complement strand
CCAAAGAAGGAATCTACGGTTTGGTTGCTGTTCTTACTTTGCTTCCTATGCTTATTCATGGTTGCCATTCAACGGTTTTGGGGGTTTTTTTTTGTTTTTTTTTTGTTTTTTTTTAGTTCTGTGGAACTCTGCTTCCAGAGGGAACAACTCTGTCCCAAATCACTGGGGTTTTCCCAGCTGCCGGGGCTTTTAGGAGGCTGCTGGGTCCCTCCCCAGCTCCGGCTCACTGAAAAAAAACCTCAGGACCACCACCCAAGACCTCAATCCGGATCCAGGCCGCTCAATGCGAGAGCACTTGGCCTCTGAATGATTGCTTGGCCCCCTTGCTGTCTGCAGGCTGGGAGCTCTGAAGCGGCAATGCGGAAGCGGGTGCAGAACCTTTGCTTTCCGCTTCCTAGCCCTGGGGGCAGCTTGGCCAGACCCGCTTTTCTTCCCCAGTTTTTAGCCAAGTTCCACTAACCTGAGTCCTTTTTTCTTATGGCTGGATAATTCTGGATCCTGCCACAGCTGTCACAGATCCGCTGTCCTGAAGCTCCAGCAGCGCGGGGCTCAGCTCGTCCAGCTGTCCCAGGGCAAAAACCGTTGTTTCAGGCTGGGCTGGTTTCTGCTCTCAGAGTTGAAATGGTCACTTTGAGCTGAGCTGCCTTCGGCAGGAAATATATCTGTGTGCGTTTTAGAGCCCTAGAATTTGTTTAGTGTCATATTTTGGGGCTATTTGATGTGGCTGTGTCAGAGCTGCGATTTCTTGAC
This sequence comes from Pseudochirops cupreus, assembly GCA_028627135.1. Lineage (NCBI taxonomy): Eukaryota > Metazoa > Chordata > Mammalia > Diprotodontia > Pseudocheiridae > Pseudochirops > Pseudochirops cupreus. The sequence continues at coordinate 402,773,197 of CM053580.1, read as the reverse complement.
GCTCCTATGCCACCATCTTGGCTCCGCCCCCTACTTGCTCTGTTTCTTTTTCTTGTTTCGTTTTGTTTCCTCTTTCCCACTGACCATTCCATCAGTTATAATCCTTCTTTACAACCTGACTAATGATTAATGTGAAGATATTCATAGATCCTATATTCAAGTGCATGCCGCCATGATGGGGGGGAAGAAGAGGGAGAAAATCTGAAACTCAAGGGACTGTGGAACTGAATGTTGTAAACTAAAAGTAAATAAACCAATTTAATTTTTTTAAAATAACTTGCTATGGTCACAGAGATGTAAATGTTTGAGGCAGAATTTGAACTCAGGTCTTCCTGACTCTGGGCCTCATACTTGATCTGCTGTGCCAGCTATATCATCTCTATGTAGATGATTTCTAGCCCTGTGGAAAAGGGGCCAATCATCCCAGCCACTTCCAATACCAACTACCAGCACTGAGACAGGCAAGCTAGCTTAGCTGAAGTAGCAAGGCACCTTGAAAATGAGACTAGAGCTGGAGTTTTCCAAGCAGATTAAACCACCACCTCCACATTGACCACCATCTCCCATTAGTCCCCAGTGGAGAAATCTAGGACCTTGTACTAAGAGTAACAGGGATAGCAGTGACTCCAAGAACACGGGGCCTACCTAATCCCTATAGTTATTATTCTGGAAAACAACCCTTGTGGAGATGGATCCTGGCATCTGCCTCCATAGCAACCACAGCTATTGAAGACCCAGAAAAGAAAATTCTTGACAGTAAAATCATTGATGCTACATCAGAACCAGAGGTGGTTTGTTAATGGAAACAATACTAATAAAAGATGTTTTACCACCTGTTATGACATTTTGACACTTGATACTTTGACCATTGGCCCTTTCCAATTGACTTACAACTGAAACTTCCTACATGTTGTCTCCCTCTATTCAAAAGTGAGTCTCTTGAGAGCAGGGACTGTCTTGCTTTTTATTTGTAGCTACAGCACTGAGCTTTGTATACATCATGTGCATAATAATTTTTTAAATTCATTCATCTATCTGTATTCTCTTCCTCTAGCTTCAGTTACATATCACTAACTATATATTGAACATTTCAAATTATGTGTCCCTATGGGCTCCTCAAACTTAACACATCCAAAAGAAAATTCATTATCTCACCTTCAAACTAAATTCTCTTCCAAATTTCTCTATTTTTGTCAAGAGCACCACCATCCTCCCAGTCTACCCAAGCTTTTAATCTCATTGTTCCCCCCCAAGTCCTCACTCCCACTCATCTTGCAAATCCATTGGTTGCCACACCTTGGCATTTTTACCTCTGCAACATCTCTCAAAACCATGCCCTTCTCTCCGCTCACACAGTCATTATGGTAGGTCAAGTCTTTGTCACCTTTTATCTGAACCACTCGAATAGTTTCCTTATGGGTCCTCCTGACTTAAATCTCTCCCCTCCCCAATCCTTCTTCCACATATTTGCCAAACTGATTTTCCTTTCAAATGGATTGCCATATCACTTTCTTACTCAGTAAACTTCACTGGTTCCATATTATCTTCAGGATAAAATATAAATACATCTGATTGAAATGTAAAGCCCTTTATGACCTGGTCACATCCTATCTTTCCAGCTTTATTATGTATTATGCATTTTTATTTGAATGTATATGTACACATGTATCATGTACTCTGATATGTATGTATTATGTGTTATATTTGTGTATGTTTTGTGTTATTATATGTATGTGTTTGTTCTGTATTACCCCCTTTCATACACATGCTCATGCATGCACGCATGCATGCATACACACACACACACACACACACACACACACACACACACACACACACACACCTCTAGCCAATTCATTGTCTTACTGTTCTTCACACAGAATGCTCCATCTTTGTCTCCATACCCTTGCTCCGGCTGTCCTCCATGTCTAGAATTCATTCCCTGTTCATCTCCACCTCTTACGATTCCTGTGTTCCTTCAAGGCTCAGCTGAAAGCCCTCCCTTCTAAATGAAGCCTTTTATGATATCTTCCAAGTATCAGTGCCTTCCCTCCACCAAAAAAAAATCATGTCATATTAATGTTACAACTATTTTATGTAACAATAAACCCAAGTGGGCTGAGAAACTTGTCCTCTCTCCTTGGCTCTGAGCCCATACAAGTATTTATTTCACATTGGAAGACCTGTTCTGAAAAGAGATAGCAACTATGTTTCTCATTGTCTCTGCCTTTTTATAGTTTCATTGATTGGGAAAATCACTTAAAGAAAATCTAGGTTTAGTTCAAATCTAGGTGTGTACAAAGAAGAGCAGAAAAGCACTCAATCAATAGCATAAATCAAATATAGTGAGGCTTTGGTTTTTTCTTACAGATTAAGTGTTTAAAACACAGAAGACTCATAAACACGCTGGGCCAAGCTAGGCAGCTCCCTGGGGAGAGCTCCCGGTCCGAAGTCAGGAAAACTCATCTTAGTGTGTGCAGGTCGGGCTTCAGACCCATGCTAGCTGTGTGACCCTGGGCAAGCCACTTAACCCTGTTTGCCTCACTTTCCTCATCTCTGAAATGAAATGGAGAAGGAAATGGCAAACCATTTCAGAATCTTTGTCAAGATACTGGCAAATAGGGTTTTCTGTAAGACAAGGCATTCAACATAGAACATCAAATTAATACACAGTGAATAACGGATCACTTAGGGAAGAGTCAGAAGGGCCCGACTCTGACATAACCCAAACAGGGTTATGAAGAGTTATTCAGACACGACTGAACATAAACATTAAAAAAAGGCTTAATACATGATACAATAATATAAAATTGCTATAAATTGTGCGTGTGAATACTTGTATCCACTTTATAGGTTTATTGCAAGGAAAGTACATTGTGTATGTTTTAGATGTTAATGGAGGGTGGAGAGAAACTAACAAGGTACTAAAAGCACAGATTTAATTAGATTCAATAAGCTGTGATTAAGTTCCTGATATGTGGAAGACTTTGTGTCAAAGACTTTATCCCAAAAGACTTTGGGATAAAAAGACAAAAAGAAACAATCCTTACTCTCCAAAAACTAATCTGCACCGCGCCCTTTGGGAGTCATTTCACCCGCAATGCCTGGCATCTCATTGACATGATGGCTTTTGTCAGCCTTTGAGGCAGCAAGCACATCGTTTTGATGTTACTTCCTTGACCCTGTGCACCTGACACTCAGTAATACCTGCCTGTCTCCTTCCTTATTGGTGTTTCACAAAGTAGTGATTGTGTTTCAGAATTGCCTCTTTCGGTTTTCACAGTTGCAACTGAGGTCTATGTGATCACTCTTTCCACTTGTTGATTGTTGAATCCTTTTCTTTTTCATTCGTTGAGATCCTGGCTATCAACTGCACGCAGACTGAGCAGAGAGCCCAGGTTTCTGAGAAGTCTAATGAAAAGAAGGCCCTCCTGAGCTTGGCACTGTTTGCACATGGTTTTGGTTTGCTGGATTTTTTTTTCTTAGAGAAGAGTGAAATACACACATATAAGGTAAGAAAAGAAAGGATAGAGCTTTGCTATAAGAGTTTGACTTTGTTTCTTATTTAATGTAGCAAAGGTATTTATTTTAAGAGCACCCAGAACATCTTTATTATCATCATCTTAACATTTATGTAGAGATTATTATGTACTAGGCACTGTGCCAAGCACTTTACAAATGTTACCTCATTTGATCCTCACAGCAACTCTGGGAGATGGTTGCTATTATTATCTCCATTTTACAGGTGAGGAAACTGAGGCAAACGGAAGTTAAGTGACTTGTCCAAGATCTCATAGCTAGTGAGTATCTATAGCTGAACTTGAACTCAGGTCTTTCTGATTCCACTTGCAATGCTCTATCTACTGTATCACCTAATTATCTAAAGAGCCTCAGTCAGAGCCTGCAATGCAGAAAGAAAGAAATATTTGGAGAGCGCAAAGGCATGACCTTTGGCCAACTTCTTTTATCCCTCCGCCCTGTTCCATGAGCTATGTGTATAAACTGTACCAAATACAGCAGGACCCACACTTCCTCCTTGGTTAATGAAAAGGGAGCAGGGCTACAAACAAACTTGGGGGTCAAAGTGCCAGAGCCTCCATCTCCCCGTCTAGCATCCCATACTAAAGGACAGAACCAAAGCCAAATTGGTGAGATCCAGGCTTTGTCTGTGAATCCTGAATTTAGAGGGCTCCAAATTTAGAGGCAAACTACAACCTTTAGCGTCTTTAAGCAGCATTAAAACAGCAGAACTCAGCACCTAGTAAATAAAAGTAATTTGTTAGAATACCAAACCTCCAGATGGTGGATTAAATTCCTCTCATTCTATTCCATATTATTCTACCCCATGGGCAGCAATCATCTGAAGTTAGTGTATTGGGGTCTCCATTTCTTACACACACACACATATTCTCTCTCTCTCTCTCTCTCTCTCTCTCTCTCTCTCTCTCTCTCTTTCTCATTGAGTTGGAGAATGTCCAATTGATGGCGTTTTTTGTGTCATTTGCTCTAGGCACAATTTATGGTCTTTGCCCCCAGTACAAAAGAGCCTAGTTTCAGCCCCAGTGAATGCCTTCCTACACTGGAACCAGCCCTGACTCTTCCAGTAAGTCTGTATAGGGATCTGCAAGTTTAATGTACAACAGCTTTTTTTTTTCAATTATCTTGATGCCTCTATAGATCTTTATTTGCTTCCTGGGGGCATCCAGGGCATCTGGTTAAAAATGCAATTCAAATAGTGGTCTCCTTGTTGGGGACTTGAGACATGGAGTTTTTTCCTTTCAGAAATATAGCATTCACAGGAACCACTGGGAAGCCCCTTGGCGTCCCAGTGGTTTGTGCCTTCTGTCCAAGTTCCCTTTATCATTGCATGTGACCGTATTTATATATAATCCATTTCCACCATGTTACTGGAAAGGCATTTAACCAGCTGCCAACAAAGCACATTTCCCACCCTGCTCCATTACAATCCATGAAGTCAGTTGGCAGGGATTATACCTCAGCCCGAAGAGCTCATCTCTATTGTATTCCCTCCTGGCTCTTCCCTAAGTGACCCATTATTCACTATGTGTTAATTTGATGTTCTATGTTGAATCTCCTGTCTTATAGAATTATTGTGATACAGTCTTCACCTCTTCCTCACTCAAAAGCAAGCCAGCCAAAACTTTCCAAATTAAAAAGCACTAGGATCCCCTTGTTCAGGAAAAGGAAGGGACTGTGGGGAGATGAATAAACATTCTTTGAATCCTGGTTGACTCTGAAAACAATATTGTGATGCCACAGAGAAAGGAGACCCAACACAGAAGGAAAATCAATTTTCATTAATGATTTTGGATGTGCAATTGGCCTTGGGTTAATTGTTCATTTGCATGAGAGTTTAGATTTATCAAACTGATATGTAGAAATTGGACAGGGTCTTAGCACCTCTGACCTAAATTCAACAGATTTACTTAACCCAGTTTTCACTTTACACGCAAGACTCATCAGTCTCTAATTTGATTATTCAATAAGCATTGAGTTTAACAAGAATTTGTTAATTACCTCCTACATGCTAGGCACTGTGCTAAGCAAGGGAAACACAAAGACAAAAAATAAAACAATCCTGCTACCAAAAAGCTTTCATTTTACTGAGTTTCCTCAATTGTAAAGTGGGAATAACCATAACACCTATCTCCCAGGGTTGTGAGGCAAGTTAGCACAGTGCCTAGCAGGCAGTGGGCAGCCAGCAAATGCTTGTTTCCTTCTTCCTTCCTCTCTCCAATCTACTTAACATGTTTTCTTCTAGCTTTAGCTGAAAGATCTCTAGTAAGGGTAGAACCTACTATCTCCCAAGGCAGTCTACTCTACTCTTTGCTACCTCTAAATGTTAGGAAGGATCCCTGCCCTGCCCCTTACTTCAAGCTTAAACTTATAGCAAATAACATTAATAATCATAATAGCTAGCATTTATATAGCTCTTTTAAGGTTTGCAAAACATTTTACAAACATGATCAATCACATTTGATCTTCACAATAGCCCTGGGAGACAGGTGTTATCATTAAGTCCATTTTACAGATGAGTAAACTGAGGAGGACAGAAATTAGATGATTTGTCCAGTGTCACACAGCTAATAAGCATCTTTCTTATTTGGAATTAGGCAAAAGAGATTCATTACCTCTTCTTCATGACAACATTTCAAATACTTTGAAGATAACTACCATACCCCACTTTCCAAGTCTCCTCTTCTCCAATCCCAGCTCCTTCAGTTCATGGCTTTAATTTGAGGTCCTACAAAATACTGACTGACCTCCTCTGAAACACCTCCAGCTTATCAATCCCTTCCTAAAATGTAATTCTAGGAATTAAATACACTATTCCAGAAACGTCTGACCAAAACAGAACACAGGAAAATCAATAACCTCTCTTCCTGGACACTAGCATTCTCAATTCAGTTCTAAGACTGTATTAACCAGAGGCATACCAATAAATGTTTAACGAGCAGCTCTCTGAAGGAAAAAAAAAAACTATGGGAAACTCTTAAGTTTAATTTGCATTATTAACAGTTTTACCATCCCTTTCTTGAGTCTATCTAGACAATCAGCAAAACAATAAATCAATTCTTGATTTGCAAATTTGGCATTTGCCAATTTCAGGAGTGTAAATGATCATACTGAAAATTTAACAATCAGTTCTAACAAGCTGGTTCAAACTGGCTCCCACACAGCCCTAGCATCAACCTTCTTGGCTGCCACCCCACCTTATTGATGCATACTGAGTTTGCATTTCACTAAACCCCCTCTACCCAGACACTTTTCAGAAGAGCTGATGCTTAGCCATGTCTCTTCCATCTTCTACTGCTGAGGTTGATTCTTTGTACTCCATATAAAAGACTTTTCATTTATTTCATCTTTAAAAATTTGACCCAGTGTTCTTAGCCTGTCAAGTGATCTTCTTGAATTCAAATTCAATTCAACAATTGGATATTCCTTTTTCCCCAGTTAAAGTACCAATCCTCAGGCAGTGGCACACTGATAAGTTTAATCAGTGATCAACTGATAAGTTTATCAGTTCTTTATCCTTATCAGAGATAAACTGTTAAGGTTATCAGTTCCTTTTCTGGAAGCAAGTTTTAATGGGGTATAACTGAGCAGCTGAGAGGCAACTGAGGCAAGGGGTGCCAAGAGAGGGAGGAGAAGTTTTTCAAAAGAGACGGTTAAGTGTGGTGGGGAGGGGGAAACAAACTTTATCTCCTTCACAATTTTTTCTTGGAATTATTTTAAAATTTCAAAGAAATAAGGATTAAAAATTCTAATCTTGTCTCTTTACTCAATGAAATTAGCCTTAGATAAGAGGTGAGGATTTGCAGAGGAACTTGCCATTGTATGCACCTGAAGAAGGCAGTTTATGCCTCACTTTTCCAATCTGTAAAATAGGAGGAAATAATGCTTACTAATATGCAATATTTGTTGAGTGCCCAGTTTGAACTGATACTTTAAAAAAAAAGATAAAGCACCATGAAAGCCACTTCAGGCCCACATTGTCTCCCCTAGACTACGACAGTAGTTGCCATCTTTCCATCACTCCAGGCCATTCTGCACATTGCTACCAGAGCAATATTAATGATCAGCTCTGATCATGTTGTTCCTCTGCTCAAAAACCTTCAATGGCTCCCCAAATCCTACCGAATAAACCTCAAACTCTAATCTAATATTCAATACCTTCCATAACCTACCTCCAACTCATCTTTCAAGCCTTCATCGTATCATCCACTTCCCTATTCCATATCCCCCAGTCAAACCAGACTTGTCATTTTACCCAGAATTTGTGCTGCCATTTCCCAGCTCCATGTCTTTGCCCACACTCCCCATTCCCCCTAGAATCCTCATTGCCCAGCCTCTTCTCAAAGCTACTCATTGAAGTTTTTTGCACAATGGTATTCATATACCACAACTTGTTTAGCCATTCCCCAATTGATGGGCATCCCCTTGATTTCCAATTCTTTGCTGAAATGGACCTTGAAGGTCCACTTCAAGTGCTGCCTTGAAGCTTCTTCTCATCCTCCCTGCCCCAAGTGATCCTTCCTTCTTCAGATCCCTAAGTGTACATTATTTTTAACACTCCTTAGGCACTCCCCACACTCTAAGTTTGTCCTGCACTGTGTTCCTGTCTCATATCTTTCACTAGAGTGTAATTTCCTTGAGTACAGACTGTATCTTATTCGTGTTTGTCTCCACGGCACTTAGTAGAGTGTCTTGCATGTGGCTGACAATAACATATTTTCAATTCGTTGTTGAAGTTCGCAGAAAAAGAATACAAAACTACTTGTCTTTAAGAACTAGGAACTCTTCAAACTCACCTCAGATATATGGAAAGATAATATTAATAATAAATGTATATAAATAGGGTTTGCACTATTCTTTATATATGTTATCTCACTTGATCTTCATAACTACCCTGAGAAGTGGGTGACATTATTATTCCCATTTATTATCCCCATTTTACAGTTGGGGAAGCTGAGGTAGACAAAGGTTAAGTGACTTGCCCAGGGTCACAAGTCTAGTAATTGTTTGAGGCAGGTTTTCCTGACTCTAAGTCCAACAATCTATCTACTAAGATACCTAGTTTCCTAGATTCCAATTGATTATTACTAATGGTTTTTATTTATCTATTATAATATGTTCCAGAAAGAATATTTCAAAAGCATCAGTCTGGCTTTGGATTTTGCAACTTCTTTGCCTTCAGTCTACCATCTGTGAACCAGGGAGTCTATTCACCTATTCTGCCAGGGTGTTGAAAATAAACAAATGTTCAAAGGTGCCTTGAGTATGAGCATGTGCATAAAGGTGGTGTATTATGGGTATCCCATTCTCCTGCTCACTTCCAGTTACACTCCCTGTGTGTGGTATGGCCAAGACACCAGCTCCCTTTGGTTTCCAAAGGTCCTTGACTGCAGAACTAAGCTTGACATCATAACATACTGTATCATTAGGAGTCATTAAAATGTCAGCACCTTTCCAGGGATTTTGCACTTTATAATGACTGCATAATAGGGCCCTGGCCCAATCACTCTGAAGTCAACATTCCAGGCCAAAGCATCAGAGCAAAATGGAGTCAGCAGAAAGTAGCAGAAGTGCCCAGAAAGCCAAAGAGTTTCAAATCAGCAAAGGGAGGAAGGGGGGAGCTCCTGGAGAAGTTTGATTTTACTGACACTTCTTCCCCCATCACAGTAGTAGATCAATTGGACACTTCCCAGCTCTTACTTCCTTCTCCTTTTTATTTCACAGTATTTCTAATCATTGTGGCTGCCAGGAAAACAAGCAATGGCATTCCCATATGGAAAAAGCTAAGCTACTTCATTTTGTACTATACATTTCAGAACAGAGAGCAAATGGGTCAGATCTTCCGCTGGCTTTGGAGCTGTCTGTGGAACAAAGGAGCGGGGGGTCAGGCAACCCAAGCTGCCTTCCTGGCTTGGCTCAAAATCCCTGGTCGTGCCATTTCTAAGTTGCCTGGGGCAAACCTATAGAATGTGCCCTTCCAGTTGGTAAATGATGGTAAATGCTTACTGAAGAGCATTCATTATTAATGATGAGTAAGGGAACCCCTGCCTCCTGTGGCAGAAGTAGATACAATTGCTCTGTATAATTGCCCTGCAGAGTTAGCAATGCGGTCATTCAGAGAAAATAAATTGCTCCTCTTCCCATAAGAGTCTCCCTAAGTGTCACGGGCGAGCCAGAGAGAGATTGGCCGCTGAAAGGAATCTCTTAAAGAAACTGTCCGAGAAAGATGTAGTGGAAGCCAGATGGCAGTAAGTTTGCAAGGAATACCAGGGCTGTGGGGTGCTTGTACGTGAGTGTGCATGTGTGTTTAATAGCTGTAAAACTGTTCTGTCGGCAGACAGCTTTGCTGAATGAGTGGATAGCAAGTTTTACTTATCAGCTGCTATCAGGGTTAGTCCTTCAGAGAAAGTTTCTCCTTTTCACCTATGAAAGGGAAAAAGAAGAAAAGTTTAAAGGATCAGAGCCAGAAAAGGGGTCTTGAGAGGTTACTGAATCTAAGCCTCCTTCTTTTACGGATAAGGAAACTGAAGCTCTGAAACTTTAAGTGATTTGCCCAATGTCATATACATGTTAAGTGGTTAGAGACAGGATTCAAATGAAGCCAGGTCTTCTCACTTCTAAGATAATAAATACTTTTTCTACTATACAAACTGGCTCCCAACTAACTAAATTTAGGGTACAAATTGACTTCTAGAAAAGTCAATCAATAATCGGCAAACATTTATTAACCACCTACCATGTACCACACACTGTGCTAAGTGCTGGGGATATAAAAGCCGGCAAAAGACAGTCCCTACCCTCAAGGAGCTTATAATCTAATGGAATCTAAAAGTTTGAAAAGGCAAGAAGCACAAGGAGGGAGCAGGGGAGCCAAAAGAAAAATGTCCTCCAAAAAAACTCAAAAATGACATGCATTTATTCTAAGGGAAATCATTTCACTCAGCTCAGCTTTTAAGAAAGTGAGTTGTCTAAATAAGGATTGAGAAAATCATTGTAAAAACTGAACAATTGGCCCCAGAATAGAGCAAACCCAAAGATCCCAGGCAGAGGGGGAAAGCTCAATAAAAGACACTTGTCAAGGAAATCTTTGACATAGGCTAACTAGAATAGTCATAAATGAGACTGATGGTTTGTAGAAGAAGTGTGTCATGCAGCCCACAATATTCAAAGTGCAGAGATACAAGAATAAAATGTAACTGGCACGTGTTTAAGAAAATAAACAAAAATGAAATACAACATAGAGAATGTTAATTTGTGGTTTTCTAAGTCAACATGTGGTCCATAGGACTGGGATATGTTTCTATTTTGGAAATTACAAGGATGTCCATCAACTGGAGAATGGCTGAACAAGTTGTGGCATTTGATTGTGATGGAATACTACCATGCTATAAGAAAGTATAAGTTCAACGACTAAAAAGACATGAAAAGACTTTGTGAAATAAAGAAGAGCAAAATGAGCAGAATCAAGAGAACATAGTATACAGTCAGTAATATTGTTCTAAAAATGACTGAGCAAATAAGTTATTTTGACTATTATAAATACCCAAATTAATTTTAAAGGACATGTGGAGAAAGATGCTCTCTACACCCAGAGAAAGAACTGATAAATAGAAGTATGTATAGAATAATTTTACATAGTATATATGTGTGTGTATATCTGCTTATGTCTAATGGTAGCCATTTCTAGGGCAGGGAGGGGGGAGGGAAGGGAAAAAAAGAAATTTACATGATAATTTTGTTGTATATTTGAAAAGAGGAGAAAGTTTGCAGTTTCACATACAATCATCTTTATACTGTGTAATGGAAATACTTGTTATATTCCATTAATTAAAAATTAAATAAATTTTTTAAAAAATTGGTGTCAGCAGGGTGGCTAGGTGGCACAGTGAATAGAGCACCAGCTTTAGAGTCAGGAGGACCTGAGTTCAAATCTGACCTCAGATACTTAACACTTACTAGCCATGTGACCTTGGGCAAGTCACTTAACCCCAATTGCCCTGCCTTCCCCACTCCAAAAAAAAAAATTGGTGTCAGGATCTCATAATCATTGACAGCAAGGATCTCTCCATTTTTTTTTTTTTACACAGGAATGGCCTAAGAAAATAGAAAAGAACTCTGAAGATATTAGCAAAGATACAGCTGTCTTGGACCTTGAAATAGAAAAGTTGTTCCTCCTCAGTCTGGGGCCAAGATGGATCATTATAATTACAAAGCATTTATCCTCATTTCATTGTTCTTTCACAGTTATGATACCCTAGTCATTGTATATGTTGTTTTCCTGGTTCTCCTCACTTCACTCTACATCATATCACACAAATCTTCCCACGGTTCTCTGAATCCCTCATAGTCAACATTTTTTATGGTGTAATAATATTCCATTGTATCCATGCACCATAATTTATTTCTCCATTCCCCAATTTACTTCCATTCTGGACTGTTTCTGTTTCTATAAGCTACCTACTAGACCCCTAGGGGGGAGAGAAGTTGTGACTAGTCTGCATTGTCAGAGACATTGGCAACATCCACTGCCTTCCTGCTGCTGGCTCTACTGTTCTTCCCCTTCTTCATTGTGGTGATAGCTGGGAATTATGAAGAAAGGGGTGCTGGGTAAAACAGCAGTCTTCTCCTCATTAGAAAGAGACTGTTTCAGGGAAGTCAAAGGATACATACAACATCCCCCGACCTTTGGTCTGTCTTTCTGTCTTCATATGGGAAAGGAGAATATCCAGAAAGTTTTTCCTCTCTGTTTAAAATTGATGCAATGTAATTAGTGATGTCAAGATTTCTGCTTAAGGCTTGTTATTGTCAGACATGTCTATTGCCAAACAATGCCCCCATTCAAGTAGAGAAGGAAATAAAAAGTCAGGGTTGAGACTATAGAGATGGAGCATCTGTCCCGACTCCAAGAGAGCTCCCTTATCTGAATTAGGTTTCCCAGGTTAAGGGAAGTAAAGTATTTATTGCTCAAGGGAACCAGGGTCCTTTCAATAGCTCAAGTCCTGTTAAAGTTAGGATGGATTGCTCTCTCCACAGTCACAACAGTCTAGAAACCCTAACCAGGGGTGTGGAACTTGAGACTTCAAGGTCACATGTGTCCCTCTAGGTCCTCAATTGTGGCCCATTTGGATTCAGTAAAAGGTTTCCCCACCCTTATCCTAAACTCTCCTTTACCAGATGATATTTCATGGAAGTCCAGTCCCTACCTAGATACCTCTCAGCTTCTCTTATTCTGACCCAATTCATTGATCACCTCTCTCTTTATTGCTTCTGTCAGACTGGATATCCATCGTTAGCCCCACTTCCAATTCTTTTACACACACACACACACACACACACACACACACACACACACACACACCCCTATTCCAGGGAAGGGTGTTCTCTGCCTTCATCCTATCCCATCTCCTGACCTACCTTTGCCTTAATCTTGGGTCACATCCCATAACATTACCCTGCAGCTCACATTATAAAGCATCAGCCCATCCTTCCTCCCTCCTGTGAGGCAACCAAAACTCCTGTGCCTTCAGTCGCATTCCTACGTACCTATCACCTATATTTGCTTTCCAGCATGGCCTTGTCCAAGGGGAAAGTCCCAGAAATCACTCTGCTAAAGCCCGGGTGAATTGAACCCACTTTATGCTATTATTTTAGTGGAGTTACATTTGGTATCAATGAACAAACATTTATGAAGCGCCAAGTGTGCCAACCACTGGGGATACCAACACAAAGTATTAAACAATCTTACAGATAACTTACATTCTATTAAAGGAGACAAGCTTATATGGAATGTATGCACACACATACAGAATGAAGATAAAGTAAAGAAACATAAATAAACACAAAGCAATTAAACACAAGGCATTTGGAGGGCATCAGGAGTTGAAGGAATCAGGAAAGGTTTTACTTGTAAGTGAAAGTGATACAATGATTGAGGCTGTAAGTGATGAGGAGGGAGCACATTCCAGGCATAGAAGGCAAGGAGACCAGACAGTTGTGTGAGGAACAGACACAAGCCCAGCATGGCTAGACCACAGAGTGCACGGAGGGGAGTAATGTCTAAGCCTGAAAAGACAGGCCAGGGTAGTTTGGTTTTTGGGTGATGTTGTGTGTTTTTTTTTTAGAAACAGTACGATTGACTAGATTGCAGTAATACTAATAGTAGTAGCATTTTAATAGTGTTTTAAGGATTACAATGATCTTTACATGTATCATCTCATTGGGTCCTCACAAAAACCGTGTGAGGTAGGTGTTATTGTTATGTTCATTTTAAAATTGAGGAAACTGAGGCTGAGGAAAGGAAAACAAATCTGCCTGGGGTCACACAGCTACTAAGGAAGTAAGATTATGCGCTGCATTTCTCATTGCTTTCCTCCATCGTTGAAGCTTGGCTTCTGGTTCCACCCACAGCCTCATCTCCACCCTGCTTCTCTCACCTGCAGTCATCATCAAACATTGCCCTGTTAGTGACATAAAAAGCAATTTTCATGCCTTGAGTTGTGTTGTAAAAATGTATCCAGGATAAGAAACTCAAAATATGCCTTCAAATCAAAGTCATTTGGAAGGAAAGAGACTTCAGCATACAAAGCCCAATGGGCTTTGAGTCAGAGAACCCCAAAACATTTTAAGGGGTGGATGGGGTGGGAATGGGAGAAAGTGTCTCAATAGTGAGCTGGCTGGTGCTTGGCCAAGGAAGAGGTTACCTGGAATCCAGCCACAGGGAGAAGATGTAGAAACAGGGTGTCATCTGATAGCTGCCTATTTTAATGAATTATTTTTGGTAATTAGGGGCTAGACTCAGTTGTTCCAATGCTGCTGGAGTGCAAGCTCTGTGAGGGACCCGTGAAGTTTCAACAATCTTGGCAGACACAGGGCTGTGCTGGAGCCAGCTGATTGTTCCATTTTCAGTGTGAGCATTCACACTTCAGAAATCAGCAGTCTACAAATTACTGGTTTGTTGATTGTCTAGACTTAAGAAAGTGGAAGAGCTTGGTTCAGGTCTCTTTTCTGCCCATTCCTAGGCATGTGATCTTTCCTAAGTCAGCTGCCCTAACTCAGAAACTCATCATTTCTTGCCTGGGTTACTGCAGCATCCTCCTGATTGGACTGCTGACCTCAAAGTCATCTGCTTTCCAATCCATCTACTGCACCACAGCTAAAACGATCTTCCTTAAGCTTTAATCTGATCATGTCATTCCCCTTCAGCCTCTGCCTCATTCTACTTTTGCTTGCTTATTTCACATTACTACCCTCCAAACACTCTGTTCCAGCCCAAATGGCCAAAATGCTATGTCCTGAGCTCAGCATCCCACCTCTTGCCTCTGTTCTTTTTGCACAGACTGTTCCCCATGCCTGGGATGCACCTCCTCCTCAATTTTACCCCCTAGAATGCCTAGATTCACTCAAGGCTCATTTCACATGGCATCTCCTACATGAAGCTTGTCTTGATCCCCCTAGTTGTTAGTGTTCTCTCTCCTCAAATGCTTATTCATAGACAGATAGGCAGGTAGACAGATGAACCAAAATGGATGGATGAATGGATGGATGGATGGAAAGAGGAAGAAGGAGGGAGAAGAAAGGAAGAAGGGGGAGAGAGACAGAGAGACAGAGAGACACAGAGAGAGAGAGAGAGAGAGCACCCTTTGCAACATCTCTCAAATACACCCCCTTCTGTCTTCTGATACTGCTACCTCTCTAGTGTAGGTCCTCATCACGTCATGCCCTTATTATTTTTAAAA
This sequence comes from Pseudochirops cupreus, assembly GCA_028627135.1. Lineage (NCBI taxonomy): Eukaryota > Metazoa > Chordata > Mammalia > Diprotodontia > Pseudocheiridae > Pseudochirops > Pseudochirops cupreus. Next base: position 402,757,925 of record CM053580.1, on the reverse strand, counting down.
GTTTATTTATTTTATTCTAAACTTAAGAAATAAAACAAGCATTTCTATAACATAGTAGAATAGGAAAAAAAGATGATTATACATGAAACTGCAAGTCTATTAAGTACAACTTGCTATTTCTTTTAAATATATAATAAAGTTATAGTGTAACTTTTTATTATTATTATTATTACAGTAGCCTACTAGTGGTTCTGCCTACCTCTAGTGCCAGGGGTGGGTAACTTGTGGCGTCAAGAGCAGCCCTTTGACTGTATCCAAACTTCTGAAGATTGGATTCAGTCAAAGGGCTGCATCTGAGGACCTGAGGCCACAGGTTCCCCACTTCTGCTAGTCTCTCCCTACCCCAATCCATTTTCCATTCAGCCACTAAAATGATTTTCCTAAAACACAGGTCCAATCAAGTGACCCTCCCCAGATTCAACAAATTCCAATGGCTTCCTACTGTCTCCAAGAGCAAATACGAATTGCTCTGTTTGGTGTTCAAAGACTTTTATAACCTAGCCCCCCTCTTTACAGTTTCATATACTTACTTCCCAACACATACCCTTTGATCAGTGACAACAACCTCTTGGCCATCTGACAAACAAGATACTCTATCTCTTAACTCTCACATCCTCTCTGGGAGTCCCCCATGTCAAGAACACACTCTCTGCTCTGCTCTGACTACTTATCTCCTTGGCTTCCTTTTTTTAACTCCCAACTAAAATCCCACCTTGTACAGGAAGCCTTCTTTAACCCCTCTTAATTCCAGGGCTTTCCCTCTTTTAATTATTTCCTTTTTATCCTGCATGTAGTTTCCTTCACATACGCATACACATGTATATATACACACATATATATGTCTACCTGCCTATCTGTCTATGAAATATATGTGCGTATGTGTGTGTGTGTGTTTTATATTTATATATTTATATATGTTTCAGTTCTTCATTTTACCAAAAGCAGCTCCTCAACATCCCATCTTGGTTGAGCGTGTGCCAAACCCCATTACAACTTTTCCCCTCACCTTTGATAATTTTGCTATCCTCTTACCCTACAAATAGGCAGGCAGTATACATACATCAAAAACTGTTATGCTAACAGATGACACCTCCTGATTTAGTCACAGTGACCATGAGAGCTGTCCTTTGATGCCTCCTGGAGTACAGATTTCACTATGGGGTTGTCCCTAAGATTAATTAGTAAATCTTATCTTACAGGAGGATTTACCACTTTGTCTTAGCTAAGAAAAGGGAAATGACAGATTTCCATTGTCTTTTTCCCATATTTGTTTCTGTCAGAGGGTTCCTACTTCCACCTTGGCAGGGTAAAGAATTCCTCACCCTACCCCACCACTATCCCAACATCAAGAGCTATTGAAAGAGAAACAGGGGGAGTGTTTGGGCAATGCTCTTCCTAGTTAGGGAAGAGGGAGATTTCTACTCAATACTAGTCTTTGGAGTTGAATCACAATTGACCCCAATTTCTAGAATTGAAAAGATCCAACCTTTTAACCAAAGAAGAGAGATTTCCTGGGCATCATCAGCCTTGAGGTTGGTAGCACCAAATTTAAAAATTCAGGAATATGACTTTCTATTAAGAGAAGGGGAATGTCCTGAGCAGTGTAACACTTGGAAGAAATAAAGGATTGCCTCAGTGCTGAAAGGAGAAGTAGGAAGGGACCAGAGCCACCTTATGGAGAAGCAAGAAAACCGGACTTTATACTTCACTTTGACAGCACGTTATTCAGATACTGAAGGTCTGGCAGGAAGCTCTAGTATTATATAACCTTTGTGCCCAGTGTGTTTCCCTTCTGTGGGGAGTCTAAGACCTCATGTGGTCTCTAAAGGATCAAATAGGGTTTCACCAAAATGTCAGGAAGTTGCCTATATAGCAAACCTAAAAACGAGTTTCTCTTTTGGAAGGGATGTCCAACCAAAAGGCTACATTATAGTTGAGGGTTTATGGATAAAAGAACCTGCAGGAAAACAGAGACTTACCAAAATGTCAAGGATTGCCCTAACAATGACAACTCAATTGCCCTAACAATGACAACAACTTCTCAGAGGAGTCCAAACCATGGAGTAGTCTTGAGGAGGAGAAAAAGTGGGCCCCATTGAAGAGGGGGGGAGAATTGTATTGATTTTAAGCTACTGTGAGTTTACATATTTCTGCATTTGTTAATAGGTTCCCATAAATCTTTTGCATTTTCTTTGGGCCAAAATAAAGGTTGCCCTGTTCTTGATAAATGCAGTTGTTACCTAAAATGCTAAGTCATATTCTGAGATTTCACAGAATAAATTGTGTGTAACAGGCATCACGGAACACAAAGTTAATGACCTTTTGGGATAGTCCCCGATACTGCACTTGATCTATGTAAGCTCTGAAGTTGGAAGTCCTAGACCGTAGGTTAGAGGCTGCCAGGTGGCACAGTGGATAGTATGGGACCTAGAATAAGCAAGATTCATCTTCCTAAGTTCAAATCTGGCTTTAACACTTATTAGTTAGTTTCCTCATGTGTAAAATGAGCTGAAAAAGGAAAAGGCAGACCCCTTCATTATCTTACCAAGAAAATCCTCCACTCTATGAAGAGTCAGACATGACTGAAAACAATTGAAACAACAAAAGATCACAGGTTATATGATATTCTTGAATTCCACTCCTTCTATTCAACTACCTCCTGGAGTCTACTGCTGCAAACAGGAACTCAAATTCATGACACAGGTCCCCAGATTAATTCTCTTAATTCTTAATTCTCTTAATTATTAATTAATTAATTCTCTCTTCATGGTTCTAGGCCTAACTATAAGGAGCTGGGAGTATCTAATATTGTCACTCATGAGCTCTCTCTCTCTCTCTCTCTCTCACTCACTCACTCACATACGCGCGCACACACACACACACACACACACACACACACACACACACACACACACACATCTCAGTGTGCTTCCCATAATCAAGGCAGCCAGATTTAATGAGTTTTTCAAAAGTTGTTTTGTTAAGAAGGAACAATGAAGACAGTTGGCATAAAATACAATTCTCTCAAACGGGGGCACACTTTTCTTTTGTCCACCCAAAGTTTCTGGGGAGAGTGGGCTCCAAAAGTTCAAAAGCTATGAGATATACATATAAAGAATACATGTGGTCAAAATATAAATTTCCAATTCCTGGTTACTAGGAGTCCTTTTTTTTTCCTTTCACTGAGTCCTTATGAGGTTTTACTTAAGTGTAACTCCCTGCCAAGCTCTGAGAATCAGTCCATTAACTGAATTTTCCAGTATGATGGGTTATGATCCCTTAAGCTATTGCTGTCCTCAGGTGACTGTCTTTCCACATAGGTCTGCAAGGTGCCTTTTCCATTGTTAGTCACCAGCACTTCAGTACTTGATGCCACTGCCTGTGGTTACCAGAGAGATTTTGATGGGACCTCTGAATCTTCTAAATAGCATTTGGTCATCTGGGGTGGGGGAAGCTGGGGTGGGTAAGGCAGGAAAGGTGGCAAAGGGAAAGAGAGAGAGACAGAGAAAGAGAGAGAGCTTTTTGACCCCCCACCCTGCCAAGTAATTCCCTTTTATAAGCATGGCTGAAGCTCCTCCACCATTAGACTGACCTTCCACTGAACTGGACTTGCACTGCCTTGTTTCATACCGACGTCAAGAAGTATGTCTGATACTTTCAATCCATCAAAGGATGTTTTCTGTGTGGTATCATCCATACCTGCCCAATGACCAAAGCACTTTATTCCTCTCAAATTAAGGAATTGTTCAAATCTAGTTTACACTTCTGATTGGTTGGTTGATTTAGCTGAGCTGAATCACATTAAAGGGCTCATTTGCCCATCTAATCTCGTTTGATTAGATATTGTTTTTTCTTGGCACCAGAAAACAGAATTAGGAACACAGGGGTCCTTGCAGACATCACAAAGAAGTAAATTTGACTTAGGAAAGATTTCTTAAAACCTTGAGCTATCCGAAAGTGAAATAAGCTACCTCATAAAGTAGTGCGTGCCCCTTACCTCTCAGCCAATGTGTTCTAAAGGAAAGCTGGATGACAATTTGCCAGAAACCATTGTTGTAATGCAGATTCTTCTTCCAGTGCAGGTGGGACTGAAACCTCTTCATACTCAGTGAGCTGATAAATTTCCATTCTAAAGAAAGCAAAGCTGTCCCTCTTAACCTCTCCAGGTCCTACCATTAAATAATAAAACTCTACACATGGTACTTTTTCAGACAAAACAGAATCCTACACCTAATATTTTCTCTTTTACTTAATATTGATATAATTTAAGATGTGATGAAATGTTTTGTTTCATATTTATTCAATGTCCTCAACATGCTAGTGCTGTGGTGATTTCCCAATAGAACTCTTTTGCTGGCTTCTAGGAATCAGCATTCCAAGAAGCATGACAACATATTCCACATACAGTTATTTAAACACATAAATAACACCCAAAAAAATTTATGTTCGTGCCCATGTACATGCCAATCACTTCTCAAGATTAATGGTACTTTTGTAAAAAATTGTTTTCTTTATGACTATTAAAATCCTTCTTTATAGTGTATCTCCATAACTTCTGTCAGGGAACCATGTGAAGCAGGGAAGTAAGACTATTACTGAACTAGCTCTAGGACAGTGGTTCTCAACCTTCCCCATGCCTCTCAACCCTTTAATACTGGTATGTGGGCGTATCTGCATGTGGGCAGACCCACCTGGAGATGGATGGAGGAGGTTCCCAAGACCATCGGAAATATGTGTTTTCCAATGGTCTTAGGCGACCCCTGTGAAAGGGTTGTTCGACCCCCAAAGGGGTTGTGACCCACAGGTTGAGAACCACTGCTCTAGGAGATCCTCTCCATAGCCTCCAGGTTCCGTTGTCTGGGTATTTTAAGCAAGAATAAAAATCTGAATTAAGCTGGTAATTGCTTCAGTCCCCTATGTTCTATGTGTAAGTACAGACCATCTATGAGGAATTTAATAGGAGGAACTGACTTTACTTCTCAAAATTATTCAAATGGGCATATGTCAGAATAATAGTTCACATGCATGTAGCACTTCGAGGGCAGCTAGGTGGCAGAGTGGATAGAGGAAGTAGTCAAGGCCTGTAGTCAAGAAGACTCATCTTCCTGAGTTCAAATCTGGCCTCAGACACTTACTAGCTGTGTGACCTTGGGCAAGTCACTTAACCCTGTTTGCCTCAGTTCCTCATGTATAAAGTGAGCTGGAGAAGGAAATGGCAGTAACTCCAGTATCTTTGCCAAGAAAACCCTCCAGTGGGGCCGTGGATTGAAACCAAATGGATGACAACAATAAATATGTTAGAATAATAGTTCACATGCATGTGGTACTTTTACAGCCTACAAAGCAATGTCTACCCGTGGTTAGAAATATGAACGATAAATTCTAAGGAAAAGGGTGTTGGAGGAGGTGGGGGCAGCAAATTCAAGAGCAGGGTACCACCAGATGAGGCCTCGTTAGTGCTGATGAAACGTCCAAGTCAACAAGCTCTGAGCAGGGTTGGTTATTATCAACAAAATGCTGCTGATGCCCAAACTTGCAGGTGACACTAAACTATCATTACTAACACCAGCAAAGAGGGAAAACTATTTCTGCTAATAAAATATAAATTGTGTTAAGAAATTGCAAACCAGCAGTGGCAGCACTGTCTTAAAAAAGAAAGATTTTGTGAATGACAAAGACTTGGAAAGCAGTATGCACACACACACACACACACACACACACACACACACACACACCGCTCTAGAGTGACTGTAGATGAGAGACAGCAAATTAGATAAGAGGTGGTGTTACCTCTCCAGAAACACAGGCAAAGCTGTTTTTAGCCGTTGATGAAGGAGCTCTGTGTCTGGAACCAGGAGGTGACAGTGCATCTGTCACTTGCTCATTCTGTGAGATAGCTTGTCATGGTCTGCATCTGGGCTTAGGTCACTAAGAATAAGACAGGAGCAAGGGAGTTGGAGGGAATCCAGAAGTCAACAGCAAAAGCAGCAAAAGGTAAGTGGGGGAAACAAACAGATTTTATTTGACTAAAATATGGTGAAGAGGAGAGGAAGGTGGGGTAAGTCTATCAGCCAGTGCTAAGAGGAGAGCAGCGATCATGGGGTACAATGGAAAGTATATTAGATTTGGGGTCAGAGAACCTGGGTTCGAAATTCCACAAACCTTTACCCCCCAACCTTAGACAGCTAGGTGGTACAGTGGATAGAGTACCAGGCCTGAAGTCAGGAAGATTCATCTTCCTGAGTTTAAAGCTGACCTCAGACACTTACTAGCTGTGTAATCCTGGGTAAGTCACTTAACCTGTCTGCCTCATTTCCTCATCTGTAAAATGAGCTGGAGAAGGAAATAGCAAACCACTCCACTAACTTTGTCAAGAAAACTCCAAATGGGGTCATGACTGAAAAACAACTGAACACCACCACCACCTTATGACCTCGCATAAGTCATGTAACTTCTCTAGGCCTCAGTTTCGTCCTGTGTAAAATCGATGAGATAGATTAAATGATCTGTAACGTCCCTTCCATCTCTCATTCTATGATTCTGTGCTCTTAAAGATGTAAGAAAGTAAAAAATAATTTTAAATTAAGAAGAAGGAAATGAAAGTAGGCATATGATGAGGCAACAAGATAGCCACTTAGTGCAATGGACAGAATGCCAGGCCTGGAGTCAGAAAGACATGAGTTCAAATCTAGTCTTAGATACTTACCAGCTCATGACTCTGGACAAGTCACTTAGCTTCCATTTGCCTCAGTTTCTTCATCTGTAAAATGGGATAATAATAACACCTACCCCCAGGAATGTGGGGGATCAAAAGAGATATCTGCAAAATGCTTTGCAAAGCTTAAAGTTCTCTCTAAAATTCTAGTGATGATGATGAAATAAATGTCCATCCACTCTTGAATAAATAGCTTATTTACATGCTAATTCCTATCAAAGAGAAATTCTGTATGAAAATCAAAGCTGCCTGAGCCTCAGTGGCAAAAGAGAAAAATCATAAAAATTGACAGAAACGCATGATGGCAAAGTATTTTAAAGTTTGGTGATGATGGTTTCAATTTGTCTTCATTCTACTGAACGTGCAACTATACGGGATTGTGGTAAACTCAGCCCTGGTCTTAGAAATGAAGGAAAGTAGGTATGGCAAGGGGGATAAATTAACACTACTGAGAAAATCTTGGGTTCTCCTTGTTCTACTCACTCAAAACCAACACTTAGATAAGTAATTTACTCAGGGAATAATAGCAGAGGAGTTGCACTGCTGTAAAAGCAAAGAAATACCAAGGATATCTCTTCATGGCTTGATACCCAAAATGTTGTCTTGAGATAATGGAAATTTTTAAGTCAAATCCCACTCTACACTCACTATATCTCTTTATTACGTTCAAGAATTAGCTTAGGGGGGTGGCTAGGTGGCGCAGTGAATAGAGTGCCCACTCTGGAGTCAGGAGGACCTAAGTTCAAATCTAGCCTCAGACAATTAATACTTACTAGCCTTTTGACCTTGGGCAAGTCACTTAACCCCAATTGCCCTGCCTTCCCCCCTCCAAAGAGATCAAAAAAAAGAGTTAGTTTAGGTTCTTCTATGAGGGACGCATTTCAAAGCAGACCCACTTATCACTGAATCAAAAACAGAGCCAAACATTAACTAAGAAATGGCTGTTTAGTTTATTGTTGGCAGTTCACTGAACCTTGCTGAACCTCAAATTCGTTTTTTTTCTTGTTGGAGGGCAATTGCCCAAAGTCACAGGGCTAGTAAATGTGTTAAGTGTCTGAGGCCGGATATGAACTCAGGTCCTCCTGACTCCAGGGCCAGTGCTCTATTCACTGCACCACCTCGCCACACTGCCTCAAATTCTTAATCTATAAAATGTAACTATCTCAATAGTACCTACCTCTTACGGTTTTGTGAAGATCATGAGATAATGTACATAAAGTATTTTTAAAAGTTTAAAGCATGATGTAAATGTCAGTTATTTCATAATAATAAATTAAAATAATAATAATGTCTGCCTCCATTCCCGTATCTGTAAAATGGAAATAATAATAGCACTTCCTTCCCCTAGTTGTTGTGGGGATCAAATGAGACAGTATTTGTACTTTATACGCCTTAAAGAGCTACACAGATGATGATGTTGATGATTTACTTCATGAATTTAAGACTAGAAGGAGCCTTAGAGGGCCTCTATTTTAGTCTACTTATGGATAAGGCAATTGAGACTCAAAGAAATTGAGTCAGGATTTAAGCGAGGTCCTCTGACTCCAAAATCAGCCGTCTTTCTTCTAGTACATACTGACACAGCGACACCATAAATTCTAGTCCAGAAAAAATGAACGAAAATAGTAGAAGCCACACGATTATGCAGACAAATCCCTTAGCTAAATACAATAACCCAAAGAAGCCCAAAACGTGGGAGAAGAATCATTTTGTTCCACAATAACAGCTGGGAAAATTAAGGACTTCTCTGATGGAAAAATGGATTTAGACCTTCTACTTATACCATATAAAAAAATAAATTCTAAATGGATAAAGGATATAGGATAAAAAGTCACACCGTAAAAAGATTAGAGGTGAATGAAAAGTTGTGTTTTTACATGAAATGGGAGAAAAGATTATAAAGAACAAAATACATAATTTCAACATAAAATTAAAATTTTCTGCACAAATATAATCATTGCTGTTATAATAAGAACAAAATATATGGGTGGGGGGAGAATTTTCTTAGTTAACATCTCAGATAATAGTCTAAAATCCAAAATCTACAGGGCAGAAAAATAAATCTATGAGATTAAGAGCCATTCACCAATGGATGAGTCATTATAGGAATGAACAAAAAAGTTTTCAAAGGAAAAATGCAAAGTATTAACAAGTACCTGAAAAACTGTTCAAAAGCAATCAATCAACAAGCATTTATTAAGTGCCACTATGTGCCAAACCCTGTGCCAGATGATAAAAATGAAATAGTCTCTGCCTTATTGGAATCATTAATAATCAGAGAAATGCAAACTAAAACATCATTGTGTTATTACCTGCATCCATCAAACAAGAAAAGGTAGAAAAATTCAAATTAAATGAAATATGAAAAGGAAGGCTAATTGTTTGGGATTATGAAAAAAAAACAACTAGATTGTTTATTACCTTTGACCCAGAGATCTTACTACTTGGTTTATGCCACCAAGGAAATTTTGGTAGAAAGAAAAGACTCAAATGTACAAAAATATTTATTGAAGCATTATTTGTAAAAGCAAACAGACTAAAAACAAATTGATCGGGGAATACTTGGATCTATGATCTCATCGATTTGGATATTCCTTCTAATTACGCAAATCAAAAGCCATCCATACTGATCTTTGTCTATGTCCGGTCAAAAGATCAGCTGGAGGGCCCACCCAAGGTGCTGAAGGCTTTCTTTACTCCCTCCTCATATTGAGTAAATAGTGGGGAAGGATCAGGGTTGGCCTATTGCCCCTCATTCTTAGCATATGATCAGCCTATCTCCCTCCATTTCTTATTCAATAGCTCCTTATTCATTAGCTGTTGAAGCTGGCAGGTACCCACCATGTTCCTCTCCATTGCTTTTTTTAATTGTTTAGAGACTAATGTTCCGTGGAATACCATCATATAGTAACACTAGTAAAGTACTGATATTTTCTTAAAAGATGATGAAGGGGAGGATAGGTTGGGGGAGAGTGTTGTTAGAAGCACACACTTCTGTAAAGGGACAGGGACAAAGTAAAGAATAGAACAAGTGGGCGGGTTGGATAGGAAGGCGGGACATATAATCAGTCTCTCACAATATGTCCATTGTGGAGATGTTCTGCGTAACTACACATGTACGGCCTGTATTGAATTGCTTGTCTTTCTAGTGAGGGTGGGTGACGACAGAGGAAGGAAAAGAATCTAGAATTTAAAGTTCTAAAATCCAATGTTAAATATATGTGTGTGTATTATTATTATTATTATTATTTACATGCAACTGGGAAATAAGATATACAGGCACTGGAGTAGGGAGATCCATCTTGCCCTACTGGAAAGTCAGAGGGGTGATGGGGGAGGATATAGGAGAGAGCAGATTGGGGGAGGGGGTATACAGTGGGATCACTGTTTTGGGGTGGTGAGTAGGGGAAAGATGGGGAGAAAATTTTTAACTCAAAATCTCGTGGAATTGAATGATGTAAACTAAAAATAAACAAAAGTTAATTTAATAAAAAAAGATGGTCCCTTTTTTTAATAGGAGAAGTTTGGGGGGTCATTAAATGAACTTTGTAATTTTCTGAAAGTAATTCAGCCTACTCTCCCTCTCCAGTTTAATTCCATGGTCCATTTACATTGTCTAGCTAAGATAGATATATATTGATGTATAAGATCTATATGCTGTTTAATTCTGTGTCATAAATGAAATAGTAAGAATTCTTCATCCTTTTCCTTTATCCTCCTTATCCTTATTCCTTATCCTTTATCCTCCTTATATCCTTACATTCCTTATCCTCCAAGGATGGGGAACCTGCGACCTTGAGGCCATATGTGGCCCTCTAGGTCCTCAAGAGTAGCCCTTCTACTGAATAAGGGCCACACTTGAGGACCTAAAGGAACACATGTAGCCTGGAGACTGCAGGTTCCCCAGCCCTGGCTAGGCCAAACTCTACTGAGTGGTATCTCTTATCTATACATCAAAATAATTCAAAATTTCTGAAAGATAGAATAACAAAGATAACCTTGTTTGCTATCTCTCAGATCATTACATTAGGTAAGTTATAAAACCAGGATAAAGGTACTACCCACAGGTGTCCGTCTTTGTGTTGGAGGAGATCCAGTAGAGTCTAAATTAAACAGAGAAGTTAATCATTGATCCTAGAGGCAATGGGAATCATTGGACTTTACTGAGTAGGGGAATTATATGGCCAGACCTGTGTTTAAGGAAGTTCACTTTAGTAGCAGAGCGAAGGATTGGCTAAAATGGTGAAAGACTTGAGGCAGGAAGACCAATTAAAAGGATGTGGCAATAATCTAAATGAGGGGTGATAAGGGCTTGTACTAAGAGGAAGTTGCATGAATAGAAAGAAGGATCCAGATATAAAAGACTTTGTGGAACTAAAAATAATGAGATTTAGCAACTGAGTCAAAAATGACCCTGAGGTTACAAGTTTGGGTGAGTAAGAGGACAATAGTACCCTCAACACTAACAGGCAATTGGGAGAAAAGGAAGGATTTGTGGAAAAGATGAGTTCACTTTGGACATGGTGAATCTGAGATATTTGAAACAACCAATAGGCAATTGATGATGTGTGACTGAAGTTCATGAGAGAGACTGGAAGAAAGATAATATCTAGATGGGAGAATCACTTATATAGAGATGATAGTTAAATCTACGGGAGCTGATGAAGTTACCCAGATAAAGCGCTGAAATAAAAGAAGGCCTAGCATAGAACCTACAGTTAGAATTCAGAGAATTTCGAGTAGATTGCAAGGGAAAGGGGGAAAGAAAGGAAAAGAAAGGGAAGAAAGGGGGATAGAAATCACGTATTGCACATTTTTGTACATGGAACAAAACTACACATAGTAGGCACTTAATAAATGCTTGGAGCAGCTAGATGGTTCAATAGATAGAGACAAGACCTGAGCTCAAATCTGACCTCAGATACTTACTAGCTGTGTGACCCTGGGCAAGTCACTAAACTCTGTTTGTCTTAATCCACTAGAGAAGGAAATGGCAAACTACTCCAGAATCCTTGCCAAGGAAACCCCAACAGACAGAATGCTCCACAGGGTCACAGAGTTGGACATGAATGAATGAATAAACAAGTATAAATGCTTGGTAAATGAATGAATTTCGGATAGAAGAGGATGTGAGGTTTTGTAGAGATGACATTAGAACTATGTCCTGAAGAATAATTAGGTTTCAACTGGCAAAGGTCAATGAAAGAACATTCCAGATGTAAGGAGTAATACAAATAAAGGAATGAATATATCTGGGCAAGAGAGAATAGTCAAATCTCTTTATAGCATGGATAATTGAACAGAATTAGTGTGAGAGAAAGCTACAAAGTTAGTTTCAAGTCAGATTAAGGAAGAACTTGCTATAGTGTAGCAGAAAGAGCATTGCATTTGGAGTCAGAAAAATCTGGATTTGGCTTCTAACCTAGACAATCAATTAACCAGCATTTAAGTATTTATTTACTGTACTATTTCAGTATTTGCTATGTACCCAGAGTTATTCTAGCTCTGGAGATGCAAAGGCAAAAGTGAAATAGTCTTCACCCTCAGGGAGTTTACATTCTGTTGGGGAAACAATATGACCCAAGGCATTCTTTGGTTCTCATTTCTTCATCTATGAAATAATGAGATAAAATGAATTGGTTTTTAAACCATCTTTTAGCTCTTAAGCCCAACATGCTCGGAAGTTTGGATTTTACTCAGTAGAGAACAGAGATCCCCTGCTGGGGAACAGACAGAGAAATTTCCAAATCTGATCTGTATATAATTATGATTAATCTGATAGTAGTATGACAAGCGTTTCGGTAGGTAAACAACAGAAGTTATGGATGTAGATTGTTTAGGAAATTATTCCGGTGATCCCTGTAATGCCAAACAAGGGCAACTTCCAAGGTTCGGAAACAAACAAGTATGGCCCAATAGATTTCTTGAGAAACTGAGTACTGATTCTTTCTTTATGAGAAGTGTGGCATGGTGGAGAGAACACATTATATAGAGTAGAGAAGATCTTGGTGTGAGGCCTGCTTGCCAATGCTTACTAGCGAGATAGTGAAATGACAAACCATTCCAGTATCTCTGCCAAGACAACTCCACATAGGGTCACAAAGAGTCAGATATGATGGAAACAACTGAACAACAGCAAATAAACTATGATCACTTGTTCTCAATTACAGTTAGAAAATTTAGGACAAGAAACTGGATTCCTATTAAAAAAAAAACTGTTCCCATCTTAAGAACCAAAGCGCCTATGAAAACAAATTTGGAAAAGGAGAAAATCTTTCCAAAATTGTAGGATCATAGACGTAGAACTAGAGGAACCCATCTGAGGTTGTCTTAATCTAACTCCGCTGTTTTGCAGAAGAGAAAATGGAGGTCTAGGGAGACTAATGTGACATGTTCAGAGTCAGTAGAGGTGGTAATTAAACACAGGTCTTCTAGCTTAAGGGGCAGATTGTTCACCCACTGTTCCCATGATGCTTCCCAAATCATACATTTCTTTCTTAATCTTTAAAGCAGATACATGGACCATATTTTTACCATAGGCAGATATTACATTATATGTGTTGAATATCAGATGATTTTTCAATGTTTCCTTCACCAAGAAGTTGTTAATTAATTGGGGTGGGGGAGGGGGAAGCAGGAAACATTGAAGTCAGTCATTTAATTTCCTTCCATATTCAGAGCTGCCTGAAGCAATTTCCTGCTAGGAATTCCACATCTTCCCATTGAAGTTCTTTAGCAGCTGGTAACTAAGTTATCAACTCCTGTGAGGGAGATACTTTAGCCTCTAAAGACACTTTAGGTGTTTTCTATGTTTATGATGGAGTCACCTCAACTTTAGAAAATATAGTGAAATAATTTCTTTGTTGCTGCTTTAATTTAAGAAAACAGTGTGGTCGCATGAAAGAAGCATTGAGTTTAACATTGAAAATATCTGATTTCTCAGTCTGGCTCTGCCACTAATTATCTGTGCGACCCTGGGTAAATTACCTCACTTTTCTGTTCTTCTATTTTATCATCTATAAAAATCATGGAATTTTAGAACTGAAAGAAAGAGACTTTGACAATCATTTGGTCCAACCTCTATGCTCTCCAAATGAGAAAATTGGAGAACAGAAAAACTGTAACTTGTTCATAGCTGCTTAGTGGCAGCATGGGGACTTTGAGTCTCCTATTCAGATGATTGTCAGTATCTTCATTGTGATCTTCTTCTTTATCATCAGCACTATAATCTTCATTATAATCAACACCATCATCAATTAGCATCACCAATAATGCATTACTTTGTTAAAAACTACGGGAATTTTTAAAAATTTATTAGTCACGTCCTACTCTTTTTGAAATTTTCTTGACAAAGATGCTGGAGTGGTTTTCCATTGCCTTCTCCAGCTCATTTTACAGATGAGAAACCGAGGCAAACAGGGTTAAGTGACTTGGCCAGGGTCACACAGCTAGTAAGAGTCTGAGGCCGGATTTGAACTCCTAAAGATGAATCTTCCTGACTCCAAGCCTAGCACTTGATCCACTGCACTACCTAGCTGCCCCTTAGGAAAAATGGCGTTGTTCATTTTTCAATGTGTCATTTATGATAGTAAGAGTAATAACAGTTAACATTTATATAGTGCTTTAGGTTTATGGAGTCCTTTATAGACAGATATTAGGTTACTTGATCCTCACCATTACCCCGGGAAATAGGTACTACTGTTATCTTCCTTTTGCACATGAGGAAACCCACTGAGAGAGGTTATGTGATTTGCCCCAGCATACATGAAATACATAGCTAGTAAGTGTCCTAGGAAGCATTTGAAGCTGGGCCTACCTCACTCCACTAAGCCAAGGCTCCATCACATAGCCAACAAAGTTTTAAATATCAAAGTGTACGATTTTAGATTTGTTGGACATAAAAAATCTGTGGGTTTCCTGGCAAATCACTTGCCTATTAGTCTCTGAGGAGGGGAAATTGACAAGAAAATCATCCTATTGTTTTACCCTATAGTTATAGTAGAGCATTTAGGATTTGCCCAGATATATCCTAAAGTTTTATTTTCCAAATTTATATACTTACCTTACCACTCCATTTCTGTTTTTTGAAAAAGAGAATTGTCACACATACACACACACACACACACACACACACACACACACACTTTTCATAAAAACCTAAAGAAATAATTTACTTAGCAATATTTTAATCAAATAAAAACGAGAATTTCTGTCAATTTTAACACAAAAATCTTTAACATAAAAATAACATGAATATACATAAGTATTTTTAAAATACTTTCAAAAATTCTTTTAAATGTTTGTTTTACTTAATTGCCAAATGAAAATATTAATGTGATGAGTGTGCTTGGTTTTTGCCACAAAGTTTCTCAAATGCGCCATCATTAATGACATTAATACTCAGTCTTTTTCAACCACTAATGAAGATTGACATTATATCTCTGTAATAGCTGTAGCAGAAAGCACTGCCTCACACAGATAAGGTTTTGTTGCAGATGTAAAATTTATATTGTTTTGTTTAATGAGCTAGAGATTTCTTTAGGCACTATAGCTAAAACCTAAAATTTTTCAGATTCAAAAGCTCATTTCATACACTCTATTGCAAGATAAATCTATTAGCTTGTTCTTTAGGAGTAAGGTTGGATGTATCTTATTTGTCCACAGTAAATAAATTCCTTAGTCATTAATATCTGTAATACCTAGGTCTTTAAGATAAAAAAAAATTGTTTCTACAGACTAGTCAAGCAATTAAGTTTCGAGGGAAATGTTTTCAACTTCCAGAAAAATAAAATGAAAGTTTACTACATACATTTTGCAATCATTAACTTTTCTTTTCTTTTTTCTTTTTTTTTGCTTTTTGGAGGGCAGTTGGGGTTAAGTGACTTGCCAAAGTCACGTGGTTAGTTTCTGTGTTAAGTGTCTGAGGCTGGATTTGAACTCAGGTCCTCCCAACTTCAGGACCAGTGCTCTATTCACTGTGCCACCTAGCCTCCCCAATCATTAACTTTTCAATACACAGTCACTTTATCTTTCTGGGTCACAGGATAAATTTGAGAACCTTTCACACACATTGATTCCTTATCTTTTGATGAATCTATGCATGATATGGAACTTCATCATAAACTATGACATAAGTAGAAAAATTAATGGAGTTTTTACTATAATTCTCTTGTATTTATTTTTTTTGTTTATTTTTCTTTATTTTATTTTAGTTTGCATCATTCATTTCCACAAGATTTTGAGTTACATATTTTTTCCCCTTCTTTCCCCTACCCACCACCCCAAAATAGCCATCCCAGTGTGTCCCCCCTCCCCAAGTCTATTCTCTCCTGTGTCACTTTTTGGTAGGGTAGGATGGATCTCCCAACCACAGTGCCTGTATATCTCAAGTTCCAGTTGGATGTAGTCAGTAATAATAATAATAATAATTGCATATATATAGATATAGATATAGATATAGATTTATAACATTTGATTATGGAACTTTAGATTCTAGATTCTTTCTCTTCCTCCCTCATCACCCACCCCCACTGGAAGGATAAGCAATCAAATACAGGCTGAACATGTGAAATTACGCAGAACCTCTCCATAGTGAGCACACCGTGGGAATCTGATTACATGTCCCTTCTTCCTATGTTGCCCCCCCCAACCACTCTCC
>CM053580.1:402699416-402741052 GCA_028627135.1 Pseudochirops cupreus | reverse complement strand
GGAAGCTGCAATGTGGAGGTGGGTGCAAAACCTCTGCCTTTCACTTTTCCGCTCTGGAGACCTTTTGGCCGGACTGCTTTTCTCCCCTGATTTCGCAATTCCCACTGACTTAGTTCTGAACGCTGCTGCAGCTGCCGCTAATCTACTCACCACTCCTCTCATCTGGCCGCCCCGGGGCTCAGCAGCAGCTTCAGGCCAGGCTGGTTTCGGTTCGCAGTGCTGATAGGATTCCTCGTAGCTGAGCTGACTTTAGTGGGAAGTATCTTTGTGTGCGTTTTGGAGTTCTAGGATTGGTTTAGAGTCCTGTTTTATGGGTATTTTGGGGTGGCTATGTGAGAGCTGCGATATGTTGCTGCTGCTACGCTGCCATCTTGGCTCCGCCCCACAATTCTCTTGTATTTAGAGTCAATTCGGGTTAGTAAGCATTTATCGGGCACCTATTAGGCCATGCTCCATACTAATCATTGAGGGGGGGGGAAAAAGCAAAACCAGTCACTCCCCTCAAACAGTTCACAATCTGACGAAGACAGCATGACAAAGACTGTATAAAAAAGATTTAGCCAGGATAATTTGGAGATAATTGAACTAATGTGTGAACTAGTATTAAGGAAGGACCAGAAAATTTGAGCCAAGACTTGAAAGAAGCCAGGAGTAAGAGACAACCAAGAACATTACAATCCTGGTAAATAGGCAGTGAAAATACTCTCAGCTCAGAGATGGAGATAAAGCATGGAGGCTAGTCTCTCCGAATGGCAAAGCACATGGAAAGGAGTAAAATGCTAAAAGACTGGAAAAGCAAGAAGAGATCAGGGTATGAAGGGCTTTAAAAGTCAAAAAAGATGCTTTTATATTTGACCCTGGAGGCAGTAGAGAGCCACTAGAGTTTATTGTCTAGGGGAATGACATTTTCAGATGCTAGCTTTAGGAAGATCACATTAGTAGCTGAGTGGAGAATGGACTGGAGTATGGAAAAACTTGAGGCAAGGAGACCAACTATCAAGCTATTTTGATATTTTAAGTGTGAGATGATGAGGAACTGTACCAGGGTGGCGGGGATGTCAAAAGAGAGAGAAGGCTTAGAGATGTCAAGAAGGTACAGTTGGCAGAACCTGGCAGCAGATTGGGTGGAGGAGAAATGGGTGGGGCAGAGAGAGTGCGGAGTCAATGACAACGTCTAAGCTGCCAGCCTAGCTAACTGAAAGGTCGGTGGTAAACAGTAAAAGAAAGTTAGGAAGAAGGGAGACTTGAGGCAAAAGATAGTGAGTTCAAGTTTGGAGATAATGAGTTTAAGATATCTAAGGAGAATCCAGTTTGAGATGTCCAAAAAACAGAGTGCTCAATTTTTCAAAAAATATCCATCAAACATAATAGAAGGAAGTTTTTGTGTGAAATTAATTTTTCTAATCTTTATTATTATCACTAAGAAAAAATGGAAATTTCTTCTTTAAGTTCACTCTTTAAAGTGCTTTGTCATCAAAAAATCCATGTCTTTTGCCATAACGTAGAAATTGTCCTATACTCTGCCTCCATATGATCACACAATTTTGTGATCTCAATTCATGGTTTTAAAAATAAAGTTGACAACTGTTTTAGAGATTTGAAAAACTGTATGTAGCTCCTAACTCATGAATTTCAATCCAAGTGATTGTGTTGGAAGCCTACAGTAGCTCCAAATTGCAGAAATATCCACATTTTTCACTAGAGCTTGTATATCTGGCATTTTGTCTTGACATTGACTAAGCTCTATCAGGGCAGAATCCAATATAATTCTCCCACATTTTATTGTTTTCCCACATAATTTCATTTTCATTTTAAAATGTCAATTATATTAAAATTTTCTCTTGATGTGGTGTTACTATCAATAGGTCTTCAGAATAACAAATCTTTCCTAACATCAGTTTCAATAATATATCATAAATGTGTAATCAAATGAGCATCTCTCAGTTGCATTAACTGCCACATGGTGTCAATTTTTCATGTCCGTCTCATTTCTGTTGACTCTCATTTGACCTATGTTTTCATTGAAAAAAGGGAACCTATTGATGTGGGAATTATACAATAGTTTGTGTCATTGTTTTGCAATTCCCCAAGAATTTCTCTCAAAACCCCACACCCCACAGTTTGGAAAACCTTGTCCTAGGCGATCAAGTTCTTCTAAAACTTGAAATAGATCTGATTATTACTCAAGAGATCTCTTGATTGGATGAAACAGTCAAAAGAACAGGGAGGAAACTTGGGGAAGAAATGGCTGCATTTTACTGTGAGTTCAGTTTTTTGATAGGAGTTCAAAGGAATTAGACTGCCATTTGTCTCCCATGTGGTGTGAAGAAGTCTTAACTTAGGAAACAGGTATCTTTGAAATGACCGAGAAGCTCAGGCTGTTATTGCTAAATAGCTTAACTTCAAGGCAAAACTGTAATGATTAGTGGAGTATTGGCATTTGGGGCAGAGGGATGTTCAAAGCTCACACTGAAGAAATTGATGTTTTGTGCAATATGATGGCATATCTCTATAATTCCTGCTAGTGGGGGGTTGTAATGGCAAGGGAATTCGAAGATCTTCCTACCCCTTAATGGGCCTTACTTGGAGCCCAACAAGAGAAGCTTGCTTAAGGAAGGCTTGTTTTTTTTTAGGAAGGCCCATACCATTTGTTACTTTGTAATTAGGAAGTGGGTCATGAAGGTTATGATGTCCTCTGACCCTGGAGAAGGCTACATATACTACCTGAGGTGCAGTTTTGCTTTGGGATTCACTTATAGGAAGAATTGTGTGATTTGGCCAGATGAGACTCTGGGCAGCCATTGAGCCCCCTGGCTTTGAAAACTCAGGTGTTGGTGCTTCTCTCTGTGGCAACTAACTATGTATGTATGTAATGATAAGACAGCTAGAAGCCCTGTCTGTTGACCTGTTGAATTGTTTTATGTTCTCTGTCTGTATTTTTTTGCCTGCTTATAATTTCTGTTTGTATTTTCTGAAGTTCAAGGTTCTGACTTTTTCTGCCGAACTAAATGAATTAGGGGTGTGTGTGTGTGTGTGTGTGTGTGTGTGTGTGTGTGTGTGTGTCTGATTAAAGTGAAATCATTTAATGCCTCTTGAATTGTTTTCCTTTATAAAAGCAGATCAAAGAACCTGTGCTAACAGCCATCCTGAGTATACTAGGGTGCTTGCTGTTACAGGGGTGGGGTTGGGCACTGCTGGCTCAGTTGAGTTCAGGAGTTCCGAGCAGCAGTATACTGAGTCAATCAGGTGTTTAACTTAGTCTAGCACCTATATGATGATCTTCTATGAACTTTGTGGCCAAAAGGCTCCCTAAAGAAAGGAAAACCAGACCAACTTCACATCAGAGCTGGTTAAATCTTCTTGGCAGATCAGCGGTGGGATGAGGCCTCTGAGAGACCATTGTACTGCTATTCTTGGTAAGATATGAGGAAGGAAGGAAGGAAGGAAGGAAGGAAGGAAGGAAGGAAGGAAGGAGGGAGGGAAGGAAGGAAGGAAGGAAAAGAAAGAGAGAGAGAAAGAGAGAAAAAAGAAAGAAAGAAAGAAAGAAAGAAAGAAAGAAAGAAAGAAGAAAAGAAAGAGAAAGAAATATTATTTTAAGGAAGGCAGGAAACAAACATTTATTAAACCACTACTATGTGCTAGGCTAGCCACTGTGTTAAGTGCTGTACAAATATAATTTCATTTGATCCTTATAACACCTCTGGTCTCATTTACATTACTTATCAATAAGAAGAAATATGAGAAAACTTGTTTAGATAATATCAGAGACAATAAAAAAACAACTCAGTTGAAAAGTCCCATCAATTTATTAATCTCTTTGAATGACATACGCAGTTTTAGGGACCATAGCAGAAGGGACCTTAGTAATCATCTAATCCATCTGTCTCATTTCTATGGTTGAGGAAATGGAAACCCATAGAGGTGGGCATTGTCCAAGGTTCCATGGTTAGCTGCTGGTAAAACTGAGATTGAAACCCAAATTGGTCCAGATCCAACACTATTTTCCTTACACTGTGCTACTTCTTGAGTGGTTTTAATGTCATATCTCGGTATCTTTTTGCCCAGGGAAAGAACCACAAACCAAAGTCAAGCAAATAGAACAAAGTATGCCTTCAAGAGGGAGTAAAGGGTTGGTACTAAACCGTCTTGTGGGATAAGAGTACTGAGTCTTATTTTAACTGATGGTTCTTGCTAAATAACTGCCAATTTCTGTTGATTCTACATTGTCAAAAGACCCTAAATTTGGTTACCTGGAGCAAAGCCCCATTCACCTCATCTTAGTTATATGTTCATGTGTTTATCAGATTTCCCTGAAATCTATTTTATTATATTTATAAAAATTGTACTTTGAAAGTAATTTATTATTATTTATCAAATACTATGATTGTTTTATATTTTTAAAATGAAGAATATCATCCATTGGTTAAAAACAGGGATCTGTTTTTCAAGTGCTCTAACAAAATCTGTTTTTAATGTAATAAAATTCATCAACTAACCATTTTCAAAGATGCATAGATAGTGTCAAAAAAAGGATATTATTGCTACAAGACAATGCAAATGGCAAACTGTTGGTGTATAACGCAATAACTTAATGAGAAATATGTTATAAATATGCTACAAAAAGTAAAAACAACATACTCTACATCACTACTACATACATGGCACTATGTTTAGTGCCAGGGATACAAGAAATTTTAGGACATGGTCCCTGACCTCAAAAGGTTTGCCATCTAGTTGGATACAGTGTTTATATCATAATATAAGTAATATTGCATTATAGTGTGCTCTAAGCATCAAATAAGTTGTATAGATAAACAGAAGGCTTCAACTGAAAAAGAGTAATGAGCTATGATGATTTAAGAAGACTTTATAGTGGAGATGAGAATTAATCTACATTGTGATGGAAGGGTAGCATTGCCATAAATGGAGATAATTTTTTTGCCTTTCAAATGGAGAAAATATTGTGAGCAAAGACACAATAGTGGGAATGTTTGTGTGTGTGTAGAGAAGTGGTAAGTTAGGGATATATGAAGAAGGTGTGAGGTTAGGTCCCCCCCTACAATCTTCTGGACAAGGTATGAATTTTCTGGACATAGTGTAAATTTTCCTTATCATAGACATCATTGTCTCACTGGTTTTTCTTCTGTTTTAAACTTAAATTTACATATTCATCTTTGCTTTGGAGTTCACCCAGCTGCATGAGGTATCTCAGGCTGGGCCCGAGAAAAGAGTCAGTAATACAGACAGAGATTAAAAGGTAGAAATACATACTCTAGGCTACTACTGGAGAGATCTAGCACCAGTTGAGCATTCAGTGATATGAAACAAAACTTTTATGCAAGAAGATCAAGATATTAACGCTCACTTGGACCTAAACAAAACCTACATGTTGCCCCCATCCACATGATCTAAAGAGAAAGAAAGATGGGCATAGCAGGGAATCATATTCACCAAGGAATAACCTAGATCTATCCCTTCATTGATAGTGTGAGTTATGTATAGATAGCAAAGGACTCACTAGATAGATAGGACTCATTAGAGTGGAGGTTTGCTTGATGCCTTCCAGAAGGGAAAGGAATAATTCAAGTTGGTACCACTTACTCTGAGAAGCAGTATCACAAATGATGATTGGTAATAGCAATAAGAAATTATTTGGATTAGCCCAGAAGACAATAATTCACTTGCATAGACAGAATCTCACTCTTTGTACTTGTAAAGGTTGAACAGGGTGGGATATTCATTTTTTATCCATTCCGTTTCTCCAGTGTGGATGGTTAGACCAATCTCTTTTGAAATACTGTGGATTTCACTGAAGAGGGTTAATGCTCTGGAGCTCAATGTAATTGGCCAATCTCATTGAGGAGGATCAGCATTTAGACAACTTTGTCATCAGTTGGGAAACTTTATTTGGTTTGTGCTCTTCTGATAATATCTTCTATTGCCCTTTAATTCATAATACCGTGAAAGAAATTGTATCTCCCTGTGTTATACCTTGTTTAATATTGATATTTGGCAAATCATTAAGTAAATTTACCTTCCCAGTCACATCTTATCTAAAACAATTATATAAGGGACATTTTTGTTTCAGAAGAACCTTCAAGGTAGTATTTTCTTCCACTGAGCTAATTTTTAAAAGTTCACTAAAGAATAGACATAAAAGGATCCTACATCTTCTCTATAATTCAACAAAGACTGTTGCTGTCCAGAGACCAGTCTAGTTAAGAAAATAGAAATTTATCAACAGAAGATTGTCTTTCAAGTGATTAATAATTTTGGCTATGGTGACCCATGGAAAGTACCGAATGGTCCTCAATTCAGTCAATCAACAAATATTTATAAAGCACCTATTATATGCCAGGCACTGTCCTGAGTGCTACAGATATAATGAAAGGTAAAAGATAGTATCTACTGTCAAGGAACTCACAGTCTAATGGTGGAGGCAACATATAAACAAGATATAGATAGACAGATGGATAGATAGATAGATATACACATAATACACACATATGCATGCATATATGTACCTATACACATATATACTATTATATATAAAACCAATGTAATCTGTATAAAATCAATATTATCTACACACACGCATATCTATATCTATATCTATATCTATATCTATATCTATATCTACATGTGTGCATGTGTGTGTATCTGTGTGCATAACGTCCCATGGAGACAGGGCATTAAAAGATAACAAAGTTGTGCAAGCTCTTACCATCAGATTGGAGAATATAAACAAAGAACCTAGACTTGTGAGCATCTGGGCTACTTCACCACATCATACCACACAAGGCTACACTCATGGAACTAAATGTGCAGACAGAATAAACAGGGATCAGTTGCAGTCCCAAAGCTGATTGCTTCTTTTCTTAGGTTCCTAAATTTGAGTTGGCACAGACCTGTTTTCAGAAGGAAGATCTAATAATTCATTAGCAAATGTTACTTCTATTAGCAGGATTTCCATTTTGAAAAGGCATTCACAGAAAGAAGATTCTAAAGGAATTAATTTCTAAGGGCTGTATTTTACCTAGGTTGGTTTTTTTTTTTTTTTTTTGGAAGTGAGA
Source organism: Pseudochirops cupreus (assembly GCA_028627135.1). Lineage (NCBI taxonomy): Eukaryota > Metazoa > Chordata > Mammalia > Diprotodontia > Pseudocheiridae > Pseudochirops > Pseudochirops cupreus. The sequence goes on along the minus strand of CM053580.1, from coordinate 402,733,979 downwards.
CCTTTGGTTCACTTATAGCATACTGCTGAGACAATCACTTACTCTTCTACTTTTATAAGGTTAACCCTCTCTCTCAAGGATAATCTTGGATTGATAACTTTCTAGGGTTAAGATAGTATCCTTCTCTGAAACTTGTCATGGGCTACAGCTAATGATGTGTGAGATTCACTTCTGTCTTGATGATATTACAGAGAAAGCTCAATTGAGAGGTTTTGTTTTGGTTTTTTAACTCTTTTCACTGTGGGTTTTGATAAAATAGTACCCTGAGGCATAAGGAAAAATGAATTTACTTGGTTATATTTACTAATACTAGCAGCATTATTCTTTGCCCTAAGGAATTACCTTAGTGATTCTGATAGCATCTCTCCTCTGGGAAAAATTCAGAAGATTTTATAAGAAAAAAGCTGCCATGTCTCTTGCTCTCCCAATAAAAAGTTAGATAGTTATTAAACTGTCCCTGGAGCTACTGTGATTTACATTCATTTTTTAACAATTTCCTTTCTAGGGCATTCCCTTCAACTGTGGCATAGCTTAGACTACTCTTTGGTTGCACTTAAGATAAAAATGTATTCCCAACTTCCTGATTCTCCTTTGCTATTACAACCAAACACAAAGTACAGAGAGGCATTTTCTGACTTCCTGTCCTTTCCCTTTGCCTTAATCAGCAGCAACAACAGGTATTCATAGAACCCCCTACTACCTGTAGAGATCCAGAAGGAAAGAATTAAAGATGCAACCCCAGGTAGGAGACGATGTGCTGGACTCGGGGACCAGAAGACCTGGCTTCACATCTTGCTTTGATGCTTCATGATCGCTTAACTGACCAAGTCAATTAAATTTACTGAATCTTGGTCTCCTAATCTGTATGATGGGCATGATAATACTTGTAATACCTATTTCACAGAGTTGTTAGGAGATTTAAGATACTACATCTTACATCTATGTATTTTTATATATATATATATATATAGTATAATTTTAAAGCCACCATATAAACATAGGTGTATATACATAATGGCTTTAAAATGTACAAAGCTATACATCATATCCAACAGTGGTTTTTAACCACAGACCCTCCCCCTAAGGTGATAATAAAAGATATTTTAAGGTAGGTCCATCAACTTGGATAAGAAAAAAAAATGAATGTTCATGTTCACTAAATACTAACTAGTATTTAGCATTTCTTTCCATATAAACGTATACCACAAACATTACTCTGAGATGGGGTCTGTAGGCTTCACCATGTTGCCAATGGGGTACATGAGCTCAAAAAGGTTAAGAAGCCCTGATACAGAAACAATGGCTCTACACAGCATCCCAGAAGCTAATTTAGTGCACTTTCAAGCTCTTAAAGCATAAGATTTTGGAGATACCTATTTGTTGTAATGTGCATCAATGTACATATTTATAGACATACGTACATATATGCATGTGTATGTCTATATGTAGATGGATATAGATATAGCTAGAGCTATAAACATAAATATACACATATGTGATCATAAGATCACAGATTTAACATGTGTGAGTTACAAGTTAGCATCCCCAGGAAGTGGGAGGGGAACAGTGACTGGCTTTGGGCATTTAGTCCTGGCTTCCCTCCAGAACTTTAGCAAACAGACTTTTGTTGTGTAAGAAGCAAGTTTTAATGAAGAAATAAAAGGCAGTGTTTATCATTGCATTTGTTAGAAACAGTGAATAGAGGACTAGACCTGGAGTCAGGAAGACCTGAGTTCAAATGCGACCCCAGACACTTGCAAGCTGTGTGATCCTGAGCAACACACTTAACCTCTGTTGGCATGTTTCCTCAAGACTAAAATGGAAGTCATAAAAGCATCTACCTCCTAGGCTTATTGGGAGGATCAACTGGTCAAAAAACATTTGGTAAGAATCTACTATGCCCCAGGCACAAATACGAAAAAAAAAAATCCCTGCCCTCAAGGAGTTTAAAGTCTATTGAAGGAAGAAAACACAGCAAAGCTAAAGAGTGAAGGGTGGGAAAAGAAGCTGACACAGGAACGTGGTGGAAAAGTCAGAAAAGTCTTAACTAGTGCAGCCATGTAGGAATGTAACCTCGAGGCCATAGGTTCCTCGCCCCTGGTATGCAAGGACCAAATTTTGGAATCGTGGCTACACCTTCCAATGAGAGTGGCAGAGGGTAAGAATTAGATGTGAGTACCAAGGTTTATTGGGTCTTGAATGATGAGGTTTTCCCAGGGAAGAGCTTCCAGGGGCATGGGGTAAAAATCAGAGATGTACCAAAGGGGGAGATGTCTGTGCTGATCCCCCTCCAGTGAAATAATATCTCGAAAGTGCTTAGCACAGTACTTGCCGTATAGTAAGCACTTAGTAAAAGCACGTTTCCTTCCATCAAGGATCTACTTTCAATTGACTTTACCAGAAGGATCCAGATCTAAGATTTTTTAGCTTCGAATCTCACCCGCTTTCTTGAGATCTTGAAGCTTTGCACCAGATAAATAGAGATGAGAAAACTGTAGGTAGTAATAATTCTTCTTAAAATTAAAATGAAATGGGTTAAAGAACTAAAAGTCTGACATAAGTTAAACCATATGGTATATTTCATAAAAAATCATAACCAAAACCAAACAAGCAGAAAAACAAGGAAAACTGCACTGGTTAAAAGTGACTTAGGGTGCAAAGCAACACAATTGACTTGGCATCAGTCAAACTCTTATTAAAGTTACATTAACTGTGTGACCCTGGGCAAGTCACTAACTCTAATTGCCTAAAAACAAGTTACATTGGGTTCTGGTCTCCATAATTAAAAATGACTATAGAAAAAAATGGAAAAGTTTCCAGTGAAAGGCAAAGAAATAATCAAAGTCTTGACAAAATAAAAGTCAGTATTTTGAGAGGAAGATATGATTTGGATTCCATCCTGTCCTAGAGATTCCCAACAAAACAAGTAGTTGGGTCCTAATTTAAGTTTCATTGTTGTTGGAGAAAACACAGGGAACGTTCCCCAGAGGCATGAAACTAAGATTCAAGGGTGAACTTGGACTGGTGGTCTTTAAGCTGTCTTGGAGTCACGTTTAAGCCAAGGAAATTCGCTATAGAAATAATCAAGAGAGAGTAAATATGGAGACAAAGCATGGAATTTTTATAGTCAAATCTCAGAATGTAGATATACTCTAAAAGACTCTGCATCCAAGCTTCCTATTTGCTGAAAAAGAAATCAGTGAGGGGCTTTATATATTCTGTATTCCTTCAGCAGAATGCAGTTGCAACACAGTCCCATTACTGGTCTATCCAGCTAACTATGTGGGAAAGTTCAAGTGTGATGCCTTGGTTTATTTTCTTTATTACTATAAGGTGCTCTGAAACTTTTTATGAGGAAAGCTGAAAAAGGTGGTTTAAAGTAAACACAAGTAAGAACAACTTCCAAGGAATAATTCCCTATCCCTGGTCACTTTACCAGTGGGCATCAGTTTCATCTGCTTTCTTATCTCTGCCATAGTTTGCTGGGTTCAAAATCAAAATAATCTCTTTAAGAAAAACAATATTAGGGAAGGCTAGGTGGTACAGTGAACAGAGCACCGGCCCTGGAGTCAGGAGGACCTGAGTTCAAATTCGGCCTCAGACACTTTACACACACACACACACACACACACACATACACACACACACACACACACACACAAACCTAGCTGTGTGACCTTGGGCAAGTCACTTAACCCCAATTGCCCTCCAAAAAGCAAAAAAAACAAACAAACAATATTAGGTATACTGACCTAGATAAAATAATTCCAAACTATCAACCTCCACCTGAACACGTGACCTTTAGGCACAGCTTGAAAATATTTTCTTTTGTAACCCTAGCTATCCTGACTAGCTATTCTGGTTTTAGCTCAATATGAAGAAATACCAAAAGCCCTGGCAATGAGAGACAAGAAGCAAGATGGTTTGCAAGTACATAAAAAGGAAGGGAGTGATCATCAAGAGTTAGCATGGGTTCATCAAAGGAACTTATGCTAGACTGTTCTAATTCATTTTTTGGACAGTTACCAGACTAGGCTATCAAGAGAATGCCATTGCCACAGTATAACTGAAATTTGAAAGCACATTCAACAGTTTCTCAAGATATCCTTGTGGATGAAATGGAGATATGAAGAATGGACGGACTAAATCCAGGACTGGTTGACTGACCAGACTCAAAGAATTGATAATGAATAATCATCCATCTGGGGAGAATTCTATAGGGGAGTGATAGAGAGATGTATCCTTGGCCCTGTTTGGCTCAACATTTTTGTCAGTAACTTGAATGAAGGGATAGACACCCGGCTCATCAAATTGCATATGCATGGAGCTGGAAGAGAGAGTTTATATGCCATTTTGGTGACAGAATTGGGATTCAAAAAGACTGACATACAGGATTTGGCAGGTTGAAGGTAAAGGAGATAAAATTGAAGACAGATAACTAGAAAGTCTTTTGCTTGGGCTCAAAAAAAACCCCACAATTGTTCAAATACAAGATGGGGGAATATGATTAGAAAGCTATTCTTCTGCAAAAACATTGTAATAGAATTCAAACTTAATATGAATCACCAGCATGATGGGGCAGTCAAAAGAACCAATCAGTACAAATGCAGAGCAGAGAATAAGGAAGGAGATATTTCTGCCCTGCTCAAACTACTTTGGGGTTATTGTGTCTGGTTCTAAGAGTCACTTTTAGAAAGGGATATTTAAAATGGGCCTGGATAATGCACAAAAGCGTATAAGTAGATAGAGTGCTGGACTAGGGGTCAGGAAGAATGGAGTCAGTATTGCCTCAAACATTTACTAACCAGTTGTATGAACCTAGTCAAGTCATTTAACTTTTCTCAATCCCAGTTTCCTTATATGTAAAATAGGGATGATAATAGAACCTACCTCATAGGCTTATTGTAAGGAGATTGTAAGCTCTTGAGGACAGGAACCACTTTTGTCTCTTTGTTTTATCCTCAGCACTTAGCACAGTGTTTAATAAATGCTTATTAATTATTGATATAAAAATGTTTTACAAATCTTAAAGCACTACATAAATATTAGCTGTTATTGTTATTCCAAAGTAGGTGATCAAGATGGTCTGTTTGACTCAAAACCATGTTATATGAAGATCAAAGGGATTAAAAATATTTAGACTGAAAAAGAGAATAATATTTAGGGGGATATAATTGAAATCTTGGATTATGCGGGGAGGAGGGGAGGATATAGAAGAAATGTTATAGGGTTTTATAGGATCTGGGGGCTCAGATATGAGAAATTATTTGTATAAATTCATGCAGTTAGTACATGACAGTGTCAAAGTTTTAATCTATGTCTTCCAAATCCACTCAGGGTAGAACTAGGAATTTTACTATCCAAAATATATCTTCTTGACATAAATGCACAAAGAATCTGTGCTTTTTCTCAGTGGTAAGAACTCTAAGTGAGAGACCTTTCTTAACCAATACAGATTACAAACTACTTAGTTCTTACCACAAAAGTTTTATACAAAACATCCCAAAAATCTTAGTGCACTTTCTGTACTAAGACTTTGGGGACACTGTTTTTTTAAACTGTACTGACTTTGGGGACACACTATTAAAGCTTAAAACTGCACTAACAACTTTGAGAACCTTGAATAAATCTCAAGAAATTATCTGAAATCTGTCTGAGGTTAAATGAATTGCCCAAGGTTAAACAGCTAGTAAAGCATTAGTATCAGGATTTGAATCCACATTGTCCTGACTCCAAACTGGGCATTCTGATTTTTACAGCACATTGCTTGTTTCATTTTTTTTCTCTACATGGTAAAAATAGCATATCTGTAACGACACTGGCCTCCACATCTTAACTACAGATTGATACAAATGATCTGGACATAAATGAGAGCACAAATCAAATTGTGAGATGCTTCCAGTCCCTATTCATATATACATATATTCGTACATACTTACATATATTCATGCTGGTGAAATTATTCAGTGGGTCAAGAGAAGCACTGTAGAAGTGGGATAAGGTGCCTTTATCTGTGTTTTATTTTCTCAGAGCTTTATCCCCAGTGAATGGGATCTTAATTCAGAGAAACCAGACATTCTCTGAAGGTGAAAACTAAGCCCAAACTAAATGTGTGCCATTGCTAAAGGCTTTCCTCTTCCAGCAAACTAACATTTGTCAATGTTTCCTCATCAAGATTTCCAAAGAAATATAAGCTATCCCAAATGAAAAAAGAATTCTCTATCCTGATCATAGAATCATAGGACCTCAGAGAAATAAGGTACTACAGAGGCATCCAGTCCAGTTCATATCTGAAGAGAAAACCCTCTATGATATGCCAACAATTGGTCATGTAGCTAGGACATAGAAATCTGCCATGATCCTGCATAGGTGCACCTCACCTTAGCGACCATTGACTTAAAAGCTACTCACCAATTCTCCATCCTAAAATTCAAAGTACAACTCTCAGTTCTCAGATGGTTCACCTCTTTTTGTGCCAGATAATTCTAAAGCAGTGTTTCTCAATATAAGGTCTATGGACCTTTGGGAGTCCCTAAGACCTTTCCAGGGGGTTCTTAAAGTCAAAACCATTTTCATAATAACGCTAAGACATTATTTTCCCATTAATTGTGAACATTAACCAACATTAAACAACAAATCACAACATATCATAACAGATGAAATACAGAAGCATATATGATCTATTTTTAATACAGAAGCACATATGATCTATGATCTGTTTTTCTTCTATCAAGCAAGACATCATAGAGATTTGTAATAATATGTTAAATAGTGCCACTTTGCTCACTTGTTTTTGAAAATAGAATTATTTTCATGAAAATGTGCTATTTATATTAACATGTATTAGGTTTATTGTTGTATTAAAATAATTAATGAATATCTTAATAATTTATCAACTTTCATTTCTAATGCAATAAATACAGATAAATACAACCCACACAAGCAAAAGCTTTTGGAGTCTTCAGTAATTTTTAAGTGTGGAAGAAGGTTCTTAAAAGTTTAAGATATGCTTTTTTAGAGTATTTCCTCTGAAGGCACCTCATCTCTAACTGGCAGTCTTCCCAGGTCTCTGCCCCTGGTGACCTAGTCTTCTTTATACCATGACAGGGCTTTCTGTTCCCATAAATCAAGTACTAACCTGGACTTAAATCACAACACTTAGAGTTGCAAGGGGCCTCAGCAGGCTTCTAGTCAAATTCATACCTGGAAAGGGATTCTCACCACAAGTGGTCATCTAACGTCTATATAGAGACCTGTCATAAGTGATAGGTGATGACCATTGACTGACAATATTTGCAAAGGACTTAGCACAAGACTTGGCCCGAAGTGGATACTTAATAAACACATGTTCTCTTTTCCCTTCAACTCTGCCCTGAGTTTACCTCCTTGATATAAATTTCAAATGGTCTATCTTGGCCATAATGGAACTCCCTCACTGAAGGTCTTTAGGCAAAGGCTAGGTGTATTTTGGGCACTATATTTGGTCAAGTATATGTTAGACAAGATGAGATCTCTTCTCAGTGAGAAATTCTGTGATTTTATGATTCCTATATGGAAATAACTATATTAGCTAAGTAGATATATTCCCAGAATCTGTCTTTATCAGAAACTTAATATGAGAGGTAGAGACAATATGGGAGGCCTAAGGAATGCATTCCAGGACATAAGATAAGGAGGGTTACAGTACAATATAAAAAAAATGTCATTAAATATTAACTAAAATAACATCAAATGTGCCAGGAAATATACACTATATATTCTGGCACATAGGGGAAGGAAAGGACAGGGGTGATATTGAGGTGAGGAAAAGTAGGGGCGGCATATCAATCTTTTTAGGGAAGAGATTGGGCTTTGAGGTGAGGAAAGATGGAGATCTCTAGCAGATTTTTCATAAAACAGACCAGGTTTCAGGTCCTGGAAGAAGTTGGTAAAGAAGTGACACAGGATATTTAACCCATAAAAATTTCAAGGACTAGGCCTCCTGAAAATTTAACCAAGCCATCTCTTTCCTCCATTTTCCCAGAACCATGGATTATCCCTCCTGATTTTGTCTACAAATCACCCCTAAGTCACCCTAAAAGAACTCAATAAGGCTTACCTTCACAGTGGATGGAATAGGATTAGTTTTATTTCAGAGCCTTTGAATACAAAAATATATCTCCTCAACTACTTCCCCCAGCATGACAGTATCTAAGAGTTGGAAATGATGTCAACGGCCATCAGGTCCAATCTATGCTATATAAGAATCCCCTTTTACATATATCTGACAGTTAATCATCAGGCATTTACTTGAAAGTTTTAAATGAGGAGCAACCTACTACCTTTCTCTTTGGGACAGTTCTAATTTTTCAATCTGCTGAGAGCTTTTCAGATCCTGATTCTACCATACAACATGTCAATTGTCCTCTGTGTCACTGTACATTTTGGTCAGCATACCACCTGTGCCTATGTACAAGTTATTGATTATATGTAGTCCCACACCTTCCTGTCTCCTCCACAGGAATAATGTAAATGACTTCATCAGATGCTGCACCAAAATGATAACTGACTCAGGAAGAGTCAGAAGACTGAGGTTCAAATATGTCATCTCTGACACTTACTACTTGCATTATCTTGGGCAAATCACTTAACCTCACTGAGCCTCAGTTTCCTCATTTATAAAAGGAAAATTGAGTAGGTGACCTGTGAGGTCCCTTCTTCTGTACCTGTGATACTATGAACCCTTTTAAAAAAGAAAATGATATTAATCTGACCGGACTTGTTCTTGATGAAGCCATGTTTGCTCATCATTGTGACCCTTGTTACCTTTTCTAAATGTTCTCTAACTATCCCTTCAATAACTGGAATTTTGCCAGAAATCAAAGTCAGTATTACCGGCCTCTGGTTGCAGATTCCGTTCCCTTAAAATGTTTTATTATGTTTTTTCCTTTGAAGCTCCATAACTTCCCAATGCCTGCTAGGGAGTCCTTGCTCGTGAGCCAAACAAACAAACGAGCATTACACACAATAAACACTCCGCTTCAGACCTCTGGAGTCAGGGTTCGACAATGCCTTTAATCCGTGTTGCTGTATTCATTTACATTATTGTGGTCCTTGTTTGTTTTTCATCTGACATTATTTTCTTCACTACATATTTTTTTCTGAGTTACTTATGTTCTTCCTCTCTTGCGCCATTATAACTTTCCTTTATATTCGTACTGTACTGTTTTTGCAGGTATAATGAATACCCACTTTCCCCCCTCGCTTGTCTGTAAAAACCAAAACAAAGAATGCTATTATTTGCTGTATGTGGGACATTCATTTATTAACCTCCTGTGTCTAATACAGTGATCACTGGGTCAAAGAGTTGAACAGTTTAGTAATTTCTCTTGCAAAATACAAAATTGACTTCCAGAACAGTAGGAGTGATTTACAGCTCCACCAGAAGTGTACAAGTGCATTGGATCTTCCACAGATCCTCCAGCGTTGATTTTTGCCATCTTTTATCATCCTTGACGAGGGTTGCTTTCATTTGAATTTCTCTTATTAGCAGTAATTTAAAGCCTATTTCTTAGTTAGCAATTTACATTTTTTCTTTTGAAAATTATTTGTTAATATTCTTTCATCTTTTATCTATTGTGAAACAGTGGTTTGATATCTAAATTTATATTAATTACTACATATTTTCAGCAAGGTGCTACACACATAGTAGGCATTTAAAATGCCTAATCATTATTATATTTTCTCAAAGTTATTTTTCATAAATGTTTTGCCTATTCAGTTGCCTCCCTTCTTATTTTGGCTGCATTGAATCTGTTTGAGCAAAAGCCTTAAAATTTTATATAATTGAAACTGTCTGTTTTATCTGTTGTGATCATCTCTACCTCTTGTTTAGTTACAAATTTTCCCTTTAGCCATAGTTGTAAAGGATAACTGTTTCCATTCTGTTCTATTTTTTTTATGATATTATCTTTTATATTTAGATTATGTATTAATTTGGAGCTTATTATGGTCTGTGGTGTAAGATACTAGTCCAGGGGTGGCTAGGTGGCACAGTGAATAGAGCACCGGCCCTGGAGTCAGGAGGACCTGAGTTCAAATACGGCCTCAAACACCTGACACACTAGCTGTGGGACCTTGGGCAAGTCATCTAACCTCAATTGCCTTGCCCTCTCCCCTCCAAAAAGAAAAAAAAAAAGATACTAATCTAAACTTTCTCCCTTCTTTTGGTCAAATTGCTTTCCACTTTCCTCAACATACTCTTATCAGTTGAAAGTCCTTTCCTTAGAAGGCTTTCTTCTTAGATTTCTCAAACAATGAATTACATTGTTTGGATTTTAAAGCCCCTCCATAACCTAGTCCCTTCCTACCTTTCTGTCTTCTGGGACACATCCCTCATGTATCCTTCTAGTCAATGACACTGACCTCCTTGTCACTCCTCCCAGAAAACACTCCATCTCTGAACCTAGGCATTTACACGGGCTGTCCTTGTCTTGTTGTGTGTGTTGTTTTTCGCATAGTATCTTTTCATATTCATTTGCAAGCCTCTTGAGGGCAGGCACTGGTTTTGCCTTCCTTTGTATACCAAGAGCTAAGCACAGTGCTTAGCCACTTAATAAACATCAACTTGACTTCTGCTCAAAGAATTGCCATTTCCAAATATCAAAGTGTCCCCCAAAATGTTGATATTGTAGCATTTCACCCACCAGTAAAGGTAAGAGCAGATCCCTGCATGGAGTAGAATTGTCTGAATCTGGGAACTCATCTGAACCCCTTTCAAACTTAGTATCCTCATCCAAATATTAGCTGCCTCCAGAAAACAGAATGAGCAAATTCCCGGGATGTCAAACCATTTAACAGAGACTCCAGCATCACAAGAGTCTCATTTCAATTTTCCCCATACAGATAAATGCAAAGATTATGCCGATGATGAATGATGACCTGCTGTCACAGCTCCATATTGTCCAGTTTTGTGCTGCCTCTGACATTGCTTGGTCACAGAGCTGATCTCTGAGTACTGCTTACTGTTACCACTGACCGTCATTCCTTTGTGGGGTTAAACAGAAGTCTGGTTAGCTAATGCAAAACCCAAACCCACTTTGTTACATCTCATGTTGCCTCAGTTCTATAGCTGATGAATGACAGATGGGGAGGGGGAAAAGAGACAAAAAGCACTTTGCAAATACAGCTAACTGTGCTCGGTTTCCTTATGGCTACATGAAACAGTAAGGAAAAAATAGTAAAAAGCTAGCAAGCCCATTTTTCTTATTACCTCCAGACTCAAAACAGGAACCCCCAATAAAACTGACCCACTGAGAGCTGTGACTCAGTGTCAGAAAGGAATTCAGGATCCCAAACACTAAGCAATGCATTTTGCCAGAGCCACAAACATGTGGCTTTCTTAGACCTAGAACACTTGGCTTGAAAAGGTTTGTTCACTCCATGTCACTTGGAGAACCACTCATAAGCTTTAAGAAATAAATACTGTTGTCAACACCTCCGGGGCCTCTTGTACACTTGATGGGAATAATTTCTTACGGATCGTGAAGAATTACTAATGTTTGGGACAAATCTCTGACTAAATTTTAAATTTGCACTACTTACAGTGGTTGGGATTATTATCACTTCTAAAACTTCTATGAATTTCAATGAAGAGGCCACATTACTGAGTCTTTTCAGTTGTTCCTGGCTCTTTGTGACCCCATTTGGGGTATTTTGGCAAAGACAGTAGAGTGGTTTGCCATTTCTTTCTCCAGCTCATTTTACAGATGAGGAAACTGAGGCAAACAAGGTCAAAGGACTTGCCCAGGGTTACACAGCTGGTAAGTGTCTGAGGCCAGATTTGAACTCGGGAAGATGAGTCTTCCTGCCTTCAGACCCAGCATTCTATCCACTGGGCTGCCCAGCTGTCAAAATTATCATTGCTAGTAACTATTGCTAGCAAGATAATCTTCCCAAGGCATAAGTATGATCACGTTACTTCCCTGCTCAAAAATCCTCTATTGTCTCTAGAACAAAATAGCAAACTAGTTCTCTTGTTATTTAACATTTCCAGGCTTATTACACATTACTCCTCTTCCCACTCTCTGCCATCTGGCCATACTAAACTATTTGCTATTCCCTGACCTCTACATTCTATCTCTCATCTCTACGTACAGGCTGTCCTCACGCTTTCTGTGAACTACCCACTTAACCTCTGACTCTTAGAATCTCTAGCTTCCGTCAAGGTTTTAGCAAAGATGGCATCTCCTAAACCCATTCTTGATCCCCTCACAACTAGTTTTCCCTCCTCCTCTCCACTCACATCATTTTTTATTTAATTATTTGTGTAAATGTTGTGTCAGGCCCCATCCCCACATGAATGGTGGCTACTGTCATTGCTTCATATTGTCCAGTTTTGTGCTGCCCCTGAAGTTGCTTGGCCATAGAGCTGAGCAATGAGTACCACTTACTATCTCTACTATCACCACTCATTTTTGGGGTCAAAACAGAAGCCTGATTAGCTCATGCAAAAGCCAAACCCACCTTGTCACATCAATGGATTTGCTCTGGGGCCTCAGATACTGACAGCTTGCTTACTACACTGGGTGGACTGACCTAGTCAGGCCTATTGTTGCCTAGGTTCTGGGACTGGCAAAGTGCCTTCTGTGCTGGGGCTGGAGGTCTTACAACCTGCCTGCTGTGCCACTGGCCTGCTGAGACAGTGCCTTGGCTGCTGATCTGTGCTGTGGCTGACAGCCTCCCTCTGGCTTGTCCAGTTCCATTTGGGTTGGGCTTCCCTTTTTACTCAAGTGAGACAGACCTTTTCTGAAGACCTTCTAAGTTATCTTGACCTGGAAAATTGTTTCATTCTATCTTTTTGTGGGTTCTGTTGCTCCAGAATCAGGTTAGAGGCTTGATTTAACATTGTTTCCGAGGGAAGATGGGGACAGCTCAGGCAACTTCCTCACTTCTCTCCGCCATCTTGGCTTCACCAGAAAGCACTTTCTAAACCGTAATGGGCTATTGAAATATGAATTGTTATTATGTGAGTATTCTCCTTAAGGGAGAGCCATTTGTTTTTGTCTTTTTTCACACAGTTTTTTATAAATGCTTCTTTAATTGAACTGAATATTTAACCCTGATTGACAACTGTTTTGGGAGATCCTAATTTGTTTTGCTTGTTTTAATGATACTTTTTCACTTTGGCTGTATGGTATTTTTATTTTTTTATTTTTTGCTTTTTGGAGGGCAATTGGAATTAAGTGACTTGCCCAAGGTCACACAGCTAGTTTTTGTGTTAAGTGTCTGAGGCTGGATTTGAACTCAGGTACTCCTGACTCCAGGGCCGGTACTCTATTCACTGTGCCACCTAGCCGCCACCTGTATGGTATTTTTAGAAACAATAAAGTTAATTTTAAAAAATTTTAAACTAAAAACATAAAATACTGTGAAATCTCCTAAGATAATTGGCAACACATTAAGATTTTGTCAAACTCGAGCCTAGGAATCACTAAAGAAGCTATTATCACTCTTACTTTTTTTGTACGTATTAAAAAGTATGTCGTATGTTCATGGTTTTATTTTTCCAGAAAGATAATCATTAAACATTTACCAGCACATCATTGTATTAGTTCCATCGAATTACAGAGGATATTTTTATTGCATGCACACACATATATATGTATGGCATACACATATATATGTATAGTATATAAGATAATCTTAGTAAATTAGAAATTCTACTGTTAGAGTATGTGTGTTTGTACATATATATACACACATAAGTGTGTGTGTATATATACTCTCTTTCTATATGTGTATGTGTGCATATATACACACATACTCTCTTTCTGTCTCTCTCACAGCAGAATTTCCTGTGTGCTAGGATTGTCTGAAACAGTTCCTCCATTTTTTCCTCATGTGTCTCTTCTCCATCACACACCAGTTAAACATCCCAAAACTTCTATGCAGTTCTTATCACTTGTCCCCGAGTAATAGCATAAATCAAGAGACTCGGTTTGAATTGGTGGTAGGGCACAGTAATGTGCCAAGAAAAGGCGCTTCAGGAAAATCAGAAAGAAGTATAGGGAGTTTAGGGGTTTTTTTTTAACTGTAATAAATTCATCAATAATACTTCATGGATTTCCTGGAATAAAAATTTTTAAAAAACCTTTAGAAAATGTGAAGTTCCATACTCCAAACATGCTTTATGAGTTAGCAGCTGGTTAGTATTTGACTGAAAAGAATTCTGACTGTATATTGATACTCGTTAATCATAACTCACATAACAATTCCTATTTCTACAGCCCTTTTCGTTTTAGAAAGTGCTTTCCTTTCTATAACCCTGTGATACACGGAGTGCAATTCCTGCCATCTCCATTTCATAGATAAGGACTATGGAGCTCAAAGGAGCTAAGGGGCTTGCCCAGGGCTACACAGAGGGAGGTCTGCTGTGTTCTCAAAGACTAAAAATGCTTTAATAATGAAAGCGTATAGCTGCTATCTAAGGAGTAAAAGTCCTCTCTCTCTATTTACCTAGTCTGTTGCTGGGATAACAGATACATCACCAAGTGATGTCCAACAAACAGCTCTCACTTTGACCCACAATTGCAGATACTGAACCGCATTCAATGAAAATTTCACTTATAAATCAAACCATAAGAGAAAAATAATGTTACAGCCATCTGTAAGGATGGTTCCAAGTTTCTCCTCAGAGAGGGGAATAACAAGAGTGGTGGAATCAGTTTCATCATTTACCTAAAGCAACAAATAAATCTATTTCATGAAATGTTTAATCATCTTACCTTGTGATATGCATGTTGAACAGAGTCAAACAGAAGATTCATGAAGCTTATACACCAGCTTCCAATTATAAAGGGTGAAAGAGTAGAGAAATTATATGAAGAATATGAGAAGATTCTTCAAATTAAAGTCCTTGATACTTGGTGACTTCAGTGTGAGTGAGCACAAGGAAAATAATGAAAACTATGTTTAAAAAGAAACAAAATACTCAGAAGGTTTATCAGTATATATTACAAACATTTTCCTTAAGAAGAAATTTGGGCTCTCTTTGACCCATTTGCTACCAGAATGAAGACCATTCTAAGCAACCAGACCATCGACATCCTAGAAAATGTTGGCATCTCTCTGAAGGGTCGGACAGTTATTGTGAAGGGGCCCAAAGGAATCTTCTGCAGAGATTTTGACCACTTCAATGTTGAGCTCAATCTTGGAAAGAAGAAAAAAGGCTCCAGTGGTGGGGAGGACAAAAAAAGGACAAGTAGTGGGGAAATTGAAAAAGAACTTGCAACCATGCACACAATCTGTAGTCATGTACAAAACATGATCCAAGGCATTACCCTGGGTTTTCATTACAAGATGAGGTCGGTGTATGCTCACTTTCCCATCAATGTTGTTGTTCAAAAGAATGGCTCACTTTTTGAAATCAGAAACTTCTTGGGTGAAAAATATATCTGAAGAGCTCACATGAGACCAGGTGTTGCTCATGCTGTTTCTCAAACACAAAAAGATGAGTCAATGCTTGAAGGAAATGATCCTGAACTTGTTTCCAACTCAGCTGCCCTGATCCAACAGGCCACCATGGTCAAAAACAAGGATATCATAAAATTTTTGGATGACATCTATGTTTCTGAGAAAGGCATAATGCAACAAACTGATGAATAAGTTGGAAAAGATGCCAAAGGCTGTGTCCTGAAGAGTCAACACTTATTCAGATGTCAAAATAAAAATACTTTCTGTCAAAAAAAAAAAAGGAGAAATTTGGAAGACAATGATGTGAGGGACTATATAGCACCCTTTTTTAAAAAAGTGAAATTGACTATATTTTATCAAGCAGGAAATAATTGGACATCAATCCAGAAACATTTATAAGTTCATGCCACATGTATAGATATAACCATCATTTCAGAATCAGTTATTTGTGTGCCTTCAGATTATTGATGGGTTAAAGCAAAGGTCAAACAACAAGTTAGAAGAAAAGATATAAATCAGATGACATCATATGCAATTGTAGCCACTTCAACTTAGCCCATTTAAGTGAACTATCACTCCAAAATGGAAAATGGACAAAATTTGAAGTGTTGATTCTAACTGATCCCCTTCTTGTCAATATTTTATTGCTTCTCAAATTATATTTATTTATCTTTGTACATGTTATAACCCTGACTAGAATTTGTCTTAATATTCCAGGGCCAATCACAATGCATTACACATATAGGTACTCAATAAATGTTGATCAGATTAGATTGAACTATTAATCTTGGAGAATTCCAGTACATATAAAATGACTGTCATCAGGCAGGGACTGAAAAAGAGCCAAAATGCTCTAACCCAGCAAACACTTAATGTTCTTAACATTTAATTGATTTTAGTACATGGTCACATTATGGAGTAAGTTGATGAAAGAGTAGTCATCTCACATAACAATAGAAAAAAAGTGAAAAGGAAAGATGCTTAGAGGGAGTTTAGTGTGAAATCTAGCTAAGGTAGAACACATGAAGGGTATTTGTGGATGAAACTTGGAGAACAATAAATGCAAAACAAAATAGATCTGTCATTTTCATGAAAAGAGTATTCCTACTGGCAACAGTAGTGGAACCATCACATTTGGGCTTTACCATCCCAGTAACCAATGTGTTAGTGAGAAAGTGGTAATGATATTCAAAACCTGAAACCAGAAAGAATGGCTAGAACTGACCAAACACATGATTTATAATTAAAGGACTATGGTTCACGTCCCAGTTCTGCCACTTACTATCACTGTGACCTTGGGTAAATAATTTAATCTCTTTGGGTCTCATTTTTTTATCTGTAATAATAGTACTACATATTCTATAGGTTCTTCCAGTTATAAATCTATGATCTTTGATCTTCTGATCTTAAATTTGCACACAGAAGAAAACTTTATTGGAGGTACCACGGTTTTAAAGTTATTGAGTTATTATCCTCAAGATATGTGGATATTATAAAGTTATTATCCTCAAGATACATGGAAGAGAGAAAAGAGACTCGCAAAATATGGGGGCAGAGATGGGGTGGGAATCAAAGATGGTGTTCTTAACAAAACAAAAAAACCAGACTAGCATCAGCAAGAACCAATCTATAAGCCTGCCTTTTAAGCTATAAAAACTTTATGAGAATGATCTATATGCTCATCAGGGGTGTTGCTGATGAAAATATGAATAGGCAATAGATTTGTTTTCATAGATGATTATCTACGGAAGAACAGGCACAAAACTGAAAGGGGCAGAAAACATAAGATGCCAACGTGTTTACTTCAGATTGACTTTTTAAAAGCATATTGCTCAACAGAACAAGATACATCTTTGAAGCCTTCTTAAGATGAGGTGTCTTCCAGGTATGCATTTAAATTTTATAACTATCTGTGATTTTATCATATGCCCAGAAATTATAAGAACCAGTATTTCATGGGTCATTGAGTCATGATATAACACAGTACTAACGATGAGTATTTGCAAAAAGACAACCATGAAAATAACTGTAGCTTTTGCACCAAAATAGGTGGGTGCTAGATGTGAAATGATAGAGAAATGCTATGAAGAACTTGTTCAGACCCTACAAATAAAAAGGAACATACACGCTGAACCTTAGAGACTTCTGTGCAAAAGTGAGAGAAGATAAGAATAGGGCAAAATACAAGGTTCATAAGAAAGAAATGGAAACAACCAAAGATGTACAGATTATACAGAAACCTCATGCCTCTATTTCATGAAGACTTTATTCAAAAGAAGTTGTAGGAGATGGAAATAGTGGAGCACCAATAGCATCCCCAAAATGAAACTGCCTACACCTAAACAGACAGGAAAAGACTTTGTTATTGGTATGAGAGGTAGGCCCATCAACTGTGGGATTAGAGAGGAAAAAAGAATATGGGGCGGGGGGGGGGGGGGTGGCATACAATTAATATGATTTATAAATTTATGT
Organism: Pseudochirops cupreus; assembly: GCA_028627135.1. Classification (NCBI taxonomy): domain Eukaryota; kingdom Metazoa; phylum Chordata; class Mammalia; order Diprotodontia; family Pseudocheiridae; genus Pseudochirops; species Pseudochirops cupreus. Next base: position 402,716,054 of record CM053580.1, on the reverse strand, counting down.
ATGATTTATGTAATTATATAGAAATTTATATATAATATATAATTACATATGCTATATAAGTATATATATATGATATATATAAATCATATATAAATTCTCAAGATACATGGAAGAGAGAAAAGAGACTCACAAAATATGGGGTGGAAATCAAAAATTGCTTTTACCAAAACAAAGAGACCAGATCAGCATCAGCAACAATCAATCTATAAGCCTGCCTTTTAAGCTATAAAAACTTTTGAGAATAATCTATATGTTCATATGTATCATAAAATCATGTATCATATAATATATCATATTACATCATCTATAAATTTATATATGATATATTTATATAAAATATATAAATTTATATATTATTTATAAATACATTAAATAAATAATATTTAATAAATTAAATAAATAATTGAAATAAGTCACTGAAAGTCCAGAGCAGAAAATGGACAGCAGAAATGACATTGATGTGGACTAAAACAATTTCACCCAGGAATTTAGCCAATTTAAATTAATTGCCACAACAAGGGGACAAAAAGAGCAGAGAAAGCACCTTAGTCGTCAAATATGACTTACCTAACCAAAAGAAAAGGCCACCAAAGGGAACACCAAGCTAGAAAATAAACTTGTCTGCGAAATCTTCCAAAAAGAAGATGATAGAAAATTATGAACAGTGTTGTCTGATAAAGCAGAGAGAAGCAATGAAGGGTAAAACCAATTTAAAGAAAGCTTAGCTAGAGTTTCATCCAAGCAAAGTCATCCCAAGGACAAAAATGGAAGAACTAACAAATAGAAGAAAAATGAAAACAATTTTGGGGGATAAAAAAATCTCAACGAACTATTTTTGCCCTCAAGGATATTGGAATTACCACATTCACCTAACTATGTGCTTGAGGAAGAGATAGAAATGTCACTAGAGAACAAAGGCAGGAAAAACACAGATGGACTTGACCAAGCATCTCTAGAAAATACCCACACCAGAGAGGGCACAGGTGGTGAGTGAGGGCTCTGACAGACCAGCCCACCGGGCGTCTGTCATTTGGGAGAGGCATTAGGCTGATTTTATGTGGACCAATGGAGAGAGGCTTTAAGGTTGAGAGCTCAGTATAAATAAATTTACAATTAAAACTTTCTGAAAACAGCATGCACCACCTCAGTAAGTAGTTCAATAGATAAAAGACAGTAGCCTTAGAGCTAGAATAACTTTGGAGGCCATCTAGTCTAACCCCTAATAGCACAATTAGGTGGCTGGTCTGGGAACCAGGAAAATCCATCTCCCTGAGTTCAAATCTGGCCTCAGATACTTGCTAACTGGGTGACCCTGGGCAAGTCACTTAACCTTATTTGTCTCTGTTCCTCATCTGTAAAATGAGCTGGAGAAGGAAATGGCTAAACTACTCCAATATCCTTTGCCAAGAAAACCCCAAACGTGGTCACAGAGCATTAGACAAAACTGAAATGATTAAACAAATATCTAACCACTTAATTTTACAGATGGAGAAACTGAGACCAAAATCAAACAATTAAATAGTAAAATAATGATTTGGACCCATGATTTCTTATTCTAAATATAGTGACTTTGAATCCAGAGATTCTAAATCCAGCAACTTTAAGCCCATGGTACAGTGAAAAAGATGCTGAATTTAAAGTCAGGATATTTTGAATCTCAGCTCTCACACTTACTGTTTGAATGACCTTGGTCAAGTCACTTACTTGAGGGAGTCAGAGTAGATTGCTGAGGTCCATGTACATAAATTTATGATCCTATGTTCCAGTTCTCTGTAATTAGTGGTGTTAAAAGAAAACAGTTGGGTGAGATATGGAGATAGAGATAGAGATAGAGATAGATAGATAGATAGATATAGGAGGTTATAGAAGGGATTTCTGAAGGGAAATAAGATATTTTACTAGATAGTCTCTAAGGTCCTTTGCAATTCTAAGATTCTGATTCTATGAATGAGTTAAAAGAATCCATTTTAGCCTGAACTCATGTAACGATACTGGGATTTGAAGATCTTCCACCCCCCTTGAGCTTGCTGACGTAGCAGGAAGGGGTGGAGCAAGAGAATGCCAGAACCAAGCTAGTCTCCATGTGGTGCTGACTGGAAGCGGTTGTGAACTCCTTTTGAGTGGGCCAGAATCTCTGCTAAGGACTCCTGCTGAGGACTGCGTGGGGCAGGAACTGCCGGGCTGAAGCTGCAGGGAGCGAGCTGCCCAAACGCTGAGCAGTTGTGTGTGTGAGGAGTGGAGGATCTTTGCCTGAGGTAGCCTGTCCCATAATGAAGGCTTGAGAATGTGGGTGTCTACTACTTTGACCACATGTGCCAACTTCATAACTACTGTGTTGGCTTTGACTTTCTGGTTTTGGGACTCAGTTTTCTGGTATTTAAATGAATGCGCTATCTATATTTCTTATGTAGAGAGCCTGTTACATTTTGTGATTAATAACTATATCAGCATATTTATAGTTACTGTAGGCGTTGTGAATACTGCATTGCTGATACAACTCAAAAGCAGCCAGGTCCAAACCTGTGACTAGAAATTTCTGCCAAAAATCTGCAAGTATCCAAATATCCAGATGTTTGTAATTGTGTAGATACAGTCCTCAATGATGCACATTTGAACCTGAGCTAAGACTGTGCATCAATATGTTCAGTGTATTTCAAGAAAATGAGTGCAAAGCTGGATTTAATATAATATAAATGAAAACAAAACACACAAACCAAAAAAACAAAAACCCAGACAATAATTTCATCCGGAAAAAGAAAAGAAAACACTCTTATGCCATTTGGCTGACACTTCTTTTAGGTCATGAGAGTTGAGTTATATTAATTTTTACCAAGTGGTTTTCTCATTTGTCAATAAAACTGCAAAGTGACACTTCTGGGCTTGGCTTTTGGTTTGGGTACCAGGATCTCCACTAAACTCTGCCAAAATCCTACTGAAATTCTACAGCCATTGGATTTCACTTGGGCTCCCCTAGAATTATACTTGGACGTGTCCAGAGGACAGCCAAGCTTCCCCTTCTACTTTATGTTGCCTCCTAGGAAGTGTGGATAGAAACTCTGTTAGTTTCAATAGTTACCAAGCTGTGCCCACTCAATGAGTGACACAATCAGTATTTTCACACTAAGGTGGGTCTCCGTCAAGAAATTTTTCTAGTTTTTCAGAAATATTCTCCACTGAAACAATGGATAAGATAAATACGCACCAGTTGGGGGGAGGAGGAGATCCAGTATTTACTGACAAAAGGGAATTTATAAAAATCTGATGATTTTGGAAGCCATCTCATTTTCAGACAGGGAGCTGGTATTACAGAGCTACATGAGAAAAGAAGCATAGTTTAAAAGCCCCAACATTAATTTACCAAATAAATCGCTAAGATGCTGTCTTTGTTAAGGAATGCTGAAATTAAGCTGTCCCCATCTGAAGAACCCTTTACCAGAGTTACATCTGGAGACCCAGGAAAGAGACTTTTTGATGGGGGTGCCACCTGAGGGACGATAACAGCTAACATGTATATTGAACTTCACATGTTATTTCATTTAATCCTTAGAATATGTGAGGTACTATTCTTATTCCCATATCACAGATGAGGAAACTGAGATAGGCTAGGAACCTTGTCCAAAAGAACATAGCTAGTAAGTGTCAGAAGTAGGATTTGAATTCAAGTCTTCTTAGTTTCAAGCCCAGCACTCTATCCACTGCACCACCTCAGTGTCTATCATACATGAGCACTGGAGGAAGAGAAGACTTTGGAGAGAAAGAGATCAGAGATATTCATTCCAGGTATAGGAACTGGTCTATTCAAATTCAGAAAAGATTGTGTAATAGAGGCTTAAACAAAGTTGGCTCTACAGTTCAGTAGTACACTAATAAAGTAATGCTAGAAAAATAGGTTGGACTCAGACAAAAGTGGGCTGGGTTTGTGTGTGTGTTTTTAATATTTAACAACCAGCTCCCCTGGGTGGGGGAAATGTATTGACAACATACTTTTAAACATTTAATCTGCTTTATTAACATTTTATTCATCATTCTCTTAAGTCTAGATAATCAACAAAACCATAAATCAAGCCCTGATTTGTAGTTTCTTGATTCCAAGGTTGACGCTCACACTGGCAATTTAAGAATTGGTTCTCCAAACCCGTAGAAGCTGCTTAGACCCAGATCATAGAGAAGGTTCTTAAATACTAGCTTAAGGAACTTGAATTTTATCCCATAAGAAGCAGAACCACTAAAAGTTTCTGAGCAGCAAAATGACATAGTGATCATTTGGTTTTTTACCTTTCTTTATATCCTCAGAGTTGATCACAGCACCAGGCACATAGTAGGTTCTTAATAAATGCTTGCTGGCTGACAGTCGAGTCAGTGATGGTGAGTAAAAAGCTGTTAAAATGAGAGTCTGAACCAGGGGGAAGTGATGATGGTGGTAAAGTGAGTCAAGAGGAGAGGCAGCCAGAGGACCTGACAACTGTCCTCTTCACTGTGAGAAACTGAGTAAACCAAACAACACTACATAGGGACATACATATCTCTTTCGGACACATGGGATCATAAAATCACAGCCTTTGAGCTGAAAGGGAGTATTGAGGTGATCTAGTTCAATCGCTTCCCCATTTTCACATTGAGGAAACTGAAGCCCAGAGAGGTAGTAACCTGGACTTGAATGTATGTCTTCTATCTCAAGTCAACACACTTTTGACAATATCTTGCTGAAAACCAGTGAGGACGGTGCTTGTAGAACAGAGGACTATGCCAGCGTGCATAACCTCAGACTTTTATTTAGAAAATATTTTCCCACCCCTGCACATGTCAGTCAGCTCTTAAATTGTCTTCATAGAATTCCAGTATTAACCTTTAACATTTCTTAATGTTAACAATGATGAGGACAGTGACCCACCATTTCCCAAAGGAGGCAGCTTCCTCTCTGTTGCCCATAGTCCAAATAGAGGAAAATAACTTTAAAAAAACTTTTTTAAACAGACGATTAAAGTCATCCTACCTTCCCCACATCTTCTTGCACTGTCTCAGAACCAACTCTAATTTTCTCTAATAAGTCAACAGGATCATACTGTCCAAAATAAGAAATTATATTCCTAGAGTATGCTGGCTTCATAGAGAATAGATTGTTCAGAGTACCATCCTAAAATTACTTTTCTTCACTGGATGTGTGAGATCTCTTCCTCTCACCTGTTTCTACTCCATTGATGCTTTTAGAACGGAGAAGGAAATGACAAATGACTCTAGTATCTTCACCAAGGAAACCCCGGTGGGGTCACGAAGAGTCAAACACAACTAAAATGACTGAACAAGAACAAATTGGATCTATAACAGGATGGGGGTTATACCTAATTAGGCCATTTGCTCTGAATTATGTAAAATGGAGGAGAGTGAACCAGACGATTTTTTTTTGAGGCAATCAGGGTTAAGTGATTTGCCCAGGGTCACACAGTTAATAAGTATCTGAGGCTGTATATTAACTAATCTCCTCCTAATTCCAAGGCCTGTGCTGTATCCACTGCACCACCTGCCCTGAACTAGATGATTTTTTTAGGTCTTTTTTTATCATTGAATCTGGTTTTTTAAATAGCTAGCAATTCTGAACTTGTCACTCCCTTACTCAGTAAACTCCTTCTTGCTTGTAGGATCATGGGGAACAGAATAAAGCATTTTTTAAAGTACCTACTATGTGTCAGATACCATGATAAGTGCTTTACAAACATTACCTCCTTTGATCCTCGTAACAACCTTGGGAGCCTGCTGCTATAATTATTATTATTCCCATTCTATAGCAGAAGAAATTGAGGCAGGCAGAGGTTAAGTGATTTGCCCAGTAACATACAACTAGTAGTATCTGAAAGTAGATTTGAACCAAGATCTTCCTGATTCCAAACCCGATGCTCTATCCCAGCATGGGGAACCTGTGGCCTTCTAAATCCTTCAGCGCGGCCTTTTGACTGAATCCAAATTTTAAAATTTGAATTTGGATTTGGATCAAATTTTTAAAAATTTGGATTCAGTCAAAAGGCCACACTTAAGGATTTAGAAAGCCACATATAGCCTTGAGGTCACAGGCTCCCCCTCCCTGCTCTATCCATTGCTTTGCCAGTCTGCCTCTAACAAAGTAGAGATTCTGCTATTTGGCTTTTAAAGGCTTTCGCAACCTGGTTCCAACCTACTTTTCCAGGATTATCATGAATTCCTCTCTTTCACACACTGTGTAGTCCTTCCAAACCTCACCTTCTTGCTATTGCTCAGGCATGAGAGTCTATTTTCCTTCTCTAGGATTTTGTGTTGGTTCCATACCTTGCCCAGAATATAATCTTAGAATCTCCAACTCTTGGAATTCCTAGTTTCCCTTAAAGCTCAGGTTAAGCATGCTGTGAAGCCTTTCCAGATCACCCTAACTGACAATGCCTCTCAACACTCCCCTTTCACCCCAAAATTTGCCATGTATTTTCCTATATAATCTCCAATAAAATGTAAGTTCCTTGAGGGCAAATATTGATTTCTTTTTGTCTTGAATCCTAGAGTCTGAGAGAACCCCTGATACATATTGGGAATTTATTAATATAGTAGTTAACTGGGAGTTGAAACTCAAGGTAAATGAAATGTTAAGATAAGGCCTAGATGCTTTCACAGTGTTCCAGCAACCAGATCCAAACAAATTATTTCCTAGGGTCCTGAAAAAGCAGATGTAATTTTTGAGCCACTGTTAAAAATCCTTGAAAAATTGTGGAAACAAGGGAGGTGGCTTCTTCACACTAGGCTAGTAAACTTGATTTTACTTCCTGGAAAGACTCTAGATTATATCATAAAGGGGATCATTTGTAAATATTGAGAAAGGAGATTGGTCATCAATGAGAAACAGAGAGAGAAAGAGCAATGCAGAGGACAAAGGACTAATGTGCAAGTCAGGAAGACCCAGATTCAAGTCCTAATAACTATGTGACCATGACAAGTCACTGAAATTCTCAGCTCGAGAGACAATTCTCCAAGACACTAAATTACAAATTGCTGATCTGCCTCATTTGAAGGAATTTCCCCACTGATGGTTCCCTAGACCAGTGAAATCTTTCATGCCATTCTTGTGAACAAGATTGAAAAAAGGAGACTAGATTGGAGAAAAAGTAAGTGAATACGTAGCAAATTGAATAAACAGACTCAATGAGTAAGAAAGAGATAATGGACTGATGTAAGCCTAGATGGAGGCCGTTAGTGGGATGTTCCTTGGGTGAGAGGGGGTAAGCATTTGCTTACATGAATTACATAAATATTTAAATGCTTACATAGGCTGTGTGTCAGGCTCTGTATGAAGCATATTTTACAAATAATTGTCTCATTTGGTCCTCATGACAACCAAGGGGAGGTGTAGGTGCTATTATTATTCTCATTTTAAACTTCAAGAAACAGAGGCAAACAGAGGTTAATTAACTTGCCCAAGGTCACACATTTAGTGTCAGAGGCTGGATTTGAAGTCAAGTCTTTCTGACTCCAGACCCAAGGTTTTACCTGTGCCACCAGCTGCCTTGGGAGTCATTCTTAACCTGTGACTTTCTTGAAGCAAATCTTTGGACATATTCCATTCAACACTTGGATGAAGACACAGATCTGCCTATCAGATTTATGACTGGTACGAAACTGAGGGCAATAGCTAACTTATTGAATGACAGAATTAGGGTTTTTTAAAAATCTCAACCGACTAGAATAATAGAACCAGTCTAAGAAGACATAAATAGTGAGTCCTATACTTTGGTTCAAAAATTCCACGGTAGGGTACAGAATGAGGAAATAAAAGTTCATGTGAAAACAACAAGGTGATTTAAGTTTAATGTGAATGGCAGCCAAAAAATGCTGATGCAATTTCAGGCTGCATTAATGGAAGCATAATGCTTGGAACGAGGGATGTATCGGTTGCTTTGGTTCTGGGTGCCATGTTTTTTTTTCCCAAAAAAGACATTGAGAAATTGGAGTGTGGAGTGAGGAGAGAGGAGGGAGCTACACCAGGGTTATGAAGAGACTAGAAACTATATCATACCAGTCGAAGATATTAGGAATGTTTGGCATGAAAAAGAAAAGATTTAAGGGGATATAACTGTCATCAGATGTTGGAAAGACTGTCATGTGGAAGAATGACTAGACTTTTTCACCTAGCTACAGGAAGTAAATCTAAGACTAATGGGTAGAAGTTTCAGAGAGGCATGTTTTGCTTTTAAACAAGGAAAATACTTTCTGACAATTACAGCAGCCTCAAAGTGGAAAGGTAATAAGCCACTTGTTCAGTCATGTCCAACTCTTTACTGATTTGGGTTTTCTTGACAATGGTTTGCCATTTTCTTTTCTAGTTCAATATGTGTGTGTGTGTGTGTGTGTGTGTGTGTATGTTTCTCCTTAGATCATGAAAAGCTTTTTGAGGGCAGGGATTCTTTCATCTCTGTGTCACTATCACTTACTCTACTTTTTCCTTTGTCTGCCCTTTCAACGAAGGAAGGAAAGTGTGGAGCAGTGAGATAGGAGAGTCCCAAAACCTGAGTCTGAATCCTAGCTCTCCTGCTTACCATGTATACGACCTTGGCCTCTTTGGGATGAGAGGGTTGGACTCTATGACCTCCAAGGTCCCTTCTATGTATAATTCAATAAGCCTAAGAATTCTCTCCATCACTGTCGGTTACAAAATAATTGCAAATCTACTTTGGCAGGAGAAATTTCATGACCAGGGAGTTCCCCACATAAAGGAGATCACAGGTCCAGACCAGGGGGGCATAATTTCCCACCACTAACACAGGACATGGTATACCACAAGTGCTTAATAAACACGTGTGGATTAACTGATTGATTCTATCAGAAGCAACGACACCAAGGTTCGAGTGTTGTAGCAGAGAGTTATGCCAGGGTTTAGGACCCCCGAGGGTGGCATCCACCTCCATCACTAACCATCTCTGTGAACTTTGGTAGTTTTGTTAACATTTTTCTGAGTTTCTATTTCTTGATCTGCAGAACCGAGGCGAATCATTAGAGAAAGTGCAAGTTATTGTTATTTCTTCCAGAGCTGGCAGAATTGCAAGTTTTACTGACTTCCTCGTATTGAGGAAATTCCTTTTGTATGAACCTTTGTCCAAAGAATTTTCAAAGACACCCGTCTCCCCATTTTTGTGTTGGCTTTGCCAGGACAAAGGGGCCCTATAAATGGCTCTGATCTTTAACCAGTCTTGTGCCTACCAATGGGGTAATGTACATTCCTAAAGGACTGCTTTATGCAGTCACCAGTTCCTGTCCCCAGCTTGACAAATCCAATAATGCTCTGTGTCGGAATACTCAGTAGTTATTAAGATAAACAAACTTTCCATGGTAGACATCCTGTTTCTCTTTAGTGCCCTTGACAACCTTAGTCACCAAACAGTGACTATTTCCAAAGAAAGACAGGATAGTATTATCAAAACAACAGTAATTTGAAGCCAGAGACCTACATTAGAATTCTGGCCCAAACAAAAAAAAACTGTATGCCCTGGATGGAGCAAATTAAAGCAAGCAGCTAAATGGCATAGTGGATAGAGTGCTGGGCATGGAATCAGGAAGACCTGAGTCCAAATCTAAACTCAGACATCGCTGTGAGACCTTAGGCAAGTCACTTAATTTCTGTCTGCCTCAGTTTCTCTAACTGTAAAATGGGAATAATGACAGCATCTAGCTCTCAGGGTTGTTGTGAGGATCAAAAGAGATACTTGTAAAGTCCTTAGCACAGTGCCTGATGCTTAGTAAATTCTCATTTCCTTGCTTAGCCTTATTATATTCTTTATTTGTAAAATGCAGATAAAAAATACCTGTCCTGCCTGTTTCATAAAGTTGCTATGAGGCTAAAATGTCATAAAGAGAAAATACTTGCAAGATATAAAGTGTTATAGATTCTGGTCAACCAGAATCAGGTCTCTCTCACTCACTTGACAAGTCTCACTGATTCTGCATCCTTTGCAACTCTTATGTCCATTCCCTTCTTTCTCTATTTATACCACAATCACCCAAGAAAAGACCCTCATCATCTCTCATCTGCACAATTGTAGTAACTTCCTAATGGGTCTCTCTGCCTCCATCTCCAATGTAGGATCCATAAAACCCCTAAACTGACATTTTTAAGGGACAGATCTGACTCTGTGTTCCTCCTCTGCTCAAAATGCTTCGGTAGGTTCCCATTAACCTTACGTTAAAGTATAAATTCTTTTGGGCATTGAAAGTCCTTCACAGTCTATTCCCCCTTCTACACTCATTGCTTTAGTCAAACTGGTGGTCTTTCACCACTCCCCGTTCACAACATTCCATTTCCCATTCCTGTACCTTTGCTTTAGTGGTCCCTTCCTCCTAGAATGCTCTTCCTCCTCACTGGCCTCTTAGAAGCATCAAAGCCCAGCTCAAAATGGTATTTTCTTCAAGAGGCATTTTCCAGATCTTTCCCCTAAACTTCTGCCTACCTAGTTGTTAGTGACCTTCTCAAATCACTGTGTATTTTTTACATATCCTATATCTACTTAACCATAAATCTCATTATCTTCCCCTATTAGAATATAAACTCTTTGAAGGCAGAGACTGTCTCATTTTTTATTTAAATCCAAACTGTGCACATAATGAATGGTTAATAAATGTTCACTGATGAATCGGTATATTAAATATAGGGTATATAAATGTCAAAAGGTCTTTCTCTGAACTCCCTGTTTCCCCTTAAAAAATGGAAACACCCTGAGTTATTTAAATGTTGAAGGTCCTTTCTCTGGACCTTCTGTTTCCCTAAAAAAAATGGAAGTGCCTTGAGATATATAAATGTCGAAGGTCCTTTCTTTGGACCTTCTATTTCCTTTTAAAAAAATGAAGCACCTTGAGGTCAATGACTGTTGTGTTCTTGTCTGTTCCCCTAGAGCTAACTATAATACTATCCACATGCACCTAATTATAATTTGCCAAATTGAATTAGCCTTAATATCTTGTTTTCCATTTTCTCCACTTGGATTTGACCCTCACTTAAGAGATAGGTCTAGAAAGGTTCAGCTCATCAACATCACTGAGAATTTTGACTTGCCAATGTGTTTTTAGAAGAATAAAAGACATGTCAGAATTTTCTTGCATTGTAAGTGCTGGTAGCCCAGCACCAGCCCCTGGGCATGTTCTAGGCAGCCACTCAATCTATTAACTTGCCCCTCAGGAGTCAGTATTTCATATGTAACTGCTTCCCATTTCCACTTCCTGTCTGCCACCTCACAACTCAATTCAGCATGTGGAATTCAGCTAGCCACTCTCTCTATTCCTCAAGGATCTAAACAAGAGTAAGGGGAAATTAATCCATCTTGAGCTTCTGAAAGTCAGTGGGAAGTAGGCAGGAAAACTGATGAACTGTGAGTGCTGAAAAAGTGGAGAAGTTAGACTGTCTGGTATTTATGTCAAGGCTTATGCAGCCTGTCATATTGCCTAATGTGCCTGTTCACTCAGCTCCCAGCAGTGAATATCATTTTATTATGGTCAAAGACTAAAGCTGGATTTTACTTTCTCATGCTCTCAGGGTAAATTCATCAAACTACATCATCCTGCTGCTAATTCAAGCCCAGATTGACACCCCCTCCCTCAACCTCCTCTTCTCTTTGATTGGAGGGTTGCAGGATGGAATACCAAACTCCTCCCAATGCCTTCCTTTATAGAGGGCAGAAACTGGATTTTCAGCTCACTCCATTTTGCACCTGCTGCTCCATCAGGATTCAACTCCACTGAACAAGGTGCCACTAAGGCAAGCACTCCCTGCAATCTCTTCCATCTCTTGCCACTTTTTGTGTGCTGTCTCTCCCCATTTAATGGTAAGCTCCTTGAGGGCAACGACTGTCTTTTCCTCAATTATATCCCCAGGACTTAGCATAGTGCATAGAACATAATAGGCACTTAATAAATGTTTATTGAATTTAATATTGAATTTAATTGCCCCAGAAACCTCTTCATCCTGGAAGATCACTTCTGCCCTAGAACTAACCTCTCAAAAATACCCTCTGCCCCAGGAGCACCTCCTTCTGACTGGACAGAAGGCTCCTCCCAGAACCTTCATTTAAGGAGGATGTCCAGCTCAGTCATCTTTTTATTACCCACTAGGCTTTGTTGCTCTGGCATTCTCCATCATGCCCCCACTGCCAGTTTCCTTTTATGTACTGTCTTCCTACATTAGGATGTGAGCTCCTTGAGGGCAGAGGCAGTCTTTCTTTTTGCTTACATTTGTATTCCCAGCACTTGGCATAATGCTTGGCATGTAATAAGATCTAATAAACTCTTACTAACTGATTCAACTTCTCAGTGCTTCTCAGGGTGTTGGATGTCCTGCTCCCCATCCTAAACCTCCTTTGCTTTCCTTTCTACTCATTCCAATCTTAACAATCCTTCAAAGATCATCTTTGATCCCATCTCATTCACATAACCTTTCTTTTTTATTGCTGGTTTTTGGTTTTGGGTGGGTGGGGTGGGTTTGGATGGGTTTTGAAAATAAATTTATTGAAGAACAAATCTGTTCTACAACCTTCAAATTCGAGAAAGTCTAGAACCTTTCTAATGACTAGAGTTCACACTGTTCTCCTCTTCTGAGTTAATGAGCAAAACAAGAAGTCCATTTGACCCAGGAAGAAAAATTTCTGGTCCACTAGCGTAACAAGTTTCTAGATTCCTGGCTACTCAATTGTTCAATCCCGTGCTTGGGCTTCCCAACTTGTTTCCTTTTTTCTATATCATTGGAAGCCAGTACAACCAAATTTAGTACCTCATTGTTCTCTCATTGTTTTGTCTGTTAGCCTCTTCTACCCCTTGAGATTATAAAACTCAGTAAGAACAGGGATTATGATTTGTATGTTGTAACTGAAAAAGTGCTGAGACTGATTCTTATAAACCCTGCAAGCAAATTACTCCTATTACTGTGGAACCTCATCATGCGAATTTCTTCAGAACTCACACCAGCACATGCTGGATACAGGATAAAAGGAAATCTCTTCTTTTCTCCCATCACATTAATCCTTGCTTTGTGGCTATTTGTATACTCAATTCAGCAAGTCTTTATTAAGTATCTGCTATGTGCCAGGTACCAAGAATACAAAGCTAAAAGAAAATAAAACACAGCTTCTACCTTTAAGAGTTCAAGTTCTGGGGGGGGGGGGGGCGGGGAACAATAAGTACATAAAAACATAGATAATATATACAAAGGAGGTACAAATAATTGGGGAGAAGGGGAGAAGAGCACCATCAATTAAGGAAATGCGTGAAGTAGTAGAAGCCATGAGAACCCCGATGGACAGTATCAGGGTAAAGTATAATTGTCACTTCTCAAAGACTCATTTCTCATGTGTGTTGGAGAAAACTCATAAGCACAATGGAGACCCATGAGATCAGATACCCAGATCAATAATACAAGAGAGGTAAAGCAACAGATGTTCCAGGACTCTTAGAACTATCAGTCTTTTTCTTGCTTTGTCTTCCCCAGTAAGAACTCTTAGTTGATAAGGACTGGCTATAAGGAAAATCCCACTATTATTGCAAGACTTTGGTCTTTATAGCTCTATAAAGATGAATATTTTTGTGACCATTAGTTGTTGTTCAGTTGTGTTTGACTCTTTGTGACTTTATTTGGAGTTTCTTGGCAAAGATACTGGAGTGGTTTGCCATTTCCTTCTCCAACTCATTTTACTGATGAGGAAATGGAGGCAAACAGGGTAAGTGACTTGCCCAGGTTCACACAGCTAGTAAATACCTAGAGGAAGATTTGAATTTGAATTCCTAACTCCAGGCCTGGTGGTCTCTCTACTGCACCATTTAGCTGCCCCTGCCCATCAGAGAGAAGTATATGAAGATACTGTGATACTGGTCTAGAGAGCAAGAAAGGGCAGAGATTCATTGCTCCTGGGCTCTGTTCTTTCTTCTATAATTCTTTCTTCACCAAGCCCCAGCAGCATTGTCACCCTGGATGATCATGCTTCCCCTTACCCTAATTGGTCAGTTCCCCTCCTCCAACCTCTATTTCAAGGAAAGTGCCCTGGTCAACCATATTTACTCTTTTTATTCCTCTCTGGACTCTGCTTCTGACTCTCTGGACTTCTTTCCTCATCATCCCCACATATTCAGGACTTAACATTCATTTGTTAAGTTCATTAACTTAGCTTGAAATGAAGTTCAGGCCCCTTCAAACTTCATTCTTAGGATTCTACCACATGGATAAGGCAGGAACCATCTGGAAAATTGGATGGTTTACTTATAACTATTGACTAGTTCCACATAGACATTGATTTTAGTGATTTTTTAAAAAAAAATTATGTTAGAGACTTATTGATGGAAGGAGCCTTAGAATTCATCAAACTCTCTTACACAGACCATGAAAAATGTCTGCCACATCTCCAAAGACTTTCAGGGCCGGTGAACTTACTGCAACAGTCCATTCCATTCACAGACAGTTCAGATTGGCAGAAAATTCTTCCTTACACTGAGCAAAAATCTACTTCATAATAACATATACCTATTGGTCTTGGTTCTGCCATTTGATATCAAATAGCAGATCTATTGCAGCTGGATGGTGCAGTGGATAAAGTGCTAGGCCTGGAGTCAGGAAGATTCATCTTCCTAAGTTCAAATCTAGACACTTATTAGTTATGTGACCTGGACAAGTCACTTAAAACTGTTTGCCTCAGTTTCCTTATCTGTAAAATGAGCTGGAGAAGGAAATGACAAAGCATCCCAGCATCTTTGCTAAGAAAACCCCAAATGGTGTCATAAAGAGTAGGACATGACTGAAAAACAACTGAACAACAACAAAACAAGTCTACTATCTTTTCCAAATGAAAACCATTCAAAAATCTGGAAAAAAAATTTGGGTATCCCCTCCTCTTGTTTGGGCTAAACTTCTTCACTTCTTTAAACTGAATCTTAACTAGGATGAGATCACGTCCTTTTCTAGATACATTCCAATTCATCAATGTCCTTCTAACATGCCCAAAACTGGGCATGATGTTCCAGAAGATTCAGAAATTCACCCAGCTAGCCTCTATTAAGTACCCATTATATATATTGCACATTGTTTTTTCGGCCTAGACTAGACCTGTGATTCCATCTGTGGGATTTCCCAGATCCCAGCAAGGAAACTCACTTCAATAACATTCTACAATGGGCTCTTAGAAAATTGCCTGAAGCACTGAGAAAGTAACTTGCCTAGGATCACAGAGCTAATATCGCTCAGGGATAGAACTTGAACCCAGAACTTCCAAACTCCAGGGTCAGATTTCTAGCCTCTAATCCACAGCAGTCTCTCATAAAATGCATTATCAGGGGCAGCTAGGTAGACGGTGAATAGAGCACTGACCCTGGACTCAGGAGGAGCTGAGTTCAAATCCAGCCTCAGACACTTGACACTTGATGCCAGGCCTGGAGTTAGGAAAACCTGAATTCAAATTTGCCTTCAGACACTTACTAGCTGTGTGACCTTGGGCAAGACACTTAATCCCAATTGCCTTGCCTTTCCCCCACCAAAAAAAGAAAAAGACAAAAAATAAAATAAAACACATTATGTCGGCTATTATATATAATTTATTTATAGATTTGTTATTACATATATGTAATTTATATGATATATTGCATACAATAAAACACAATACACTATATATCGTAAAATATATAATTAACTATTATCATATTGGTTATATTAGAAAATAGAATTTTATTTCATTGTTGTATAGTACATTATTTTACCTTATATGTTATATTATATTATTAATATAGTATATAATATGTTCTAGTACCTAATGTACCATATTGTTGCTCACCCTTCATTTTCAAAGAGGACCAATGACATTACAGGTAATGTCTTGACTTGCCCATGAAGTAGATTTAGGTGAGGTAGAGTTGCACAAAGTCATCATCCTTACTCTCTTTTCCTAAGTGTAGCACCAATGCAATATTTAGAGCACCAATGGTCACTATAAATATACCTGCATCATGTTCAATAGCAAAGTATACCAGACTCTCCATATAGAAGACAGAAGCAAAACATTTATTCATACACCAGAAAACCAAATCCCAACACCAGGAAACTGAATCCATCATAGTAACATAGAAGTTAATGCACCACAATGTAGCAGAGAGCTGCAGCATCCTTTAGCCTTCTTGCAAACCAACACAAGACCAGTATTTACTCACAAGCCTAACTGTCTCCCTTGGAAGTGTCCTCTCCTCCCAACTGTGTCTAGCTGCTCTGATCTCCAGCCTTCAGTGTGCTCTGTTCCACCCTTCGGCAAACTCCTCCCACCACAAACTCCATCTGATTACATTTTAGCCTATTAGGGGGCAGAGTATATTTTCTTTTTTTTTTTTAATTAAATTTTTTATTTTATTTTTGTTTACATCATTCATTTCCACGAAATTTTGAGTTACAAATTTTCTCCCCATCTTTCCCCTACCCACGGCCCCAAAACAGCCATCCCAGTGTATCCCCCCTCCCCCATTCTATTCTCTCCTATTTCTTCCCCCCTCACCCTTCTGACTTTTCGGTAGGGCAGGATAGATCTCCCAACCACAGTGCCTGTGTATCTCAAGTTCCAGTTGGATGTAGTTGATAATAATAATAATTGTGTGTGTGTGTGTGTGTGTGTGTGTGTGTGT
>CM053580.1:402672196-402698916 GCA_028627135.1 Pseudochirops cupreus | reverse complement strand
CTTCTCTCATTTGGTTTTCAAAATCCTTCTTCAGCTGATCTCTAGCTTTAAGGCAATCTTAATGTTTATTGGAAGCTTTTGGTGGGGGAGCTCTGGCTGCTCTGTCTCCTGCAGCTCTCTGCCTTGGTCTTTCTTTTCCCCAAAGAAGGAATCTAGGGTTTGGTTGCTGTTCTTACTCTGCTTCTTATGCCTATTCTTATTCATGGTTGGTCAGTCCATGATTTTTTTTTTTAAATCTCTGTGGAGCTCTGCTTCCAGAGGGGAAAGCTCTGTCCCAAATCGCTGGGGTCCTCCCAGCTGCCGGAGCTCTTAGGAAGTTGCTGGGTATTTCCTCCACTTCCGGCTCACTGGATAAAAAAGAACCACAAGACCAAAGCCCAAGACCGCAATCCAGATCCAGGCCACTCAACACGAGAGCACTTGGCCTCTAAATCATCGTTTGGTCCCTCTGTAGTCTGCAGGCCGAGAGCTCTGAAGCCTCAATGCAGAGGCGGGTGCAAAACCTCCGCTTTCTGCTTCCTAGCCCTGGAGGCAGTCTGGCCAGACAGCTTTTCTCCCATGACCTCGCAAGGCCTACTGACCTAGCTCTGGACACTGCTGCAGCTGCAGCCAATCCGCTCACCCAAAGCTCCAGCCAGGGCTTGGCTCCTCTTGTCCAGCCGCCCCCGGGACACAGCCGCAGCTTCAGGCCAGGCTGGTTTCGGTTCACAGGGCTGATATGGTTCCTCATAGCCAAGCCGACTTTAGTGGAAAGTATATTTGTGTGTGTTTTGGAGTTCTAGAATTAGTTTAGAGTCATATTTTATGGGTATTTTGGGGTGGCTATGTGAGAGCTGCGATATGTTGCTGCTCCTACGCCGCCATCTTCCAGAGTATATTTTCAAAGCAGGGAAGGTCTTCAAATTCCTTTAGGCTTATTAAGGGGCAGGGGAGATCTTCAAATTACCATTATCATTACACTGAGTCATCAAAGTCCAATGGCAAAACAACCAGTAATAGCCCAGTATGCAGCAGATGACCTTGGCATCTTGAATCTTGACCAGGTTTTACATGCTCCATAGAGCCTGTTTACACCCCCTTCATGGGTGTTGGAACAAATTATTCTCACCTACCCATTCTGCAGGGGGAAGCCTTCACATGCTTGGGGTAGACATCCCCCTAACTCACCAAAAGATATAAGGACTCTTGGTTACCTTCACCCTGGTTTAGCCCATCTGTCAAGACAGTTTTGCTGGATTGTGGTCTCTGTGCATGCTAAAGCTTCTTGGAGCCACAGGTGAGCATTGGATAACAGTGGACACCAAAAGTGGATGAGCAGCTTGAAAAGGGCTTATAAACCCTCACACCAGAGGTGCTGGTCCTGCCTGGATACCACAATCATATATTACCATTCATAATAAAGATTTACCCAATTTGTCTTCCTCCCCAAATTTCTGATGGCACTTTGTCTAGACTTCTCCATTTGTACTCATCACATTCTTCCTCGTATCACAACCATTCATGTACATGTTCCCCTCTTACTGGATTTTGAGGACCTCAGGTCAGGGTTTGTGGTATATATCTCTTTATCTCCAAGGATAGAACTTGGCAGGCAACAGGCATTTAGTTCATGTTTGTTGAATGAAATTAAATTGAATCAGAGAAATATATGGTCTCTCTCCCTGAAGAACTCAAAATCTATGTCTTGGAAAGTAAAAAATGGACAATGTCTCATAATGTATGTATAATGATATTATAGTAGCCTTCTAACTTCTCCATCAAAGCAAAGCTAATATAGTATTTGATGCAGCATCCATTGTGCCCTGTCAAAAAACAGGGTTTGTGGTAATAAATCTGATGCAATTTGCCCATTACATTTGAAGAAAAGTAACTGTTAAACATAAAGATGAAAGCACTGTTATGATTATTTTATCACAGAGATCTACTTATCATTTTGCCATGGAGTAATCCTTATTGCTAACTGTGTTTATTCAGATACCAGAATGGCCTTAAGTTTTCTTGTTTGTCCATAACAAACTCAGCTCCTTTTCCACTGGGGCTCTGAGTCCTGATGCACAGTATAGTCTGTTCTTAGAGAGAACACCAAGGGTCAATAGCTAGCTGCCCCTTTAAGGGCTGAAGAGAACATCACAGTGTCCCATCGGTCAGCCCAATGTTTTAGTTTGCAAATGCCCAACAAGTCACTCTATCTCTGGTTTATGTGTAGGGGGACTAGATGAACAAAACGTTCTGACATCAGCTTGTGTTAAAGTTTCTACAAGGGAACCAACTAAAAAGATTCAGCAGGAGGAACAGTGGGCGTGTTACTGTAGTCATGCAATAGGAACTTGGAAAACAGGGAATCTAAAAATGAGGAGCAAGGTTACTGCAAAAATAACTTGGCAGTAACTGAACAAACATAATTTTTCATGCATACAGTGGATGGGGGAGGGCACAAGTGGTGGGATTAAATATAGGCAATCTAACAATTTTGCAACTGGAAATCTAGAAAATTGATCCTAGTCCATTGAGTGGTAAGCCTTCCTTGGGCTGGGTATGGCTTGTTCATTAATACACCATACATTTAAAATCCTAATAGCCTTGAGAGCTAAAGTTTTAATTCTTGTATGTTTTGTGTATCTTTTACCAACTAAATCCTAAAATCACCATTAGTCTCTTCAGCATAGAACTTTCAGAACTCATAGGGAAAGAAATAATATGACATAAGGAGAACTGGAGTGTTGTAAGAGTTATGACACAAGCATTCATTACAGGTGCTTAATGCTTGGGATTTAAAGGGAATTAAAAACTCCCCATATCAATGCAGGTAGATATCTCCTCTAAAATTTATTGACAGTCAATTAGGCCACAAACATTTTTTAAGTGCTTACAATGTGCTAGGTACAATGCTACATTCTGGGGGTGTAAAAAAAAGATAAAAGCAAAGTCTATGACCTCAGGCTCTGAAGGGGGTGATTTATTGTAGTTCACTCAGCCAGTAGGTATCATAGAAGGGACTTGAACCCAGGTCCTCCTGGGCTCAAGGCCAGCTCTCCATTCAATATGCCACAATGCCCCATTGGTAGTAGTAATAATAATAATAAAAATAATTATAATATTATTTAGCATTTACACAGTGCTTTAAGGTTTAGAAAACATTATACATATGTTATCTCATCCCTGCAACAACATACTTTTGAGGCAGATACTATTTTTATCCCCATTCTACAGATAAGGAAACTGAGAATGAGAAGGGTCAAACAGTTGCAAAAGTGCTAAGTGTCTGAAGCAAGATTTAAATTCAGATTTTCTTAACTCCAAGGCCAACGATCTTACATGCTGTGCCACTGGCTTTATACTGGTAAGTCTACATAACTTATACAGAATAAGTACAAAGTAACTGGAGAGGTAGACATGGGGCAAAGACAAGATAGAGTGCTAATAATTACAGGCATCAAGACACATTTCCTGGAGGAGGAGACATCTGGACTTTGAAGGAAGCTAGGGATTCTATCAGGAAGAGGGAGAACATTCCAGGCATGGGGGCTGAGCAAATGAATGATGGTATAAGATGGAATGTCATGTATGGAGAACATTAACTTGAAGGAGAATTTGAAGGAAGATTGAGAATAACTTTGTTTTTCTAATGAATGAGTAAGGTTGGGAAACAGTAAAACAATAAATAACAGATGTTCCTAGAAAATGTAACCTAGGGACAATTGAGAAAAAATAAGGAACTTCCTAAAGAGGTTCCTCCTTATGAAAAGATACAAAGTCAGTCAACTAGCACTTATTAAATGCCTACTGTTTGCCCTGCACTGTGCTAAGAGCTGGGTATACAAAGGCAAAAAAAAAAAGCAGTCCCTGTTCCCAAAGAACTTGTGATTTAATAAGGGAGACAACATGCAAACCATTATGTACAAACAGGAGATATATGCAAGATAAATTGGGAGTAGTCTCGGAGCAAAGGCATAGAAGTCTTTATCCAGGCTTTGCAAGTCTAGTAGAATCCTGAAGGTATATGCTAATGCAGATATGACACCAGTGAGTGTCAGGAGAAACAGAATAAAAAACAGAACAAAACTTGCAAAGATAAAAGAATGAGAGAAGATTCTGGGGCCCTCTCATTCCTGTGCTCAGGTAAGAGTGCACATGAGAGCACACACACACACACACACACACACACACACACACACACACACTCACACACTCACACATCTACCATTTAAAAATTAACCCAAAAATGATTCTATTAACCAGCTCTCCCCTTTAAGGGGGTAAAAATCTCTCTCTTCTGGATTAATGGTGACAAAAAGAGACAAGAGACACAGTGGGGGGGAGGGGAGGAGAGGAGAATATGAGGAGAGGAGAGGAGAGAAGAGGATGGTATCATAGATAGAGCACTGGACTCAAAACCAGGATGAGCTGGATTCAAATCCCACCTCAGATGCTTTCTATCTGTGTGACCCTGGGCAAGTGACTTAAACTCTCTGGTCCCTAGTCATTCCATCAGTGAAGTGAGAGGGTTGGACTCCTTGACTTCTTTTTGCTGTTGTCATTCAGTTGTGTCAGTTGCGTCTAACTCTTCATGACCCCATCTGGGATTTTCTAGGCAAAGATACTGGAGTGGTTTGTCATTTCCTTCTCCAGCTCATTTGACAGATGAGGAAACTGAGGCAGAGTTAAGTGACTTGCCCAGGGTCACAAAGCTAGAAAGTGTCTGAGGTCAGATTTGAACTAAGGGTCTTCCTGACTTCAGGCGCAGCACCCTATGCACTGTGCCATCTAGCTGCCCCCCATGACTTTTAAGGTCCCTTGTAATTTTAAATCTATAATCTGAGCCTATGATCTTACGGTATGAGGAGCATCTTGAATCAAGGTACAGCATTCAGTCTATATGACTACACTAGCAAGCCACTTACAAATATGAATAGAAACAAAAAGCAAGAAAGGGAACTGGAAATACTCTTGTCTTTTTCCTTTATAATACTCTTTAGCAATAGCACAGGTGGTGGAAAGACTGTTGCATCTAGAATAAGAATGTCTGGGTTCCAAACCCATTTCTAGCACTTGATAACTGGTTGATTTGGGGAGAAAAATCACTAGATTACAATATAACAGGAAATATTTAATAATAAAAAATACAGTAGAACAGAGATTAATATGTGGCTTTCTAAGTTAAGATGCAGCATCCACTGTGTAAGCCAAGCAGTCAATGCATATTAGGTGTTGTACCGTTCTATAAACTGCAAACTAAGAATGATAAAACTATCAATGTAGTTTAGTATTTGCTCATTTTACTACAGTTTTTTATATGTGTATGTGAGGATGTCATAGGGATAATAAATTCAATTTAAATAAGTTTTAAAAACCATATATTTTATGATAAACAGCCTTTAACTGAAGATGGGCAAAGCCCTGATATATATTTGCTATAAAGAGAATTATAAGAGTTTTACTTTTCTGATATTAAAAGTTACTTAATAAAGACTTGTTTCAGTTTTTAAAAAAATTATGGTCTTATGTATGGTTTAGTGACCCGGTTTCTGTCTGAGCTTGATAGGGCTGCCTTAAGGGAACCAGATGACCTCTAATGTCCCTCCTGGCTCTGATATCTATGATCCCTGCTCTTTGCTATGTTAGAGATCAAAGGCAGGGAGAAAATAAATATCGCCATCTTCTCCACAGAAGGATCTGGTCTAATACACGAGGTATTTTTTTAATTGTGGAAGAGAGGCAATTTGTAAGAAAAAATGAAATTCTACAGTGTGTCAGCGCTTAGAGGCTAATGATGTTTATACAGACATACCACATTGATGGAATGGTCCCAAAATTCCCTTCATTGTACAAAAAAAAAGTGGGGAGAGGAGTGACCCAGCCCTCCCCCGCCCCCCACCCTTCCTGCTCAGCAACCTGTATTTGACCTTCCCGAGCCTGGCTGTGCTCTGCCTCCGTCCCGCCCCACTGGAGCCAGCTCGCTGATACCAGGCAGCTGAGGCTTACCCTCGTCCAAAACACACTTCTTGAAAACACCCACCCATCACATACTTGGGAGGTGGGGGCGGTGCTGGGCTGGCGGGTCGGCCAGTGGGGGAGGGATCGGGGAAGAGAAAACGACCCACCTTTTGTATCACAACCTCGGTGGATTTTCCCTCTGCTCCATGGTGTAAACTGGGCTGGACAGGACGTACGGGATGCCTCTGCTGCTGAGGCTACCACTGCTTCTGTTTGCCAAGTACTACAAGTGTGAAGAGAAGCGGGTCCACTTCAAGGATGGAAATATTTCAGATGCCTGGGCTTTTTGCTTGATTTCTAGGAGGAGGAGGGTGATTTTGTTTTGGACTCATGCTGTAGGAAGAGTACAATGCAGCTCCTCAGAAAAGGAGGGGGATGAAGAAATGAGCTAGGATGAGAGAAATGCTTGTTCTCGCCGTTTGGTCGAATGAATGAATGAATGAATGAATGATGAACCCCACCAAGGAAGCAAAGATGAGTCTGATGGAAAGGTTTCCTAAAGTGCTAAGGAGGACTTTATTTTTTCTTTAGTTCTGAGGAGAAAGAACCTGTGAATCACATCCCCCCAAATATGAAAACCCTCTGAACCAGAGCTGTTCTGATACAGGAGGACCATTGCTAGACGAACAGGACTGGAACTCATATTTTAATATTCTCTGGTCTTTTGCATTAAAAAGAAATGCTATGCTCTTCTGTCTCATCAAAAATAAAGATTCCTAGGGTTCTAAAACTAATCTTAGAAATAATCTTTCATCCTCCCTGCTTCCTTCAACTCCATGAAATCAATGGAGGCAAGTAATATTGCTAAATTAAAAAAACAATTAACCAACACAGACGGAACTGTTTTGTGCCTTGAATGAGAGAAGGGAGGGAAGGGGGGGAGAGAAAATGAGAGAGAGACAGAGAGAGATGGAAGAGAGGGAGGGAAGGAGGAAGGGAGACACACACAGAGAGACAGAAAGAGATGAAGACAGACAGAAAAAAAAGAAGCAAAGAGTGAGAAAAAAGACAAAGAATGAGACAGACTAACTAAAGATCTTATCAAGAGGCTTCTCAAATATCAAGTTGTGTTTTTAAGTGGTGGTATTTGAATGATTTAATTGCTAATTAATCTCCATTTCTCCTGCCCTTAAAATGGGTTAAATTTCACTTAAGATGTTCATAGTTTTAAAAATGAAGTGGGGCTAGGGGGTAGGGAAGGGATTGACTTGGACATTTAGATAAAGTAATTTGAAAACCATTTCAAAATTTTCAAAGTCCTTAAGTCTTTAAGTTGCAAAACCCCAAACTGCAATAGCATGCCTGCGCTGTCATTCCTTCCCAAACAACTCTTCGGTCTCATTCCCTACTCTGGCCATCTCCTTCCCCTCCCCGTTTCTCCTGCCCCAGTCTTTCATCACCAGAAGTTCCCTCTTCAGTCAGTGGGGGCTCCAAGTTGGCCAGAGGCCTGGAGAATGTCAAGAGAGAATGAAGAAGGTCCACCCAGAGTTTCCTCAGTGTGCCTTCTCACAATTGGGTGCATCTGTGATGACCCCAGGAACGCTCCCCAGAGGAGGACACTGTGTGCGGTCACTAGATTTATCAATGTGAAGACTGAGTGAGGTGGCTGTAGGAAGGAGAGAGAGGAAGGGGTGGAGGGTGATGAGAAGGAAGGGTAGGCAGAAGAAGGAACTTCAGCTGCTTCTGTCACAAAGAATCACTAGGATGGGATCCCCCTAAGGAATGTTTCCAAAACATTTGAGTTTTGTCTAGCACTCAAAGCCGGTCAATTGTTCCCCACTGCTCAGTCCCTGCCTCCTAACTCACACTTTTCCAGTCTTCTCTCTGAATACTGCTTCCCAGAATAAGCCTTACTCTCCAGCAGAGCAAATCAGTGTACTCTTTTGGTGTAAAACTTACTCGTGCCTGCCCCTAAGCCGTTGCTAAAGCCACATCTTTCATCTGGAATGCCCTTCCTGCCTTCTGCCAATCCATACCCATATCCTTTAAATCAACTCAAAATTCACCTCCCCAAAACTTCCCCAGATTAAATCACCTCATTCTGATCTGCGCTTTGCCCCACCTTTCTTTAGCGTGTTTGTGTATATTCATGTTACACGATAATCTTTTGGATTTATTAATATGATGCTCTGTAATTTCTTTCTTGCAGTTTGATGTATTTGTTTGTTCTCCCCAAGTAAACTTTAAATTTCTCAAGGGCAACAAGTCTTTTCCTCTGTGTGTTTCCTGCTGCTCAACACGCAGTATTAAAGATAAATAATCATTGAGTGAAAATGGAGAAGATGTTGTATAATGAGATCATGGCAGTCATTGCCCATAATGACTGAGGCAAGGAGAGAATCCTCAGGATGTCAGGTTACCATGAGCCTGGTGGCCACATGCTGGAGTCCCATCAGGCTCAAGGGCCTGAGCAAATGGAAGAGGCGCCATGTCCTCAAATCAGCAATAGCATTCTCACACCCAAGAGTCCCAGATGAATTCTGATGACGTTGAAGCAGAGTAGACTAATGAAGGAAAGTAACTAACCAGTTGGCACAGGAGATAGAACACTGGATCTGGAATCAGGAAGACCTGAGTTCAAATCTAGCTGTATGACCATAGGCATATCACTTCTTCTATCTCCATTTCCTCACCTGTGAAATGGAAATAATAATAGTATCTACCTCCCAGGGTCATTGTAAGAATAAAATGAGACACGTGGAAAGCACATTGCTATAGAAATGCTGGTTAATACAATTGCCTGCCTTGTGAGAGGCGTACATCGTTCATGCTTCCTGCTACAGCAAACAGAGAAAACACAGAGCAATTCTTCTCTTGGCTTCCCCTGCCCAGCCCTCCATGGGATACATCATTTTCTTATTCCAGGATGAATTTCCCAGGACTGTTGCTTTCTCCACCACTACCTAGAGGGCCGGAGGCTGCAACCTTTTTGTGTACATAGAGAGAAACTAAGAATGATTCTATTACCCATTACTTTCTTGTTTGAGTTATATTAAGTACTTGCTATTTGATTTGTGGCTCCTTCATGATGTATAAACAGGTAATGGATATTCTGTTGGAAGCTCTAATCATAATTTCATGATAAATGAATAAATAAATAATAAACACCTAAAAATCATTAGATAATAACACAAGTAACTAATCACATAATAAAATAACTAATAATAAAATACAGCTACTAAATAAATAATATAATTACATGACAAATAACTAATAAAAATAATGCATAATAAATGATGGTATATAAATAATAAATCATAAATAACTCATGAAAATCTAATGTTTCTATGGCAGTTTAAGGTTTGGAAAGCATTTATGCACACTTATGGAAAAGCTAATAGCAGTCACTAACATTTCTGCAGCACCTACTATGTATGGTCCGAGCACTGCGCTAGAGGCTTCACGACATTATCTCATCTGGATCGCCACAGCAACCCTAGAAGGTAGACACACGTGTGTATGTTAATATGTGTGTGTGTAGAAACTATGTATACACACATATATAATATACATTGGGTGTGTATGTATAACTGGATCCCCACAATTCCGTGAAGGACTATTAGCCCTATTCTACAGATGAGGAAACTGAGGTTAAGTGGCTTATCTAAGGTCACAAGTTTTAAGTGTCTAAGGTAGGATTCAAACTCAGGTCTTCCTGATTCCAAGTCCAACACTTGATCTGCTACATTACCTAGTTGCCTCAGCTGAACAAACCCCCTCCCCAGAATCCAAGATAATCACGGGAACCATAGTAAAGATAGGGAGAAGAGTCTGGGCTACAATATTATAAACCTCTGTTGGTGATAAAAGGTATGCTTCTGTTGAATTATAGAGAAAGTGGTGGCATACAGCCTGTGTTTCGATTAGTAAAGAGGACTCCCAACGGGAGGAAATGCCTCTGCCAATGTAGGTTGATACCTTCTTGTCTTAAAGTGTTGCCTAGAGTACTGAGTGGTTAAATAATTTGTTCAGGGTCAGATAATCATTATGTGTCAGAGAAAGGACTTGAACTCAAGTCTTCCTGACTCCAGAGTCAGCTCTCTATCTACCACAGCAAGCTGCCTTTCTTGACAGAGTCATACTTATATAAATTGTGATATTGAAGTAATTTGTCCCTATGAACCTGCCTGTCAATAGCAGAAAATGAATATTTTTCACCTCCAAGGATCCTTATATAATTAATAATATCGGCAGGGATTACCTTTTCTGACCATTTGCAAAGTTTTCTCCAAATGTTTTAGGAGAAAGTATTCATTGGCAAATTTCCATCGAGCCATAACTGAAGAGAGCCTGCCCTCTTGATGTCTGTCCCTGTCAAACACATCCCAGCAAGCCCAGCGAGAATCCTTTGAGCAGCCTGAGAGAGAAGAAACTCTGGGAATGGCACCATCCAGGGGAGGCAGGGAGCATCACACAGAGCTTAAGAGAAGACAGAAATTCAGAGGCAGCCCCATTGACCTTCCTGCTGGACACTGATTCTATTGTTCCTCACTTTTTTCTCTTTTCTCTGTGCTCTTCTGTTTTCCAAAGTGTTCTCTCTCATAATTTTGCTTTTGCCAGTTGAAATGAAAGAATTCTTTTTTCCTATTCACCAGAAGGACTTGTGAGTTATTCAAAGCTCAGGATAAATATTTGCTTCTAGCAAATTTAATTCTTTAAAATCCCCAGAGCTATAGTGAAAGATGAAAAATGAGCAAATATTTTGTTAGCAAGGCAAATGGTGCAGGGTAAATGAATTCCCTTTGAAATTATGAATGCAATGTGATGTTGAGTATCATTTCCTGTCATTCTAATTATTATTTTGTTTTAAACTTAAGAAGTACACTCATTATTCATGCACTAAAAGCCTGTTATAAACACTGGTATCAGCAGACAAGGTTAGCACCCAATATAGATTTGCTCCATTTTTAGGTTTTCATTTATTTTTTCCTTTACTTCCCACCTATTTCTAAAAATGATTCTAGGTGGCAGCTTTATCTTTTCCTGTGAAAGCTTTGCAAGATAACACCATGTGCAGGGAGGATGTGAATTGACCCAAAGGGCAAGACAATCTACATAACACATCGTAAGAGGCTTCCTAGCAGGGCTAGGTTGTGTATTTTTTATTATGAAACAGGTTAACAGCATTAGAGGTCCTCAGGAAAGGCTGGATGGTCTGTCATTTGTCAGAGACGCTACATAGAAGATTCTTGGTCAGGTACAAGTCAGACTCTGTGCTTCTGTGAGCTCCAATTTTGATAAGATACCCATAGAAGAGCCATGAAAATCAGTATAAATCCACAGGTCACAAGGACATCCTGAAGGAAAAATAATCTGATGGATTACAGATAGCTCTCACTTTGCTATTATGCAAATTCACAATTAGGTAAAGAATTCTGAAAGAAATTTGCATTCCAAAAAAATACCTATATTAACTTTACTGCATAGTACCATGCTTTCCTTTCTCTGTTTCTCTGTCTCTCTTTCTCTGTCTCTCTGTCACATACACACACACAAACACACACACATACAGAGTCTCTGTTTCTGTCTCTCTGTGTGTCTCTCTGTCTCTCATTCTCTTATTTTTTCATGCTCTCTGCTCTGTCTCTTTTTCTCTCTGTCTGTCTCTATCTCTCTCTGGACTGAGACCGTCCAGAGCCAAGAACCCTCTGGATAGGCAGGCCTGTCTGTCTTTCCTCAGTTAGCGCTAGGGTACAGTGCCTGTCCCTGAATCCTGCCCTCCCTTGTCTGTGTTGTATCCTGAACTCTACTTTTCTAGCCCCACCCCCTCACCCCAGCTTTTCTGTCCCCAGCCCCAATCTGTCCTTGAACTGTGTGCTAACCCTTCCCTTCACAGGCCTTCAAACCCCTTCATACTTCCCTGTCTCTCTTCCCCAAGTCAGTGGACAAATTCACCTTATGTAAAAATCGCTTCATGTAGAGCTCTGTATAACGGCCCACTTACATAAAGTGAGGACGGTATATATTTCCTCTGCTCCTTGAGACTGAAGGAAGAGATGTTACTTTTTAAATTTCCTTTTTTTAAAAAAAAACAATCTGTAATGTTGTCATGGAATACTATTATTTAATGAAAAGTGATTTTCTTTTTAACTAAGAAATGCTATAAAAAGAAGTAAAGAAGCATTTTTAAAGAGTGTTTATGTTCAACAATTCAGACAGAAAGGAGGAGTGAAGGGATTAGTCCTGACCTTGTAGGGGTTTCTTTTTTAGAATTTTTCAGTTTTATTTTTTATAAGAATGTATTTTCTCTCCCCCTCCACCTCCATTGAAAAAGAAAAAGAAAACTGTCATAACAAAAACGCATAGTTCACTAAAACAAATTCTCACATTGGTCACACTCAAAATTGTGTGTCTGATTCTGCCCTGGAAGTCCATCAATTCTCTGGCAGGACACGGGCAGCAAGCTTCATCTTTGGTTCTCTGGAATTACGTTTGGTCGTTACATTGATCAGCGTTCTAAAGACTTTCAAAGTTATTTTTCTATGTGTTATTATTGCATAAATTGTTCTTCTAGTTTTTCTCACTTTACCTTGTATCAGTTGATCCCAATTTTTCCTGTTTTCTTTTGAAACATTCCATTTCTTGACCCTATGGTTTCATCCATTTAGGGAATTTTCACTGTGGAAGCTCCCTCTATTTATGAAGCTCTGTAATTTGCCTGCAATTTTGGTGCCTGGGCCATAGATGGGGGAGTGACTCACCCAGTGTCACACAACCAGTATGTATAAGAAGCAGGATTTGAACTCAAATTTTCCTGACTCCAAGCCTTCTCCCCACTACTACATTATGATTTTCATGTTCAATTCTAATCATTACTATTAATAGCAATAACAGAAAAAGTCAAAATATTTTAGAGGAATTCAAAAGGGTTTAAGTTCAAGAACAAACAGCAAATTTGTACCTATAACAGGAACTAGTCATACCTACGGTTAGGATGTGATGCAAGAGTAATCAGAGAGCTGGCCTCAGAGACAGGAAGACCTGAGTTCAAATCCTGCTTCTGCTATTTACATGGCTATGTGATTCTGGCAAGTAACTTCACTTATTAATGCCCCAAGCTACTCTCAAATCCCTGCCAAGCAGGTTCCAGACTTCATTGATAGAAGGAGTAGTTCCCCCTGCCAATGAAATCAAAGGCCAAGTACAAAAGACTTTAAAATCATTACCTACAAAAAGAAAAAGAAAAAAAATCAATGGAGCAAGTAATAGAAGCCATCCTCCAAAATCAGAAACATTGGTTACCCAACCACATAAGTGATTAAAAGCCCCTTTGAGGTCAGTGTGGAACCTTGGGCAGTGATGGGAGTGGGGAGGAGGAGGAGCCCATGTGAGTTCCAAGGCTTCATGGCCCCATCTAATGCAAACAACTGGCCAGCATACAATACTCAAAGTTCCCATAAGTAACTCATTTCTATTTCCATTACCGTGTGTAATTCAATGTTTAAAAAATCAACTTACCCTTGAAGTAGAAAGCACGGATTTTTTTTCAGGGCAATCTTATTACGCCCAACAGCTAAAAGGGTCTCCGTTAAATCAAAATATAAGTCAAACAGAAGCCCCAGTTATTACAATTAATTCAATTTAATTAAAGCAATAAAAGCAAACCACATTTTCATAGTGAGCACTCACAATTCTGATAGCTTGGAAAATTCAAAGAAGCCATGTTGTTAACTGATTGGCAAAGACCCAATCTGCAATCATTTCTCAGCCGTTGTATTGGAGGGCTTCTTTACCTCTGCTTGGGGGCTCATTAGTCCTCAATCTGAGAATCCTCTTCCATATGCTTATATTTTAAAGGTAATTTGTTATTGTGGTTGCTTTTATGGCCTCCATCAGAATTTCAGTTTGGCCTTTTCACCAGTAAATCAAGAGAAAATGTCCTTCAGTAAGTGATAGAGAAGACTTTTCTCTCATATTCTTTCTATTTTCCTCGCCTCTACCTATCCTCTCTCATCTTTCCTCTGTGTTATTCAGTTGTGTCTGACTCTTCATGACCCCATTTAGGGGTTTTCTGGGCAAAAATACTGGAGTGGTTTTCCATGTCATTCTCCAGCTGATTTTATAGTTGAGAAACTAAGGCAAACAGGGTTAAGTGACTTACCCAGGGTCACATAGCTAGTAAATTTATGAGGCTAGCTTTAAACTCAAGTCTTCCTGACTCTAGGTCCAGTGCTCTATCCACTGAGCCAGTACCTGTACCCCTCTCCCACTCTCCCAATGCCCTCAATCAAGAACCACTGGCTGATCTCTCTCTTGCTGAGGATGTCATGGAGTTGGATGCCATCGGCAAGGCCTAGAAATGCCTGTGAGGGTTACTGCCTGGCCTAAACACAGCTAGAAGAGAAAGAAGAAAGGTTTTAAGACAGGACATGGATTTGCTCTTTCTTTCCCCAAGATGTTAAGTACAATGCACCACATATCTAGGTAGTCAAATAGATGTGAGAATTAACTAGATCATTGTTCCCATTCTCCAATGCCATTTCTTTTAAGTGTTGAGGTATAGATTTGGAATCAGAGAACACAGGTTCAAATCTCCCATCTGCCACTTACTACCTGGGCAAATAACTTATTCAGATACCAGTTTCCTTATTGTCGAATGAGGATCTCACACTAGATGACCTCCCAAATCTCATCCAGCTCTAAATCTATGATTTTGTGATTCTTATGGATGACTTCCATCCAACTAACTTGTTCTGTAGCATATTCAGTATGTCAGCAGATCTTCCCTCTGAAGTATGGAGAGAAGGAATGCTTTCCTTTGAACTGTTACAAGGCTGCATAGGAGTCACCCACAGACTCATAACATCATGGATTATCCAGGATTTCTTCAGTTCATTAGACCAATGGCACAAAGACGCTCCTGTAAAGAGAGACAAAACCAGAGAAAAACTTAAGGGGAGAGACACTTGGGGTGAGAGCTAGTAGAGGGCTAACAATAAGGAAGAATGTCAAAGTCTTTGTTGTATGTGAAGGTTCTCTGGACCAAGCAAAGGGAGAGATACAAAGGTAAAAACAGGTAATGTCAAAATGCAAGGTAACATTTTTTGTTAAAAATAAACAGTACATACAAAATAAAATGGAGTGTCTGGAGGAAGAAACAATTAAGCACCAATATCATGCCTTGCTAATCTGACCCTGTGATGTTTCCTTTAAGAGAAATGGGAAAAACAAGTAGTCAAAATATCATCTTAAATTTCCCTCAGATCCTAGGAATTTATTCTGTTCTGTTTTTAATGCAAAGAAATTTTGAAGGACTAGATTTTGTGTTGGCAGTCTCTTCTATTTTTTTATTCAAAATAACTTTTGTTGTTACTTTTAACCCAAGCAATGAATTTGGGAGCTATAGAAAGATGACAGAGTAGCAGAGAGTCCCCATAAATGAATGTCCCCTTGAATTGTATTTAATTTCATGGTCAATGGTAAAAAGCAGTTCTCCTACTATAGATAACACTCTTTCATACTTTCAATCCAGCTACATATACGTACAGAGTTTTCCAACAAAATCAGAGTTATGATGACTCATTCTTTGCCTGAATAGGGAAATTGAGGTAGAAGAAGGTGTTAGTACTTTTGGCACCTTTAATGTGTTGTTTTACCATTAGCAGAAATCTACTTTACATCACCCAATGAAAGGAAACTAATTTAATTTTGAGTGAGCACCACCATCATGTCATGATTGTTTGTGCTCAAGAAAAATATCTTGTGTCTGGACAGAACATTTCAGGGAGCAATCAGTATTTACTACAGGCGATTTGATTCAGATTTAACAAAGAGTATTGCCAAATAGCAAAATAGACTTGGAAGCAGGAAAAAAATGTTTAGAGTGGGTGTGTGTGTATATGAGGGGGTAAAAAGATGAAGCTGTAAAAGGTCATTAGCAATAAAGTCCTCTTTCAGGTATTTTCAATGATAATTTTTTTAAAGTTTGTGTATGGAAAAGAAAAGTTTTGTAATGCTAACAACATATTAACCAGATGTGACCTTGAGGCAACTCCCTCTTTGTAGGCCTCTGCTTCATCCTCTGCAAACGAGAGGATTGAACTGGAGAACTTCTAAGCTCCCCCACTAATCCAACATCCCATTAATTTATTTCAAACTATTAATTCCATGGTTTTATATGTAGCTATTTTCTATGAACCCTACTTCAGTATTTAAAATTACATTTGTCTAAAATACAAGAAGCAATTGTTTGCCTCACTAAAGTCATATAAGATTAATTTTAGTCATTTAATTAAATGTTTTGTTTTTATCTCAGTGAGAGACATATTTGAATAATAACTTTTCCATATTCTAGCTTTTTGCCAAAAAATGTTTTTAAGTAACCATCTGTTTGGAGTGCTTGTATTTTTAAGAGGGCAGCTAGATGGCCCAATGGATGAAGTACCAGGCCTGGAGTCAGGAAGACTCAAATTTAAATGTAGCCCCAGACACTGACTAGCTGTGTGACCTTGGGCAAGTCACTTAACTGTATTTGTCTCAGTTTCTCCATCTGTAAAGTGAACTAGAGAAGGGAAAATGGCAAACCACTCTAGTATCTTTGCCAAGAAAACTCCAAACAGGATCACAAAGAGTGGGACAGGACTGAAATGACTGAACAACAACCTAAAATATAGGATCATAGAGCTAAAAAGGACCAGTCCAATCCTCCCTCCCCTCCATCCCCTTTCCCATTTTACTAATGAAACTCACAGGTAGAAAATGATAGGGACAGGATTTGAACTCAGATCCTCCATTTAAGGAAACTACAAAGCCAGGCACC
The DNA here is from genome assembly GCA_028627135.1 of Pseudochirops cupreus. NCBI lineage: Eukaryota > Metazoa > Chordata > Mammalia > Diprotodontia > Pseudocheiridae > Pseudochirops > Pseudochirops cupreus. Next base: position 402,682,163 of record CM053580.1, on the reverse strand, counting down.
ATTCTTGATTCAGACCCAAACCACTTCTTCATCTTCCCTCCAGAGATACCTTCACTCCTCCCCACCTTTTATGTGTTGTCTTCCCCCACTAGACAATACTATTTGCCTGGGCTATTGCAGTAGTTTTGTAACTGATCTCACCAGAAGATTAGATTAGGTGATCCTGAAGGCCCCCTTGTTTAACAATGTAAAGAAATGAGTTTTTTCCCTGAGTTGTTATATTGTGAATTCTGATATAATCCTTGAAGATTCTTATCAAATAAAAAGGTGGGCTTCAGAAAAGTTCTTTTCCAGGTTGATTGACATATAAAAACCTGAGGAAACTGAGGCCCAATGTAATCCAATTGGGGTGGAACACAGAGTATGTGAAGGGGGATACAAATGATAAGGAGATAATTTCATCATACACTCAAAGGCAACAGGAAAAATCAGTGCATGGGATATCTAGTTATCTCTCTTAGTAGGACAAGTTACGTGTCAACATCTGAGGAGGGTAAGAAGTAGGGAACATTTGCAAAGAACCCAATAAAATCTTGTTTGATTCCAGAGCAAAGACGGACGCAGGAAAAACAAAGCATATGGAAAGTATGATCTAGAGTTAAGAATGAAAGATGTTTTTTAAAAAATGAAAATAACAACAACTAAAAAACCCTGACATCTCTACGTCATGAATGCCGTTCTCCGGAGGTTATTAGGAAGGCGTCAGATGCAGCAAGGAATGAAAGACATAACAAAAGCACAAAACTAACTCTATCTTAACTGAAAAGAACTGACTGATTGTGGGAATCGTTTCAGGGAAAGCTGCCTATGAGCAGTCTGGTCACCAAGTAGTTAAAGCTTATGCCAAATGAGGAGATGGCATAGGGACAAGATGAGGAGGGATTAGAGGGCTATAGATGAGAAGACATTAGTGCCATTACCACAAGCCCCTTGGCAGTTGGAAAGACAACACAGCCGAAGTCAATACCAGTGTGGAGAACAAGCTCATTTCAGAGCATTATGGGGAAAGAAGGACGGAAGGTTATACCTCACAAAACTGTGAAAAGTAGGAGTGAGGAAATGAAGCCTGCAGAAGACTGGGCAGGAAGAACAACCCAACCAGATCATACTGAGAGCATTTATAGGTGGAACTGGAAAGAGAACGGCAAATAGCCTTGCAGTGGAAAGGACTTGCCAATGTTTCACTGGCAACCAGTTCTCATCATTGATGGAAGTAGGACTCCCACAATGGAATTCTGACACCTGAGAATTCAGTGTGCTAGAGAAGGAAATGGAAAATGGGAACTCAAAAAAAGTGAGGGCAGGAAAAGGAACTGGACCTAATCAATACAAGCAAAGTCCAAACTGTGGGGTGACATAATTTTATAAATACTTGGAAACAAATTTTCAAGATATTTCAAAACATTGTCCAAAAGAACAGAAAAGAAAATGGATAATTAAAATGCTGCTCCAATGTGAACAAAAAGATATCAGCAACTATTGGCCCATATGCCTACTTTCTGATCTCCATAAAGTCTACCTAAGAATGATCTAGGCATATATAAATGATATATTAGATGCAAATACTAGAAGAGGAATGGGTAGACTTTTGTGGGTGATTTTCTGAAGCACAATAAATCTTTCCAAAGCGCTATAAAATGTGCATACCCTTTGACCCAGCAATACCACTTCTGTGGATGTATCCCAGAGAGATCATACAAATGGGAAAAGGACCCGTGTGTACAAAAATATTTATAGCAGCTCTTTTTATGGTGGCAAAGATATGGAAATCAAAGGAATGCCCTTCAGTTGGGGAGTGGCTGAACAAGTTATGGTATATGAACATAACGGAATACTATTGTGCTAAAAGAAATGAGGAGCAGACAGACTTCGTAATAACCTGGAGAGTCTTGTATAAACTGATGCTGGATGAGGAGAGCAGAACCAGGAAAATATTGTACACAATGGTATCTGTGATTACTGACTTAGCAATACAAGATTATAAGACACCTGTGTAAACTGCTTCTTGTAAAAGAAGAAAATAATGTGTAAGAAAAAAAGAAAGAAAGAAGTCCTCTATTGGCAATCCATCTTAACCTTCCCTTCCACTGTTCCATAATTAATGTTAGCAAGATAATTCTCCTCTGTCACAAGCAATACAAGATTATAAGACAACTCCAAAGGACTCATGATGGAAAAGGCTGTCCACATCCAGAGAAAGAATTGTGGCGTCTAAATGCATATTGAAGCAAACTACTTGCTCTCTCTTTTTCATTTTGTTTTGTTTTGTTTCTTCTTCCTCATTGTTCATTCTGTTGGTTATAATGCTTCTTTACAACTTGACTAATGTTTAATGCATGGTGGGGAGGGGGAAGGAGAGGAGAAGGGAGAAAATTTGTGATTCAAAAATTTGTGGAACTGAATGTTGTAAACTAAAAGTAAATTTAAAAATTTTTAAAAAGAATAAATCTTTATAGTCATGCCATTTACCAAGAAGCAAAGAGAATACAAAGTCCCACAGCACTCAACTAACTTAATGAAATTGTAGATGACTCAAAAGTCCAGGGAAAGAAGTATGGTAGTTGTATCTAGGTTATAGCATTTCACCAGTGATTGATTTGTATGAAAGATGTCATCAAGAGTAAGCACAAATGGAAAATTAGGTGGACTAGCTATGTAGCAAGAACAAGGAATAACAGATGGACAGTCCTTGTCTTGAAATAATCTTCATGAAATGTTAGGAGACGTGGAGGAAGACATGGAGTGAATTAGGTCACTACCTTATGGTGGACATGTTGAAGAGCATAGACAAGAAGAATAACTAACATGTAGCACTGTAAGGTTTGTGGAACAATTTAACATGTATTATCTCCTTTTATCCTCACAGCAACTCTACGATGAGAGTCCTGCTACTATTCCTGTTTCACAAATGGCGAAACTAAGATTTACTGAAGTTAAGTAACTAGCTCAAGGTTGCCCAGCAAGTAAAGTATCTGAAGGAGAATTGAATTCAGATCTTCTTTACCACAGGTCCGTTTCCTGGTCCGCTTTGCCACCCTGTTGCCTAAGAATCACATATGATAAAAGGGTTCTGATGACAGAAGTGTTCTCATTGATCTGATCATGAATTGCTGAAATTAACTTCTAGCAAAACTTTCTTTAAATGATAGCTGCCTAGAACTGGCTGCCCATCCTTGGAAATCTTCAGGTTAGAAGACTACTTTTTGAGGGTGTTTTAGAAAGGATTTTGTATGGTTCGAATTATGTGGATGCTGATAATTAAATTAATTAATTTGCTGATGAATTAATTTAAATTAAATCCTATAAATTAATATACTTTGAATTAAAATCCTATAAATTAGAAAATTCAAGTTGATTGGAATCACTGGGGAAGAATTCATGGAAGAAAGGGTTCTTTAAAGATGAGGAGGATTTGGACAGATGGAGACGAAAAACAAGAAAATTCCAGGCTGAAGGAACAAATGAAACTTCAACACATACAATTCAAATTAATAAGCATTAAGTGACGACTTGTGTGTCAGGCACCATACTAGGGACAGAGTAGAATTACCTTGTTAATAGTAATCATGGAACAGTGGAAAGGAAGGTCAAGATGGATGGCCAATGGAGGACCTCTTTCTTTCTTTTTTTCTTTTACAAAAAGCAGTTTACACAGGTGAAATATACTCTCCCTACCTGGAAATCAGGAGCCATTTAGAAGCTCTCTGAAACAACAAGTCTTCATGAGAAGTTGGAAGAATAAAGCTCCTTTCCTAGCTCGGCCATTGTCTTTCTCTGTCGTGATGTACAAGATACTAGACCTACATCACCAGCTGTCAACTCAGCACAAATATTTTGTGATTAGTGTAAGAATGAGAAGGTAATATATTGAGCTGATGTACCCTAATACTGCTCCAACTAACTTCCTTATATGCCTATATACAAAAGCTCAAAGAGGCAGTATAGTGTAACAGACAAAGAGCAGCTTTGAAATCAGGAAGGCCCTGGGTTCCAATCTTGCTCCTGATTATATTGGCTGCGACCATGGGCGAGTCATTAACTTCTTAATATTGTAAATAATTCTCTAACATAAGAAGGGGTCAACCTTCATTGGTTCCCTCATACAGGAGTCCCTTATAATGATGAAATTCCAGGTCTAGTCCCTATTCCTGTACAAAAATCCAGAGCAGTCTGAAAGCATACAAGGGGCCCTCATATATTCACAAGGCAAAGTAAAACCCAAACTTCTGGATGCATCCTATGTAATTCAGATCAGAAATCCCCATGCGGTTCTGGTTGGAACCAGCCTCAAGCCGTCAGCTCCACCTTCGTCTGTCTAGTGTTCATGGGCCTCCCTCGTGTACCACACAATCCATAATGGTCAATGAGATAACATATGTAAATGCTTTCATCTCCTTGGTCCTACGGTGATCTCATGCAATTACTCGAGTAGTATAATGTGCACACACAGGCCAAGCATGCACAAGCACAGGCACAATTACCTCTAACAATCAGCGTCATTTCCATTGGGATGTCTGGTTTTCATCTCTTCTTTGTCAGCACTTTGAAACCTTACTTAGCATGACCAGGGCATTGATTCCATTTCATATCAAGAGTCAGAAACGCCTTGCCAGGGACCTACTACCAAAGCCCCCTATAGAACCTAGGGCTTTCTTAATTGAGTCTCTTCTTGGAGGGTTAATGATGCTTAGGAAACTCAGCCTTCTATCCATGATTAGCTTCAAGCCCAGCGTAGGCCAATATAATTTCCATAGTTCTCTGTGATGAAACAAATTGCCTTTTCCTCCAATTCTTCTCCTCCCTTACTTCTCCATTCCTTCCTCTTTATTCCTGGCCCAGAGCTACCCCTAAACAGAAGGCTCCTCCTATCACTACTCACTTTGAGTAACTTACTACTACCATGTCCTGAAAACCTGAAAGCAGAGATATTTCTTTTCCAAAGATTTATAACTGTGCAGAGATTCATAACTTTCCCCCATTTTCTCTTCTCCAGCGGTGTCTTCCTACCTTGTGCCTACCCCCACTACGGCCACTGTAAAGGCCATAAAAGTACCCAACTAATCTGTAAAATGGTAAGGAAACTCCAGGTATGAACTATAAACAGCTGAGACAAGTAACTAGCACCCAGTGACATACTGCCCAATTATTTTGGCATGGGTTAAAAGCCATGTTACAAGCCCATCTGGCCCCTCCCTGTTGTTACTCCCCTTCCAGTAAGGAGATCTTTCTTCTAACTCTGTCTCTTGGGTCATGACCCTGACCAATTTTCATGCATACATACAAAAACACACACACACACACACACACACACTCACATACACATGCACACGCACACTCACATGCACATGTACATGCACTACCACCACCACCACTACCACCACCATACCTTAGCAATCTGCTTAGGTCTCTGAAGATATAGGGTCTCTTTTCATCTAGGCCCAAGACAATTCCCTTTGACTTCAAGTCAACACTACTGTCTTCCTAATGCCTCATCATTGTCTTGGTGGGTGTGCCCTGAGTTTTCTTTGTAGGAAGTATCACTATTCTTTTGCTATTTAGGGACACTTGTTTCCCTGAGTTAAGCTGCCTGTCTTCATCAGCCCATCCTGGATTTCCTTTCCATTCTTACAACTTTTCCTTTTTCTAAGCAGTTCCCCAATTCCTTTTGCTTCCTCATAATATCATTCCCTGATGCATCACCTACCCAAGTGACCTGGCCTGATAGTCTCATCTACCGAATAGAAGTCACACCCCTTACCAGATGCATTCCCTATGTCTTACCAGACACAAAAATGGCATGTTAAGGAAGCCCCAATCAAGCACATCTGGATTTAACCATAGTTCAACTTCTCTGGTTCCAATCAGGATTAATAGCCCCAAATTCATCTTTATTTGGGGGGAAGGTTACTTATCCCTATAGAAGCAGCACCTATAAAATGAGATAAGCTTTATTAATCACTAAATATTTACTAAGTGTCTATTAGGCATACTAGAGTCTATGCGTACAAAAGCAAAAATGAAACATTCCTCACTCAAGAAGTTTACATCTTACGTCCAAAGAGTCAAATTAGGAGTCCAGGTCCTCTTTTTTTCCTCAGAGTCACATTTCCTGGAATTTTTATCACATTCTGGTACATAGTAGGCATTTAATAAATGCTTATTGATTGACCAGCTCTATTCCATTTGAATTTGTTTTCACTCTAAATCTTAAAAGAATGGATTTACCAAACACTGAAACTGATTATTTTATTCTCTCCCATTTATTTTCCAAGTTCAGGTAATTAGTGAGTAGGGGCAGCTAGGTGGTACAGTGGGTAGAACACCAGGAGTCAGGAAGACATCTCCTAAAGTTCAAATCTAAATTCAGACACTTATGAGGTATGTGACCCTGGGCAAATTACTTAACCCCGTTTGCCTCAGTTTCCTCATCTGTAAAATGAGCTGGAGAAGGAAATGGCAAACCACTCCAGTATCTTCACCAATAAAACTTAAAATGAGGTCACAAAGAGTCAAAACACAGCTAAAATGACTCAACAACAAACAGCCTGAAGTAAAATTATTCATGTTGTTAGCTCTCAACAGCAAGCTCTTCTCTCTGAATACAAAGACCTGTTCATTGATCTCAGTCACAGGCCATTCCACTCATCACTTCTTATAAGATGAAACACCAGAGCAAGAAGAGACCTTGGCTTCCTGGAATGGCACAGTTTTCAATGGCACAGGCCAGACTAAATGTCACTGTCCTAACTAAATGAGAAATCACACTGATAACCATATGATATAACATGCCTCAGTAACCCTGAATTCCATTGTCATCCCCATTGTTTCAAAGAGTACTCAGGATATCCAAATCCTTATAAACTGCCACCATCAGCTTCCCATGGCAATGACACCTAGAGCCCATGGGTCATACATTTTGCTTCTCTCATCCTGCTTGAGGATTCTTATCAACAGATATTGTCTGAGTTGTAAATGGTCCAATTTTTTCCTTTTGGCTTATTAATGTTTAGGGCCTTGGACAGCTGGAGACTTTTGCTGGCTCCCTGACCTTGATTGCTTTGAATTGCTTCCCAGATATAAAGGAACACATTCCCACACAATGTGATTCATCTATGCTTAATAAACCATCTTGCTGGCTACCTTTTTAGTAGAGGCCCTAGTTGCTTTTATCCTCAGTCAATGTACTCAAAGACTCATGGCAGAGAAGAAATAGGGTCAAAATAAGCATCTCCCTTTCAATATATCATTAAATAATTATTAAAAAAAAACCAAAAACAAAAACAGTGCATGCCAGTATTGAGGACTTTATTCTGGAGTCTGGAAGGAGTTCTGTCCTGAGTTGTTACCGTACTTGACATCACCCATTCATGCATAGCATGTCACCACCTCTACCACCTCTCGACGAAAAGTGTAAAGCCTTGACCTTACTACAGTGTCACATGTAGAAGACACAGTGATATGCCTGAGCATTATTTATGAGCATACATATTGATCGCTCTGAGTCCATTTGCAAGTCAGTTATGCATAGGAAATCATCATGACAAAATTCCTACTCTAATGTCTTGGATCAAATGTTAGGATACATCTGCTTGCCCATTCTTACATTTTTGCTTCTTGCAATAAGGCCAAAATGGTTTCTCTACTCTCTGACTATGTCCCTGATGGAGTATCATTCCCTGAGTCCTTTTGTTTCTTCACCTTATCATCAGCATCTTCTCTTTCCAACTCTTTTGCCTCAGGTCCCCTCATAATCTTTTAGTTTAGACTAAGAGGAATTCAGCAGCTGACAGGACGACATATTGTCTTTGAAGTATGCTGGCTCTGGGCTAGTCTTTGGCAGGAGGAATAACTTACTGGAATTACTTAGAAGTGTGTTTTCTTCTTTCTTTCCTTTTCTTCTTTTAAGCATGGGATCAGGATCATACACACACACACACACACACACACACACACACACACACACGCACATGTGCATACACAACAACCCAAGAAACTCAGAGTAGGAAGGAGCCATCTCCCCCAACCCACATCTGGCAAGAATTCACTCTGTAAAGTCCCCAAGTGTTTCTCTAGCAAAGCCCTTTCTTCATTTCCAGTGGCGGATAAGAAGCAGCTAGGCGTGCCATCTCTTGAAGTAGTCATTCCATTTAAGGACAATGCTAATTGTCAGGAAATTTTTCCATTATCAAGCCTACATTTGCCTTTCCAAAACTTTGGCTCCTTGGTTCTAATTCTTCTCCCTGCACCATCATCCCCCAAAAGAAGTCATTTTTCTTCATTACAAGGCAAGGCATGTTGGAAAATGATAACAATTATGATAAAAAAAAACTATCAATAAAATGTTTAATTAAGTATAATAGAATTCGGCATGCATACCTAAATATAATAGCACCACAAATTTAGAGCTGGAAGGGACCTTGGAAGCCATTGGCCCTAAGCCCTTCATTTTTCTAGATGAGAACATTGGGGCTGAGAAGGGTTAAGTGACTTGGCCAGGATCATGCAGCTAATGTCTGAGGCAGGATTTGAAATCAGGTCTTCATGATTTGAATGGGTCCAGCCCTTGATCCACTCTACCACCTATCTGTGATCCCCAGATATGATGTGATCATGGAGGAACACAGCAAAACCATGACTTTTGCTACTTCCAGATGCTGTGCTTCCCTTAAAGTAGCCTAGAATAGCATTATCCTTTTTTTGTTGGTGGTGTTTGGCATCTTGTATTGTGACTCACACTGAGTTCTCAATCTAATCAAATCAAAGGCATTTATTAAGTGCTTACTATGTGCCAGGCATGGTGCCAAGCATTAAGAATACAAATGTAAACAAAGATAGAGTCCCTGCCCTCAAGGAGCTTCCATTCTAACGTGAAACACCTAAAAGGGAGCTGAAAAGTAAGAAGCAAGGAGTGGGGAAGAGGAGGGAAAGTATCCATGCAGGAGTATGGTAGAAAAGTCCAAAGCAAAGATGGGGAACCTGGGGCCTCAAGGCCACATGTAGCCCTCTAGGTCCTCAAATGCAGCCCTTTGACTGAATCCAAACTTCACAGAACAAATCCCCTTAATAAAAGGCTTTGTTCTGTAAACTGGGACTCAGTCAAAAGGCCACACGTGACTTCAAGGTCACAGGTTCCCCACCCTTGATCCAAAAAATCAGGAGCCGAACTAGGAGAGAAGTGAAGGAGTAAACAGAGCTGCCTTGGGAATGTCCTAAAAATAGAGATTCTAGAAGGAGGCCACCAATTAGAGGGGGATGCTGCAGAGGTGAGAATGGTGAGAAGACTATACAGCGATAGTGGAAAAGTCTAGAGAATCAGGAGCAGAGAAAGAAGAGTAAGTCCATTGAAATCCTCCTCAAATTTTTCAAAGAAAGTTATCTAGGCATATAACTCCCATCTTGTACTGATGAAATTAAATTTGAAATTGTTTTTTAAATAACTTAACCTTAAATGTAGCACAGTTTTGATTCTTCAGATCATTTTAAATCCAGACTCTTGTGATTCAACATGTTAGCTACCCATCTATAACTCTATATAAGTATTTATTAAAAAAATGTTAGTTGTAACAGGATCAACAGCTCCCTGGGCAAATCCACTGAAGAAAGATGTCTAGATAAATTTAAATCAATTCATTCATGACTACTATACGAGTCTCGACATCAACCACTTCCAAATCTACCTAGCTGCACTATCTATGACCTACCTCACATTGTTTCAGCTCATCTAAAAGGGAAAAAGGAGAGATTTTTTTCAAATTATTGACTAAAGTTTAGGTGAACGGGGGGCGGAGCCAAGATGGCGGCGTAGCAGCAGCAACATATCGCAGCTCTCACATAGCCACCCCAAAATACCCATAAAATAGGACTCTAAACCAATCCTAAAACTCCAAAACGCACACAAAGATACTTCCCACTAAAGTCAGCTCGGCTACAAGGAACCATATCAGCGCTGCGAACCAAAACCAGCCTG
>CM053580.1:402646828-402671696 GCA_028627135.1 Pseudochirops cupreus | reverse complement strand
AAAAAAGAGAAAAAAAAAGAAAAGAAAATGTTTAAAATAAATAAAATATACAGCACAGATAATGCTAATCTGTGACTTTTTAAGTCAACATGGAGCCAAAGGGATGTTTCTATTTGAGTCTGACACCACTGACAGGAGATGATGTCTGAGGTCCTTCCAACTTGAAGATTTTATCATCTCTATTCTCTTTTGCTAATTTCTCTTTAGCCAGTCCTATAATTTCATTAGTGAGGAAACTCCCTTTACCAGCGTAAATGGGCAATTGCTCTGCAATTCATACTCTTAGTAACTATGAATTGCCTAGGTTGAAAGATTAAGGACCTTGCCCAGGATCATACAGCCATTACATGTCCATGGCAAGACTTGAACCCAGGTTTTCCTGACTCCAAGGCTAGCCCTCTTTTCAAGCCAGTTCTCAATTTCTCTCACTCTTCCTTAACAAAGGAATTCCCTGAAGTCCTATTCTTAAGTCTCTCCTTTTTCACTTCTCTCTTTATGCCTCTGTACATAGATGATGTATCCCCTTTATACTTAGATGAGCCACAAAGGAATATTCCCAGGCTAAATTTCTATCTATGCCTTTATCCTTGAATTTCCAATCAGTCACAAAATCATGTTGATTCTTCCTTCAAAATGTTTCTACTGTCTGCCCCTTCCTTTCCATTCCCAACATTTCCTAATAAGTTTCCTATCTTTATTCTACTTCCTTCTAATATATTCTGATTATTCTAACACATTTCAATTGCATGATTTTCCCAATTAAAAATTTTTAGTGTCTCCTGGTAGTTTGCCAAATGAAATAAAAATTCTTTACTCAGCCTGACATTCTGTGTCTTACAAAACGTACCCCCCAACCCAGCTTTTTAACTTTGTTTCCCATTTGTCCTCTCCACATACCTTATCCTACAGTCAAACTAAATTTTTCACAATTTCCCAAACACATCTCACCCTTTCCCACCTCCATATGTTTATTTATTCTCTTACATATCTGCACCTATTGAAATTTGATCCATTGTTTGAATCTAGCTCAAATGTCACCTCTACCACAAAGCTTTCTTTGACCTTTACTATCAGAAAAAAATCTTGCCTTCTCTGAATTCCTATAGTTTTGTGTTTTATTTTTTTTAGGGCATTTATTAAATACATCCCTTTCCAACATTGTGGTTATTTGTGTAGAGAAGCTTAGAACATTAAAGCAGGAAGGCACATTAAAGATTATATGTCCCAACTTACTTATTCTAATTTTTTTTTTGGATGCAATTGGGGTTAAGCAACTTGCCCAAGGTCACACAGCTAGTAGGTGTCTGAGGCCAGATTTGAACTCAGGTCCTCATGATTCAAGGGCCAATGCTATGTCCACTATACCACCTAACTGCCCCCAGCACACCTATTCTACAGATAAGGAATATGAAGTAAAGTAAAGTGATATCGTTTATCTATGGTCACCCAGTGGTTAGGAGAAAGGGCTAGAACAAAAGTCTTCTTTCACTCAATCCAATGATCTTTCCACTACCATTGTTGCCTACTAGAGTGTAAGCTGCTTGAGGACAGGATCCTTATTCATTTTTGTACTACCCATAAAACATTACCTTGCTTTATAGTAGGCACTTGATAAAGATGAATGAAGTGTAAGATGAAAATGAAAAACCACCATTGCATTTAACTGCAACTACATTGGAATAGGGGTACAGAATAGAAACAGAATTAAAAAGATTGAGGAGAACTCGCTTGCAGGTATGATTTCTGAGAAGCTAATAATCTTTGAGTGACCATGAAAAATGGAAGAGATGACAGGAGTATGGAACAGAGTAGAAGTTCTAATTTTCAAGAGAGAGAGAGAGGAGGGAAGACTTTGTCAAATCTAGGCCAGTGGGCTTGGCTTCATTTTCTATAGCACATTATTAAAGAGCACAGGAATTCAAAATAGAGAATCGTGGTCATGCAAACCAGTATGTTTTCACCAAGGATAGGTCACGACAGATTAATATTATTCCCCTTTTTGACGAACTAGACTGGTAGATCAGGAAACCTCCAACCAAGCATTTGACAAATGAGTAATGCCACCCTTATAGACAAGATAAAGAGATAAGGACTAAATGATAGTAAAGCTAAATAAATTCAGAACTGGTTGAATGACAGGATCCAATGAGTCTATTAAGAGTCAATTGACTTCAGTTTCTAGAGACATCTACAAGACAGTGTCCCAAGGATCAGTCCTTGGTTCTGTTCTATTTAAGATATAATCAATGAGGGAAGCCAGAGATGAAAAACAGTTGGGTGGAATATCTAACATGCCAAATGATACAATAGACATTCAAAAATTTCTCCAAAAACCCGGAACAACAGACAACTAGATTAAGAAGAAATATAATAGGAGAAATGTTAAACTCTACAATGCAATTTTTAAAAATTATTTTGAGAAGTACAGAATAAGGGAATTTCAGATATAATAGCTGTCTTCAATGCTGAATGCACAAAAAAGATGATACTCTTTGTGCTTGGCCTTAGAGGGCAAGACTGGGAAAAATGGGCAGAAGCTGCAGGGACAGATTCTCATCTGACAGGAATGGGAGGGAAAGAGGCAGCATGGGACCATGCAAAGAATACAGGCTGTGGAATAGGAGGAGATAGTTTCAAATCCCAGGTCTGCTATATAAATCCTGCATAACCTTGGGCAAACTACTTGGCCTCTCTGGGCCTCAGTTTCTTTATCTGAAAAATGAGGAGGGGTTAGAGAGATTAAGTGATCTTTAAAGTTCCTTCTAACTCTAAATTCTAGGATCATATAAGGTGAACTGGCTCCTTCAGAAAGTAGTAGCTTGCCCCTAACTTGGTCTCCATCAATATAAGGGCTCCTTATTTATGAATGAATAACCCTATGTCAGCAAAAGGGAAGTTGATCACGGGGGTTACAGGAGCTATCCAAGAGGTAGAGTTTACTTGGGCCCTGTCACCCAAGGCATTCTCCCTTCCCCCTTCATTTCATTTCCCTTGTTGTTAAACCCCTTCTTGCCTTTCCTCTTCCTTAGCTCAGAAGCTTAGCTGTAAGCCACGTTGACATTAACTGTGTGCCAAGTTTTGGTATTTAAATGTTCAGTCAGTTCAAGTTTCATTCCGTTTCCCTTGTGTATTCTGTCCCTTTTCATCTTGGTTCTTATTCATTGGATTGTCCTATGACAATGTTTGTTGGAAGAGATCCAGGAGGGCAGAGACAACCCGCCGATGGCTTCTGTCTGTGGCTGGGTTGTTGACTGCACTCAGCCAAGGTCTTTGTGCTCAGAGTGAGGACAGAGCTAAACCACAGGGTGGGAAGGAGGATCTAAGACCTAAACAATGTGTTTTTCTTACTATCACTGGTCCTTGTCCCATCCTAATAACTCAGATCCATAGAGGGAGAGCTGGAAAGGACCAGGGAGGTTTAGTGCAGCCCCCTCCGCCTTACAGGTTACAGTGAAAGGGGGAGGATTTGAATATAGGCCATCCAATTGCAGATAAAGTTCTCAATTCTGTGGCACCAGGATGTCAGTTAATTCCTTCCTTGGCATAAGAAAGCTCCTAAAAGGGGCCATCGTAGATCATATTTCTTGCCTTTTCAATGGGGGGCGGGGGGGAGACTGGAATTCTGAATTGAAAATGATTTTTCTTTTATTAACAACAAAGGGGTAGCTAGGTGGTACAGTGGATAGAGTATCAGGCCTGGAGACAGGAAGACCTAAGTTCAAATCTGGCCTCAGATAGTTACTAGCTGTGTGACCCTGGGCAAGTCACTTAACCTTAATTGCCACCAATTTTTTTCTAAATTAACAATAAAAAAGCAGGGGAGCCATCATCATACCCTCCCTTCCTATGGTACCTGAAGTTTTACAAATTACTATTCACACAACAACTCTGCATCATGGGCAATACAAGCAATAGTATCACTACTTTTTGAATGAGGGAATCAAAGCCCAGAGAAATAAAGCTACTTACTTCAGTCAGTAAGAGCCTGGACTTAAGTCAGGGTGTAAGAGGCAGCACTGTATTTTGCAGTAGGTAGGGACTACGCTCTAGTGGGTACCACTCAGAGTGGGCAGAGTGGGTAGGGCACTAGAATTGGAGTAAGGACGATCTGGGTTCAAATCCTGGCTCAAACACTTGCTAACTGTGTGATCCTAGACAAGTCACTTAAACTCTCTATGCCCCAGTTTCCTGGACAAGTTATTATAAGTGTCTTTGCAGAACAGGGGAGGGAGGGTAGACTTGACAGCTGCCCAAGTCCCTTTCAGTTCTAAATGATGATCCTGTGAACTCAGTCTTCTAAGCCCAGAGTTCTTTCCACTCACCACACTGCTTCCCACATGCTGATTCACCCAGATAGAGAGAGCACTCTAAGGTATGCACTTTCCTCACAAGTTTTCAGTTTAGATTTATTGACATTACATTAAGCAGAAAGTGAGATACTTTTTCCTACCGTGTCTATCAGGGCAGTTAAGTGGTACAGTGGATAGAGCACCAGACCTGGAGTCAGAAAGACCTGGGCTCAAAGCCAGCTTCACACACTTACTAGTTGTGTGACCCTGGACAAGTCAGTTAACCCTCTTTGACTCAGTTTCCTTATCTATAATGTGAGCTGGAAAAGGAAATGGCAGAACTACTCTAGAATCTTTGCTAAGAAAACTCCAAATGGGGAAATGACTGGACAATAATAATAACTTTTTCTATTATTTTATCTTTTCAAAGCCTATCTTGTGGCAATATGTAGGAAGTCCTCAGCTTTTCTCTCTCAGTTTTGTTCCTGACTTTCTGAACTTCAAAATGATACTTCTGCTGTTGTCTGATCCAAGAACTTCCCTCAGTGTTGGGGGCCTCCTTACACTAGAACACCCTACCAGCCCTATGGCCTGATTACCTCCACCAGGCCCACTCCCCTTCTTTCATGTATAAGTTCCATTAATAACGGAATCTCCATTTTGCAAAGGGCCTTCATTCCCCTCCCAATCCCTTGGCACTGCAGTGGGCCTTGAGTCAGGAAGTCCTGAGTTCCAATGCCACCTTGGATACTTACCAGCTGTGTAACCCTGGGCAAGTCACTTCATCACTGTCTGACAGTTTTCTTAATTGTAAAGTGGAATAATAATAATAATAATAATAATAATAATAATAAATATAATAATAGCATCTCCCCCCCAGGTTTGTTGTGAATTTCAAATGGGATAATTGAAAAGCCGTTAGCCCAGTGCCTGGCAGACAGTGTGAACTGTATAAATTCTTGTTCCCGTTCCCTTTCCTCCCCCCCCCACTATAATCTGCACCACACTACGTACATGGTGGTAGTATATAGCCACAACGTTAGTAAAACGTGAAAAATTTAAAATAAGCATTCACATTTATGAAGCACTTTAAGTTTACAAAGTAGTACCTCACTACAACCCAGTAAGGCAACTTGGTCCAATAAAGATAGCAACAATAATAATAATAACTAACATTTTTGTGGTGTTCACCATATGCCAGACACTGTTCTAGTCACTGTATAAACATTATCTGATTTTGTCTTCACAACAGCCTGGGAGATGGGTGTTATTATTATCCCCATTTTACAGATTAGGGAAATGAGGCAGAGGTTAAATGACTTGCCCAGGGTCACATAGCTAGTATGTGTCACAGACCATGGGTACTTGAACCACTGAGTCATCTAGTTGCTG
Organism: Pseudochirops cupreus; assembly: GCA_028627135.1. NCBI lineage: Eukaryota > Metazoa > Chordata > Mammalia > Diprotodontia > Pseudocheiridae > Pseudochirops > Pseudochirops cupreus. The sequence continues at coordinate 402,666,015 of CM053580.1, read as the reverse complement.
AAGGTAATGGGGAATCTGGCGCATGGGGTAAAGAGTGCTCCGACTAGAAAACCTGGCCTAGACATTGATTCCCAGTTTCCTGTGTCTCTCCCAACCTTTGAAACTCCCAAAGCTGAAGACCTCAGTCCCTTCACCTAAGAAGAAAAAGAAAAAGGCCCATTTCTCAAAGCCACATGGCCTCCACGGTGGAAGAGGAGCTATGATCTCTTCCCATATAGCATAGTCTTTACCCAGATGCTGCAAGAGAAGAATTCAACACACAAAACAAAGTGGGTTTTGTTTTTGAAGACATTGACAGCTCCAGCTTCACAGCCGATGGAAAAATATTCCTCACAATGACGCAGTTAGCCAACCTTAAGCAGTTATGCAGTTCCTACCAATATTCTACACTTTCTCCATGGCACTTCCCTTCCATATCACCTCAGTTCTCCAGGAAGAAACTCTTTAGTGTCTTTCAGGTAGAGTGGTTGTATCAGCCCAGCAAGGCAACGGGCTCTACAATGCACCCATTACCCAAGTATTAGTAACTCCTCCACGCTACAAATGAGGAAACCGACGTGCTAGACTTGCCCAAGATCAGAAAATTAATGAGTATTAGAGTTAGGTCTTCAACTCAGTTCTTTTGACTCTGAAACCAATAGTCTTTCCATTATACTACAAAAATAAAAGACTCCAATAGGTACATTAGCTGTACAATCAGCATCTGGCACGCTCTGTTCTCTTATACAACCATGGTACCCTAGACAGGAATGAGAGTCTTATCAGGAGGGAAAGGAAGCCATGGATAGGCAAAGTTGGCCTTTATTTCCACTTCAATCTTTCTTTTGGGCTTCTCTATATTTTCTGTCCCCCCTCATCCCATACCCAGCACCTAGAATGCAGCCCTTGTCAAAGCTTATCTGGAATACTGTGTTCAGTTCTGGGCACTACCATTAAGGAAGGATATTGATAAGCTGGATAGCGTCCAGAAGAAGGCAGTCAGGATAGTGAAGGGACTTGAGCCCATGTAATATAAGGATCAGTTGAAAAAACTGGGCACATATAGCCTGGAGAAGCTGAGATTCAGAGGGATGTTATCAATATTTTCAAGGATTTTGAGAGCTGTTATGTGGAGGAGAGATTCAACTTGTTCTATTTGGCTCCAGAAGGTTTTTGTTGTGGTTTTGTGGTTAATGGTTTGTCCTTTATGCTCAAAGAGGACCATGGTATCAGGAAGGTGATGCCACAACTTGCATGTGGATTGGATTTAAGTGAGGTAGGGTTGTACAAAGTCACCAGCCTCACTTTCTCCTCCAGAGTCATCTGGGTCCAGTGGCCAAATACACATCAGAACAACTGAAGATGGCCCCAGCTCCAGAAGGCAGAACCAGCAGCAACAGGTAGAAATCAATGAGACAAATTAAGGCTTGATGGAAGGACAAGTGTCCTAATAATAAGAGCTATCCAAAAGTGGAATGGACAACTTCAAGAGGTAGTGGGTTTCCCTCTTTTTAGAGGTCTTCAAGCATGGTCTTGGATGACCACTTGTCTGATGGTATGGGTGGATCAGATGGCAACTGAGATTCTTTCCAGTTCTCCAGTTTTACAGATGAAGACTGTAAGGGTCTGAAGCAGGGCAAGATTAAAACTCATCTCTTTTGGCTTTAAATCCAGCGATCTTTCCATTACACAATACAATCTTTTCACTTACCATGCTCTAATTCATTTTAGAATTATTTCTGTGTCTATCTCCCCTCCCTTACTAGCCTGTAAAGTCCCTAAAGGGAAGACTTCCTTATCTTCCTGTCTCACTAGAGGCTTGGCACAATGTGGTATACATACCAAGCACAAAAATGGTTGTTGGATGCTACATAAATGAACTCAATTAAAATTAGTTTTTAAAAATGAATATTGCTAGGAACAGCAAAGGGTGTGTGTGGGGGGGGGTGGGTGGGTGGGTGAGTGGGTGGGTGGGTGTGTGTGTGAAATACTAGCCTTCCCTGGCCTTTCAAATCCCTCTACTAATCACCCATTGACTCTAACTACTGCCAGGCCAACCCTAGGGGAAGGGCATATCAAACTTCAATCTACTGAAATTGATTCAAAGGCATGTTGGGGTTATTCCATGAAGGCTGGTCTTTAGAAACAGAATAACAGACAGCAGAGGGCAAGGATATCTTGTGACTGCTGGTCAAGGATCAGTGATCTCATGCTAAATACACCAAGGCAAGAGTCAGGGGTTAAGAGTTTCATTCTCTCTGATTGTTCATGAACTTGCTGTGTGAGGATTGCAATTCACTCTAGCTTCCTGTCCCCCAAGTTCCTTGTCAGCAAAACTGGAGATTGTGTGCAATCGTTCAGATTTCTTAAGAATCATCTGTCTGCTGCTTAGTCTTTTCATTCCAGCCAGAACGTTTTAAGATTTATCCCATCCTCCTAATAGAATAATAATTTTAGAGCTAAGTTAGGGCCCCTAAGCATGTTAACTAATTTTATCTCCAGAAAGTTTAAAATGCAACCATGCTCTTCCCTTCCTCTCCATCTTTTGACTCATCTTTCCAATGGACTGATCATCATCAAAGACCTCTGGTTTTTCCTTTGTAGCCCTTCCTCATCCTGCCCTCACTGCCTGCTGGGATTCTGTAAACTCAGTAAGACATACTTTTATTAAGAAAAGAATTTGTCTCATATGAGCATGCACACACAACTAATTTTAAAACAACTTCCAGTCTTGTTTTTCATCCTCACACTCCCTTTTTCATATTATATGCACTGGTTCAGGGCCCCTTTATCTCTTCACTGTTCTAAATATTTTCTGGATTGGGATTTTACACAGCCAGAAGGAATGCCACTCTGATAAAATGGGGTTGTAGCCTCCTCCCTTGCATTCCCTCAGGCCACACCATTCACCAGTTGCTTTTAAACAGAAAGCTTTACTAGTTGAAAAGAAAGTCAGTGGTTTTCAGTGGTACATTTAATAATTCATAAATCAAGGGAGGTTCAAACAGGTTCAAAGTTTAAAAGTTTAAAAGTTTTGTCGAAGCTTTAAAGTTTAAACTGTCAGGGGCTTTGACAAAAAACTTTTCCTGTCTGGAATATTTAAGATTGTTGTGCCATATTATATTCAGGACTATTACTACATCTTTCTCAACCACAGTGCTTTTTCTGAGAAAATCCAAATGATGTTTGTTATAAGCATTATCCTCTGTGACAATTTATCCATTGTGGTCCACAAGATCATAGGGTCATAGCTGTGGACAGGTACAAGGACAAAAAGTTGTCAGCAGCTCTTCTCGTTCTCTTCCTCCTCCTCCTTCTCTTCTTCCTCTTTCTTATTCTCCTCTTCTTCTTTTTCCTTCTAATGTCTCTCCTATTTCTCCTCCTCTTCTTTCTTCTTCTTTTTCATCATTATCATCTACTTCTTCCTTCTCTTCTTCTTCCTCTTCTTCCTTTTCTTCCTCTTCTTTCTCTTTCTCTCCCTCCTCTAATTATTACTACTTTTACAATTTGTGCTCTGAATAAAAGTACTTGGCTGGCTACCATTGCCATAAGACATGAAAGGAGGGAATTGTAATAAGAGATTCTGGAATACATGTACAAACGGTGACTTGATGGAAGACAAGGAGTTATTTGTAATCTGCTGTTTCAAAATTTGGAAAACAGAGAGTCCAAATTTTCAGCTGGCCTTGGTCTGACCTCTAATTTTTTTAGACAAAATTACTGCATTTGCATGAGCAATCAAGTGTGGTGTCATCAACCAAACCCCAAGCACTTTTTTAAAGTATCCTTTTTTTAATGGACAAATCTTAGATTACATTCAACTAAATGAGCACAGCCAGCTTTTGAGGCTGCTTCTGAAATTTTAACCTTGTGTACCCTGACCCTCTATGTACAGTGCTGTTTGAAATCACTTTCTTCAGAAACCTATCAAGATTTCCAGTCAACTATGAGATCAAATCCAAGTTCTTAGTCAACTTCCAAGTCCTCCTTCAGTTTCTATGACTCTCTCACCTACATCTAAGTTCCCTTTACACCTGACCCAGTCTCTGGACAAGCAAGGTCTCTACCTGTTTTGTTTAATTCCTCCTTCAAGTATTCCCACTTGTTATTCTTCCGATGTGGATTGACCTTCCTCCTTCCTCCAAACTTTTCTTTCTCCACCTTCCAAAAATACTTTCTTCTTGTTGTTATTGTTGTTCAACAATTTCAGTTGTATCCAACTCTTCATGACCCCGTTTGAGGTTTTCTTATCAAAAATACTGAAGTGGTTTGCCATTTCCTTCTCCAACTCATTTTAAATATGAGGAAACTGAGGCAGCAGACAGGGTTAAGTGACTTGTCCAGGGTCACACAGCTAGTAAGTTTCTGAGGCCAGATTTGAACTCAGTTCTGGCACTCTACTATACTACCTAGCTGCCCATTGTATTCCATAGACATAAGCCTTATCATCCCCATTTTATAGACAGAGAAACAGAGGCTCATAAAAGGTAAAATGACTTGCCCATGATCACACAGCTAATAAATGTCAGAGCCCAGAATTTGAAACCAGGTCTCTATAACACTTTCCATGAGAAGCCCGCTGCCACTAAGTAGCACCTCCCTGAAGACTAGTACCATATCTTAAACTTCTGGTGTCCTCCAAAATCTAATACTTAGTGAGTCCCCTGACTTCCAGCCAAAAGCATTCTATTCCTCTTCCATTTCTCTTTGAGTACTTGGTCTATATGTGTCCTTTGCCTCTCCTTACTCTCTACCTCTCACTCCCAGCTCAGTGGCCTGGAGCCAAGAAGACCTGAGTTCAATTCCAGTCTCAGATCCTTACTAGCTGCATGACTCTGGGTGAGTCAGTTAACTCCTGTCTACCTCAGTTGCCTCAACTATAAAATGGAGATAATAACATCACCCACCTCCCAGGGTCATTGTGAAGATCAAATGAGATAATATTAATAAAGTGCTTAGCACAATACCTGGTGCATAATAAGTACCACATAAATGCTCCCTAATTGTTATTATTATTATAATTATCTACACACATGTTGTATCCCCTATTGTGTACAGATGGACCAACAACAGAATAGTAATGGTGACGGATGATTAGCACACACAGGGACCCACCCTGGATTCAGTGATGCTGCGATATGATGTCATACCATTGCCTCATATTATCAAAGTTCTAACCTTGCTGTTAGAACTCTGACTCGCACTCACTGATGCTTCTTGGAACTCCAGAAAGTTCCGTTCAGGCACAATGGGAAAGATAACACTACTCTTGGTGTTCCAACCCCAGGCAGCTTCCAAGGAGCCGCTTCATATTCTTTCCCCTGTATTGCCCCCAAAGACAATCCTTAGTGTTCTTGGGTAATAAATAGCCATTTCTCATAAGTGGGGGAGGGGGGTTGGTGATGTGAATCATATATGTGAAAGCAGGTCTCCGTTCACCTGGCTTTGTGCATTATGAAACAGTTGGCAGCTTCAACAGCACCCACACACTTTTTCCAAAGCCCAAGTATGAGGCTGCTATGTATCAAATGCTCTGGTTTCCCCTAGCATGAGGCTGAATCATAGTACTGTACTTACATTCCAGTAACATATCCTTAATTCACATGCCATGGCCCGGATTCAGAATATTAGCTGAGTTTAAAGAGATGTTGCAATATTGTCCTACCAGCTCAGGCTGGGTAGTTGAACAGGGCTGTCTGTGACAATCTCTACCTCCTAAAATACTTCATATTAATTCTGGAGCAGTACATCTGGTCACCTTTTGGGTTACCCTGGGAGTTCATCTGGCCCATTCAGAACACTTAGGCAATAGAAAAAAATGTCAAGGGAGATCTTGAAATTCCTACAGAGTTACACTAGAAATCTATCTGGCACCCAAGCAGAGTATTTCTTAGAATTTAACCTACATTTCCCCTGGCATGACTTAGTCCCATTGCTTCTTATGCCCCTTTCTCTGGTGAGACCAGCTGATTCTTTCCTCCTTAACTATCAGCAGACAGACAGAAGGATGTTGCAATCATGCTTCTGGCTGGTCACAGAAGCGTAGACACTGGAGACAGAGCAAAGATCTCCACTGGGTCATTCTTCACTCATTCCACCCCAGGCCAAGATAGTATGACTCCTTACCCAATATCATTTCCCCTCTTTCGTTTTGTAGCTATCAAGCATACCCAGCATAATCACTATTCAAAATCCATAAATGTCTTTGAATGGATTTTAGTCATGGAATGTTTTCCCTCACTTAAGACAACCTATATTTTTCATGATTTAATCACCTCCATTTCTTTACCATTCTTTTCTTTTCAGTTCCCTCCCTAACTCTCAATGCTTTTCTCTTCACCAGCTACTGCTAAAAGACTCCTGTAATTATCATGAATTATAATGACTAAGCTTGACCCTTAAGACGAGATATGAGAATGCACCTCCCACACGTCTTTGCAGAGCTGGGGGATGTTTTTCAGTCATTTTTCAGTTGTGTCCAAATCTTCATGACCCCATTTGGGGCTTTCTTGGAAAAGATACTGGAGTGGTTTGTCATTTCCTTTTATTTTACAGAGAGGAAACTGAGGCAAACAGGGTTAAGTGACTTGCCCAAGGTCACACAGCTAGTAAGTGACTGAGGTCAAATTTGGACGCAGGAAGATGAGTCTTCCTGACTCCAGGCCTGGCACTCTATTCACTGTACCACCTACTTGCCCCACTCCAAGTATAGAACATTTCATCTGTTGTCAGACTTAACTGACAGTTTTGTTGAAGTTGAAGTACATTTTGTTGAAGTACATTTTTTTGTTGAAGTACATTTTTTCTTACTTAGGTAGGCAGCTAGGTGGTGAAGTAGATCAAGTGCTGGGCCTGGATTCAAGAAGATCTGAGTTCAAATCCAGATTCAGACACTTATTAGCTGAGTAACCCTGAATACTCACTTAACCATTGTTTGCCTCAGTTTACTTAACTGTAAAAATGAGGATAATAACAGCACTACCTCTTAAAGTTGCTGTGAGGATCAAACAAGATAATAATATCTCTAAAGCATCTAGCAAAGTGCTCCTTAACGGGTAACATACAAATCCTTATTTCCTTCCCTTTCCCTTTGAATGTAGGATATTGTCAGCACCATTACACAGTTAATATGTTGATTAGTTTTGCTAAACTTTTTTTCTTTGTTTTTTTAAAACTTTGTTACAAGAGATGACTCAGTGAGTAGAAGAGAGAGGAGGGAAACGTTTGGAAATGAATGTGACATAAAAACAAAAGGCAGCAATAAAACATCTAAAGAATCATATCTTTCTGAGCGGGCAGTTTTCAGAAAAACTTGGAAAGACTTGCATGAACTGATGCTGAGTGAAGTGAGCAGAACCAGGAAAACACTGTACACAGCAACAATAACATCATGCAATGGTTAGCCATGATTGACTTAGCTCTTCTCAGCAATACAATGATATAATGATATACAATGACATAAGACAATGCCAAAAAAAGCAATCACCTCTAGAAGTCCGAGCAAATCCCTCAACTTCTCAGAGTTCAAGCTGCTTCAGTTAGTAAAAGGAGATAAAACTCACAATATCTACTTCACATAAGGCAAGTGCTCTATAAACTGTAAGACACCACAAGTACATGAGAAGAGGCTACAACTGGAGATATTATAAGAGTGGATTTCTGCTTTGGTACAGGTTAGATTTGATGACCTCTGAAGCCTCTTTCAACCCTGAAATTCTATGGTTATATTAATTCTAATACTGATTTATCTTTAAAAACAAATGGTATCTGTAAGGTTGTCAAGTATCACATTTTTTCACTCCCACCTAAAGCCACAAACAGTTCATAAGTATAATAAGTAGTAAACCTGACTATGCAGAAATTTTCTGCAGATATATTTATGTAAAGAAAAATCAATCTATCAATATTTGCATGAAAAACACAAACTTTTTTAGAGGAAAGAGATCTGGAAGCCAAGAATTACTATGTGTAAAAGTGGGTCTATTAAAAATACTTTGAGAAAAAAGCTCTAAATTTTAATTAACTTTTTTCAAAGTAAAATAAGAGTTTTCTGTTCTTTTGGTCCACATTCACATTATTGAAGGTGAAATTTTATTTCAGGAGGATAATATAAAATGGGAAATAAAGATACATGGTAGGTATAAGCAGACCACGGCAAACATCTCTCCCAAAATGATTTGCCTGGTATGACTGGCATATGGTCATGCAACAAAAATGAGAGGCAATAGACAGATGTTGATCCACTTGAGAGGCTAAAGGAACAAGAAAATCTAGTCATCTTACTAGTGGGCTTATAACCCCAAAGACATCCAAGAAAGAAATAAAGGTCCAACATATGACAAAATGCTCCTAGAAGTACTCCTTGTGGTAGCAAAGAACTGGGGGCACATAAGTACCTGTCAGCTGGAAAATGGCTGAAAAACTATGGTATATAGATGTGATGGAATCATATTTGATAGTTCTAAAATGATATGAGGAATTCAGAAACATGTTCAAAGGGTTCTAAGAAGTGATACAGAATAAAATGAGCAGAACCAAATGAACATACTCAACCACAGCAACATAAATAAAAGAATCATTAAAAAGAAGCCGAGCTAAATAATGTGAACCAATGATGCTCCTGAAGAACGAATAATGAAACACACCTCCCACCTTACGGACAAGAATTAGGGCGGTGAAAGGGAGCTGAGCGGGGGACTACTGGGGCGAAATGTGCATGCCTCATCACACATGAACACTTTATCATTTGTTCTTGCTTTTTGCTTTGGTTTGGGAGTTTTTTGCTTAATTGTAACTCTTTGTCACAAGAAAGGTTTCAGTGCCAAAAGGGGAAAAGTTGTTCCATTTTCCTCCCAGAAATAACTGTGATGTAAAGACAAAAGGCATCATTTTTTTTTCGGTCTTTAAACCAGTTTTTAAAAAGGTAAAACATAAGGAAGTTTCCAGTCTATAATGTAACTCTTTTAGGGAGGCTTTATGGAAGGACATGGCCAAAAAAGCATGGAATGGGAAGACATGGAAGGCTTATGATTTGCATGAATGGAGGGAGCCCCTGAATTTTTGATGGACAACATATCCGTCAAAGCAAGTTTCTAAAATTGAATGTTTTTAAGAAAAAAAATCTTCCATAAGTAGTGTACTATAAATGTTCCTTCATGGTCTGGTGACATGAGACTTGTTGTTTCTAGAGATGCCACATTTCCCATATATACAGGATTGGCTCACAAATACACTAAGAGAAATCCATGGGAAGTGGATGCTTTTGGACGTGGGCTCATGTTCACAGCCTTGACATCAATCATAGTGATCTCACTCGGCAGTGATGTGCTTATGAATATGTGCTGCAAGCCCTAAGGAATTTCACTGTAATTTAACAGTTTTTCATTTACTGAGTGAGTCCCAGAGGTCAGCATTTGAATATTGAAAACACTTCTGATTTAGACAAGCTGAAGTCTGAAAAAAATAAAATGAAAGTATTTTGTCAGCAAGAACCAATCCACATGAGAGAAGAGTGGATATTTCATTAGGGTTATGAGGGGGCAGGTTAAATAAGTCAGAGGTGTCTGCATTGAACCCACTGAAAAAAACAGAGAAAGAAAGAAAATCAAAATTTACTGTGATTGTGATACACTCCAAAGACTCCACTGGGATCATGTGCAGGAGTCTTGCTCAAGACTTTTGTTTGGGGTCCCAGAAGTTGTAACATTGCAAGTGGAGGAAGGCCAGGGCCTCAAGGATAGGATCATTCATTCCCACCCACAACAGATGGGCCTCACATGGCAGGCAGCTCATCTACCTTGGAAACAGGACAGTGCCTTCAAGAAAGTCCCATGTGTCATCAGGGGCAAAGAAAGAATCCCATCACCAAAATCCCTCTTCCAGCTGGTTCCTCGATCCCTGGAATTCCCAGTTAGGGCTTAATTTGCTCTTTCCCTCCTGACAAATAAAGACCTAACAGTTATAGGATTGATGGGATTTTTTTTTCTCCTGAGAGATATGTTTATTTTTAGTGGAGAGGCTTAAGAAAACACCCAGCTTCTGGTTAAGGGGCAGGACTGGGTAGGAGGAAGGTGCCTTATCAGGTTAAAATGCCCAGAAAGAGAAGGCTGAAGACAAACTTTGTCATCTTTACTGTCTGGTCGTGGCTCTATTTGAAAAAGTGACCCTAAATCAGTCCTGCTGGGACTTGAATTTGGACATCCAAGTACAATTTTTAAGGTAAGACTGTCCCTCTAGCCATAAGTAGGCACAATTAATGCCTACACTCAGAAAATCGGACACATAAGAAAAGTCAATATAGCAGTGGTTCTCAACCTTCGTAATGCCACGACCCTTTAATATTTGTATGTGGGCATATCTGCATGTGGGCGGACCCGCCTGGAGATGGATAGAGTGGTGTCCTGGTTCCTAAGACCATCAGAAATATGTGTTTTCCGATGGTCTTAGGCGACCCCTGTGACCCCTGTGAAAGGGTCGTTCGACCCCCAAAGGGGTCGAGACCCACAGGTTGAGAACCACTTCAATATAGGAAAAAAACAAGACTTTAATTTTTTTTACAGCATTCAAACAGATAGTTCTGAAGAGATCAAATACGTGTCTTTCTCACCATGAGGAATATTTTGTTGTCTTTAATAAAAAATAAATTTAAATGAATTTTTAAAACAAACAAGAAGTCCAAAGGCTACTTCATCGTATCAACACTTTCTGCTTCGAATGAAAGTGTGCAGTGTTTGCCTAACAGAATATGATTTTGCCATGTTAAGAAAGTAGGATGTGACACACTAAGATACTGTTTCTGTCCTTTCAGCAGTGCTGACCTTCAAACCTGCCACATTGGATCAGATTGCTTGTTTATATGACATAATGATTTCACAGTGCTTACAAATTATTACTCACTTAGCTCAGAGCTGTCAAATTCTACCTGAATGCTAGAAGCCCCAGAATGGGGTCTTCTTGTTACTGGTAGAGGTAACGAAGTAGATAGAGCAACAGGCCAGGAGTCAGAAAGGCTTGAGTTCAAATTCAGCCTTAGATACTTAGTAACTGAAAGCCATTTAACCACTGTTTGCCTCAGTTTCCTCAACTGAGTAAAATGGAGATAATAATTGTACCTACTTCACAGGGTTATCATGAGGATCAAATAAATTAACATTTTTAAAGAGGTTCACACAGTGCCTAGGACATAGTAGGTACAATTATTCTCTTCCCTTCCTTTATTCAATGTTATCAGATTCTAAGACTGGGTTTATTTGGCTCGATGACATTAGCCACCATTTGAGTCAGTTCAGGTTTGGGTAATCCGTGGTGCCTGTCAACAAAGCAAACCACTAGACCACAGCAGCAGGATCTCTACCAATCAATGGTTAAGGCAACTAAAACCAACTAGATCACAATCCAACTAGATCACAATCCCAGTCTGAGGAAGACAACTAGATGAAAGTAACGCAGCAATCCAAATGGTTGCTCAACAACCAACCTGCAAACAAGTCATCAGACCATCTCTCTACACAGCCTCACTCCCAGTAAGTTTAAAGTGATAATGGGGCATGGCATGTTCAACATTAACACCTAAAATCACATAGTGCAGTATTTGTGAGCTCTTTCCACGATTCTATCTAGGTGGTACAGTGTGTAGAATGCCAGCCTGGAGTCAGAAAGACCTCAGTTCAAATCTACCCTCAAGCACTTACTGGCTGTGTGACCCTGGACAAGTCACTTAACCCTGTTTGTCTCAGTTTCCTCATCTGTAAAATGAGCTGGAGAAGGAAATGGCAAACCACCCCTACATCTTTGCCAGGAAAACCCCAAACAGGATCACAAAGAGTGGGACATAACTGAAGAACAACTACATATATGAGATAAAGATAGATACATATACACTATATATTTGTATGTATACTATATATGTATATATACATATATTTGCATATATGCGTATATAACTTTAAGGTTTGCAAAGCACTTTATATATGGTATCTCATTTGTTAAAATATGCCGTGGACTCAGCCGGTATGTCATGATGATGTATAAAATAACTCTCACTAGACTGAGGAAAGTCTTCAATGGGGTTATTAGTCTTCTCTTTCACTTCCCCTCCCCCAAAACATTTGTATCATAACATGGCTTTCTCCTGTCTTTTTTCCCACATGGAGGCTCTCGTTCCCTTTCTCCTCCTCGAAAGAGGACATGTTTTGAGTTGCCTTTCAAAATGTGTTTGCGGCACCCTGAAAGCACCCTGCCCTGCCTCCCACACTCATGTTTCAAAGTTTTAAAGAATACATCATCTGTAGCTTGATGTATGTCCAGAATCAAGAACACAATGCATGGGAGTCTGTGCTGTATTTCACTCCACGGTGGAGTCACGGTTTTTCCTTAGACATGGTTTTAGCATAAAGTAAATTGTACTTCCAGGATCACTGCCAAGCACAGCAATACCAATAATAATGACCAAAAACAGCTAAACGTTGGTGAGCCAGAAGTGCTAATATTTCATAGGAAATCCCGCAAGGATTCTAAACATGTTGGGAGTTTACTTACAGATTAATTTAGGAAGAATTTTTCTTTAGTTATTAGAAAATTAAACTCCACCAAAAGGAATAGTGAAATTTGAGACAAATTGAATTGGGGATTGCAGGCTAGCGAAATACCAGCTCATAGAATAGGAAAGAGTTAAACGAGCATTGTTAATCAATCACTTGGCAAGCGTTGTCTTAAGCAACAACTTGTGTACCAGGCATTGGGGAATACCACGCATACACATACAAGAAGGGGAAACAACATATACGCATAGAAGAAGATACAAAATTTTTGCAAGGTAAATAAACACAAAGTAATTTCTAGGGGAAAAGAAGGTACCACTGGGTGAGGTTGGGGGTAGGAAAGGCCTTTGGTAGAAAGTCATAACTGAGCTGAGCTTTCAAAGAAGCTCAGGATTCACAGAAGTAGAGGCAGAAGTGAGGAAGGAGTATGGTTAGACATGGGGAATAAACAGGATAAAAGATGTCATGTGTGAGGGACAGCAGGTACACCAGATGGGCAGTACCATCAAGTTTATGAAATACAGCAATGTGTAATAAGTCCAGAAAAGGTAGGCTGAAGCCATACCATGAAGGGCTTTAGGTGCCAAACAAATCATTTATTCATTTGTTCATAAAAAAAAGATGAATAGGCACCTACTATGTGCTATGGGCAACTAGGTGGCACAGCAGATAGAGCACTAGGCTTAGAACCAGAAAGACTCACCTTCCTAAGTTCAAATCTGGCCTCAGACACTTACCAATTGTGTAACTCTGGGCAAGTCTCTTAACCCTGTTTGCCTCAGTTTCATCATCTGTAAAATGAACTGGAGAAGGAAATGGCAAACCACTACAGTATTTCTGCCAAGAAAAGCCCAAATGGGGTCACAAAGAATCAGATGACTGAGCAACAACAAAAAATGTGCTAGGGAATGTGGGGAATATAAAATAATAATTATGCTCTATGTTTGAAGAATATGTTTTTGTTTGCAAAGCGTTTTCACATCTACTACTATTTCATCTCAGGAGCAGCTAGATGGCACAGTGAATAGAGCATGCAGAATGGAGTCTGAAAGACTCCTCTATCAGTTGTGCGACCCTGGGCAAGTGCCTTAACTTTGTTTGCCTCAGATCCTCCCCTATAAAATGAGCTGGAGAAGGAAATGGCAAATCACTCCAGTACATTTTCCAAGAAAAGCCCAAATGGGGTCATGAAGAGTCAGACAACTGAAAATGATGAAATAACAACAGCAAAATTCGTCTGATCCTCACAACCCTGGAAAGAAGAGTTATCAAGAACTGAAGAGAACTTCAGAGATCGAGTCCAACTCTCCTACATTTTACAGAGACAAAACTGAGTCCTGGAGAGGATCAATGACGCCAGCGTTGCACAGTGAACTCGAGACAGAGCCAAGCCTGGAAGCCAGGGCTCCATACTCCTGTGTGGTTCTCTTCTCACTATACCACATAGCCTCAGCACAAGCAGGATTTTTCTCTCATCTTTGGGGAACAGGTAAAATGAATGGTTAAAAGGACTCCATCTTCTCTAAGGTCTCATGGTTAGGTAAGTGGTGGAAGCAGGACTCAAACTCAGATCTTTTGAAGCGTAGACAAGTGTTTTTTCAACTATTCCACTTTATGCCTCTCAAATATTTGGTGCCTCTTCTAGAAATAAATAAGGCCAAGTACCTACCTTTATGAAACTTGTCATTTAGCAGAGGAGAGTGCTCTTTAAGAAGAAATGCCAGCATAAGTCTCAGAATATATTAATGCAAAAAGTATATTACTTCCCCATAAACATTTAAATTTAAACTTCTTGTTGTTGTTGCTGTTATTCAGTCATGGTTGTGATCCCATTTGGGTTTTTCTTGACAGAGATACTGGACTGGTTTGTCATTTCCTTCTCCAGCCCATTCTACAGACAAGGAAACTGAGACAAATAGGGTTAAGCAATTTGCCCAGGGTCACATGGCTAGCAAGTGTCTGAGGCCAGATTTCAACGGGCTCTTCCTGACTCCAGGCCTAGCACTCTATATACTATATACTAAATCACCTAACCTTAAATTAAGGCTCAGAAGAGCCTAGGTAGCCATTTGACATGTCCACATATTGGATAACAGATAATCTAGAATAAGTCACTGAATATCTATAAATTAGTCATATGAAGATTGCCACCATAAATAGCACTTTCAATCCAAACCAATCCAATAAACATTTAAGCACCTACAATATTCTAGGCATTGTATTAAGTGTTGTGACACAAAGACCAAAAAAAAGAGTCCTTGCCTTCAAGGAGTTTACGTTCTCCTCAAGGGATACGATAGAAGAAGATCCATGGCTGCACACCACGAGGAGGACGAGAATCCTTAGACCAGGAGGTAACTGGAAGGGGATAGCCTTTGAGCTGAGCCCTGAACATGACCCAAATGTCCTTCTGCCTTTCCTCTGAACAAAAGAAAGGTAGACATTTGGGTCATGTTCAAAGACAAGCAAGGAAAAAAAGGTTACCTACATAAGCCTCAAGTACAACCAATTTCAATTCAGCAAGTATGCATTAAATACCTACAATGTACACCTTAAAGGCCGAGTGGTATTACGGATAGAGGGTAGACCTTGAAGTCATGGAGACCTGAGGCCAATTCTTCACTCCTACACACACTGACTGTGTGACCCTGGAGGGATCACTTAACTTCCAGGGACCCCAGACAACTCTAAGACTGTAAATTGCAAAGTTGGTAGAGATAGGCACTGGTAGAGAGAAAGAGTTTCCTCACAAGGGAGTTCCATAAAATTGCAGGTACAATGAAAAACAAAAACTGTGCAAGGCACTATGCTAGGCTCTGAGAATGCAAAAAAAAAAAAAAACAGCCTATTTGCATAGGCCTCCCACAAGGGCTGAATAAAGTCAGTTCATAGAAATAAGCTATGAAAAAGCCTAAAATACAAAGAAACAACATAGAGCAAGAATGCAGATTAAAGAATAAAATACCTGCTGCATCATCATTATATACAAGCAATGGCTTAGATGGAAGGAAGGAGTGGAGAGGCCAAGTTGATGACCTTATAAGAAAGGCAGCTAGGAGGTGCAGTGGATAGAGTGCTGGACCTTAGTTCAAATCCTGCATCAGATACTTACTAGCTATGTGATCCTGGCTAAGTCACGCAGGGAGAGTTCCCTCATTTATCAAAATAAGGATTAATTAACTAAGCACCTACCTCACCAAATGAGATGGTGTATATAAAATGTTTTGCAAACCTCAGCACTCTACATAAATGGTACTTTATCATCATCATCATCATCATGAGGAAGAGAGACTGAGCAGAGTGAGACAGAGGAGGCAGATCTCTATCCCCTCCAGAATTAAATTTTATCATCTATTTGGCCCTTAAAGCCCTTCCTAACCTCCCCTCCTCCAAACTTCCCAGTCTTCTTACACCTTACAGCTTACCTATGTGGCAGTGACACTGGCCTCTTTGCTGTTCCTCAGACAAAACAACCCATCTCCCACCTCTGGGCATTTTCTCAGGCTGTGCCTCATGCCTGGAATGCCTTCCTCCTCATCTTCTCAGCTAAAATCCTACCTTCCACAGGAAACTTTTCCCATGCTTCCTTCATCTTAATGCCTTCCTTCTCTTGTCTCCACCTTAGACTGTGTATATCATTTGTTCATATTTGCTTGTGTGCTGTTTCCCCCATTGGATTTTGAGCTCCTTGACAGCAGGGACTTTCTTTTTTCCTTTCTTTGAATCCCCATGCTTATCACAGTGCCTGGCACACAGTTGCCACTTAATAAATTTTGATTGACTGACTGAGGATGCCAAGAGCTGTTTGGAAGGAGAGGTCACTGGTCCACATTGCCTTTCATTGTAATTACGAAGAGTTTTGAAATACTTGAGCCCTTCATTTTCTCTCCTAGCCTGACTCGGGGAAGTAGATGGCATTATCAGAGTGTGCCCCAACCCAAGAGAGAGTGAAACAAGCTTTGAAAATGCAAGACAATGGCCCAGCAATGTTGTCTCCAGAGAGACTAAAGAGAAATGTAGGTTCTAGTCCTACTGGTGGTGGAAAAATCTACATAGTAGGAAAGTCAAATCTGCAGCGACATTCAGTAAAGAAAATAGAAATCACACGGAAAAAGGCAAACCCACAGCTTGCAAAAAAAACTCTGAATAAAGTAATGAGACACAGGTGAGAGGCAGGGCCAACCACTGGAGAAAGAATCTCTCCAAACAGCACTTGTCCTTTTGCCCTTCGGCTTTTAGATGCAGATCTCTGGTTGAGAAGCAGTGGTGTGGGAGTGTACATGGGTAATGAGTTGTCTTCCCTTGATGGATCTTTACACAATACCCATTTGTTCAGGAAACCAACCAGCATACCTCAGAAGTGATGCTCTGCTGGAAAATCCATCCCGCCCACAAATCTGTTTCTAATGATTCACCATTTGTAAATGGTCTTCTCAGCCCTGGCACTTCATTAGTAAAAGGTTATCAGGAAGAAAAATGGAGCATCCACCTGGAGATTAAAAAAAAAACTGCTGCTGCTCAAGAGAACGTTAGGAAGGTTTCCAGCCTGTTCGATTGTGCATGTGTTTGTGTGAATGGGTGCTTGTGTGAGCTTTCATGTGTGTGTACACATACATGAACCTGCATGTATGCAGAGGCTAGATTTTATCATAGGAAGACTTGGGGCTCATCTATACAATGTAGTTTAAAGAGTACTGAGAATGAAAATATACAGAAATTCCAATAACATGAATTCATTCTTTTGGATGAATAGGAATGAGACAAGACACACAATTTCATTGGAATAGAGGACTCCCAAATGAGAAAACTCCTTCTACCCACACAGATCAGGACCTTCTTTACATACCATGGTCTCTGAGAGTTTCTTAGAGCATCTAGAGATTGAGACTTGCCCAGGATCAGCATGACAGAGGTATCACTTAATCCTAGGTCTTCCTCATTCTGAGGCAAGCTCTTTATCCACTATGTCTCTCTCATTGCATCCTGAACCATCTCCTGTCATCCTGATGAATATCTGGCCACTAAACCCAGATGGCTCTGGAGGAGAAAGTGAGATTAGTGACCTTGCACAGCCTTCCCTCACTCAAATCAAAGTCAACTGCAAGTCATGTCATTATCTCCCTGATGTCATGATACTCTTCAAGAACAAAGGACAAACCATCCAACTTCGGTTAATAAGTTCTTAACTTTAAATGAAAATATACCTGGTAATGGAAATTCATATGACTTTTTTTTAATCTGAAATACATGATAGCAAGAGTTTACTGGTAAAATTATCATCTTCATACAAGGTAATTCCATATTTGTATATGCATATCTACTCGTTACTTCTGAGCATCAGATTCCTGCTGAACAGATTTTGAATATTCCATGGCATTTTCAATCCAAATGCCCACAGAGTAGATATTTATCCTGATATCCATTCTACTGACAAATTTCCCTATTTTTCTTTAGGGTACCATTACTGTCAAGTCATCCAAGTCATGCAATCTTGATATCATCTTTAACTGTTCCCTCTTATTTATTCTGTATCTCCGGTCTCTCGTTTATTCTGTGTCTCTAATCTTAATTATGTATCTTCTTTTTTTTTTCAATGACTTGTTTATTTACTTTTGGTTTACGAGATTCCGTTCCACAATCCCTTGAGTTTCAGATTTTCTCCCCTTCCTTTCCCCCTCCCCCCATGGTGGCGTGCAGTCATGTATAGGATCTGCAAATACTTTCACATTGTACAACAGTCTGGTTGTATAGAAGGGTTGTAACCAATGAGTGAACAAATGGGAAAAAAGAAACAAAACCAAATATGAAAAAGAATGATAGCAAGTATTGCTTTAGTCTCCATTTAAACTCTAGTCTTTCTAGATCTTTCTCTGAATGCAGACATCTCCTTCCATCCTGAGACTTGTAGAACTGTGTGTTGCTGAGAAGAGTCCAGTTCATCAAGGTTGGTCATCACACATATGATGTGTCTATGATTTGTACAAATTTTTCCTAGTTCTGCTCTTCTCACTCAGCATCAATTTGTATAAGCCTCTCCAGGTAATTATGAAGTCCATCTCCTTCCCATTTCTTATAGCACAATAGTATTCCATTATATTCATATACCACAACTTGTTCAGCTATTCCCCTGTTGATGGGCAAACCCTATATTTCCAGTTTTTTTTGCCACCACAAAGAGAGCTGGAATAAATATCCTTGTACATATGGGTCCTTTTCCCACTTCTGTGATCTCCTCAGGATATAACCTCAAAAGTGGTATTGCTGGGTCAAAAGGTATGCAATTATTTATAGCCCTTTGGGCATAGTTCCAGATTGCTCTCCAGAACGGCTGTATCAGTTCACAACTCCACCAACAATGCATTAGTGTTCCAATTTTTCCACATCCTCTCCAGCATTTGTCATTTTCCTGTTTTGTCATCTTCGCCAATCTGACTAGTGAGATGTGGTACCTCAAAGTTGTTTTGATTTGCATTTCTCAAATTAATAGTAATTTAGAGCATTTTTCCATATGCTTAAAGATATCTTTAATTTCTGCCTCTGAAAATTGTCTGTTCATATGCTTTGACCATTTATCATTTGGGGAATGACTTGTATTCTTATAAATTTTACATAATTCCCTGTATATTTTAGAAACGAGGCCTTTATCAGAGATACTGGTTGTAAATATTC
>CM053580.1:402624277-402646328 GCA_028627135.1 Pseudochirops cupreus | reverse complement strand
CGGCTTCAGGCCAGGCTGGTTTCGGTTCGCAGTGCTGATATGGTTCCTCGTAGCCGAGCTGACTTTAGTGGGAAGTATCTTTGTGTGCGTTTTGGAGTTCTAGGATTGGTTTAGAGTCCTATTTTGTGGGTATTTTGGGGTGGCTATGTGAGAGCTGCCATGTGTTGCTGCTGCTATGCCGCCATCTTGGCTCCGCCCCCCCACATTTTTTTTGACTCAAAAGAAAAGTTAAGAACTCTTGCTGTGGAAGAGGGAGTGTACTCTGTCTGATTTGAATAAAAATATACGACTAAACATTTCTTCTGGCCAACAGTGGAAGGGAGTAAGCATTTATATGACACCTACTACATGCCAAGCACTATGCTAAGTGCTTTACAAATATTATTTCATTTGATTCTCACAACAACCCTGTGAATTAGACACTGTTATTATGTCTGTTTTGGATACGTTTCCTTAAAGATGCCTATGATATATCCAGTTTGAGATGTCTAAAAGGCCGTTGATGATACAGAATTAGAATTGAGAAGAAACTAGAGATAGATTTATACATCTGGGAGTCATTGTCATAGAAGTTATAAGTGAACCCATAATCAAACTCACTTTCTTTTAAATTTCTTTTAGACAGTATTTTATTTTTTCCAATTACGTATAAAGACAATTTTTAACACTCATCTTAAAAAAATTGAGTTCCAAGTTTTCTTCCTCCCTGCCTTCCCTGACTCCTCTCTGAGATGGTAAGCAATTTGATACAGGTAATATATGTGCAATCATTTAAAACATTTCCATATTCGTCATGTTGTGAAAGAAGAATCAGAACACAAGGAAAAAACTAGGAAAAAATAAAGTGAAAATAATATTCTGCGATCTGCATTCAGACTTCATCAGTTCTTTCTCTGGTTCAATCCACTTTCAAACTGAAATTAAGTCATTAATGACAATTTCTAATTCATCCATTCAATAAGTTCTGAATCCTTATACTTGCTCTGTTATCTAGACTTCATCTTCCATCTTCCCCATAAGAACAGTATAATATAGTGTAAGATAATGCAGTAAAATCTAGGTGAAATATACTTATAACATTCGCCTGATCTACCAGTTAGACAAAAGAATTTTTTTTCAAATCAAGGAAAATCTATGCTCATTCTATATGATCATCACTTCCTTTTTTAACTGTTTGTTAACTACTGCTTTAATAATCTACTCTGTAATTTTGATAGGAATAGAATTCAAGCTCACAACCCTATAGTTGAGGGGAACTATTCTCTTCCCATTTTTGAACCTCAGGAAAATAAAATATTTTCTCCTCTTCTATAATGCCTTTCCCGTTCTCTGTGATCTTACACATATTAATGACAGTGGTTCAGCTATCACATCTGCCAGCTCTTTCATGATCTAGGTATAAAGTTCACCCTAGTAAAGTGGCTTGAATGCATAAAGGATACCCTTTTATTCCTTATCTTGAGTCTTAATTCCTTATTAGGCATTTTTCTTTTGTCCCTTCCCATCCAAAGGTCATTTCCTTGACAGGGAAAATAGAAGCAAAATAAAAATTGAGTATCAGAGTGACACCTTTGGGGACTCAGAACCACAAGAGTAAGTATGAGTTAAAGGTGTGATCCCAGAGGTGACTGCTGCACTATTAACAAGCATTCATTTAATACCTGCTACATTACTTTCTCCTTAGAAATATTTATAGTCAATGTTTAATTATCCATGATGATAAGTGACAAAAATGGCTCAGATAATTATAATCCATAGATAATTCCCAAATTGTATACCAACAAATTGTTATAGTTCTTGTGTAAACTCTTTTTATCAGAGTTGGTTTAAAGTATATACCTTCCTTTTTATTTCCTGTCTCTGCTCTTGTCCCCTACTCTGATGGAAGTTCTAATAAGAAGGGAGATGGCTAAAAGGTGGGGAGCACAAGGGAGACAAAAAAAGGAATCTAGATAATTCCCAAACTGGATAATCAACCCTTTATTTCCCTCAAAAAGAGTAATTGTATTGGGGCGACTAGATGACACAGTGAATAGAGCACTGACCCTGGAGTCAGGAGGACCTGATTTCAGATCCAGCCTCAGATTTACTAGTTGTGTGACTTTGGGCAAGTCACTTATCCCCAATTGCCCTGCCTTCCCCTCCCCCCCAAAGAGTAATTGTATGACAGTGAACACATGTAGTTGATGCCATGAGTGGGTACAAAGAGACATATAAACTTCTTGAGATCAGAGAATGTGGAATTTTGTCTTAGATTAGTGAGATTCTTGTCTATTGAAAGACAAGGATGGTTTTCTGTAAAGATGCTTGTTTAACTGAACACATCTTTTAATTTCTATCAACAGTACAACTATTTGCTTCCCTTTTGTTTCAGAAAGGGAAATTTAGTCTTCAATGTCTCCAAAGGTTTTGTTAAGAAAAAAAACAACAACAAGGATTAGGATTGTTATTGTACTTTTTTTTGATAGGGGGCAAAACTAGGTAATCACTTTTTTTTTTTCAAAAAGCTATCATACTTACTTCAACTATTTGGAGGATAGATGAGCATTTAACTGCTTTTTTGGTTATATTACCAACTTATCTTGCTAAACTAAAGAAAGATCACAGATGTGAAGGAAAGGACCTGGGTTGAGATAAAGCATTTCCAAGTCCCATAATCCATACAATGACCCTTGGAAGGAAGCAGTCAAATGACTAAAACAGTTAATACTATTAATAGATTAACTCTTGACTCAAGAAAAGGAAGTCGTAAGAACAAAATAGCAGCTGGAGGAGTGTCATCAGTTACATAGCCTTATTGACCATTTCAATATTGAGCAAGGAGAGAGAATAGTAGCAAACTAATGAAATTCCAACACAATGCACAATAATGTGAACTCCAAGGAGAAGGAAGAGCAAAATATCATAAGATTGAAAAGTAAGCAATATGAAAAGTGATAATTATCCAAATCCGAAGATTATTCACACTCTTTCTTTTGCTAGCATACTTTGAATTCACAGCTCATTAGAGCTGCCGCCAGAATAAGGAACAAGAACAGAGAAAAGACATGAAAAAGACTGCAGTTAAAAACAGGGATACCTCATTTTATTGCACTTCATTTTATTGCTCTTTGCAGGCATTGGATTCTTTTTTTTTTTTTTTTTACAAATTAAAGGTTTGTGGCAACCCTGAATTAAGTAAGTTTATCAGCACCATTTTTCCAACAGCATGTGCTCACATGCCTCTATGTCACATTTTGTTAATTCTCACAATATCTTGAACTTTCTCCTTATTGTTATATCTCTTATGGTAATCTGTGATCAGCAATCTTTGATGTCATTATTATGATTGTTTTGGGTTGTCATGAACCATGCCCATATAAGATGTTGAACTTAATCAATAAATGTTGTGTGTGTTCTGACTGCCCTACCTGCCAGGCATTCCTCCATCTCTCTCCCTCTCCTTGGGCCTCCCTATTCCCTGAGACACAACAATATTGAAATTAGGCAAATGAATAACCCTACAATGGCCTCTAAGTGTTCAGGTGAAAGGAAGAGGCAATCAATGTGGCAAACTTCACTGGGTCTTATTTTAAGAAATTGCCACAGCCACCCTAATCTTCAGCAACTATTACCCTGATCATTCAGCAGTCGTCCACATTGAGGCAAGATCCTCTACCAGCAAAAAGATTATGACCCACTGAAGGCTCAGATAAAGGTTAGCATTTTTTTTAGCAATTAAGAATTTTTAAATTAAGGTATATTCAATAAATTGAATACTTTGTAGACTATAGTATAGTATAAGCATAACTGTTATATGCACTGGGAAACCAAAAATTAATGTGACTTGCTTTATTGCAATATTCACTTTATTTTCTTTCTCAGGCTCTTTTTGTCTTATCCCACTTTCCCACTCCCTATACCACCCATGCCTCCAAGAGTTCCCCTTTACCCTCTCCCCCCACCCTCCCAATCCTAATCCCAAAGGAAATAATGAGTAAAAATAAGATGGAGGTGAATTTGCAAATGCTAATTATGACTTTGAGTGTTAATAGGATGCTTATAGCAGTTCTCTTTGTGGTGTCAAAGAACTGGAAACTGTAAGAATCTTCATCAATTGGGGAATGACTGAACAAGTTGTGGTATGTGGCTGTGATGGAATACTACTGTGCTATAAGAAACGATGAGCTCAATGATCTTAGAAAGGTATGGAAAGACTTACATGAAATGATGAAGAGCAAAGTGAGCAGAACCAAAAGAATGTTGTATATGGTAACAACAATATTGTATTAAGAGCAACTTTGAGTGACTAAGTCATTTTGATTATTATAAATATACTAATTAAAAATAAAGGATATATAAAGAGAGACACTATCTATATCCAGAGAAAAAATAATAAATAAAAGTATGTTTAGAATAATTTTACATATATATGTACACACACACACTTCTATTTGTATATAATAGTAGCTATCTCTATGGTGGGACAAGTGGGGAGGGAAGAACAAAAGGGAGAAAAAAAGAAATTTACATGATAACTTTGTTGTGAATTTAAAAGGAAAAGCATGTAACTCTCAACACCATTGTATCAGACCTAGACAAATTTAAGGGTGTTCAGCAGAAAAACAATTAATCCAATAGAATACTGATGGAATTCAATAGATAAAAAGATCCATCTCAGATTCTTGATAAGGAAGGATATGACTATTGCTTTACAAATATTTGAAGAATATAAACACAAAGAATCATAGGAATCATAGAATCTTTGAGTTGAAAGGGACCTAAAATGTTATCCGATCTACTGCCTCATGCTTGAATCTCTTCTAAAGCAATCTTGACAAGTGGTTATACAGATAAGAAGCAGTCAGTCAGAGGTGTGGAGAGTTGCTGCTGAGAGGGGCACACAGACAATAGTGATTGATGATAACTAAAAGCCTGATAACAATGGTGGGAGTGGGGTTGGGGTGGGGAGGAGAACCTGTAAAATGCAAACAGAAGAATTCTAAAATCACAACATTTGATGCCCATTTAGAATAGGAGCAAAAGTCTTATATGCCTCCCTGCTCTGTGGAGTACAACAATAAATGCAGGAAAGCATTATTTAGAGTTGGTTGTATGCCAAGCATTGAGCTCAGCACTAAGAACACATAAACAAAATTGAAGACAGTCATTGCCTTCAAGGAGGCTACATTCTAATAGGGAGACAGAGTGGGGTATTTTATTTTCCAAAGTTATAGGGCTGGTTAGTAGAGTTATCAGGACATAGACTGACACACCTTTTCCAATATAGGTGACACTATTGATTTGACTATGGTTACAGAACCAGAAAAGGGGCAGCAGGTTTTTGTTGCACAGCAAAGTAGCTGGTGAGAAGATGGGACTGGAGGAGAGCACAGTGAAGCATGGCTGAAGCAGCTGGCCTGATAGAATGGGCCACAGGTATGGCCCTCAATGATCATGACTTCCCAGGTTCTATGGCAAGAGTTCTGAAGCTGAAAAGAATACTGGTAGCGAGATGGCTAGAGAGAAAATGGTGAGGAATAAGTAATTACATAACTCTGAGTCATTAGAAAAAGGTGAATTGTGCTCAGTATGCTTAGTTTAAGAAGTGCGATAAGTAATATATTTTGGAAACATTTCCCTAAAAATATTCAAGTATATGAAGCTTTAGCTAGTTGGAAAGCTTGGTCATCCAAAAGCTTTGATTTCTCTCACGTTGGGTAGCATTGTAGAGGACTGATTTCCTCCCTGCTCTTATTGCAGAGGTAGAGCTGGGGGTGGAGGGAAGAAAGAAAAGAAGACTTCAGTTTTCCCAGCTCTTCTTGAAAAGATCCTCTCATGAATAGTGCTGGAATAGGACCATAAGGCTACGTATTTAAGGAAAAGTAGCTCTTAATGTTCTTCTGGAGTATCAGTGTCCAACAAAACAGTGGTCTTCATCAGGAAAGATTTTGGAAATCAGAAGATTATGCTACTTGAGTATCAAATTGTGAGGCAACCACATTGGTAATACCCTTTGTGGTAACTGCATCTCAAGAAAGATTTTATGGAACCTGAGAATTTCTATGGAAGGACAGTTAAAATGATGAAGGGGATGGGATGACACACTCATGAGGGAAGACTAAAACACATCCATCTGGAAAGATAACATCAGTTAAAAGAATAAGTACTCGGGCTTACTACAGCATATGTATTGCACTGCTAGAAAGGGGGTTGATTTAAGAACTCATCTCAACGGTTTGATAGACATTTATTAGGAGCCTTTTGTGTGTTAGGTTATGTCTAATGGGTGGACAGAGTGAATAAAGGCCTCACAGGTTGTTGTTGTGTTTGTCCTTCATTCTTGAAGAGGACCATGACATCAGAGAGATGATGACATGACTTCCAGTTGACTTTGATTTGAGTGAGGGAGGGCTGTGCAAGGTCACCAGCCTCACTTTCTCCTCCAAAGCCATCTGGGTCCAGTGACCTGATATTCATAAGGAAAACTGGAGATGGCCCAGGATGCAATGGGAGATGTTGGCCCTTTTAGGCTAAGGTCTTTTCAGATTCTCATTTTGAGTGAGTTAACTCCCATTCAGTGAATAGGCCTCTTTAAGAAGTTACCCAAGGGATGGCCCTTTTAATAAAAAAAAAAATCAAACGGGTAGGGGAAGACCCTCAGGGTTCCTGTCCAAAAGAGAAACAGTTACTAACTCAGTAATGTAGTCTCTCCTGATCAAGGGGCCGCACTAAGGACATGGGAGCCCAGAAGTGCCTTGTTGATTAATAGGCAAATGACTCATCCAGAAACCAAAGGGGACCCTAAGTCTAAATCACAGTCATTAACAAAGTAAACAAACCCACAGTGGGACAAGGCAATGGGCTTAGTAAAACCAGACCAGGCCTGCAGTGAGAGATATCACTTGTGTCAGAAGAGGCAATTCACCCCTTTCCTAGTATTTCTTGGTTCATCAGTTTTGATTCCAGAAAAATATCCAGCCACCCCCTCAGTCTATTTAAAAAGAACAGAAATTGTATCTAGGAAGAGGCAGAATAGTAGGAAGCATACCACAGGGTATTCTTCCCTTGGAATGGGAAATCTTAAGTGAAATCAGTGGGGCAGCAGAGAGAGAGTGTGTGTGTTCTGCAACACGTGAATCACTTTACTAGACTAAGACAGATGCCCATGAACACCTAAACTCATGACAATACAAAGGAACAAAGACCCAGGTCTCATTACAGGTGCACTGTTTTTCCAAGTGTCAACTACTCTGTCCTGTGCAATCATTCCGTTCCCTTGCATAACATTTGATGCAAAATATACTGGTTTCCCTTCCCATGAACTGATTCCTCTAAATACTATGGAAGAAGTTCTAGTGCTATTAATTGCCTCTTAATTTGATATTTCTTTGAAGCTTAGTGTCAGTAGGATCATCCTGGACAATCTCCTGCAAACTATGCCTATACCCTCCTAGACTGTCACCATTACAATATATACTGAGATGTGTATATACATACATACATACACATATACATACATACATATATGCATCTATATATCTATATCTATATCTATATCTATATCTATATCTATATCTATATCTATATCTATATCTATATATGTACACACACACATACACACACTGATGCTTAGGCTTAAAGATGAGTAAATGTTAATACCACAACATACTTCCCAAAAGTGAAGAAATTCTCTCCAATTATTAACATTTCTTTGAAAAATTGAACAGGTACAAAAATTATTGTCTTCGCCAGCTCACTGAAAGTATTCAGAAACCACCTTAACCAGCACACATTTAATCTCTGTAAGAAGCTGAGAGACATGGCAGCCACTAGCTGCTTAGACTTGGAAGGCAATTTTATTTGCAAAACATTATGTAGAAGCAAGATGGAAAACTTAGTATTGCCTTACAAAACAGCAGAAAGTAATTGAGAAGAAAATGAGTCAGTAAAGAGCTTGGCTTTTACAGATGAAACTGAGAAGAGAAAGCATAGAACAAAACATGCCATCATTTTTATGATAATCTGTTCCCAATGGCAAGAAAAGCAAAACCATGATATTTGGGTTGCATCATCTCAGGACCCATGTGCTATGTGAGGAAGGGACTGATGGCATCTAAGAATGTCTAGAAGAGTGGTTGAACCTGGTCAAATACATACATAGAAGAAACTGGAGCAGTTAGGTGGTATAGTGGATAGAGCACTGACCCTAGAGTAAGGAGGGTCTGAGTTCAAATCCAGCCTCAGGCACTTGACACTTACTAGATGTATGACCCTGGGCAAGTCATTTAACCCCATTGCCTTGCAAAAAAAGAAAAGGAAAAAACCTATATTGGGAAAGAAGCCATTTTATAGGAACTCTGAGCTAAATTTCCACAAGGAAAAGATGCCAGAAGATTGGGAAAGATTACAAAGAGGGTTTTTATCAAAAAACAAACCCCTGGAATATATTAATAGATAACAGATGAAAACATATTAAAGAAGATATTGATTGATAGACTTGCTTACTTATCCACATAGAGTCTTCATGGAGGTGTTCAATGAACACAGATGGCATATCATTGATGAAAATATAAGAAATGCCAGATAATTTTCAATGGGGGCCTATACCTATAAGATGACATCACTAAAAGGTATAGAAGATGTAAGATTCTGATGTGTTTACTGTTTATTCCTTTTACAAAAACATTTTATTCCATAAAACAAAACACAATCTTGTAAAAAGTTTTATTGATGTCTTTTGTTGTTTTTAAGTCATTTCCCAATATGCCTTGCTCTCACCTACACCATTGAGTCCTCTCTTGTAACAAAGAAAAACAGTTACTCAAACTCAAAGCCATCATATCTGACAGCATGGGCAACATTTCTCAGTCGAAGTTCCTGAACTCTATATGGATGAAGGAAATGTATTTTATCACACATTCACTAGGGCCAAGACAGGTCTTTGCAGTTATCTGAGTTTGATTGCTTTTCAGTTTTGTTTCCATTTATATTATTGTAGTCCTTATGTATATAGCTCTCATAGTTCTTTTTCTTTTCTCTGCCATCAGTTAATACAAATCTTCCTGAGTTTCTTGGAATAATAGTATGCTACTGAATTCATTGTATTCATCATTTCTTGTGCCTTAGTAATTTCCATTAGGTTCACATACCACAATTTGTTCAGAATAACTTTTATTTCCAGTTTTTAAGAGAAATTAGGATGTATATCATCCTTGCCATTTGAAGTTGATGTCAGGGATGTCCCGGAGCCAACTTGAATTGACTTAGGAAAGTCAACTGTTAAATTTTCAGTGTGAGCATTCACACCTGGGAAATTGGAAAACACTACAAATCAGGGCTGGTTTTGCCTTGACTTAAAAAAAGTGACCTAGAAAATATTAATAATGTAGAATAAACTTAAAAGTGTCTTGTGTGTGCCTTTATTTTGGTGGGGGAATTCTGGTTGTTAAATATTTACACAGCACATCCTTGGTTGATGTCTTTCAGTAGCACATCCCCTGGTGACACTGGCAGAGACAAAATGTTGGTCTAGTTAAGCATGAGTTTGCTCAGTGTAATTGACATTATATTTCTTTTCATCATATTTTCTGTTGAAATATTGTATTCGTTAAAGCCTTGCCAGTGGTAATTATGTGACACATTCAGAGCAACATACTGGTAAAGGTCAGTTAATTCAAGGTTAACACCATTTATTTAGCTATTTCTCCATTTTAGTTACATGCGAGTTGAAAATTCATCAGTTTTATGCTCTGAATGACAGGTCTGGAGAATTGGAATGCTGAAGACACATGATCTATGTGATAGGTACATTAATGAAAAGGCATAGTATTAAGTTAGAGTATTGTACTGTGCTAAAAATAGAAAATTCATTTGTCAGCTACATAAATGCAGATTTGCAATGAGTGAAATATTGGAACAATATGTTCAAGCCAGTACTTCATAACTCATTTTCTCATTGGCAATTTAAGTGTAAACATTCCTGGGCTTTAATTCATCCTATATGTTGTACTATTTGGGGGATTTTACAAGATTTCCCATGATAGTTATTCCAGCTAAGGAAGATGAGTGTTAAAGTTAAGAATTTAATTCTGTGTGCTGGTAAATAAAAGCAATCTGAAACTCAAGAAATTACATATAGGATGTGCTACTGATGGAATATAGTCACCTGGCTGAGCAGGCAGGTTGTTGTGAAAAGAGAGACAAGCCAGGCATGGAGGTTTATGTCTGTTGTCCCTGCTATGGAAGAGGATGAAACTGGTGGATCTCTTGAGCTTGTGAGCTCTGAACTGAAGTAGGGTAGACTGACAGGGTATCTGCACAAAGTTTGGTATGAATAAGGTGAGCCCTGGGGGAGGGGATGCCACCAGGTTATCTAAGGAGGAGCCAATCAGCCGAGGTTAGAAATGGAGCAGGTCAAAGTTTTCATAATGATTGAATAGAACTGGGCCTGAGTAGCCCCTGAACTTCCAGGCTGGGTGAGATAGAGAGACCCAGTCTTTTAAAAAAGGAGAAAAAGACAGAGGAAGAGACAGAGAGATAGAGGGAGACCAAGTGAGACAGACAGACAGTCAAATAGACAGACAGATACACACACAGAAAAAAAGAGGCAGGAGAGAGAGAGACAGAGAAAGAAGATGAGGGAGAGGAGAGGGAGTGAGAAAGAGAAAGAGAGACAGAGAGAAAGGCGGGGGAGAGGTCTAAAGGGTAGACGTCTAAAAATAACACAACCACTGAAGTATGAATCTGGAGAATGACCATGTCACATTTGCCTTTTATTGTTGTTGTTATTAATTATTTGTAACAATCTGTTGTTTTGTGAGTATTGGGAACACCCAGTGTAGATACTTCCACCACTGATGGAGATTAGCAACTCACCTGTGAGTTATCTTTTCAGAGACTTTTCTAGTGCCACTGACAGCTTAAATGGCTTAATTACAGTCATGATAGCATATCTAAGAGACTGGACTTGAACCCAGGTTTTCTTGACTAACACTAGCCCTCTGTCAACTACAGTATGTTATTTTTCTTTTTATTAATACTTTTTAAAATAAGGGTCAAGCATATGTACAAAAATATTTATTGCAGCTCTTTTTGTGGTGACAAAAAATTAGAAATTAAGGGAATGCCCATCAATTGAGGAATGACTAAACAAGTTGTGGTATATGAACGTAATGGAATACTATTGTGCTATAAGAAATGAGGAGCAGGACCTGGAGAGGCTTATACAAACTGATGCTAAGTGAGAAGAGCAGAACCAGGAGAAATTTGTACACAATTACAGACAAAACATGTGTGACCACCAACTTTGATAGACTGGACTCTTCTCAGCAATGCAGGGTTATAAGACAACTCCAAAAGACTCGTGATGGAGAGAGATGTCTACATTCAGAGAAAGAACTAGAAAGAACAGATTGGAGCAAACTACCTGCTCTCTTTCTTTTTCGTGTTTGATTTTGTTTCTTCTTTCCCATTGTTCATTCCATTGGTTACAACTCTTCTTTACAACCAGACTAATGTCTAATATGAAAGTATTTGCAGATCCTGTACTTGATTGCATGCCGCCATGGGGAGAGGGGGAGGGAGGGGAGAAAATCTGAAACTCAAGGGATTGTGGAACTGAATCTTATAAACTAAAAGTAAACAAACAAATTAATAAAAAATAAAATAAAATAAGGGTCAAGGAATAAGGTATGAAAAAGGAGAGACTGTCAAAAGAAGAAGGAGTAAATCATATAGTCCAATGTATTCTCATGCAATACATTGCTGTATTGTTAATGAAATGGGAAAATCTTTCTTGCCCATTAATAGGCCTATGTGATCTGCTTTGAGCCTGAATCACATGGAGCCTGTGGTGGGAAGAGTTTGCCAAACGGGTAGAGCAGCAAGTGAGAGTGAGGTGGAGCTGAGAGAGAGAGGAGACAGAGAGATGCAGGACAGTAGCAGGTGAGAGAGAGGCATTTTGCTTAAGGGAGCTTGTTTGTGGGGAGTCCTAGGGGAGGGAAGGGTTGTGGATGGTGGTACTCCCTGTATTGGTAGTGTATACCAACTTCTTTATTACCATGGTGGATTTGGCTTTTTTGGTAAATAAATAAATATTAATACACCTTCATATTCATAGTAGCCACTGTGGGTATCACATTGGCAATATAATTACTGACATTGTAAGCAAATAGCCCTGCTTTGTTGGAGGTAAAATGAGAGAAGGGAACAAATTTTGCTGATTCTCCACAAAACTGCCACATACCTATTGCTAAAACATAAATCTAGCCTTTTCAACCTCCTCTCCCCTCTCAAAAATACTTAATATTCCTTATTGGTTTGTAGGATAAAATACAAAGTCTTCAGCTTGCCTTTTAAGATCATCCACAACTGGATTCCCATCTACCTTTCCAGTCTTATTTCATATTACCCCACTTTACATCTTCTCCATTCCAGTCAAACTGGCCTTCCCCACACATGACACTTCATTTTCTGCTGTGTGCATTTCCACAGATGGTCCTCTATGTCTGCAATACCCCCAGGACTCCTCACCTCCATTTCTTAGAATCCCCAGCTTCCTTCAAAGTACTTCTCAGGTGCTGTTTCCTATATGAAGCCTTTCCCCAAACTCCCAGGTTTTAGAATTCTCTCCCTTTTAAAATTGCATCATATTACTTTGCATATACTTTATCTGTATACATATGGAATTACATTAGTAGAATGTCAGCTTCTTCAGCAACATCTGGGAAATCTAGTACATTGACATAGGAGACCAATAGTTTGCCCCTTACACAACTCAAATATAAAATGTTATACCATTTTTAAAAAATTTCGAAAAGAACAAGTACCTAGGCTAGGGAGAGTATTTTTTAATTAAACAAGTGACTGAATTGCCCAGATTAGAAGGTAACTCAATTTTCACCTATCTTTAGTCACCTTCCATCTAGGTCCCCAAATTATTCTTCATTCTATCTAGGGACACCCACCAGTACAGAAATTTTACTATCTCTTTCATTATTCAAACAATTTAGCCTGACTTTCAAGGCCTTCCACAGTCTTGTACCATTCTGCCTTCCCTTACTTCAGAATTTCCCCTTCTCTATTCTTTATGCCTCAGACCTACTTTTCACCCTACACACAGGTCCCATGCTTTCCCTCCTCTTTCCCCACATTGTCCCCTAAGCATGAAATGACAGCCATGTCTCTCCGCTTTGAATTGAAAATCTATCTATCCTTTAGAACTCAGTTCAAATGTTACTTCATCCTCTCTAATTAATGATGATCTTGGACTTTGCACAATACTTCACTGATGACTTATCATGCATTATTTTGTGTTTTAGGTATTTATTTATGTGTCCTACCCCTCTTCTAGCATATAAGCTCCATGGGAGCAGGGACCATGTTTTACCTGAGCTTTACATCTTCCCCAGACTCTAGTGGTGTGCTCTGTACACAGCAGGCATTTTAAAGGTAGACAGGAGAGAGAATAAGCATTTATTACACACCTTCTATGTACCAAGCACTGTGCTAAAAATGTTTTACTAATATTATCTCATTTGATCCTCAGTCTACTAGGTGTGATTACTACCCCCATTTTATGGTTGAGAAAGTGTGACAAGTATGTATAGAAAAATTATATGTATGTGTGTGTATGTGCATATATGCACATCTATTTGTCTCTAATGTAGCCATCTCTATGGTATGGGGGGGGGAAATAATATGTTACATGATAAATTTATTATATATTTTATATATATATATATGGATCATATACTTAAAAGGAATAGCAAATTATACATAATACATTTGTAGCTTCATGTGCATTTATCTTTTTTCCCATTATACCATATTGTGGAAACACTTGTTTTATTCATAAGTTAAAAATAAATTAAATAAAAAAAAAAAAGAAAACTGAGGCAGATAGAGTTAAGTGACTTGCCCAGCTCGCACAGTTTGACTAGCTGTATCTGAGGCCATACCTGAGCTGAACTCAGGTCTTCCTGACTGCAAGCCCAATGCTCTATCCACTGGGTATTTGCATTGACTGAGATCATTCATGTTTGCCTAAATTTCCTTTTAATAAAGCCTTGGAAAAAAAGCAAGAGTTTCCCAAGACAGAAAGGACTGATGACCAGTCATCTGCTCCATAACAACCATATTTTATAATATACAGACCATGCTACAGTTATTAACACTGATGGTATGTGTGCATTTTGTGTTTGGGATTTTTTCCCCCTCCTAATAATGCAACAATAGTTTACATCTGTATATTGGCCAGAAGCCACAGTGAAGAGCATCCAAATAAGATGGGGGAGGGGGAGAACGGGGTGGTATGACTAGACTGGCAAATCTCAAGGATGGGAAAGAAAACCCAGATATTCAGGAATCTCTTTCTGTGGATGAAAGAATGTAAAGTGTGCTGTGGGGGAAGGAGAAGGAAAGAGTTATTAAGTAAGTAATCATGGGTACAGCCAACCTCTTTAGAAGCCGGTTTTCAATGGCCTCAACTTTTGTTAGTGAATCTCTACCTTGAAGAGCACCTGAGAGGTCAGAGACATTTGGAGGAAGGAAGGAAGGGAGAGAAGGCAGGGTCAGGCCAGAAAGGAATGGGAGGGATGGAGAATGCATGCATGGTGAGAGAGCCCTGGAGCCTTCTAGCCCCAAGAGCATGCAAAATATTGAACAATGTACAGATGATTTACCAGGACTGCTGTCAGGGTTCCCAGAATAGATCATTTCCATTTCTGGCACCAGTCAAAGGGATTTCAGGCCTTTCATTGTTAGAACTGAAAGAGTCTAACTAAATCAGGGTCTTCATTTGGGCATAATCCTTGACCTTCAATGCCATAGACAATCTCTACATGCAGTGTAGCAGAGCCCTTCCAGACGTTCTGAATATAATTTTCTGCTGACTATAATTTTAAATTGAACTGATCAACCTCAGTCTGTCTGCACTGTCATGGAATTAGCAAAAACTTAAAAGTATGTCTGTCTTTCCTATCACAACAGTGTTATTTGGAAAAGAACACTCTGATCAATGTGTCTAAAGATTACAGTTAGAAAAGTTTCTGAGCTGGCTGCTTCTGTAGATGGTCTTCTATATAACTGAAATTTACCAGTGGGCAAAAGGATTGAGACTGACTTGCTATATAACATGGTTGACTGAAGCATTTTGGGTTGAAGGTGTGTGTGTGTGTGTGTGTGTGTGTGTGTAGGATGTCCCAAAACTTTAATAGTTTAAAGCAACAGTAAGACTTTTGGAACACTGTAAATGTGTGTACATACACGTACACACACATCACACATCATATACACATGTTTATGCCATAGATGTGTATGTGTATTATCTATCTATATAGATATGTGTGTACATATGTATATGGGGGTGGTTTTGTTTAGTTGTATTAAGTCATACCTGACCTGACTCTTCATGACCCCTTTTGGAGTTTTCTTGGCAAAGACTGCTTTGTCATCTTCTTTTCCAGTTCATTTTACAGAAGAGGAAATGGAGGCAAACAGAGTTGAGTGACTTGCCCAGGGTCACACAGCTAGTAAGTATCTGAGGTCATATTTGAACTCAGATCTTCCTGACACTGGGCCTGGCACTCTATCCACTGAACCCTACTTAGCTGCTCCATATAGAGGTGTATGTATATGAAAATGTGTATTATGTGTATATATAAATATGTAAGTTTGAATAAGTATAGTTAAATGCATATATATACATATATCTTTGTATTACTATCACATATATAAATTGGATAAAAATAACATCTAGTTTTTCTAAAGAACATTTCTCTATAAAGTTTCAGATATTCTTTTGCATTTAGGTATTAAACAGGGAAGCTAGGTGGTGCAGGGGATAGAGCACTGACCTTGGAGTTGGGAGGACCGGAGTTCAAATGTGGCCTTAGATACTTACTAGCTATGTGACTCTGGGTAAATAACTTAACCCTGATTGCTTCAAAAAAGAAGACGAAGGGATTTAGATATTAAGGCATAGACTGCTTAACAGATTAAAAAAAAAACTCTTAGAAATTGTTAGTTTTTTTAAAAAAATGACCAGAAGTATTTTTAAGATAAAAACATAACACTGCCTAATGCTAAGAATATTTATGTTGGTGATGATGATGATGATGAAAGAGACAAAAAGAAACATCGGAGGAGGTAGACACAGAAAAGAAAGAGGAAGAAGACAGACTAGCTCCCACATGCTTCTCCAGGCCTTCTTCGTATATTTCTCCTTTGTTCCAGTCAAACTGGCTTCTAAGTTGTTCCCCCCACACATTCTCTGAGCCACTTCTCTGCCTTTGTGTCTGGAGCTCCCTCCCTTCTCACCTCAGTATTTTAGAATTCTCTTCAAGACACATGCCAGATGCTATCTCCTACACATAGTAAGTATGTAATAAATATTTTTTCATTATTTTTTTGTTGGTTCTTCCTGTATAATGTAAGCTCTTAGAAAACAGTCACTGCTTAATTTTGTGCCTTACACTTAGGAAGCATTTATTAAAAATTTGTTCAATGTAATTGAATTCATAGTAAACCTAATTACAACCTGTATCAATTAGTCATCATGGATTTACTTCATCTACTAACCTCTGGTGAAAATCCTTCCCAAACTTCTCTAGTGTGGTCCTTGGAACCCAGACACATAGTCTATCTCTCAGCCCATACTTGAAGCTTTCCCGGTTTGCTAAGACCTCAGCGAGGCTTCAGGGTAAGATTTTGGTAAAAGTATTTCTTCTACCGTTTGGCCTTCTAAGACTTAAATTTTGTTTCTTATAAAACGGCAAGATACAAATGATTGAATAGCAAGTCTATTATCTGGAAACAAAATTAGTAGCATGGTACTCCCCCACACAAGTTTTACCAAACAATGCAAATAACACTCTGGTTTGTGGCTAGACCCAAGGCCTCAGTTTGGTGAGACTAAAGTTGTGGAGGACACTTACAATGCTGCAAGTATATGACGAATGAAAACAAGATTGACAGGACATACTGATAATATACAGTGGATGAGAAAATGAATAATAATAATTAGCATTTATTTAGCACTTCAAGGCTTGCAATGTGATTTCCATGTTATAGCATTTGATCTTCATAACAACACTATGACATAGATGAAGGAACTTAGGTGAAAAGAGATTTGCCCTGGAGGTCACAGTTAATAAATATAAAATAACAAATACAAACATATTATTAATGATAAATATAAAATTAATAACATTAATAATAAACGTGAAATAATTTCAAAAGTTTGAGGCTGAATTTGAACTACAAATCCAACACTCTACACTCCCTGTGCTACCTACTTGCCTCAAGTGAGCATGCCATTTGAAAGGTAGACTATCTTGGTTGCTTGGATGTAACTATGTGCAGGAATTTGTTTGTTTTTAAAACAGGAATTCTGTACTAATAGAGTCACAGAAAATGTTTGTAGGGCCAAATAAAATGCAGGTAGAGACCTCTCTCTCTCTCTTCCTCTCTATGTTGACATCACTGACTGGTTGAACTGTACTGGTCAATGTCAAACCCCTTGTCGATAGCTTTGATTGGTTCTTAAATTCTTGTTGTGTTTTCATTTTCATTTTTGAAGAGGACTATCACATCAGGGAAATGATGACGTGACTTGCAGTTGACTTTGATTTGAATGAGGGAGGGCTCTGGCTAGCTAGATGCTGATTGACAGTTCAGTCAGTGATAGAGTGAAGGAATACCCTGAACATGTCTTCTTCTTCCTCTTCTTACAGATTCAACATAAGAAGTAGGTCCTGGGCAGGAGAATAGGGTGCAAAGTTTGTGATGATGATCTCCAAATGCAGGTAACAAGAAAGGTGCTCTGCTGAATTTTCCGACTGGTGACTGGCACCTTCCTCATCTCTTTGTAAATAATAGGGTTGTGGAAGAGAAGAGGGACTTCCTGTTGGGGCTTAAGCATCTCCAAATGGGGGCAGTTCCCAATCCCTTGAATTGTTCCTTTGTGCTTATGACTGTAACAATATACATATCAAAAATAAATAAATAGGTAAGATACACACATATGTAGCATACAGAAGTGCTTTGTAAACCTTAAAGCACTTTATAAATGTTAGCTATCATTGCCATACATATGTGTATTCCATTGATTGCACATCTATATTTAATTATCAATTTATAAATAAATTTAACGTATTTCAATATGAATCCTAGGAAAAAAAATCCTAGGAAATCAGGTGTTTTTTTTTTTCAAGGTGAAACTAACTCTATGGAAACTATCTCTAAGATTCTTCATTCCTTCTTTCTTTTCAGTTGAGTCCTGTGATTTCCTTGATGTAGGGAACCCCCAGTGAAACTCTGGGGCACTTAAATATTTAGTGAATTGCCAAAAGTCTTTGGCACAGATGGTATGGGTCAGAGGAGGGGCTATAACACATGTTATTCTGATGCTGAGACTAACCCTTTCTCTACCACGTCATGTGACCTCTGCTTTTTTTAGCTCTTTGATTCTAGAGTCCAGATCCTTTATTCCTTTATTAGTGAAACTCATTGATGCTGTTCCAGAAAGCAAAACTTCCTAAGAATCCAGGATAAGAAGACAAATACTACTTAAGGAGGAGCACCAAACCAGCTTGGAAACTGACCAACATCAAACTTAAGCTACTTATGTCACTGGATGGAGTGGTTCCCCCTTACACTAGTTAAATATTTCAGAAACCAGGGAATTTAGCATATACTGATATTAATGGGCTTCTGCCAGATTAACTAGGAGATGGTTATCTCAACACTAAATTGATCATAATGTACTTTGCTAATAAGACTAGGCTAATCTGTGTAATAAAAAATACTGCCTTTCTTCCCCAGGGCTCAAAGGAAGCATCTTTAGACACAATGTTGAACCATTCAAAGTTTTTCCCTTAGTATCCTTCCTTTGGCCTCTGTAGCCTCAGATGGTCCTATTTCTGACCTTGGTGGACATTTAAATGACAAAACTTTTAAATTCTGTTTCTTTACCAAGTGATTTCATTCTGAGTTTTTCTTTCTCAGGGTTTGGAAAAGCTGTTCTGAGAAATTTTGTTTACAAAACCAAATTGATTCAGATTTAATATCACCAATGCCTCTAGCTAAGATAATATCAGATCCAAATAGTCCTCCTCTCCCTCCATTCAGCACCTCGCCCTCACTAGAACCTAAATCTTTCTTGATATGCAGGTCTCATCTTAACCCCTTGTGATTTGGAGTTGACCTGAATGAGGTTTAAACTCAAAGGAATGTCAGGTGAGTTCATAAAGCTAGAACACAGTATTCCCAGCAAGGAAGGGAAGTAAGATTCTATAGCAGAAAATGTTTCTCCCTGACTCACTAATGAAAATAGTATCATACTATCCCCTCGGCCAAGGATGGCAATCATTCAGCAATTCTTCTCTTGTGAGGCAAAGACAATCACAAAGTTACAGACCATCTCCTTAGATCGGTGATTCTTAACCTAGGGTATGTGAATTTTTCTTTGATGTTTTAATAATTGTCTCTTAATACAATCTGTTTCCTTTTTATTCCTATATAATCTTATTTTGTGCATTTACAATGTTCTGAGAAGATTTCCATTTTTGTTGTTTAGTTATTTTTCAGTTGTGTCTGACTCTGCATGACCCTATTTGGGATGTTCTTGGCAAAGATACTGGAGAGGTTTGCCATTTCCTTCTTTAGCTCATTTAACAGAGTGAGGAAAAGGACTTGTCCAGAGTCAAACAGCTAGTAGGTTTCTGAGACTGAATTTGAACTCGAGATGAGCCTTCTCTTTCCACTGCACAGCCCCGTTGCCCCTCTAAGAGATCTGTAAGTTTTGTCAAATTGCCAAAGGAGTCTATGACAAACAAACAAAAAGGTTAAGAACTCTTGCCTCAGAGGAAGAGTCAGAGTGGAAGGTAACGTACAGTTTTAGGTATTTAAGGCTATTGAGCTCTCCACATACTTCACTCAGATTGCATAAGCCTTACTCCCCTCTTTTCTCCTCCTTTGAATAATTGTTCCACCGTCTTTATAAAGCATCGTGTGCATCATCTTTGTCTCCAGGGGCTTTCCACCCTCCCTCTCCTCCTATCCCTTCTCCTCACACTCTAAATTTTTGTTTCATACAGTTCTTTTTTGTGCACTGGACATCAAAGTTTCTCAGGGTTTCCTAAGAATGAGCGAGGACTTGAATTATTCTACCTCAGATTTAGGAAAAGGCCCCCTGCTTACAAAGTTCTCATTGTTAGTATACCACACTTCATTGTCCAAGGGTCCAGGGTGCCTAAAACTTCACTATGCCTGGAGCTCTTTTCTCCAAAGATCTTTTTTTTTTTTTTAAAGTCTCCAAGGGCTCCTTTGCACACCCAATGCATGTTCTATTTATATGTTTCTTTGTCCCAAACAAGACCTGGCCTCATTGTGTGGGAGCAACACCAGAAAAGAAAAACAAAATATATTCATAGAGAGCAAATGGATATTGTGGGAGCTTACAGAAATTTACATGCTTTGCAGATTCCATTTTTGATGATGTCAGAGTCAAAGAATATGCCTTAAAAACACATTACACACTCATACACGCACTCACACAAGCAACTTGGCCTCCTCAGCTCTGTCCATCGGGTAGACTGTCTTTAAAAAAAGAAATGTAAACAATCTCAGGACTGTACCTTCTCCCCTCTCTCCTGTCCCTCATCATCATTCCCCCCCAAGAATCCAACAAATTAGCCCTGGCTCCACTTGGTTGGCATTTAAAGGGAGAGAGGGGGTATTAATGGAGCTGGGGCAGCGAGAAGGAGGTGGAGGGGGGTGGGGAATGTGATGTGGACAGTCTGGGGGATGCAGAGACTCTGGCTCCAGCATTTTATGGAGGTTGGTGAGAAAGGCCAAATGACACTTTACAGATTGAGTGTAAGGGACGAGAGATTTGGCATTTGGGTCACAGGAATCAGGCTGCCCTTGCTCACCACCTCTTCCCACCCCCTACCCTCTGGTAAAAGCACAGGAGAAAAGGGTTAAATAAATGTTTGTGATATGATAAGGTGCTTGTTTATTCAAAAGACGACAGATTATTGGCTCCAAAGGCAGCAGTGAAAAATAGTACAAAGGAACTGGCTCTCCCTTCAAGGATGATGTGATTTCCTCCTAAGGGGTTGCTCTTTACTAGGAACAATGTGCTTTGGGAATTAAAGGGGATGATTTTCCTTCACATAGAGACTGACAGCATCAAGGCTAATTGTAGGAGCCTGAGAAACCTTTCCAGGGGGAGGGGGAATGGGAATACTGTGAGATGCTTAGCTTGGAGAAGAAATTTTCCCTCCTGCAGCAGGACTCCCCAGGGGCCACTGCACTGTCTTGCTTTGGGGAAGAATGATAGGTGGATGGGTCATAGAACCTATGAAAATCTGAAGCTAATAAGGAGGCAGGGGATGGAAAAGGGATGGGATGTCTGTCCCTCACAATGTGGGAGAGGGAGATTTGGCTTGGAGAATGGAATTCTCCATCAGCAAATCTTACCTAGAAGTGATATTTACACATTTTGGATGCGTGTGTGTGTGTGTGTGTGTGTGTGTGTGTGTGTGTGTGTGTGTTCCCACTGGGAATTCTATCCACCTTAGTGATGTGTCCCATGCATTCTCCTCCCCAGCTCCTCAATGAAGGAACAATAATAGTACCTTCATGTTACATAGCTCCTTTAAGATTTGTGGAGGGGGAGGAAATTATATTCTATATATGTTGTATCTTTTGAACCTCACAACAGTCATATGAGGAAGGTGTTATTATCCCTCCTTTACAAACAAGAAAGCCCAGGCTGAGAAAGGTTAAGTAACTTTCCAAGGTTGCATAGCTAGGAAGCATCTGAGACATGATTTTAAACCCAAGTCCTGAGTTCAAATTCCAAGCTCAGTATTCTATCCACTTTACCGTGTGTAACTCTGTGTAGCAGGGGCCTATCATACCTGAAAATTGTCCAGAGGTCTGGCCTCACGGGAATGTTCCAAGCCAGCTTTGAGGTACAGATTTGATTCTGGTATATAGATAACCATCTCCTATTCATATGACAGAGGCATGCTAATGCCAGTGTATTTTATTTTATTTTTTA
>CM053580.1:402601913-402616694 GCA_028627135.1 Pseudochirops cupreus | reverse complement strand
GATTCTTTTTCCATCTGGCAAATTTGACTTTTTAAGGCATTCTTCTCCTCATTGGCTTTTGGGCCTCTTTTGCCATTTGAGTTAATCTATTTTTTAAGGTGTTATTTTCTTCAGTCAGGTTATTGACTCTTTTTTCATGATTTTCTTGCATCATTCTCATTTCTCTTCCCAATTTTTCCTCCACTTATCTTACTTGGTTTTCAAAATCCTTCTTAAGCTCCTCTATGGCTTGTAACCAGCTTACATTTTTCTTGGAAGCTTTTGGTGTGGGAGATCTGACTGTATTGTCTTCCTCCCATTCCATGCTTTGATCCTTTTTGTCCCCACAAAAGGAATCTAAAGTTGGATTGCTGAGCTTAGTTTACTTCCTTTGCCTGCTCATGCTTCCAGTCAGTTAACTTGATTTTTGAGCCACAGTAGAGCTCTGCTTCCTGGGGGGAGAGCTTTATCCCAAATAGCTGGAGTTTTCACAGCTGCCAGAGCTATTAGGGGGCCACTGTCTCTGCAGCCCCCTCCAGCTTTGGCTCACTGGTCACACACCTCAGGACCTCCACCCAAGACCATGATCCCAATCCAGGCAGGTTAATGCAAGAGCACTTAGCCTCTGAATGATTGCTTGGCCCCCCTGCAATCTGCAGGCTGCAAGTTCTGAAAGCAGCCACATGGAGGCGGCTGCAGAGACGCTGCTTCTGCTGCTTTTTTGCCCTGGGGGCAGACAGCCCAACCTTCTTTCCCCAAAATTTAGCTGAGTTTCACTGACCTTTCACTTTGTCCTTGTTTATTATGGGTTGATAATTCTGTAAACTGCCACAGCTGCTGGTGATCCACTCTCCCGAATGCTCCAGCTGTGGCTTGTCCTGGCTGCCCTGCGGCTGAAGCCGGGACTGGTCTTGGCTCCCAGCGCCCTGCTATGAGCCCTTCCTGGCCCACCTGCTGGGCTGCCTTCAGTGGGCGATGTGTTTTTCTGTAATTTTGTGGGTTCTGTTGCTCTAAAATTTGTTTAGGGTCATATTTTATAGGTATTTGAGGTGGTTATGGGGGAGCTGTGGAGTTCTCCTGCTTCTGCACCACCATCTTGACCTACTACAAAATTCTTGGAGATGGCAGCCCATAAAACAAAGAACCATCCAAAGTAACCTCCAACTATAACAACAATGCTTGTGGAGTCCAGAAAAAGGGGCTAAGCTAGACCATTTACAAATGTCAAACTAACTATTTGTACTCTTCATACAAATCTCTTGCATAATGACCAATGAATTGATATGCATCTGGAGGGATTTAATTACATAAATATTGATATTTTTATAGCAACAACAACAATAGCTAACATTTATATACCACATTAAAGTCTCCAAAGCATTTCACACATAGGACCTTCTTTGATACAATATTCCTATGAGATAGGTGCTATTATTATTATCCCCATTTTACAGATGAGAAAACTGTGACTGAGGGAAGTTAAGGGGCTTGCCTAGCATCACATCACCATGCCACCAAGGCAGGATTTAAATTCATGTCTTCTTGACTCCAAGTCCAAGTACTCAAGTTGCAGTTAAATGGAAGAATGCCTTCTAGGTCAGTCCTAAGAGAAATTTTATCATAAAACTAGAGGCAATACACATATAATTTCAATGGGTACTTTGTTATCCAACACTGCAGTGTTATAAGCACAAAGATAACCAAACTGTAAATTAATCTGGTCCCAGTTCTAGTATTAACTGCTCTATAACTCACCAGAAAGTCCATCCAATTCTCTGGCCTTCAGTTTTCTTATCTGTAAAATAAGGATTAGAAAACTTCTCTGAGTTAGACTAGATTACCTCTAAACTTTTAGATTTTGTGTGCGTATTATATTCTTGGGCTGCTGGAAGATGAAAGAAGATAAAACGTAGAACACTGTGTAAATGGATGTGGGCAGCTAGATGGCGCCATAGTGGATAGTGAGCCAGGCCTGAAGTCAGCAAGACTAATCTTCCTGAGTTCAAATGTGACCTCAAACACTTATTTGCTGTGTTACCCTGGATAAGTCACGTAATCCTGTTTGCCTCAATTTCCTGTAAAATGAGCTAGAGAAGGAAATGGCAAACCATTTCAGTATCTTTCCCAAGAAAACCCCAAATGGGGTCACAAAGAGCTAGCCATAATCAAAAATGGCTGAACAACAACAAAACAAATAGAAAGCATTTTCATCTCAAGTTATTTCTCCTATGTGGAATTCCCTTCCCCTATTCTTAAAATATTCAACTTCAACTTGTCCTTTAAGGTCTAATTCAAGTTCTGCCTTTCACATGACACCACCTCGACCTTTTCCTGACCACAGTGATCTCTTTCTCTTGTGAGCTTTTATTATATTTCCTTATATCATCATATCACATGTATATCTTCATCTTAAACTGTCTTATAATGTTACCTCTTTTTATATGTGCCTCACTCCAGTGAGAATGCAAATTCCTTGAGACCAGAAAACTTGTATTATATGCCTTTGTCTATACCACAATGCCTAGCACAGTGCTATGCTCATAGTAAGGGCATATTTTCTTGTTTGATGAATTGTTGCTCAAAACCTGGGAAAAGAAAATTTTACAAAAAAGTTGGCTAATGAAATTTGATTATTTTAATTATTCACCAACCCCTTTGTCTCTCATCACTCATTGTATTTTATAATATAAACAAGTATTATGGTTGGCAAAATCCATAGTGGAAAGATAACCTTGTTCTTATCATATTCAAGTAACTAAAAAGAGCAAGACATTCTTTTGAATTTCCTCAGTGGTAGCAAATCTTAGTCTCATGATAATGGATTTGGTTTTTAGAAATCAAATGAAAGTAATTAGAAGCCAGTTCTGGAGGTAAACAAGCTGGGGTTAAACTAACTGGCTTACAGCATCCTAATGGTACTACTTTGAAGGACAATATTTGTTGTCAAGTATAAGTTTTGGACTGTTTATTATGAAATCAGCATTACTTTATATACCCTTCCTATGGCATAGAGCAGGAAAGGAAGATGTAAGGAATATGCAGGGATAGAGGGTCGGAGTAAGAACAAGATGATACATCAATTAATTTTCTGGTCTTTCCCCAACTTTAACAAAGTCTACATGTACTTCACTTTATACTATGGAATCCTGTTCACCAAAAAAGCTTAAATATTTATAATTTGAATGGTTTTAAACGTATCAGGAGAGTTTCCCAGCCAAAGGAGTTCTGTGAAGAATATTTTTGTAGAGTGAATAACCACTTCCTTTATTTGTTGAGAATACAGATTTTCATTTAAAAAGTTTACTTAAAATGAGGTACACCCAAAGTTCTTTCCCTGGCTTGGAGAAGCAATGCCAGACAATCCTTATGAGACCCATGCTTGGAGAACAACCATCCTGGCTTCCTAAGCTCCCTAGGGAAAGTGGATGAAGATGAGGACCACACTTGTAATTCAGAATTGAACTTGGAATGGATGGGCCTTTGGCCAAACTCGACCCAAAATCTCATCCGAGAGAAAACATTGTCCAAATTTGAAAACTGACTCAAAGCCAGATCATCTTGGATCCT
Source organism: Pseudochirops cupreus (assembly GCA_028627135.1). Lineage (NCBI taxonomy): Eukaryota > Metazoa > Chordata > Mammalia > Diprotodontia > Pseudocheiridae > Pseudochirops > Pseudochirops cupreus. Next base: position 402,613,148 of record CM053580.1, on the reverse strand, counting down.
TCACTCCTCTCCTCCAGGACTGACAGCCAGACAGGCTCAGCCTTTCTCTTGTTAGATGCTCACAGGACTCAAGGGAGGAAATGCTAAGAGGAAACTTTGAGCCAGACAGGGTACAAAGCACCAAAAAGGAAAAGAACAGTCATAGCTTCAGATGAACTCTCAGATAGGGGTTGGCGGGGAGGAAGAAGGGGAGGATTGAAGAGATGGGACCAGAGGGTGTGGAAGTAGAAAAGACCAACCAAGGTGGTGCCACACATGAAGACTCAGAATAAGGAGGAAAGGAGAGACTGGGGGAAGTTTAGGAGAACATAGAGCCAGGAGAGAAAGACAAGGGCAAACTGGGAATCTCTGAGAAAGAAGGAAAGTGTCCCACAGAAACCCCTAGAACAGAAGGGAAATGGGGAAGGGGAAACTTTAAGACAAAACATGAGGTGTGGAAGGGTTGTTGAGTACAAGAGTTCAGAAAAAAAAACAAAACCCAAACAAGCAAACTAAGAACTGATCTAGATCTTTGCCATAACCCCAAATTGAAGTATTGTAAAAACAAGAGAAGGTGCTTCTCTTCAATCAGTGAGCATGGATTTTCTTCTGGAAGTCCATTACCCTCCCCTATCATTTTTCTAGATGCCCATTGGCCCAGGTCAGAGTGACTTATTGTCTTGGCCGGGAGGCTCACCCTCACCTTAATAGCATTTTAATAACAATATTGTATTAAACTCTTTTAAAAAATTTTTTTTATTGTGGTAAATTCTAAAGTCCTTGTATTTGCTTTATTGGGAAAGCCAAGGAATTGAGAAGGCTGTTTTTGCCTTTGTATCCTGAGTGATTAGAACAGTGCTTGCTACAGGCGCTTAATAAATGCTCGTTGTTGCTTTACCTTGATGTTAAAACTAGGGCTCATAGATATCCAATATCATTATCCAATCACCTGAATTATTACTTATCCACGGTTCTAGGAGGCCAGGAGAGCATAAAGGAATGACAACTACAAAAGATCCTCACATCAAACAGAACAATTCCACCAACAAAACTCAGCCAAGAGTTTTCTTTCTTTCTAACGCAGCCTCATCCTCCCTCTGAGTCAGGGCTTATCTCCTATAAACGGACCTTCAGTGTTATAGAATCACAGGCTCTTGGCACGCGGAGCGTCCTTAGACGCCTTCTTCCTGAGGTTGTTGTGGAGATAAAATGAAATCGTGTTTATAATGCCTTTTCCACATTTTAAAGCACTGCATAAATGCTAGTTATATTATGATTGTTGTCATCATTCTAATTTCTTTTGTGTGAAAGGAATTGAACTATGAGTACTTCATAATGTAACTAAATCATCTAGAAATTTTTGACTCTACTGAAGTCACCCACCATTGTTGCTTAAGGTCCATTTTTTAATGAGTTGGAATTTCATTGAGTTTCATTCAATATTTTTTTTGGAGGGCAATTGGGGTTAAGTGACTTGCTTGGCTAGTTTTTGTGTTAAGTGTCTGAGGACGGATTTGAACTCAGGTCCTCCTGACTCCAGGGCCACTGCTTTATTCACTGCGCCACTTAGCCACCCCTTCATTCGATATTTTTAAATTGAATTGAATGTCATTCAATATTTTTGAGTTAAAAACCAACATTTTGCAATATAGAGAAAGACTCTAATGATCTGTAGAGCCAAGATTACTGATAAGGGTTTTTCTTAGAGATATGTAATACATTATGGGCACACCGGAGACTCTTGACTCTCCTAGTATTTTGCATATTTCTTTACGGTAGAAATCTACACCAATAAGGCAGTTGTTTTCATGGAATTCAAGAATCACAGAGTTGGAGGGAATGTAGCTACCTCATGTCAGATGAGAAAAGTGGACCCCAGAGCAGTTAAGATTTGCCCAAAGTCGTACAGAGGGTTAGTAACAATATAAAGTCTAGAATCATGGTCTCTGGACTCCCAGTAAAGTGTTATGTTTAGCATTTTATTGAGTGAGAAAAATTTCACATAAGCTCCCTTTTACTCAGGAATGGAACCAGCCCCTTAATAGGTCTATTTCATAGCCTAGTTTAATTGAAAAGTCTTTTAGGAATTAGATGCAATTTCTCTCCAGTGGAGTTATCCACAGGAGCCAGAAGACCATATGTCTATAATTTCCTGTATCTCAGTACAGTTAATAGTTATTATTACTGGTTAACATTTAATAAGCTCCCGCCATGTGCAGAATACCATGTAGAGCAAAGAAAATGTATTAACACCCATGTCTTTAGGGAATTTATGGTAAAAGATAAAATGACAGGGTATACAATGTCTAGAACACTGAATAGCATGCCTTAGTGAGAAAAGCATGGAGTTTGGAGTCACAGAACTTGGGTTTGAACCCCAAGTTTATTTCTTGAACCCAAGTATAAGAATTTCCCTAGGCATTTTATCCTATTAGATTTGGCCCAGTCTTTTAGCCTGGCAAGATTTTTTTAGATCATTATTCTGTTATTCAGAATTTATTTATATCTCCTGGTTTTATTTCATCTGCAAATTTGTTAAGCATAGTACCTATATATTTATTTAAGGCACTATTCACTGACTGCTGAACTTCTAGCCTGGGTGAAATAGGGATAAATAGTTGTACAAAAAAAAGAAAGTATAGAAAAGAAAAAAGTTAAGACCTATTTTTATCTGGGCCTATTGAGTTGAAGTTATTATCTTGCTATCTACTTTTTAATTTTAGATTTCCTATACCAATCTGCCATTTTTATTCTTTCTTTTGCAGTCCAAAAAACGTTCTCCTTGGTAGTAAAACTGAAGCACAATAAAAGATAAGGAGTTCATCCATCCTGAGAAATGGCCCTCTCTTCTTTGATCCTTCTCTCTCTTTTTAAAAAATGAAATTGTTCAAAACACAAATCTTGTACATTTACATTGGTCCCCTTATATAGCTTCTACCTTTTCTTCTTACTGGAATTGCTTTGCTTTATGTCTTAAGAATTTTATTCTTGAGATCTTCCCATCTCTCCTGGGGTGATATCCCTAAAGAATTTTAGGCCTTTCCACATCTAGGGAACATTTCCGACTGTGCCTGGGTTTCTCTCTTCTCCTTCTTTCTCAAAAAATTTAAGATGGAGTAGTTGTTTCCCCCAAGGCTCCCATAATTTCTACCCAAGCATTAGATGCCTCTTTTTTGAAAATCAAATACAAAATGGAAATTCTATACTTTTTAAAGGATGAGATTGTCATGTCAAGAAATCATTAGCTGTTCTATGTCCCTAGTAAATTTTTTTCCCTTTTAGTTCAACAGGAAGAGAGGAAAGAAGAAAGGAAGGAAGGAAGGAAGGAAGGAAGGAAGGAAGACACTTTTTCCCCCACCAAGTGCCCATATTCTCAGGTCCATACTTCATCCTCTACCAAAACTGACTCCTAGGAATATATTTTATTACTTATTTATACTAAGGTGTATATGATTAAGGTTTTTCATGAAGATGAACTGAAAAGGGAAAGGACTGTTGTTTCTGCCCTATTTAATGCATTATCTGCATAACTCAATGCCTTGGTTTCTTCAGTGTGGCTAACCTCAGTTTCATATGTTTTAATAGGTGATAAAGACCCATTGGGACTTAAACCAAAAACATTCAGCTCTGTTGGATTTCATGGATCTGTGAATTAAGTCCAGTGGTGAGAATATTGGGAGGTGAAGGTTAGGAGGGCCTTTTTGGTCTCCTTGAAATCACATCAGTTAGGTGATCACCTAAGCCCTCTTAGTATTTGTAAGGTTGGTCTGTCATGTGACTAAGCAAAGAAAAACTTGGGTGGCTCAGCCATCATGAATTCTCACCAAGAAAAGTGTCCAGTTTGACATTGGGGCATCCCAGGGAGTTCTGGCAGCTGTGCAAGGGAGAGCAAATGCATTGTGCAGATGCTGGAAGGACATTAGCACATGTGCTGTTTAGTCAGGGAGCTCTATTTTGGGTTGCTATGTCGGAAACACTGAGATCAGAGTGGTCAGTGAGAGGCTGAGGATTAAATGGAGAGCTGGAGAAACTGAGGAGTTGAGCCACACAGATAATGCATGAAACAGGGCAGGAACAATGGCCCTTTCCACTTCCAGGTCATCTCCATGGGAAACCTTTTTTTGTTTGACAATGCTTTTGCTATTGTGAAAACAGTGACATGATAGAGTAATCGTTAGGTGCTGGTGGAGAGCAGAATGGTTTTTATTTGTTATGACCTCTGGGTTTCCTTCATGCCTGGGAACATGCATTCTCCATGAGAGGAGGGGAGAAAATGATCCTTCTCCCTTGTCTCTGGCATCCTCTGCTCAGTCAGGGTTTCTGCTCTGGCAAAGGGGAAACCTAGACCCACCCAGCTGTGTGTGCTGACTTGGCATAGAGCAGCATTCTCCAAGTTGTGCTATGCATCTAGGAGAAAAGATTGATGCTAAAAAAGATTTTTCTCTCCTAAAAACTTAAATATGAAATGATGTATGCCTAAAAAAAAAAAACCCTTAGCTTGTGTGGCAGTTTTGTTTTTTCCCAGAAAAGAATCTTAATTACTTCCATTTTATTTCCCAGTTCTTCTAAACTCTTTCTATCCTGAGGGAATTCTACACCCTCACAGCTTTTGGACCACTGCTTGTGGGTTCCATCAATGTATTATAAGCCCACAAAAATTAAATTTAAACAAAGCTACTGAACGATTATCCATCTGTCTATCCATCTATCTGTCCATCTATCTGTCCATCTATCTATCTATCTATCTATCTATCTATCTATCTATCCACCTACCCATCCATCCATCCATCCATCCATCCATCCATCCATCCATCTATCTATCCATCTATTTATCTATCTATCCATCTATCTATCATCTATCTGTCTGTCTGTCTGTGTATCTGTCTATCCATCTAATAAGCCCCAAAGCATTCCATGCCCAAATTGAAGAAACTAGGTGGTGTAGTGAATAAAGTGCTCTCGACCTGGAGTCAGGAAGATCTGAATTCAAATATGGCTGTAGATGTTTACTACCTGGATGTCCTTGGGCAAGTTTCTTAACCTCTGTTTACTTCAGTTTCTTCACCCGTAGAATAAAATGATAGCACCTACCTCATATATATGTGTATATATACATACATATATGTATATATACACATATGTGTGTAGTTATTATCATTACATTATATATGCATAAATATACATATATACATATGTGTGTAGTTATTATCATTACATTAGTTTGGAAAACTTTGGCATAAAACATCTGGTATATGTGATAGGAAATCTGTACAGGAGTAGGGAGATCTTGGATCATGCCCTATGGAAAGAATACAGTGCCCTATTCTAGCAACATTCACATTTGGAGAATGCTTCCTGAGGAATGTACACATTCCCCATGTATTTGTCTTCTGAATAATAGGGATAGACAGGAATCAGTCCTTCCAAGTAAATATTGGCTGACTGGGGTAGATAATACATATACATAAGTTCTTTATGTGTCTGGTTGTGCTCCTCTTTATACCTATCACAATGGTGTGTTGAGAGGATCAAATGAAATGATACATATGAATGTGCCTTTTAAAATATAAGTTTAGTCATTTTTCAGTTGCGGTTGAGGTTCTTTATAACCTCATTTGGAGCTTTCTTGGCAAAGATATTGGAGTGGTTTGTCATTTCCTTTTCTAACTCATTTTACAGATGAAGAAACTGAGGCAAACAGGGTTAAGTGACTTGCCCAGGATCACAACAGTTATTAAGTGTCTGAGGCCCGATTTGAACTCAGGAAGATGAATCTTTCTGACTCCAAGACAGTCAGTTTTATCCACCGTGCCACCTACCTGTTGTTTAAAACATAAAACACTATACAAATGGAAGGCGTTGTATGTGTGAAATATGTGTACTAAATCAAGTATATATGTGTGTATGAACATATATATGTATACATGTGTATATGTAGATATGTATGTATATGCATGTGTATACACACATAAATATAGATTCTAATTATTTATTACTCTCTTTTCATTTGTGTTAGGTTTGGGATTTTCAAGAAACAGAGACATAGCTATAGTTAGCAGGGCATGCTGACTTATATAAAAACCATCTGGATTACTCATACACAAAGGATAGAAAGAAATGTGTGTATAATAATAAACTGGTATCCAATTGGTCTTTCTTTCTGGCCAAGAGAAATGAAGTTACATGTGTAATTGCTCCCAGTCCACTCACTGTATGGTCCAAAGATTTTAGGGACTGAATGGCTTTACACATCCACCATTCTCAATTAGATCAAATAAGGCTAAACATAAGGACTGGTAGAATTCCTTTGGAGCCCAGGGCTATTGTCACAAGTATTGCTTAGTCATTCCAGTCGGCTGTATTTGCATGTCCCCCATATTCCCACTGAGAAAGGGTCTGCTCTAACCAGTCTGGTGGATCATTTTAATGATATAACAGTGATTCAAATGTACTCAAAGTCATTGGTCACTATAATGAAAAGAAGAAAATATTTCAAAGAGGTGTTGGTGCAGTTTATAAAAATAACTTAGAGACAGACATAGGATACAAGTCTCTAGAGAATTAAAAATGAAAATCACACAGAGGGCAATGAGGGAATGGATGTGATGGGTGTGAGAAGGTTGCAACATATAGTCAATAAGGAACTTTGAAGAAGTGCTGAAGTAAAAGATGTCATCAGAGAAATGTAAAGAAGAGAAGTTGGTCTGGCCATGTAAAAAGACTGAAGGGTGATAGCTAGATAGGCAAAGTGCCCAGGTGGTACCTTGCAATTCTAGAAGGAAGACGTCTAGCATTTGGGGTAGACTCATGTGGTGCTTCTGAAGTCTCTGAAATATCAGAATCACTGGAGGAAACATCTAAATCAATGAGACCACAGATTCATTCAAGTAGTTGAGAACAGTAGATGACATATATAATAGGAACTCTCTAGCCCCCAATGCCTTAGGACCCTGTATCATATTTTACTCTCACCAACCATTATCTGGTACCCCTAGGGGTTTTGGTCTCTTGTGTCTGCCATCAGTTCAAACCCTTAACAAATATGTTCCTCTACAATAAGTCAATTAATAAACATTTATTAAGTGCCTACTATATACCAGACTGTGCTAAGCATTGGATCCAAGCACACCAGTTCTATTTAACCACTTAATGTCTAGTTTACTAAGAACAAATCTGTCAACATTCTTCTCCAAAATACCATTAGTACCACCGAGTTCCAAGTCCAAAGCTCACCTCCCTGCACTCTGGCATCTCAGGGCTTCTCTCTAGCCTAGAATCATCATGGGCTCCAAGATTTTCTTGGCTTGAGGTCCTGGATATCAGAGTTCCTGTGCCTAGAACTGAGAACAAGTGTAACAGAAACTCCAAGCCCACTCACTTCTCAGGGCCATGAGACCTAAAAGTGGGGAAGGTGGCCTTTCTCTCACCCTTATTGCACATTGCTCATTTTGTGAGTGAACAAGATCTTCACCCGTGGATGCCACTGAATAAGAAAAGAGAGGAGGGGAAGAGAAGAAGGGAGGGAGAGAAAGAGAGAGAGAGAGAGAGATTCCAAAAGAAGCAGAGACAAACACAGAGAGAGATTCAGAAAGAGGCAGAGACACAGAGAGAAAGAGAGAGTGAAAGAGAGAGAGAGAGAGAGAGAGAGAGAGACAGAGAGACAGAGAGACAGAGAGACAGAGACAGAGATCAGGGTCCCACAGTTAGTGTCTGGGGTCATATTTGAACTCACGTTTTTGAGTCTTCCTGACTCCAGGCCCAGCATTCTATCCATTGTACCACCTAGCTGCCCTGATCTGGCCTTGTGCTATTGGAGCAAACTAACTTCTCAATCACTTTAATAGAACCATGGAACATCCCCATATTTCCCTCTCCCTTTCAGAGAAGGGGTACGAGTCTCATGCTTGGTTACTCTAAAAGTTTCACCATTTGGAGCTCGCCCCCTCCAAGTCCACAGGGCCACAGAGAGCTAACTCCTCCCTGCCCTCCCCCAACAGCTCAGAGTGGGCCTATTGGCTTTTTCTGTAGCATTCAGTTCTTTAGGGAGAACATTCCTCAGATAAGCTGATTTCAGGATAGTCGAACCTTTGAGGGGCAATACATTAAATTAAAAGGAAGCCATGTAAATAATGAGTTACAGACCAATAGAAACTGTCCAGAAGGAGAAATCTCGGAGCTCACCAACAATGAAGGACAAAAGAGATGAATATTTCCCCAAATATGCCAAACAAATAAATACACAAGTTTTCACATGGACTCTTTTCCCTCTCTCAACCTGAAAAAGAAGAAGAAAGATTGATTTTTCTTTTCCAAGAAAATTGCAGACATTTATGTGATGTGCACTGGGGCTGTGTTTACATAACCCAAAATTTTCAGCTATCCAGCCTTTGCTCACTGAACCACTCTGGCTCCAAAAAATTCCCCTTCAGTCTCTTTCTCAGCTGTTGCCTCCCAGGCCAAATGTTACATGTCAAGAACACCAAAGGATATGTCTGTCCTGAAGCCTTAATCAGCAAAAACTCACCAGAGACGTCTCTGCCTTCTGAGGATGATGTAAAGTTTTGGAGCTTCACATTCCTACAGAACTGTGGGATCCATCACAATCCTAGACGTGAAAGGGACCCAAGGAGTCATGTTGCACCTTAGGATAGGGATGGGACTTGGATCCACAATTTCCTTGGAACAGAGAACTCCCTGTGTAGGGAAACTCCCACTACTAACAAAGGTTGCTACTATCTCTACATCTTTTGATCTTAAAGAGTTGTCTAGAGCACTGAGAAATGAAATGATTTGCCCAAAAGTCACAAAGTCAGCAAGTGTCAGAGGCAGGAAATAGGCCCAGGTCTTCCCCTGATTTCAAGGCTAGTTCTTTCTCCACTCCAGCATAATGATAAAATCTTCCACTGAGAGGAGAATCTGTTTCCTTGATAAGGAACTTCAGAGAAGCCAAGTTCATAGCCTCTCTTGGCAATGTACTTCCAGGTCTGAAAGAAGCCCTGGCTTTGACACAATTCTATTTTTCCTAACAAAATCCCTCTTGCTACAGTGTCAATACCCTTGCCCACTTTCTTCATTGTCCTCAGTAGAGTTGCGGAACAGTTGGCTGCCACCTATATGGCTTTAGTTATATGTAGTTCAAACTTCTGGGAAGGAAGGAAGAGAAAAAGGAAGAAGAGAGGAAGGGAGGGAGAGAATAAAGGGAGAAAAGGGAGGAAGACAAGAAGGAAGGAAGGAGGGAAAAAAGGAAAGAGGGATAAAGGGAAGGAATGAGGAAGGAGAGAAGGAATGGAATGAGAGAAAGAGAGAACAAGGGAAGAAGGAAGAAGGAAGGAATGGAGTAAGAGAAGATAATGAAGAAGGAAGGAAGGAAGGAAGGAAGAAAGGAAGGAAGGAAGGAAAAATGACTGCCCTAAATGTTCATCACAAATTTCATTCACCCTGCTGGAAAGGCCCACAACTTCTCATTCCAATCCTATTCACTACTATTTTATGTCCAATTCTGGCAAATGCAGTCTGTTAGTTTCCGAGTCAACAGAAGATTTAAACAGGAGAAGCTGAAAGTATAGGATGACTGCTCAGAGTGCATGGAAGGATGATAACTACTAATTACAGAAGGCAGAACTTCTTCACTCTCAATTTTGTTTCATAGTTTTCTGCCAAGAACAATCTCTGGATTGGAAAAGACAGACCAAAAATGACTAATGGGGAATTGATACCCAAGATGAGTAGGGAGTGAGATAATAAGAGGGCACCTAGGTGCTGGTTGATTGGTTCAAGTCACTTGGCCCAGATGAACCACATCTTAGCATAATGAAAGAACTGCCATATTATAAGGGTTCTTTGACAGATCATGGGGAATAGGAGTGGAACTCACTACAAGGGAGGCCAAATGTTGTCCAGATTATCCTTTCCCTACCCCCACTCCAAAAAAAAGATGGTGAGGGTGGGGAGAGTGCAAACCATAGGTGAGTGAACTTAACTACAATTCATGACAGAATTCCAAAAGCTATTATTAGAGGTGAAATTAGGTCAGATCTAGAAAAGGGAGCGGAGACCACAAAGCAACAACATAACTTCATCAAGTGAAGGTGATGCCAGATTAACCTTATTTCTTTTTTGACAAGGTGACTAAATTTAAAGATCAGGGAAATCCTGTAGCTACAGCTTACCTAGATTTTAGGAAAGTACAAGACAAAACATTTCATGAAAGTTTTTGTGGACAGGATGGAGAAATGTAGTCTCACTGATAATATAGTTAAAAGAATTTGGAGCTGGCTAAACGGACTGGTCCCCAAAGTAGTCATTAAGGATCTGATGTCATCTTCAGGGAAGGTCTCTAGTGGAGGGCTCCAGGGATCTGTTCTTGACTCTGCTCTCTTGAACATTTTTATCAACTATTTTCATAATAGTATAGATGACATGTTCTCAAAATTCACGTATAAAGCAAAGCTGGGAGGGATAGCTAATACACTCAGTCACAGTGTCAAAATACAAAAAATATCCTGGAAAGTTTAGAACATTGGACTGAAATTAATATGATTTGATTTGATAGGGGTAAATGTAAACTTGGGTCCAAAAATCAATCTCCCAAGGACAAGATGGGGCAAGCATGGCTAGATTACAGTTCATATGAAAAAGATATCTAAGGATTTTAAGAGACTACAAACTCTAGTTGAGTCACCAGATACAGTAGCCAAGAACGCTAATGTCATCTTTGGCTGCATTAAGAGAAGCATAGTTTCCATGGTCAGGAAGGCAAGGATTCTAAACCACATTTTAGGAAGGATATTGATAGGCTAAAGATAATCCTGAGGAGAGTCAGCAAAATGATGAAAGGCTTGAGATTATGACATATGAGGATCAGTTAATGGAAACAGGAATGTTTAGCAGATAAAAGAGAAGACTTTGTGGGATGGGTATGATAGCTATCTTCAAGGACTATCACATGGAAGAATGAATGAACTTGACTCTCTCCAGTCTCTATCCACCATGCCCCTTTGCTGTATTCCCTACCTCCCATTCCTGCACTTCTTAGTTACCTTTTGTGTAGTCTTTCCCCATTAGAAGGTAAGCCCCTTGAGGGCAGGGACTATGCTTCTTTTTGCATGCCCAGAATGTAGCACAACACCCGGAACATAGCAAGTTCTTAATAAATGTTCATTTTCTGCTTGCTTGTTTGACTCCATGGGGCCAAAATTGCAAAGAGGCATATTGAGGCTTGATGGATTAAAACATTTTCTTTTCTTTTTTTTTTTT
>CM053580.1:402538346-402601413 GCA_028627135.1 Pseudochirops cupreus | reverse complement strand
CCAATTTTTCTTCCACTTCCCTTATTTGGTTTTCAAAATCCTTCTTCAGCTCATCTCTAGCTTTAAGGCATTCTTCATGTTTATTGGAGGCCCCTGGTGGGGGCGCTCTGGCTGTGCTCTCCTCCTCCCTCTCTCTCCCATGGTCTTTCTTTTCCTTAAAGAAGGAATCTAGGGTTTGGGAGCTGTTCCTACTTTGCTTCTTATGCTTATTCTTAGTCATGGTTGTTCAGTCTGTGATTTTTTAAAAAATCTCTGTGGGGCTCTGCTTCCAGAAGGGAAATCTCTGTCCCAAATTGCTGGGGCCCTCCCAGCTGCCTTAGCTCTCAGGAAGGTGCTGGGATCCTTCCTACTTACTTCTGGCTCACTGGATAATGAAGACTCCAAGACTGAGGCCCAAGATGGCAATCCGGATCCAGGCCACTCAACGCGAGAGCACTGGCTTCAGAACAATCGCTTAGTCCCCCTGCTGTCTGCAGGCCAGGGCGCGGAAGCTGCAATGTGGAGGTGGGTGCAAAACCTCTGCCTTTCACTTTCCCGCTCTGGAGGCCTTTTGGCCAGAGGCTTTTCTCTCCTGACTTCGCAATCTCCACTGACATAATTCTCAGCACTGCTCGAAGCTGCCACTAATCCGCTCACCGCTCCTCTTGTCCGGCCGCCCCCAGGGCTCAGCAGCGGCTTCAGGGCAGGCTGGTTTTGGTTCGCAGTGCTAATAGCGTTTCTCATAGCCGGGCTGACTTTAGTGGGAAGTATCTTTGTGTGCGTTTTGGAGTTCTAGGATTGGTTTAGAGTCCTATTTTATGGGTATTTTGGGGTGGCTATGTGAGAGCTGCGATATGTTGCTGCTGCTATTCTGCCATCTTGGCTCCGCCCCCCGATTAAAACATTTTCTAACAATCAGAACTAGCTGAAAGCAGAACATGCTGCCTCGGTTGCAGTGAACCCTTCCCGCAGGGAGGGCTTCAGGTAAAGGCTTGAAGCCCACTTGTCATGAATGATGTAGAGGAGGTTTTTATTCAGTCACGAATTGAGCTAGTTGGTCCCTGAGGTTCCAAATCTGAGACTTTGAGACTTTGCTGTTCTGTGATGAACCTTCATAAGGCTGTATAAATGAACAAATGAGACTGGAAAAAGAATAGATTTGGATTTACAAGCCCTGGCTCTGCCAGTAACTATATGTACAACTTTGTACGAGTCTCTAACATTTCTGGGCCTCAACTGCCACATCTCTAAGATCAGGACATCAGATTAAATGATCTCTAAGACTTCCTTCAGTTTTGTAATTCTATGAGTAGTTGATTAAACAATGCCATGGCAAATGAGTCCACATGTATTTTTGATGGTCATCTTAGAAGCAACATATTACAGCGAAGGGGGTCTTAAAGTCAGGGAGATCTGGGGTCTGACCCGGTCTCAGCTGCTTGCTAGCTAAGATGCCCTGTACAAGGCCTTCAAGCTTTCTTAGCTTCTCAGTCTGAATTTCCTCATCTTTAAAATGAGGATGATAATAACTGCTCCCTTCCTGTGTTGCCATGAGACCCAATGGGAAAGTATGTACAAAGCCTTTCACAAAACTTAAAATACTATATAAAAAATATGAGCTGCTATTATTATTTTTGAAAGTTGAGTAATTGACCAATCTGCCCTCAATGCAGCCACTGGAGCTGAGCTGCAGCACAGTATTGGATTGGTTCTCTGCTGCTTGTGCTAATTTTGGCCTAATAATTGACACCAAGAAAACACAGGTTCTCCATCAGCCAGCACCACACTTTCCATGATGGTTCCATGCTGGAACCATTGGTTATAGGAAATGCTGAGGTTTTGAATACTGTGGATAAATTCACTTACTTTGGCACTATTCTTTCCAGGGATGTTCACACTGATAATGAGGTTGACACACACACACACACACACACACATTGCCAGAGCTAGGCTCAGTGTTTGGGAGGCTCCAAAGGAAAGTGTAGGAGAGAAGAGGTATTAGATTGACTACCAAACTGAAGATCTACAGGGCTGTTGTGCTGACCTCATTATTGTATGCCATGAAACCTGGACAGTATACCAGCGCCATGCCAGGAAATTGAATCACTTCCATTTGAATCATTTTAGGAAGATTATAGAGATCACCTGGAAGGATAAGGTACTAGACACTGAGGTCCTTTCTCAAATTAAACTGCCAAACATTCAAACCCAACTGCAGAAAAAGAAACTCCAATGGAGTGACCATGTTGTTCTAATGCCAAACATAAACTTGCCTAAAAGATGATTTTATGGAGAACTAACACAAGGCAAGTGGCCACATGGTGGTCAGAAGAAGTGATACAAAGACATCCTCAAGGTCTCTCTGAAAAACTTTGGAATTGATTGTGTGACATGGGAGGCATTGGCACAGGACTACCCAGAATGGCATGCCTTCATCAAAGAAGGCACTGTGCTCTATGAGCAAAGCAGAATTGAAGTAGCTCAAAAAAACCCTCAAGATGTGCAAATTTAGAGAATCCCCACCAAATGTTCACATGGACTATTTGTGCCTGACCTGTAGTAGAGTATTCTGAGCTCATATAGGTCTGATCAGCCACAGTTGAACACATTGTAACTTGACTCTAACAGAGTCATTTTAGTCCTCTTAGAGAAGGAAGGACAACAAACAACCAACCAACAACCATAGGATATCCAGACACACTACATAAACCAGTCATTATGAAACATATTGACTCCTCCTGTATTATGAATTGTTTATTTCAAATTGAGTCTATGATTCAATTTCCTCAGCTCTAATATTGGGATAAGATTGCCTACTCCAGCAATTGCTTTTAAAATCATTAACTATAATATAGTTATGTCTTATTAATCTGTACTCCATTCATTTGAAATTTCTGATCAATTAAGTAGGATTTGGATTCAGCATTACCTTTTTTATTTTTATAAAAGAAAGAACTGGAAAATAAATTAATAATGCAAAAAGATTGATGGATATGTACTTAAACTAAGCAAAAATGGTTTTTAAGTTTCTAACAAACACTTTAGTAATACCTACTATGTTCATACAAACAATTGATATAATTATTGTAATTCACTATCATCTGTTTATTTAACAAATTAATAACAGACTTCAAAAGCAATCATTTATTTGTCCAATTTGAATTATGACATGCATTTCAAAATACAGCAAAGTTTAGCAGATGTAGTATTGTACTTCAAATCACGAAAACCTAGATTCAAATGCTGCCTCTGACGCTTACTAGCCACATGAGTCACTTAACTCCTCAATACTATAGTCATCTTCCTAGGACTTATCTGCAGTTCCATAAATGAGCTGATATTTACCCTGGTGGATCACAGATCATTTTGGTATATATTCTTAAAAATCATAGAACCGCTTTTTCTTTTTTAAAAAAAAAATCTCATCTTTTATTTTTTTCATTAATTTATAGAACCTTGGATAAGACCCAAGAGGTCAATCTCCCCTCTGACATCCTTGACAAGCTTCCATTTGATGACCTCCAATTATAATAAAGAGCTCATTACCTCAAGAGATGGACCATCCCATTGCTGAATAACCCAATAGCTGAATAAATTAGGAAGTCTTTCTTAATACTGAGCAGGAATTTGATTCTCTATAATACTTCTCTATTGCTCCTAGTTCTTACCTCTTGGAATAAGTAAAACAGATTTTCTGCACAACTGCTTTTAAAATACTTGGAGAAAGATTTCATGTTCCCTCTGTCTTTTCATCCCAATTTCATTTGACTGATCCTTGTATAATGTGGCTTTGAGTCCCTTCACCGTCCTGATAGCCTGCATCCTTAGAGATGGATTCCAGCTTGTCAACATCCTTCCTAAAATATGATGCCCAGAACTGACCACGATGTCCATTAGCTTGATTTGGCTGCCAAGACACACTATTGACCCATGTGTGCTGGGTTTTCATCCACTAATGCTTCCAGATCTTTTTCCATGTTAACCATGCCTTCCCCATTTTGCACTTCTCTAGTAGATTAAAAAAATGATATATAATATTTCTCCTTTTGGATTATATTTATCCACTTCATTTTGACTTCTCTTCTACCTGATTAATCTGAATAAAAGAGGCAAAAGAAGGTTATGGCACATTTTAAAGCTCTAAGCAAACACAGAATTTTATCCAAGTGCTGACTAGTTTTGGAGATTTAAAAATGGCTTATAAGATACAAATACAGTAATATAACAAATGACAACTGGTAACAGTTTAATCAGAAAATCATGATGTTCAGATATGCTACATTTTTAACGCTAGGCTCACTTAGATTTACAAGATCATTGATTTAATTTTGGAAGGGACCTGAAAGCCGTCTAGTACAAACCTTTCATTTTACAGATGAAGCTGAGCAACTTGTCCCAATTATCAGAGATAAATGGCAGGTTGGCATAGTAGACAGAGGTCTGACCTTGGAGCCAAAAGACTTGGGTTTGAGTCCTGCCTCTGAAACATACTCCAAGTGTCATAGGCAATTTTCTAAGATGTTAAGTTACAGACAAGCTGCTAATTTACATCAATAGAGGAAGTTTCCACAACAGGAATTCCTCATGCTCACAGTCTAAGAGGTCTGGACCACTCATTCCCAATTTTTTCTTCTTAAATTTAAATCGTAGACAAACAGAAAGTTTGCCTGACCTGCCATTAACAAGATCTGGCTTCCTAAGTTAATTATCTGATTCATGATCCCTTTGGCAATGACAAGGACCATCAATAGGTATGTATGATCTTGAGCCTCTTCCCAGCATAACCTCATGCTCATTGGTACTTAAAAGATGAGTAATGAAGGACTGGTAAATAGGCATCAGCATGCTTGGTTGATGCCAGAGGAATGACAACAGGTACTGGAGGGGTCTTGTTCCGTTAAGTTGGAGTATATGCATACATTCTGTAACTAGTTCTAGTCTGCCAATGACATGATAAAGAGGCAGGTTGTTAACTGGTGTGTAGTCAGAACTAGGGTGCATTCAAAAGGCACTAATCAGTCAGATGGTCAGTTCTTCTTTTATTCTGATTCCCTCCTGTATGCCTGCATTCTAGTAAGAGAAGAGAGACAATGCTATAAGGTGTGAGAGGGCTTAGACTTCCACATGCTAGACAGAAATGCGGTCTGTGACTATATAGCTCTTGGTACTTTGCTTTGGCATCTATTTTCTGCCCCCTTTTTCATTGTAAAAGATTGGAGATGAATTTGACTTATAAACTGTGAAAGATCAGTAGAACAAGCCACCAGGAGGTCCAAGAGAGGGGGCCATGATAGGTTTTAGCCAGCCAGTCTAACTCTAAGGAGTGGAGAGGCTGGGGAGGGAGTTGTGGAGGGAGCGACCTCAGGAGTCAGCCCAGCAGTAGCTGAGACTAGGATTTATACTGCAATATGCCACATTTGGACTCTAATTTGATGGAATCTATGCCAGGCAGAAACTGCATTAAGTCTGAGGTCACTCTCCTTTGGGATTGAGATGGTATAGGGTAGAATGGGCCACCTAGGTGTTGGGCAGAAATATTTGTCCCTCCATTCTCTCTTCACGGTAAATACTTCTTTATAAAAGCTAATCAATGTTGATAGGTTAAAGGGAAGTGAAGGGTTAATCTTGACGATTAACAAGTGGGGTAGTGGATGGGGAGAACACATCAGAGGGGACGCTGATGCCTGCTCTCTTTGCAGAAACATCCAGTGTTGTCAGGGGGTTTCTCTGGGCTTCCTAGCAAATGTCAGGGTTAGCGCTCCTTTTTCTAAGAGAAGCTTGCCTTTTCCTGGAAGTTGCTTCTCCACATGTTTCTTCTTTGAGGGCCAGTTCCTCCTTGTGACCCAGAGATCTGAGGAACATTTTGAGTCTGGTACCTCCACTGTCAAGAGGAAATTTTACTTCGTATTTGGGAAAAAGCATGAAATCCTGTCAGAACTAAATAAAGTTTTTGCTTCCTGCCCCAGGGCAGACTTCATTATACATATTCCTCTGGGAAGCCAGACAAACCAGCCAACCACTCTGAAAGAAGGCCTTAGGCAGATTGTAGAAATGGTTAAATTCCAATCTCTTGGGTTTTAACTGAGCCTTTGAGGGCTGGTACAGGACATGGTCTTGGTGCCTACTTTGTGAAACCTGTTGATTTATTATACAGTCAGCACCACCACAGATCTGTAAAGGGTCTATCAGCATCTCCATTAAACACACATGTTCAAGGATTCAGAAACTGCTTAATAACCATCTGTAACAGATCTGTTTGCCCATTTCAGATGGCAAGACCTAAGTGCCACAGAAAGGGGGAATTTAAGATTTTCTTTTAGATTTCTTCAACAACAAAAGTCTCTTTGCTTCCTTTCTTTTTCTCCCTCCCTGCCATTTTACTACCTGTCTCATGGGCTGCATAGCAGAACTCTTAGGAATAAAGAAATCTAAAGATGGATTCTCTCCTTGCCATTTTAAAAAATTTTAGACTTATTCACTAAAACTTAGATACATAACAAGAAAGGAAAAACCAACACTTTGTAAACTTAAATACAAAATAAAAAAAAATGCCACGCACAGCAGACACAAGAGAGGATTCAAACTATAGGACAATAAATTGTCATTTCAAGAAAGCCTATATATTAAATACTACATGTTGTGCTGAGAGCTGTCCATTTTTGCTTTGCTTCCTTGTAAATCCTTGTACTTTCTAACATTCCATTCTTTACTTCTATTACTTTACCTTCATTATTGTCCCCACTGGAAAAGAGTCTTTTCCTGTCTAACACCTAATATGATACTAGCACTGGTCTTTATTGTAACTTTTATGAAATCTTTATGAGGACAAGATTGCTAATAGTGATCCAAGTAAAATTGTGTTAATTTAAAACACAAGAACTCTGAAGGCAAATTACATTTGTTGTAAGCTGGTTTGGAACAGCTGATAGTTTTACAGAAGAACAAGAAACTCTCCAGCTAATGGGAAAATAGTAGAAAGTAGTTTTGGTGTAGGCAGAGTTTTTAAACAAATAATGATTGGATGAGGTTATATACTGCTTGATATTAATGTTAGTAATCTTCCTAATTTGGGAATTGATAAACATTAATGGTCATTATGTTAAGCTCATGATAATAAAAAGAATGACAGAGCTATTTTTAAAAAGCAATTTGCGGAGACCATGCTATGGCATCGAACCTTTGCCCCACAAAAGACTTTTTTTTATCTTTTTTGCCGTGCCCAAGTGCACCAGGTGTGGTAGTCGACTGACACACTGAGCTTATGCCAGATTTCACATGGATTCTCCTCGCTCTGTCTCTGGCAAGGTCCAGACAGCAGATTGGGCTTGTCTCTGCCCTGGATGTTACCATCTCTGGTGTCAAGAGTCCAACGTGGAAACAATTCCTCAATTACTGTTTAAAGGAGCCTCACAGTGTAACACCCTCAGTGGGTCCAGATCTTACATTATCTACCCTTTGATCTAAAACAGTGTTTGAACTTTGTCAAAACACAGAGGGCCACTGGTGTGTTATTCAGACTACTATAAAAAAGGCCCCAGCTATTTAGCCCTTCATAAAAATAATCCAGTAGACAGTATTCATTTGATGGAATAAAATCATAAAATTCTATTATGATGAGAAATCAAAGTCTAAATGAGGCACTTATCTTCTCTATTTTCCTTTTGTTTTCCACTTTTAAAATAAGCAGTTAGATTTCCAGCTAAGAGGTTGAGAGCTTTCCAAGCCCTAGAGTAAAGGAGACTCTCCAGCTGCTCCCTTTCACAGATGGTCAGTCTTGAGTGGGCTTCAGATTCACCAGCTAGAGCCATAGTACCCTCAGGTCACTGCCCCAATCTATGTCCCCTACTATCATTGTTCTCAGAAGTCAAGAAATCTGAGTTCTAGCCTGGGATCTTCTTCACTAGCTTCATGACCTTAGGCAAAACTCTTAGTGTGTTCTGACCATGTTCTTCACTTAATAAATTCAGGGGCTCCCTAATTTTGTTGTCTGTCCTTTGTTATTGAAGAGGACCAATGAAATCATGGGGTGATGTCTTGACTTGCTCATTGGATTTAAGTGAGGTGGAGTTGCAAAGTCTCCATCTCTCTTCCAGAGTCATTGAAGTACAATGGCAAGATAAAAGTCAGGATGACTGTAAATGGCCCAGAATACAAAGGATGACCTTGTTGTCTTTGATGTCTAACCAAACTCTAAGAACTTGCTTCAGTTGCCTTCATGGCCATTGGAACAAATTGTTCTCATCTGCCCATTCTGTGGATGAAAGTCTTCATGTGCTTGGGGGTAGATATTCCCCTAACTCAATGCTGGGTTTGAGGTCCGTCAGTTACCCTCAGCCTGGTTTGGTTGTCTGTTGTGGTGGTTTTACCAAGGTATGGTCACTACACATGCTACAGTTTGTTGGAGTTATAGGTGAGAGTTGGGTGACTGGTTGGACACCAAAGGTAGATGAGCAACCCTGAAAAGGCCTCGGCAAATGCTCATACCAGAGGTGCTAGTCCTACCTGAATACCCCATGCATGCCAAAGGGCTCCCTATTACTTTTAGGATGAAATAATACAATCTTTGTATTTAAGGTCCTTCACAACTTAGCCCCAATCTACCTTTCTGACCTTATTACTTCTTCACACAAACTGTGCTACAGTCAAGGTTTTACCAGTTTTTCCAACATGGCATTTCAAAGACTATTCCTCATGTCTTGAATACACTCTCTTCTTAGATTTCTCTGCTTTCCATCAATACTCAGCAGAAATGCTGCCTTTTACATGAAGATGAACTAATATCCTCAATGGCTATTGCCTACCCTCCAAATTACATTGTATCTATTTTAAACGTATTATATCCATTTGTATCTATCTCTGTATCTCTTTTAAATATATATTAAATGTATTTAAATATATTATATTTTAAATATATGCTGTAACCCCCAGCTAACCTATAAACTCATAAGAAGTCAAGAACTGTTCTGTCTTTATATTTCATAAGTACCTAATAAAATTTTGGTTGATTGATTGAATCATGAATCATTTTCCTCACCTATAAAACAAAATGGTTGAATTAGATGACCACCAAGATCTCTTTCACCTCCAACATTCCATGGTTTATTAATTTTTTTTCTATCAGCTTTCTGGCAAAATAGTTCCTGGATCCCATGGAAGGAATTTTAGGTAACTTTTTCATATGTACAGGCAGGTTGTATGTTTTAGGGAAGGGGATAAGTGGGAGGGAGCAGGAAAGGTAGATTAGAGTTCAAGGTTAATTAAAACTCAAGCTCTGATTTCCTGCCTATCCTGAAATGGGGATTTCCCAAGCTTCCGAGTTAGTCACAGTCTGACAATTTGTTACTCTCACATAAGAAGTAACATAATTAACAATAGGTTCACACAGTGGACTCAGAAGGACCTACGAGGATTTTCCTTTGCTTTGTTTTTGGTTTAATTTTATAAATGCCTCTTAAAATGACCTATTAATTTGTTTCTGCCTTTGGTTAAGGATGATTGAATATGGAAGCAGCCTGTTGTAGTACAGATGGACAAGGTATCCTAGACATTCCCTTGTCCTTCTCAAAAAAACCCCAAACCCCAAATAATGCTAATGACTACATTGTATTGAGGACATTAACTGAAATCTCTTGGTGCTTGAGTATGTTGATTGATATTATGAAGTGAGGTAGTTGATTATGGAACTTCCCCAGTCCAGAAAATAGTGACTACCTACAGAATCGTGCATGGGGAATGTATTTTCACAAAACAACAAAGGAACACTGTTCTTTCCTTTTGTAAGTCGCTCTGTTGGAATATTCTTACCTACAGACCAGAGCAGAGCTATAATTATGAATATAGGTAGTTGGGAAAAATTCAATTTGGAGTAAAAATATAGGCTGACCCTAGAATTGACAACTAAACCAGGCTCTGGATGTTGTCACGCCTAGAGGAGGGGCTGCTAACACTCCTTGACTCCTCCCTTCGCCTCTGGTGGCCCACCCTCCCCTTTCATTTCCCTGTCCTGTAACCCACTTTCCCCTGATTCCAGTGGAAGCACAAGCTGATAGAGGACTGTGGGGTATAGGAAAGAAAGAAACAAGCATTTATTAAACATCTCCTATAAGTCTGGCACTGGGCTAGGCCCCAGCATCATCTCATTTAATCCTCATGACTCCCTTGGGAGGTATATGCTATCATCATCATTCTACAGTTGAAAAGACAGAGGCTTAAGTGACTTGCCCTGGTTCAAATGAGGCCTCAGGTTTTCCTGACTCCAGGCTCACTGTATCACCTAACGGCATATGAATTCATAGTTTCTTCACCGCTGTGGGGAGAAAGCATATCTTCCTCTCCTATATGTCTCAGCTACCCCACCCTAGTTATGTCCCTGTACCAGAAAATTGAATTCTAGAACCAGAGAATGCCAGAGCCAAAAGGAACCTTATATATATTTTGGTCCAACTCCATCATTTTACAGATGAAGAACTGCAGAAATTTATAGATAAGAGGAAATGGTTTACTCAGGATCAGTCAAGAGCTGGGCAGCATATGTTCAAAGTCAGGAATCATTGGGGTACTATATGCATGACTCCTGGACAAGATGGCTAACTGAATGGAGGAAGGCAGAATATCTCCACCAAAAACCTAAAAACCAGGCAAAGCTGAATAATAATCAAGTGATTCAATAAGAAACTACAGAACGTGATTTCTTTTACCCCAGAACCTCACAAAAACTTAGTTAGAAGACCATGGGCAATAAGAAAGAGGGCTGCCAACAAAGCCACCACCAATACAGGGAAAATAAGTCAGGTTCTAGCATGACCAGACATAGCCCAGAGACAGGTGTAGGCTTCAACGTTGTGTGTCCAGGGGCAGCAAAAATGGCATATCCCATGCAGAAAGCCCTGAAAGTGGTGGGAAATCCACAGAAGGGAACTAGGAAACCAGTGGATTTCATAGTGACCAGTCTTAACATGTTAGCAAAGTAGCATATATATGGCAGTACTTGAACTACTATGACCCAAGACTCCAAGATCCCTAGTGTTGTCTCCTGAGCCACCATAAAAGGCCTTGCAGATCCAGCACCCTGAAAGATTCAACAGAGTTGGACTTTGGAAAGTCGGGGTCAGTGAAGGAACCCAGATGAGCCAGGAACTCAGGCAACTTAGACAAAGCAGGGCTGACCAATTCATCTAAAAAAAAAGGGACCGCAATTTTTTATAGAGAATTATGGCAGATCCAGAGACATCCCCAAGCACAACATAGCAGGAGAGGGTAATGCCCAATTAGAAGGAACTGCAAGCAAAAGACAGAATTTTCCACAATTACTAGACGAATAGATAAAAGAAGTGAAGCAAGCAAATGAAAGAAAGGCTCTGGAGAAAAGAATTCGAAGAAATATCTTATAACACAAAGCAATAAAATTTACCCAAATAATGAATGCCTTGAAAACTGTTGTTGAGTCATTTCTGACTCTCTGTGACCTCATTTAGAGTCTTCTTGGCAAAGATACCAGAGTGGTTTTGCCATTTACTTTTTTCCATTGCTGGAGAACCAGCTCATTTTACAGACAAAGAACTGAGGTAAACTGGGTTAAGTGACTTGCCAGGGTCACACAACTATTAAGTGTCTGAGGCTGGATTTGAACTCAGATGCTCTTGACTCCAGGGACAGCACTCCACCCACTGTGGCACCTAACTGCCCATAAAAACTAGAATAGATCAAACAGAAAGACTCCCTAAGACGACAAAAAATATTAGAACAAAATAGTTCTATGTTGAAAAATCAGATTGCTGAAATATTGATTGGTGAAAAAAAAAAGATCTGAATGTTGAACAAATAGAAGAGAATGTAAGATATTTGATGCCAAAAAATAACTGACCTGAGAAATGAGTCAAGGAGAGAAAATTTTAAAACCATTAGATTCTCTAAAAACCATGATTAAAAAAAAAGTCTGTATACAATAGTTTAGGAAATCAAAAATGAAAACTTCCAAGATCTGTTTTTTTTAAGAAGAGGGCAAAGTGAAGACAGAGTCCACTAATCACCCCTTGAAAGAAATCTGAAAAGGAAAAGTTCTAGGTATATCATAGTTAAAATCCAAAGCTTTCACGTCAAAAAAAAAAAAAAAGATATGTAAGAATCCAGAAAGAATCAGTTCAAATAACAAGGAACCATAGTCATGGTCATAGAAGACCCAAAAGCTTCTGTCACAAACAAGAGGAGATATTGTAATACAGTATTTCAAAAGGTTAAAAATCTAAACTTACAATCAAGAATCCTTTACCCTGTACAGCTGAGTATAATCCTGTAGGTCACTAACATGGATCTTTAATGGAATAGATTTTAAAACATTTCAAACATTCCAAAACTAAGAAGGAACTTTGAAATGGAAATAAAAGCCTTCTAGAAAAACCTGGAAAGTTAAAATAATTTGAGCAATTGTAAGAGTTTCTTGGATGACACAGTGCTAATATACTGATAAGGAGACATACCCTGTTTACTTCCCTGTTGTTTGTTGTGTTTCTATACCAGACTTTTTATGTCTGTGTTTCTCTGTGTATGTATCAGCATTCAACCCTCTTTTGTTAGCTCAGAGAAGAGTGAGGGTAGATCTGATGCCAGGTCCTCCAACCTCTTCATCCACATTTGTATACTTTTTCTCTCATATGCTCCAGTTATGAAAACATCAAAAAACGGAAAAAGATATATTAAGTTCCACCCCCTTCTTTCTCCTCTCTACACTCACGTATTCCTTTTACTCTCTCTTCTTTTTATCTCCTTAAAATACTCGGAACAGAACTAATCTTATCTATCGGGTCTTCTTTCTTTCTTATATAACTCCTTCAATACCCTTTGAAGACATTATATGCTTTCCCCCTCATTTGTCCGAGTCAGCAGGCATTATACAAACACTCATTCTTTTCCCCAAACTGAAAACTAAAATGAATGTGATTTTCTTACATGCACATAAAGGTAGATAAGCTAAGTAAGACAGGGACTAGTTTGAAGAATGAAAATGGAAGGTTCTAAACATAATGGACAGCTGAGTGGTCCATTGGAAAAGAATGCCAGGCCTGGAGTCAGGAAGACTCTTCTTCCTGAATTCAAATCTGGCCTCAGACTCTTACTAACTCTATGACCCTAAGCAAGTCAGTTAACCTGCTTGCCTCAGTTCCTCGTCTGTAAAATGAGCTGGAGAAAGAAATGGTAAACTGTTCCAGCATCTTTGCCAAGAAAACCCCAGATGGGGTTATGAAGAGTTGGACAAAACTCTTGGAAATAAGAATGTAACAGAATCTCTTACTAGTCACAATACTGATAGAGAATATATAGAAATTTTTATCTTTTAAGTTACCATCAGATATTTCAGGGTTTTTTTTCTTTCCATCTTGAAAAAGAACATTACAAAATTAGAAAGAAATATATTCATTGGACCTACAGTACCTTTTGTGCAGTGTTATTCATCAATTTATTCCCTTTACCTTTTCTTAAAAATATCTAACACAAAGTATGTTAATGTAGTATAAAATCAATTTTCCTTAAGATACAAAGGAAGTTAATCACCCAAGGGTTGGCTACCACATGATGAATTCATTTGGAGAAGGCAATGTAACACAATGGAAAGAGTTTTAGATATGAGGTCAGAAGTCTTGAATTTGAATTACGGCTTTGCTATTTACTACCTGTGTGACATTGGGTAGGCACTGCACCTTTCTGGGCCTCAGTTTCTAGCTTAGATCAAATACAATTGGTTACATCAGCTTGCAGGCCTTTTACAAAACAGGATATATGCAGGATTTAGCCTATCTACCATGGCACTTAGTTTTGCTGACCTCTGGAATAGATGATCTGTGAGATCTCTTCCAGCTAGAAATTCATGGTCCACTTTCTAGATCCTCATAGGTAGAAGAGTATCCACAAACATGGAAATGGATCTTCATGAGTATTTTAAGCAAGGAGGACAGCTTGCCAAAAAAATCAGACCAGGAAGAAATAAAGAAATCTTGGCCATATAGAAACTATTTATGGTGGGGTGAGATGTATGAAAGGGCCCAAGGAAGAATAGGGATCATGATTCATGTAGACAACAATAGTTGTCCTTTGAACCTGAAGTTTTCAGAATGCTGAAAATAAGCTATTGTCTAAGGAGCTTTAAAACTGCATAAATCTTTCCAACGCCTCTTAAATTACCATCAGATATTTCCAAGTTGGATTTTTTTCTTTCCATCTTAAAAAAAGGGACTTCGTTACATTTTCTTCCAAATAACTCTTAACTTCTTGACTTAAGGTCAGTTGAAGGTATTTTGGGTTTTATTGAATGTGGAGGGAGGGGTGAATAAAGGGAGGGAGAGGATTTTTCATTACATTTTTGCCCCTCTTAAATCTATGAGCAGTTTCCACTGAGACACATGAGGGCAAACACTGGGGTTTGTCTGCTGACGTTTTCCACAGCTGATCCATTAGAATCCTGCCTTCCTAGCCTTCTTGGCACCCCTTTGATCATTGAGGGTTTTTTTTTTCCTTTTTAAGGAAGTGGGGGAGGGGTTCTTCTCTGATCAGGCTTCCCTCCCCTTCACTAAATCATCCCCAGCATTTTAAAGCTCCAGCAATCAGAATATGGGCTTTAGGAGGATTCCTGACAGCTTTATATTAAGGCACTGAAACAGCAGCACTCCTTTACCCTTGTTCTATTCCCTCACTTAATGCTTTATTTTTTAACTCCTTGGCAGCCTCTGTGTTTCTCAGAATCCGGTCCATCTCTGAAGAAGTATTCACAGCTTACATTTATACAGCCCTTCAAGGTTTTCAAAACAGTCCTACTAGTGTCAAACAACAACTTGGGGAAGAAGAGGCTATCATCATCATCACCATTGTCATCATCACTGCTATCTTACAGATAAAGGAAAGGTAAATTGACTTAGACAGAGTCACATTAATATTCCAGGAAGCAATGGTGGGATTTGAACCCAAGCCTTCCTGACTACAAGTCCAGTGCCCTGACTCATTGTACCTCACTGCCTCTCTAAGAGAGCAGGTGTGTATATCAGCATCATAAAAGATAGTAAAGAACCTAAATGTAAGAAAATACTTCCCCCAAACTGTGGTAATTTAGTCATTTTTCAGTCGTGTCCCACTCCTCATCACCCCATTTGGGGTTTTCTCGGCAAAGATGCTAGAGTGATTTGCTATTTCCTTCTCCAGTTAGTTTTACAGATGAAGAAACTAAGGTACATGACTTGCCCAGGGTTATACAGCTAGTAATGTCTGAGTAAGATGAGTCTTCTCAACTCCAGGCCTAGCACTCTATCTACTGCACCATCCAGCTGCCCTTTCCAGCAATGAGGACCATCTTAGAATGGAATGGAGGGCGGCTCGGTGGAGCAGCAGATGCAGTGCCCTCCTGGAATCGGGAAGACCTCAGCTCAAAGCTGGCCTCAGACGCTTACTAGTTTGTGACCCTGGGCAAGTCACAACCCTGTTTGCCTCAGTTTCCTCATCTGTAAAATGAGCTGGGGAAGGAAATGGCAAACCACTCCAGTATCTTTGCCAAGACGACCCCAAATGGGGTCCTGAAGAGTTGGATTTGACTAAAAAAAGACTGAACAACAACAAAGTGGAACAGGCTGTCCAGATAAATGGTGAACTCTTAACTATTTGAATGGGATGTGTGCAACTACTCTTAGGGGGTGTTGTTGAAGACATTAACAATCAGTTGGATTAGATGACTTTTGATGGATGTTAGTTCTACAACCCTATGAACAGAAATTGAACGTGAGATAGCAATGTGGTGCTTGGTTTTAAAAAGAAAGTACAATATAATAGGTTGCAAAATAGTCAGCATTGGTCAGGTTTCGACTTTAAAGAAAAAAAGTCGGGAGGAAAATGGAAGTTTTGAGGACAGCAATAAAAATAGTAAGAGAAGCCCCCATGAAAGACAGTAAAAAGAATGGGCATGGGTTAGTCTAGGAAATAAAAGCCCACAGAGTGATGATCTTTGGGCTCAGCAAGAGTTGTTAGAAAGGAAAGGAAGAGTGCTTTAGACGCAGTTAAGAGGCTAGTCAGAGGACTGTAGGGGAAAATAGGAAGTGAATCGTTCTGGCCAAAAACTCTTACCCATGTACCATGCCCATCCATGATCTACTTTATTAGAAGAAAAAGGATTAGAAAATAAAAAAGAAGACAGACTGCCAGGCGGAGAGGAGCAACAACAAAAAAGAATGGGTGGATTGGGGGCAAAATGGATAGTCTCAAGCTGTTTGCAGCCACTTGGGTAAATGAAGAAGAAGAGTGAGGTATCCATTTTGAATGATTAAGGATTCATTGGTGACCGCTTCCTCTGTGGTGTTGACTCCCTGCCAGGGTCTTTAGGCTAAAAGTCTTTCATGGAAGACTACAATCTTTCCCCTCCTCCTCAAGAAAAAATACATACCAGACAATGTAAGCAATGAGTATGTGCTGTCTGCCACAGACTCTGTCTCTGGAAATCCCCTGAACCACAGTATGAAAAATATTCCAACCAATAGCACCTGCAAACTTCTACTGATTCAACCATTTTTCTTAAAGTCATAGACACGAAGGATGTCCATCCAGTCTTAAATTGTTAGTTAAGGTAGTAGTAGCACACACTCCATATTTATTTTAATTAGTAGACTTGTGCCATTTTATGGACAACCATCCTCCAGCTGGAGTCTTCATCCAAGAATCTAAGGGTTGGATTGGCTCTTTAAAGTTTCTGTGGATTGAACCCCTATCTAGATTACAATTCCAAGCCCATCTGATTTTCTAATGAGAAAGTGTTATGTTCTCTCTTGATTAAAACAGGAAACCTGGCCTCCCTAAATGCAAAGCAAACAGTGGGGAATGACCTTCCCCCTTGAGGATTATTCCACTGAGATGAAATGAGAGAATATGATTATCTTTTGCCTATATAGCTCTTATCAACGCCTAACCTCCACTTACATTGTTAGGTAGAGTCTCCAGGTTTCTACCTGTCTCTTATTCAGTCTAGGAGTAGCCTTCAGCATTTGGGAGGTTGGTTTTCTAATGCCGTATAGCTCACAAACTCCCCTAACTGTGCTTCTCCCCATTATTATCAGCTGATACCAATCAGTTAGCCAGACTTAATTAGCTTTTAAAAAGAGATATTTACTAAGGCAAGAGAGTTAGTATAAAACATCTCCCCAAAAGTCCGTGACTTGCTATATACAGAGACCAGGGGAAAGTGGGCTCAAGCCCACAACCAGAGCACGTGTAGTAAAGGAGTAATTCTTAACTCTAGGAAGTTTTTTTGATGCAGTCCTCAACATGTAGCTTTTTTAATGGACTTTTGTGGGAAGTGGGGAAGTCCAAAAACCATTGGATCCTTTGAAACTGACAAGATCTTTCCCCAAAAAAAAGAGGGAAACTGAAGGAGATCTAGGTTCTCCCCCTGCTCTCAGACATGACTCTGTCTTCTTCCCTGGCAGTCAAATGTCTTCAGCTTGAACTGGCTTAATATTTTATAGACAACTTTCAGGTTGTGACCAAGTTTTCTTAGTCAATTTGAGCATACTTCCTGTTACATATAGGGAAGGATCCAGGCACTATTTACACCTAATAAACAACTGAGGTGTGTTCTCATCTGATAAAAGCCTTGAAGCTAAATGGTTGTCCTGTGTTCTCAACACGATAACGGTATCAAGACATAATATCTTATCACTTATTCTGGGTGAGGTGGGATAATTAGATTAATTTACTCAGTCTCTGCCCTTGAAGTACGGTGTAACAACTACTCTAAATTACAGCAGATTATTAAGAGAAAAATGCGTGTTTTAGAGCTTGAAAAAACATAATGAATTGTCTAGTCCAACCAGGGATATGTTGGCAAATGTCTAAAAACTAGCTTGGGGGATTGGGACAAAGGCTGTATAACACATTCCTAAGTTTAATTTGTATTATGAACATTTTTCTATCATTTTCTTAAGTCTAGAAATCAATAATACAATAAATCAAGCTCTGACTTTTAGTCAATTCAACAAATATTTATTAAGTACCTATTATGTGCTGGGCATTGTGCTCAGTGCTAGGGATACAAATATAAAAATTCAGACAGTTCCTGCCCTCAAGGAGCTTACATTCTAACCAACACACAAAAGGAAGCTGAAGAGGTTGGGTGGGGTAGGAGGGAAGATAATCTTCCTGGATGTGGTGAAGAAGACCACTGGAGTGTAGCAGCAAGGGAGGAAGAACTGGCTGGCCTGGGCCCACCCTCCAATGAGAGAGGCTTGGGGGCAAAAAATATTGATGAGCCCTTAGTACCAGAACTGATCTGATCTTGGAGGATGATGAGGTTTCTGGAGGCACGTACAAAGAAGTGCAGTCGGTGGGAAATGAAGGGAAATCTGAAGTGTCTGAGAACCAAGAAAAGCCAGCTTTAGCACACTCACGAATATAGAAAACCTCTCATTTTACAGTTGAATGACTGAAGTCCAGAGAAATTAATCGACTTGCCCGGTTTCAAGCAACCAATTGGTAGGCAAAGCTGAGGCTAGAAACTCATTGTCCTGACACCTAGTCTGGTCTTCTTTCTAGGATCCTACTCACCTCATGGTTGCTGCCATTGGGTGCCTAATATCTTTTACCTCCTAAAACTTGCAAGTGGGCTGCGTTTCCAGCCACACCCTCTAGAAGTTAGCTCATGGTAAGAGATCCTTTGTAACTTTCTAACTCTGCAGAGCTTTCTGAGGAACAACTTTTTGGAAGGATTTAAATTGGGAGGCTACATGTTAGCTTCAAAACATTGCTATCTATGGAGCCCACAGCCAGTCACTTATCTTCTTGGGGGCTCATTTTTCCTGTCTATTAAATGAAGGTCTTGGATTAAATAACCTATCTAGTTCCTTTCAGTTCTAAATCCGTGATACCATGTTTCTAAGTCTTCTTGAGTTACCTTAGAACGACTTTTTGTAATTCTATATAGTGGGCTATTATTAGCTGCCTATTCGTGATATAACGGAAAGAACAGCCAATTGAGAGTCAAAGGATGTGGGTTCAAATCCTGGTTCTGATTCTACCTACACGACTGAGCAAATCACTTAGCTTTTCTGGGCCTCATTTCCCTCACTGTAAAACAGGAGATTCTACCAGCTCATCTCTTAAGGCCTTTCCTGCTTCTATATTCTAAGAACAAATTCTAACCTGTGTTCCCTTTGGCAGCTGTTCAATGACTAGTAATGGCTTCTCATTTTACCAAAGGTTCACTCTTCCACCAGCTCTGCCCCTCAAGATGTTGCTACACAGGGGTGTTGCTCTCATAGGCACACAAGCTAATTCCATCCCTGCAAATACTTCCCCTATAAAGCAGGCTATCAAGCTAAAGTTTTTTAAAATTAAATTTTATGTTTATTTTTAGTTTACAACATTCATTTCCACAAGATTTTAAGTTACAAATTTTCTCCCTGTCTTCCCCGTACCCACCACCCCAAAACAGCGATCCCCCTGAATACCCCCTCCCCCAATCTGCTCTCTTCTATATCCTCCCCCAATCCCCAACCAACTTTCTGGTAGGGCAGGATGGATCTCCATCCCCTAGTGCCTGTATATCTTATTTCCCAGTTTATCAAGCTAAGTTTTGCTAATATCCTTGGGTCGCATACATTTGGGAAGTTATTCTTCTGTCCCCTTATTAATATAATATTTCCTATAGATTTACAACAAAACCATATTTAATGAATGGAATGCTTGGGGAAATGAATATCTTGAAACTTTGTGTTTCAGTCGCTGCTGTTGAAAATCTCTCTACAGCAGAACTATCCTTTTCTTTATGACTCTCAAAGTACAGTATATGCAGCATGGATGGATTTTCCTTGGATGACATGGAATCCTGGAGTGACTCCAGGTCATTCTTTATGTAAATGAGGGTTATTTTGTGCCTCTCTAATACGTTGCTCTGTGTGATAATTATCTGGGGTGTCTTATCACCCCACCAGACTGTAAGCTCCATGAGAACAGAAATCATTTTAACCTATTTTTTGGCTCTGTCCCTGCGCCCAGAACAGTGCTCCGTGTAAAGCAGGTTCTGAATAAATGTGTCTTGAAGCAATAACCGTGTAGGACTATAGATTTGATGGCACAGTGGCTAGAGCGCCAGCCGTGAGAGGACCTGAGTTCAAATCTGACTCTAGACATTAACTAGCTTTGTGACCCTGGGCAAGTCACTGAACCTTGTTTACTTCAGTTTCCTCATCTATAAAGTGATCTGGAGAAGGAAATGGTAAATCACCCCCATTTCTTTGCCAGCAAAACCCCAAATGGGATCATAAAGAGTCA
The DNA here is from genome assembly GCA_028627135.1 of Pseudochirops cupreus. NCBI lineage: Eukaryota > Metazoa > Chordata > Mammalia > Diprotodontia > Pseudocheiridae > Pseudochirops > Pseudochirops cupreus. Next base: position 402,581,142 of record CM053580.1, on the reverse strand, counting down.
GACAAGACTGAATAACAGATTTGCTAGAAGGTAGAAGATTAGCCTGAAAGTAGTAAGCACAGTATAGACCCTGGAAATTGATATTCACAATACATCCCTCACTGGAGCCTGATCTCTTGCAGATTTTTTTTCTTGTGAAACATAAGGGAAAAATACACTTAACAGAGTGTTTCAGGGGTATAGTAGAAAAGGAAGCATTTTGGACTTGGAGTCAGAACACCTGGGTTTAACTCCTGAATCTGACACTTAATAGCAGGGCAAGATGGGACTTATGATACCTTCACAACCTATTTCATGGGTTGTTATGAGAACAGCACTTTATGAAACTTAAAATATGATAGAAAATGATTTATTATAATTAAATTTCAGTTAATTGAGCTTTTATTACACTTTAAGGTTTTTTTCCTAGGTTTTTCCCCGCTTTGTTCTTAGCCACATACATTGCATTAGTATTAAGTATGAGTACTTAGGTATTATATTTTCTCATGATTTAATCCCTCCAAACCCTTTCCTACCCTTTACTGCCTAGTGACTCTTCCAAATTTTCTTATGTTTCAAGTACTAGCTTTCCTAAATTGAAAACAGTACTCAAGGTGTGGTCACCATTCAAAAAGCAGGGACCGTAACTTTTCTGCATATCTGATGCCTAATTATTCAATAATTGTGCTCTTCTTCTAGAATCTGCTGCCCATTCTCTCCCATAGGTCTTTTTTGGCATGGCTCCTTCCCAATGAAGGACTATGTTTCTGATTAGTTTTTCCCAGGCCTCTTCCCTTGCATTTTTTCAAAATTGAATCTTATTTTGTTTTTCATTTTCCCACCCTTTTCTAACATCTGCTGATCTCTGCTAAAAACGTCTCTACCTATACAGTGGAAAATTTGCTGGGACACTCACATTTTCCAACTCAGGGTTCAAGACCTTCACCTGACACATTAATAGTCAGATTTAAAAACCAAAAAAAAAAATCCCACTTGTTTTCTGCTTCTTGACAATATGGTGGGGATTGCTCAAATGAAACTTCCAAAGCCCGATCACTAAAACATGGAATCTTAGTGGAAGACACTTCATTAACATCAAGATGCTATATTAATAATTACAGCAAATTATGACCCCCATAGACAGTATAGTATAATGGAAAGAGAATTGTGTGGAAAGAGCTTTGGACCTGGAGACACAAGACCTGGGTTTGACTCCTCATTGCACGACTAAATGCCATTAGCTTAGAGATTAACTAAAGCAATATGAATGGCCTCAAGCAAGTCATTTAATCTCTTGGAGCCCCAGTTTCACAATCTGTAAAACGGGGATAATAATTCCTCCCCAGAAAATTCAACAAAACCACCATGAGGTTCAATGAATGTGGAATCAATGGGTGTGGAAGCAATTTGTAGGCTGTAAGTCCTATAAAACTATATGGCACTAATAACCTTCTCTGCTAAAGTCCCACTGATAGCTAATCAGGGTGTGGAGATGACCCCGGTTCTTGAGGGTTATGCTAGCAGAACATGAGCTGTTCACAATTCTATCATTCTGGAAAAGGCTTCTAGTACAGGTCCAGTAACAAACAGTGTGCCTTCCACCCAAAGACCAGTATGGATAACCACAGGGCAGTTTATCCCCATTAATTTGGCCATTTAGAAGATGAATCTGTGAACCCTTGAAATCAACAGAAAAAGAAATATTTTTAAATGGCCTTCATTTCAATGCAGCCTTTTCCTGTTGGTGCAGTCAAAATGACTTTGGGGCAGAGAGTGCTAAGATTCCCATAGTCTTCAGACCATCTCTAACTGCTGATCCCTTAAATATGAGATCCTTTTCTTATAGCTGAGTCAACAAATGATTGAGGGAATTAATCATATCTGTGTGGACATTCTCAATAAAAATGAAACCAGAGGAACATGGGATCATAGGATCATAGAACTTGAGAGACCACAAAGTTAATCTAGTCCAATCTTCTCATTTTGCAAATCAGGAAAATAAGGTCCAGGGAGGATAAGTGACTTACCAAGATCACAAAGGTAATACACATCTGAGGTGGAACTTGGATACAGGTCCTCTCATTGGAAAGATATAAAGATGAGGCAGCTAAGTGGAAATGTGACTCAAAGGTTCTACTTTGTCAGACAATCAAAGGAATGAGTGGAGTTGGTTTTGTCCTGCACCCAAAAGCTTTTGTAATGTTTCTATTGTCAGGTTTGGAGGTGTGCTATGTATCCAATGCTGTAGCATTATTTCATGGGATATTTGGCCATCTCAATGCACGATACTCATGTTGAACATGAACAAAGAAAGTGTCATGAAGATAATAGTGTTTTATATACCAAAATCTCTTGCAGAGAGTTGGAACATCGAAAAGTTCTACAAAGAACTTGGTAAGACCCTCCAAATTGAATCGATGTATACTTTTTTTTTTGGAAGCAATCTGGGTTAAGTGACTTGCCCAGGGTCACAGATAATAAGTATCTAAGGCCAGGGCCTGTGCTCTATTTACCATACAACATATGCTTTTTTTTAGTTTAATGGATGTCTTTTGTTTTTAATACTGCATTGGTTTCTTGATATATTCTATCCTACAACACCACTGAGGTCTCCTTTATAACAATAGCAAAAAGTTAAATAAAAGTGACAAAAGGACCATTTGGTACATTATATTATATGCAATATGCAATATTCCACATCCACAGACATCCACTGCAATACTAAGAGGAATGAAATCTATTTCATCATCTGTTGCTCAAAGCAAAGATTACTGATTGCAATTAATCTGAATTTGGCTACTTTCTAATATTGTTTTCATTTACATCACTGTAGATCTTTTCAGAGCCATAATTAGGAATTGTTGAACCTGGAGAGCCCTGGGGCAAGTAGCTCAAAGCAGCCCCTTAGTTTGGAGGCAAGTAAAGCAGGGTTTTATGGGAATGGGAAGGTGAGGAGACAGAGACTCTTGAGCAAGTCAATACTGGGGACATCACTGTATTATGGCATGAGGAAGAGAAAAGGAAGGAACTCATTCCCAGAGCCACCATTTGGAATCTCCTTATTTTAACAAGTTATTCTTTCCGTTTAGATTTAACAAAAATGAAAAAAAAAACCTAACCATTAAAACTATCCAAGAATAGAACAGACTGCCTTGCTAGATGTTTGGTTTTCCCTAACTGGAACTATTGAATCAGTTAACAATAAGGTAATAAACACTTATGTGCCAGGTACTGTGTTAGGTGCCAGTGATACAAAAAAAAAACAACCTAATTTAAACAGCTCCTACCCTCAAGAAGATTATATGCCATTGAGGGAAACAAAATGTGCACATCCAAGTACATATTACATTTAAGATTACATCATACATAGATATAATATGTAGCATGTAGCATGTTACTTATGATACACCAATTTACAATATATATGTTATATGTGACATATAGTATACACTCACAGAAGTAAATAAAAGAATTTTAAAAGTGGGAGGTACTGCCAGTTGTAGGGATCAGTAAAGGATTCATGTAGGGGATAGAATTTCACCCAAAAGCTTCATGACCACTTGCCAGATATGTTGTAGAGAAGATTATTTTCTGGCATGTTAGACGAGATAGATTTCAAATCTAAAATTCTGGGATTCTGTGAACTAGGTGTTAAGCTCCATTGTTTTCATGCTGCTGAAGGACCACAGCTGTAAGACTTGACTCACTCTGCCCTATTCATGGCTCTGGACATTCTATATATTATTCTTCTGGTTTTGCTTACTTTACTCCTCATCTATTCCTACAAGCATTCCCATGTTTCTCTGAATTCCACATACTTGTCATTCTTTAATCAGGAATAATCTTCCATTATATGAATTTTATTATTTATTATTTTACTTCTTTGCTAACACAAAAATGTCCTGCTATGGCAACTTAGGAAGAATTTTTTTTCCCTTTTTATTACAGTCTCAAGGGCTGGGTACGTCAGGCTCTAACTTGTGCTCTGCATTCCCTGTAGGAAATGCTTATTGTCATCATATTTTACTGAAATGGATATGCAATCTCACTGATTCAGGGAAATTCCTAACAACTTATCCATGTCTGTCCATCTTACATGGCTCTTTTCCACGTCTTCCCAAAAATTCTCCACAATAGACCAACCCAATACTTGGAGACCTTTGTCACTTGCTCCTGACTTGTGGAACACTGACTGTTTGCTTGTCATTACTCAGTTTTTTACATGTTACCAGCTTGCCAAGCCCCCTTTAAATTAATTTTCTTCATTGCTTTTTTCTTCTTTATGAGACAAAATTGTACTTAATCATACAACATCCTTTTTTTTGTAAGAGTTTTACAAACGAATTTATATACTATCCTTATGCTGCCTTGGAAATCATCTCTCCAAATAAGTCAAATGCTTGCTAACTAAGCACTTTTTGTGCTCTTTTGATCTACTTGTTGTGGTAATTAATTTACATTGATTAAGCTTGTGGATAAAATGATTACATTTAGTGTCAATGTCATTTTTGTTATCCATTACTCAATGTCATTTAATAACCCATGATTAAGACTTTTCAGTTGTATACCATATTTCTTCTTTCTTCTTTTTGCCTTCTCCTCTTCCTCCCCTTCCTCCTCTTCCCCTCCTCTCCTCCTCCTCTTCTTCTTCTCCTCCTCCTCCTCCTCTTCCTCCTTCTAGCTATGATGAGTTGATGGTCTGACTGTGCACAGACACTTAACTCAGAGACATTTCCCACACCAACAACAAATCTTTCCCTGTCTGTTAAATATGGTCTTTTTCATTCTTTGTGGTGTTAATTGGATCTAGCCATGCCAATTCTTCTTTTCTTTTTTTTCTTCTTTTTTCTCTTCTCTCCTTTTTTTTATTTTAAGAAAGTTTTCATGGTATGAAATTGGGTCTTCTATGTAACCTACAAGTCTATGTGACCTCTTACGACTTCTTCCTAAAAAACACTTCCTCATATATTTCTTCTATTCCTTACCTCCTCTCACTTTTGCACTGAAGTCATAAAGTATCAGAATATTGTTTTCTTTATTTAGTGATGCTTATCTAGTTCTTTTTATAGAATTTCTTTATCAATTCATCAATAGCAACCAATGTTTACATAAACTGCAATTATTTCCCTGGTTGTCTTTTTGCAGATATTCATTTTAAGTACTATGACATATGATAACCAAATACTCTATGAAATAATGTTTTTTGCTGCCTCTGAATGTATAATAAAACTCATTCCACCAATTCTTTTCTTAGCATCTTCAAGGAATATTCTGAGCTATCCTTTCACTTAACTACAACTTCCTTCTTTCTACTCATTTATTTTATAGGGAAAATGTCAAGATTAATATGATTCACTCTTCTCGTAACACATGCATGCTGATGAATATCAGTGGGCCATATTCTAAGTACCAACAGTCCAATATAGGTTACTATTAGCATAAAATCTTCACAATTTTTAGCAGCCTCTGCTCCTTTTTCTGCTACTTTCCTTCCACTTAGGTGGAAGGGAGACACACAGGACTGAGGGCACTTTATAAAGTTTTTTTTTTTCTGTTTTGTGGATTTCTCTGACCAAAAATAAAAATTCTTAACTCTATAGCCAGAATAATTAGTTAGGTTGGTCTTGGTCATCAGAAAATATATTTGGTCTTCTACCAGGCCTATATTGAAAGGCTTTCCAGCATAATAAAAACCTTCCTGAGTTTATGTTCCACTGGTACAGTATTTAAAAACTCAAAGCCATGTCAATGCCACAAACATAAGGGTTAGGACTTAATAGTCATTTTTTGCAATCATTTGCTGTTACATTTATGTGTCACTATATATATATATATTTACATATCACAATTATTTAAGTGTTCTTCCAACTGATGTATACCCGTTTTATTTCCAATCTTTAACTACTATTCTTTTAAAGTATTGATACAAATAGTTTGGTAAGTATATAGCCTTTTTGTGTTTGACCTCCTTTGAATTAATACCCAGTAATTGAATCTGTGAGCTAATGGAAATAAATAGTTTAATTAACTTTCTCCCATAATTCAAAATTATTTTTTTCAGAATTTTTGGACCAATTCACAATTCTATCAACAATGGATTAGTGGGCTTTCTTTCCTTCAGTTGTTTCATTTCTATTTTTTAAATCATCTTTGCCAATTTACTGAACGTAAGACAAAACCTCAGATTTGTTTTGGTTTGTATTTCTCTTATTATTAACACATTAGGGCATTTTTTCCAAATGATTGTTGATGATTTGCATTTCTTCTTTTGAAAAGCTTTTATATCCTTTGACGTATCTGTTAGTCTATTGAGGAATGACTCTTGGTTCTAATTCCCTATGAATCTTAGAGCTCAGTTTTTTATAGATATCTTTACAGCAAAGATTTTTTTTTCCATTCAATTGTATATCTTCTTACTCTAGTCGCATTGATTTTATTTGTACAACAGATTTTTTAATTTTATGTAATTGAAATCATCTGTTTTATTACTGATCATTTGTATCTTTGTTTGGTTGTTAAATATCTCTCTAGGAATATTTGCAAAAGATTCTTACTTTTAATATTTCTCTAGTATTTTTGTGATATAACACTTAGATCTCATATAGATTTCAAGTTATCACCACACTTGAACTCTGACTTCACAGTACCATATATATTTATAGAGAAGGATGAAATGTACTATGAAGCACTTTCTGAAAGTCAAATATCTTCAAATTGAGGGCATCATAATTGAGATTATTAGTATGGAACAAGGAGCCTTTAGCAAATAATATTCAACAATGGAGCACATCTTTAGCTTCAAATGATAAGTTCTGCAAGCAGGTAGGAGAAAGGGCTTTAGCAACGAAGGGCACTCAGTTCAAAATTATTCTTCTGCCGCAAAAAATCCAAAAGAATAGAATAAGATACTCCAAAAATTATAATAATTTAACTGTAATGCCAAAAATATCTTCTCCAAAGATGCATCTAACAACCTATGGAAGAAAAAAGATAGGCCATCAACAAAAGAGAAACATTAGAGACATTCTTGAAAATAAAACAAAACCAACAACTCAAAAACTACTAAGTTCAGCAGAATATTCAACTCGTAAACTTTCTGATCAACTATAAAAGGAAGTAGTTGGATTAGATGGCCTCTGAAATCCCTTCTCCCTCTAATCTATGTTGATATGATCCTATGAAAGGTAAACAAGTACAATGATTGAGAAAGACTAGTCAATAAATTTTCTCATGTTACTAAGTTATTTAGTACAATTTATAAATAAATTGTACTAAGGGGTAAAAGAAAGCAGAAGATGGGATCATCCAGGAATAAAAATGAAATTATGGGGCTAAAGACTTAAAGGGGGGGGGCTCTTAAAGAAACAAGCAAATGGAGATAAATTGATAATCTGTGAACTAAATCCTATACTCCTTTATACCCTAGAAGTGAATTCTTATTATCTGTGGAAGAGATAATAGAGTGAAGTTGCCAAGTGTGGAGAGTGGAAGCAAAAGACAGACAATGGGTAGAAATGCACTGTCACCAAACCCCAAAGTGAGCTAAAAAAAAGATGGTAACTTCTTTGGTCTCTTGATAAGATTGGGGGCTGTGGAGAAACAGGAAAAAAAGGAAAAGGAGGAGGGGCTAAGATGGGGGAGAGTAGGAGGTTAGTCTCATCCTCAAAATGCAAATGAAACTGTGCAGTTAAAAATTACACAAATGGTGCTTGGAAGAAGTATGTCTGTGCTAAGAAACAAGGGTTCTAAAATATAGTCCACCTGGTTGTAATGGGCTTAGTTCTGTATCTTCATATCTTCTATGAGCAAGGGTTAAAGCTACCAGGACTGTATCCCACCCCTAGGAGAAAGGATATATGGGTCCCTTGGGGCTGTTAGCACAGTAAATAGGTAGTAGTAAAGACAGAACTGGAAGTAAAATAACTTGACTCTAAAAACAATAAGGAATAATAAATTCAGATATAGAATAACTTCCAACATGCATAATTGATTCCTTCATGAACTACTGTTTCTAAGTAAGGCCCTAATCAAAACAAGAATAATAAAGTTAAATAAAAACAAAGAAATCCACAAGCAGAAGGCAGGTGGCAGTGACAGAGAAGAGAAGGAAGCATATTTGATGGGTGCGGCAAAGGTGAAATCAGCAGGCTTTGACAACAGCTTGGATATAGAAGATGAGTGATGGTGAGGAATCCAGAATGCCTCCTGGGTTGGGAAACTAAGGGGCTGGGAGAATGATGTTGTCCTCTATAGTAACAGGGAGGGCTAGAGGAAGATAGAGTTTAGGGAGAAAGGTAACGAGTTCCATTATGGACATGTTGAGTTTAAGACATCTACTAGATATCTAGCTTGAAATGACTGAAAAGCAGTTGGGAATGAAAGATTGAAGGTCAGCATAGAGGTTGGTATAGGCAGATTTGAGAATCATCAGCATAGAAATGGTAGTTAAATCCTGGGAGCTTATGAGATCACCAAATGAAGCAGTATTGAGGAAGAAGAGAAGAGACCCCAAGATAAAACCCCAAATGGTGAGATCTGGAAGAAGATCCAGAAAAGGGTACTGATGAGGAGTGGTCAGATGGGTAGGGTGAGAACCAGGAGAGAGTGGTGTGCCAAAAACTTAGAGAGAAGAGAGTATTAAGGAGGAGAGAGTGATTGACAGTGTGTCAAAGGCTGCATACAGAGAGAACAAAGAGAATGAGGACTGAGAAAAGAACATTGGACTTGGAAACTAAAAGATCACTGGTAACTTTGGAGAGAGGAGTTTCAGTGCAATGATAAGGTTGGGAGCTGGATTGTAAGGAGTTGACAAGAGAATTAGAGGAAGGAGAGTGAAGGAACCTATTATAAATTGGCTTTTCAAAGAGTTTAGCTACAAAGCCCAGAAGAGAAATAGGATCATAACAGGGGTGGAAAAATCAAGTGAAAGTTTTTTTCAGGATGAGGAAGAGATGGACACGTTTGTCAATAATAAGCCAGTAGACAGTGAAAGAGAAAGGGTGAAAGAGTAAGGATGACAGAGGGAGCAATCCATTGGAGATGATGGGATGAAATGGGAATCACTTGAACAAGTAGCTTTGGTAAGGACTAAGGCCACTTCATAATGTGAGACAGGGGTGAAGGAGGAGAAAGTAGAAAGTACTCGAGGGATAGAAGAGAGGATAAGAGAGAGTTCACAGCAAATGGCCTCAATTTTTTTCTGTAAAATATGAGGCAAATTTCTCAGCTGATAGAGTAGAGGGAAGGGGAACCATGGGAGGTTTTAAGGTTTGGAAGAGCCTCTGTAGAGAGTGGGATAGTGAATTGATGACGTATAATGGGATATTGTAGGATTGCCTGGAAGTAATGAGGGCCCAGTTGAGGTTGTATAAAGAGGAATGGAAATGTCACTAAAGAGAACAAAGATAGGAAGAGCATTTGGGATCAGACCAGGAATAGAGAAGAAGGATTTATAATGAAGGTAATATAATTCTGAATACATTAAGAGATCGGTTCTCAAGATATCTGAATGGAAGAGGGTAAATGATTGGAAGGAAAAAAGATATGGTATTAGGGATTAAGAGGCCATCAATAACTACAGACCTATGTATCTATTCCCATTTCTACAAAATCTTCATAATAATAAATATGTATATAACATATTAAGGTTTACACAGTTCTTCACAAAATTTTATCATGAGAAGGATCTAAATACATAGTAAAAGTGTTTTGATGTAAATTTGAGAAGGTAACAAGTAAGCTTTCAAAATCAATATTCTGCAGAAAACTAGTGCAGAGATTGTACTAATGGTTTTTGTTTATTGATTTTTAAAAATTTGATTCAATAGAAAAATGTAGTCTTAAAGGTTTCCTACCAGCAAGCTAACAAGGAAGGAAGATACATGCTAGTGAGATCAGATTCAAGCCTGACATGGAGTTTTGAACATAATTCATGTATACAAATTTTGCCCAGACAGTATCCCTGACTTTAAGCATCTTCCCTTCCCCATGAAGGTGGGGTTTTGAGGACAGATACAAACATGCTTGAGCTATGGATGATAGTGCTGTCAATAGTAAGGGTAAAAGGAGTTTCTGGTGGGGCAAAAAGCAACAGATATCCCCATCACTATAAAGAGATTTCTACCACACATATTGTGAGTTTGTGTCTCCCTGTGTTACACCTAGGAGGAACTTCCATGATTGTGACCAGAGAGTAGTTGGGATTGGAGATCAACAAACATGAATTTTTTTTTTCTTATCTTGTGAGGGATTGGACCTGGGATGTTGGTGAAGTGTTTGTTCCCTGTCATAATATGTCTCTTGCTTTGCATTTTATTATACATTTGTCAAAACTGAATTAAATTGTTGTCATACCACTACTATGAACTTTAGTGGAGGGGCCTGAAAAAACAGCAAGGTCTGGGAAAGGAAAGGGAGTAACCAAGTAGGTGGGGACTGAGCCAGAGATTAAGTGAGTCATTCTCTTGGAGGAAAAAAAAAAATTCGGGATGTAGCTGGAGCACAGCCGAAAAGCACAGAGTGATGAGTGCTTGGCAGCATGTCCCTAGGATCTGGATCATTTCTGGGTCTCACACCTATAGTATGTGACTGTTGTAGAATTAACCAAAGGACGTTAATAATGCCCCTTTTTATGGGAAAAAATTTTCTAGAAGAATGATAGTGAGGGTGGCAACCTATATCTCCCAATCTGTCTGACCTCTACTGCTGGTAGTGACTTTCAGAGCGCCAGAAACTTTCTGCAAATTAAAATGTTGTTAAAATCCACAAACTTTCACTTTACACCAGTTAAGATTGATGTTTGACAGTCTCATCATCTTAATGCTTTCTTGCTCTTCTCCCATCCGAGATGACAGGCAATTACAAAACATATTCAGATTTCCTCCACAAAGTATATTTCTTTCCTGCTTACTTTCTTCCCTTTCTCCTGTAGCAGGTGTATCTTCCACCCTTCATCCCACTCTCCCATTCTGTAGTATCTTCAAAATCTTCAAATCCTTGGTCCAGATTTTGCAATATTTTCTAAGTCTGAATTCTAGTTTTGGCTTTTGTAAATCTCTCTCTTTTCTAGTCTTCCTTCCTTTTTTTCTTTCATTCATTCATTCATTTTCTTTCTTTCTTTCTTTCTTTTTCTTTCTTCCTTCCTTCCTTCCTTCTCTCCCTCCTTCCTTCCTTCTTTCCTTTCTTCCTTTCTTCCTTCCTCCTTCCTCTTCTTTCCTTCCTTCCTTCCTTCCTTCCCTCTCTCGTCTTCATTTGTTTGTTTGTTTGTTTCTTTCTTTCACTCTCTTTCTTATTTGCATTCCCAATGCTGTCATAAAACAAGGATTTTGCTTTAAAAATTGATTCACATAGAAACAGTGACTGCTGTCATTATTTGAAAGGCCAGATTCCACATTTTGACCTGCCTTGAAGGAACTTTTTATTGGTCACATATCATTCAATCTACTACATTGTATTGATAGGAAATAATACTGTCAATAATGGTATCTTTATAATCTTAAAGACAATAACATATATTCATATTCAAAGGAGGGCACAAAATATTCTGAATTAATTCATTAAAATTATCACTACTTTCTGTAGTTTCTGGGGGTGATTAAAAAGCAATCCTAAATTTAAAAAATGCATACACACCACAAACATAGATATAGATATATCTGCTACAAAGTATTATCACTACCATGTTAGAAATGGACAATTTGAGATGACTAGAAGAATGAACTCTAGCATCTTGATACTCTACAAAGGAACAAGAGACCAAGATTCTGCTTCTATTCTGCTTATATATGCTACACAAGGTGCTCACTGGCCCTGTGAAGGACTAGAAGAGAGACTTCCATAGAGCCACAGAGTCAGGTTCTACTTGAGTAGACTCAGAAAATAAAAATTGCTCCAGAATGGAAGTAAGGAGTAGGGAAATAATGCATATTCTTTTATGGCCTCAGGGTGAAAACCATCCATTTCCCCACTCCATGGAATACTGCTGACCTCTATCTTACAATTTTTAAAAATGCACAATTAGCTTAATCGGATCTGTGGGAAGCAAAGCAGTCACTAAGTCTCAAAAGGCAGGTTCTGAGAAACTGCAGCCAACTTTTCAGCAAGGCGGCCTGGAGACGCTACATCACAAACAGCCGGGACTGTGCCAAAGCCTCCTTCCTGTGAAAAATGATGTTTCAATTTAGGCTCCTGTATATTGTGTTAGTTAATCTCTCTCTCTCTCTCTCTCTCTCTCTCTCTCTCTCTCTCTCTCTCTCTCTTTCCCTCACCTGTCCCTCTGTTGCTCAGTCTTTCTCTCTCTCCCCCACCATTCTCTCCCTCTTTCCTTCTCCACCCTGTCCCACTCTTCCTTGACCCATCCATGTTCAGTGGAGGCTAGAAGAAGATGCGTTCTCTTTCCAATACAGCTATCAAATAATTTCTTGATGAAAAGAAATCAAGCTAATAATTCGAGGCTTTTAAAATTATGTTTATTTACTTTTTTTCTGCCAGGTCAGTTAACAAGGCACTTCACCGTACTAGAAATATACAATTCCTTTTCAATTAGGAAATGAGGAATTCTCCAAATTGTTCCAGTAAATGTTTTGTTTTTTTGTACTTTATTTCTTCCCCCTTGAAAGTTTCCTTAACTGAACACACTGTTCTGGTGACTGTAATTCTAATTATATATGTCATATCTGTAAAGGACAAGGTTCTCCCCCCTTTAAAAAAATTACATCAGCTAGAAATCTTGGCAATTCACAGGACTACCTACCACAGGGATAATCTATACTTAGGTCTAGAGATTAGTCTTTGTACAGGCAAGGATAAGGAATAGGGAATTTCTAGTACCATTGGCAGTCAGAACTTATCTAGCTAGAACTGATCTTCATTGGAGTCAAGAAAGGAACACTACTGATGGACGTCAGTATGGAAGAAGGTTAAGCAGGGGAAATACTTGGCAGACCATCCAGAACGCATTCTAAGATCTCCCCTGGGGAAAAAGAGACTTTAAACTATTTTTAAGGTTTTGATTTTACCCATTTTAATAAATGCAAAGAGATTCTAGGTGAACCTTTTATTAGAAAGTTATCCCAATATGCATTAGTAATGGTATACCTCTGTGTATAACTCACCTGTGTGTATCTATGTATGTGTGCATGAATGCTTACATGCGTGAGAAACATTATCCTCAATCGGGAAATTTTCCTAAAACATAAAGAGCCAATTTTCGATTTGGATTTAAGATATTTAAATTGAATATGATCTAGTAATTAAAACAATCTGTGGCATTTAGTTCTATCGTTGCTTATTTCAGGGCAGTGCAGGATAAAGACATGAGTGAACTGAGTGGATTCCCAGAGCCTAGACAGAAAAGGAGGCCAGGGAGGAATTTTTTTTAAAAAGCAATTACAAAAGAAAATTATTATTTGAATTTGTGAGATAAAATGATACTTTTTCTATTACTCATCAACCATGCTTGAATACCATAGATACTATAAAAACAAACAATATGACTTGGTTTTCATCATCAAGGAATCTTCAGTGAATAAACCATGCCATAAACAGCTAATTTACAGATACTGCAACTAGAGGTGGGTAGCTATGCCCAGAGTCGTCATTCCAATTTGATGACAGTGTCCAACCATGGATCAGTACTATGCATTCTATACACACAAATGCAGTTTGTTCTAAAAGTCACCATCATTATTACATTTTCCTTGAGCTAATGACAGTTTGTCTTTTTAATTGTTTTTGTGGGACAAAAAGATTGAGTTAATTTAATTGAGGTACCTGGGGTGCATCTTCCTTATTCATGTATGGGCCACTATAAATTCACAACACTCCGTTCACACAGTCCCAACCAAAATATTTACTTTTCCTAGTCAGCCGGAGGATAAAATATATAAAAAGCAAAGGCATTTAATGAATTAACACAGTAAGAAAAGTAGCAATAGAACATGTCTTCCATAAACCCAGGGCATACTCTCCCACAAATACATATACACACCAATTACATGGAAACAGTGGGAACACCTGGGAAATTTGTGTGGAAGGCGCATATATGTATAGGCACATATGTGGAGCCAACTCAGTCTTCTCTTGCTAAAGGAGTGCCAGTATTCTCTGGTGATAATTTTCCTTTAGTTCAAGATCCTCTAGTCTCACATAGAAATGAAAAAGAGAGGACTTCTAGGTCAGATGATCAACAAGATAGAGGACTAGTATTTTTTTGTTCTACTTCCTATGAATTGATCAACAAGAACAACAAAAACTCAACAGAGAAATTTGGTGCCAGAAGCAGAGCCATTGGAGTTGGATCCATGGGAGAAAGAAAGCAAGAAACTCAAGGGGCACTCCACCCTCCATACTCCATCAGGGTGTCCATGAGCTAGTACTGAGACTCATTCAAAGATTTCCCTCATGATGAGATCATGTTCATATATCCCACTCTTGGCCTTCTGCCTTCTAGTTGCAACAAGCAATGGACATGATGCTGTTGAATCATATAATAAGGAGCGAAAAGAATAGGAAGGAGAGAAAATAGTAGGCTTCCTCCTATCTGGGGTGGCCTCTAGGTTAGCAAACTCCAAGTCAATCAAAGACCTTACCTGAGGGATCCTACAACCCCAGAAATTACAGGAAATACTGATTCAGTCCAACCAGAAAATTAAAGAATGGAGCAGAGTTATCATGTGTGACTGTATCAGGCCAAAAGAAAAGAGGGTAAAGTCTTTCTGGGGCCATTCCAAATCCCCCAGAAGCCACTTGGGTGGGGACTGAAGTTGTTGAAAAGAAACTCTTCAGCATGAGAGGAGATGAAGAAAGTGCTATAATCTAGTCCCAGGAGAACAACCTCCATTGAACATGGGTGGAATCAGAAAGTGAGTTACAGGAGAATATAAGGGGAAAAGGCCCAAAGATCTTAGAAGGAAGACAAGTCAATAGAAAATTAAAACATAAGAAGATAAGTCAATGTTGAGTATAGCAAAATTAGATAAAAGGATGAATACTAAAATATCTAAACGATTGCAACCATTGCTAAATAAATATTACAAGACAAAGGAAATTGAACCAATGCCTAATGAAACACTAGAACCCTGCGAAATCCCAGGAGACCATGGAGCAACAATAGGATGTTCCAGGATGGTTCAAAAGAGAAATGAGAATCTGAAGAGAAGAAGTTAGATGTGAATAAATGTCAGAATTTGTGGCCCATGAAGCAAAAATAATTAGCAGAAGGGAAAAACTTAAATCCATGGTGGTGAGTTTCTCTAAAAAGTCAAAAGAGAGAACAAATTTCCAGCACAAATATGCTAAGGGAAGAGCAATCTTGAAGAAGAAGGAGGGCAAAAGGCAAGAATGTTAAAGTAATACACGATCATTATACAAGCAAAACCCACTCATTTCAAAGACAGGATATATAGAAACTACTTAAGAATAATGGATCTCCCAGAAGAACTTGACAAATTAAAAACAGGAAATAATATAAGAAAACAACCCCAAATTGTCACCCGAGGCAGCCTCCATAATAATGACACTATAGAGGCCCATAGTATTTCTCCCTATCACCTTATTTTGTCTTAAAATTTTAATTGAAAAGCTTTCTCCAGATGCCAGTGTTGTATTTATGGCCCTTCTAATTGGCAGCCCTATCTGGAGCTTGGGCAGCTACTCTGACAATAGAATTTAAGGGAGGCAGTATGTTGTAGTGAAAATAGCAATTAATTGAGAAGTGTAACGTCTGAATTTGAATCCTGGTTTGGTTGCTATCTGGACTACCTTGAGTAAATCACTTAATCTCTCTGGATTTCCATTTTTCCATCTGTTTCATTTTCTCATCCCTTTTCTCCTCTGATATGTATTTGGTTATCTCTTAAATTCCCTCCCAATTCTAAATCTCTAATCCTATGAAAAGTCAGATAAAACATTCTAGTAAAGTTTCCTTCAGATTGAATCCCAACTATGATTTTTTAAAAATAATAATTACATATTAAATTACATATTCAAATACCATATATAAAATTACATATTACAATCAGATATTAAAACAATTTTTAACATTTTTAAAAAAAGTTTTGAGTTTCAAATTCTACCCCTCCCTCCCTCCTTCTTCTTCCCTCTCTCTGGGAGAGTAAGCAATCTGATATATGTTATACATGTGCAATCATGTAAAACATTTCCCTATTAGTCATTTTGTATGAGAAGACTCAAAAACAGAGAGAGAGTTAAAATTAGTATACTTCAGGCTGTATTCGGATAGTATCAGTTCTTTATCTGGAGGCAGATAGCATGCTTCATCACGATTCCTTTGAGATTTTCTTGGATTATTGCATTGCTGAGAATAACTAAGTCATTCACAATTCTTCATCATTCGTTGTTGTTGTTAATGTCTACAGCATGCTTCTGGTTCTGCTCACTTCACTTTGCATCAGTTCAGGTAAGTCTTTCCAGGTTTTCTGTAATCATGTTACTAGCTATGTAATAATGGGCTCTAGACACTTCACTTCTCTGTGGCACATCATCATTATGATCACCATATTCATTATCATCATTATTGCTCCTAAGGTCTCAGGTTCATCTGTGAGCATCTCTTTGTCCCCCTTAGAAACCTACCACCTAGAGACATTCTCTTCAGCAAATTTTCTCCACTGAGTTCCAGTCTGATAATTCCTTTTTCACATGAATCTTATCTTTTCAACTCTCAAAATTCCTGTTAAAATAAACAAGATTTTCATGCCTGTGAGCACCTAGAGATATAAGAAAAATAAGAACATTATACCACTTTTTTGTTCATTTAAATTTGTTTTTCCCTAAGCCAGTCTGCAAAGAATATTGGCCTCAGTGGTCAAAGCTCAGACAACTCCAGTTTAGATGGGACAGATCCCAAAAAGCTCAGATGCTTTCCTGAACTTATCCAAACCTAGGGCGGTCTCTGGTTTTTCCTCAGGGAATTTGAACAGTGGAGGATACATCAAGTATAAAACACAGAGAGAAAGTCTCATGAAGAAATCTTTCATCCTGAGAAAAGGGTATAGCTTTTAAGACTTCATTGAGCACTGTGGGAGTCCTTCTCTTTTGGAGGAGTCTTTGAAGGGCCTCATTCCTGGGGAAGTGAAATTCCAATCACAAGAGGGAATATAAGAAATTTGTGTCTGGTCATATGATCCCCAAACTGGAAATCAAAGACGTATGGTTTGGTGGAAAGGGCTCTGGATAAGAACAAGAGACCTGAGTTTTAATCTTGTCCCTATTATGTGACCTGAGCTGTTACTTGTATGATTTAGAACATGACTTCTCCTCTTTATACCTCAGTTTCCCCTTTCTGCAAAATGAGTGAAATGAATTAGATCATCTCCTAGATCTCTTCTGGTTATGAATCACATAAGGCTGATCAGCTTCATCAGAAATTATATTCTCAGGTTTTTGCCTCTTTGCTGGCAGCATCTTCTCATCAATTGCAAAATCAGGGGGTGGCAGACAACAGGGCTGGCAGGCATTTCTCATTCTCATATGGCAAACACAGGGCTGTGGCAGTCAGCCTGCTAGGGCATAGGTCACTGGGCTTCAGGCCAAGTGACTGAAGTTAATGAGCTCCAAGAAAAAAGAGAACCATCAACTGGTTGGGCTCTCTGACAGCCCCATCAGTAAAGTTTTGACAAGATAGACTACAGTTTAAATTCATGGATGACCTTGGTAATCAGAAATAAATCAGGAGGAAAATAAAAATTGATGCCTGAGCCAATTCCATAAAATTTATATCCTAGAACCTCATAGAAGCACTGCAAAGCACTATAACTTGGGGCTTAGAGGAGGTTGTGGTCCCTTTGCTGTAGTAATTTAAGCCCGACTATTTACTTTGGCTTCTGTCTACTCAATGACTTGGCCTAATCAAAATGCTTTGATGATATGTACAAAAAGAACATTTTTTTTTCAAATGATAGAAAACCAGAGGGTAATATCTTGGTTTAGGACAACTGTGAGCATGAACAGTAAACGTTGGCTAGGCCAGAGGGAATATACGAGACGGAATTCAGCAAAGTCTTACTTAGAAAGTTATTTCTCAGTTCTCAGAGTGGTTCTAAATGCAGACCACTATCTTTTAAAAAACATATTTCCATGTATCTGCCTCTTATTTCTGCTGTGGGTTGTAAGTGCACATTTAACAGTTAAAATCACATTTCTACCCTCACCAGATCTGCTCTCTCAGTCTCTTATTATTAGTAGTCTGAACTCATCATCAGACCAAGGTAAATTGTTACATTCTGTTCTTGGATTATCCAGATCAAAATCAGGCAGCAAGCTATCGTCAAAGTACCTACTGTGTTCCAGGCAGCTGGCTAAGCAAAGAGGATACAAAGAAAGGCCAAAACTAGTCCCTTGCCCTCAAGAACTTTATCTACAAAATGTATATCCTACACGTAGGATGTTCAATTGCCTGCATGGACTACTTATCTGTCTGAACTGGACAGTAAATCTCTCTCTCTCTCTCTCTCTCTCTCTCTCTCTCTCTCTCTCTCTCACTCTCTCTGTCTCTCTCTTTTGGACCATGCCATACATACTCTTTAAACTCCTCACCCCCATAGTTCTTAGAAGAAAAGGTGCCCAACACTGGAAAGCAGATAAATGGTGAGGGCAGAAGAGCTCCTCTGGAAGGCTTTTTCTGGACTACTGATAAAGATGTTAAAATACAGGAAAGGATAATCCCAACAGAAAATGAAGCCTCTGCTCATTTTAGCAGCTCATACTTGGCTCTAAAGCTGAGGACCCTGGAGTCTCCCTTTTATATACTGTCAGTTAACACTTCAGAGTACAGAAAGGAGGATACCCTTGCCCCTCCCAAATTCTTAAATTTCAGGGTCGGGTCAGGTCAATTTCAATCAGCATTTTATCTTTTTTATTTTTTTATTTTTATTTTTATCCAAAAGGCAGCATGGTTCAGTAGAAAGGTCAGACTGTTCTCTAAAAGCAGGATCCAGGTTCAAATCCCACCCCTGAGACTATCTAGTTGACTGAACTTGGGCAGACTTCTTCACTTTCCTGGTCCTCACCTTCCTTATCTATAGCATGTAGAAGTTGGCCTAGTCAAGGGGTTCTTAGCATTTTTTGTGTCATGGAAACCTTTGGTAGTCTAGAGACATCTATGAACCCTTTATCGGAATAACATTAAGTGAACGGTATTTATTTAACACATTGTATGCCAGGCATTGTGCTAAGTGCTGGAAATAAAAAACATACACGCAGGAAGAAAGACAGATCCTGTGCTCAGGGAACTTACATTCTGATTTGGGCAGAAAAACACACATAAAAGGAACTTGAAAAACAAGGTGCTATGGGATGGGGAGGAGAGGAGAAGGTATACAAGAGGCAAAGTTGTAAAATGGTCCAGAGAGTAAGGAGCTGTTTCTGGAAAGGAATGAATGAGAGAATATGGATGGCCTTTGCTCTTTCTTAAAATAGAAGTGTTAGGAGGAACAGAGGAAGGTGCCATGAAGGTGGAGGGATCTCCCAGAGTGAGAAGGCTACTAGATAAGAAAAAAAGTCAGAAAGGTAACCCAGAGAGAAATGATGTGAAGTTTTTAAAAGCACAAAATAAAAGGAATTACAATGGAAACCAATTATGTTGAAATGCATTTATCAACTAAGAAACAGTTCCTAAGATCTCAGGTCATAACCTCTCAGACTAGTCGTTATCAAAAGTTCCTTCCAGTTCTAATCGTATGATTCCGTAAAGAACAGATATGGGCAACTGGGTGGTGCAATGGATAGAGCACCAGACTTGGAGGCAGGAACACTTGAGGTCCAGTCTGAACTCAAATACTTACTAGCTGTGTGACCCTGGGCAAGTCACTTCACCCTGTTTGCCTCAATTTCCTCATCTGTAAAATGAGCTGGAGCAGTATCAAGAAAACCCCAAATGAGGTCACAAAGAGTCAGAACAGAAACAACTGAACAACTGCAACATAAAGAACAGAGAGAATACAATCGTTAAACAAATTATCAGGAACATCAGAATAAAGAGTGACTTACAACAGCACTGTCAATTGCATCATCAAGTGTACACACTGCTGTTTAGGTAGTCCAGTATCTGAAGGAGTTTTACTGATTTTATTGAATATTGGCCTCATATTACACTGAAAAAAGTAAGGCTACTCACCAAGATTTCCCTCTTCTCTGTTTTTCCTTACCTCATATGCCTTCTGCCACTGTCTCCTCCTTCACTCTTGTCTCTCACATGGAAAGATGGCCCTTTCCCTTGCTAAGGTTAAAGCCCTGTACATGAACAAGTGATCCCATTTCAACCAGTCTTTTCCAGGAAATTGTACTATCTACCATTTCCCCCCTGCCTCCCATCTTACTAGTTTTCAATTTTTCTGTTTCTCTGACTTTCTCTGCTGCCTATAAATACAGCCAATCGTTACTATTATTATTCTCTTCACTAGCTACTGTCCTATATCTCTTCATTTTTGTGATTCCTTGAGAACTCCATCTACAATCAATGGTGCCTCCACTTTTTTTCTTTACACTATCTTCTTAACTCTCTGAAATCTGGCTTCCAACTGAATCACTCAACCAAAACTATTCTCTCCAAATTCACCAATAGTTTCCCAATTGCCAATTTGAATGACTTTGTCTCTGTCCTCATTCTTCTTAACCTCTCTCTAGTCCCTGACTTTGGGGGGGGGTGTCTACCTCAAGCATGTGAAGACTTCTTCCCCAGGCCGAATGTACATATGAGGACAATTTGTTCTAACAGCCATGAAGGAGGCTTCTGAAGCAGGTCCTGTGGAGTGCTTAGAGCCTGGTCAAACATCAAAGATGCCAAAAGTCATCCATTGCATCCCCAGTCATTTCCATTCATCCTGACTTTTATCTTGCCATTGTATTTCAATGACTCAGGAAGAGAGTGAGGCTGATGACTTCATGAAATTCTGCCTCACTTAAATTCAATTCATGCATAAGTCAAGACATCACCCTGTGATGTCATTGGTCTTCTTTGAAAACGAAGGACAAACAATATTAGCCTTTAACATACTGATCAACCTATTCTCCTTGACTCTCTCTTCTCTCTGGGTTTCTGTGACACTACTCTCTCCTGGTCCTCTGTCTGACTGTTCTTTCTCTGTCCTTTGCTGGATCTTCATCTTTATGACCACTAACCACAGGTGTCCATTAAGGTTTTCTCCTGGGCCTTCTTTTCTTCTCCTATATTATCTTACTTATGATCTCCCATAGATTCAGTTATCGTCTCTAAGACTATGATTCTCAGATTTGTATATGAAGCCTTAACCTCCAGCTTCTCACATCTCCAACTTCCTATTGGAGTTAACCAATATTTTAAGATATTCTATAGACATTTTCTCTAATTTTCAGATATCCTATAGACATCTTAAACTGATCACATCCTAAACTCATTTTTCTCTCCAAACTCTTGCCTCTTCTGTTGAGGGCATTACTATTCTCCCTCATGCAGGTCTACAATCCTGTTGCTTGCCTATCTCCCCCTGTCCCCCATATCCTATTTGTTTGCAAGTCCTGTCAGTTCTAGCAGTTCTGACATTGCCACCAGACTGGTATCAACTTGTTTCACATCCTGCCTGGAGTATTTTAATAGTCTTCTGGTTAGTCACCATTCCAATCCCATCTTTCCTCTGCTCAGCTGCCAAAGTGATATTATTAAAATATAGGTATGATGGTATAAATTACCCATGCCCACCCTCCTGGCCCCAACATATATACACTCAATAAATTCTGAAGACTCCCTTTTATCTTTAGGATAAAATATAAAATTTTCTTTTTGGCATATAAAACCTTTCAGAACCTTTTCCCTTCTACCTTTCCATCTTTGCAGCATGTAATTTACCCTTTTCCATGTCCTGAATGACCCACTGACACCAGACTCTTTACTGTTCCTCTGCCATCTCTAGATTCCATCTCTAGACAGGGCGTTTTCACTGGTCGCCCATGCCTGGAATTCTCTTCCTCCTCATTTCTGCTTCTTGCTTTCCCTGTCTTCTTTCAGATCTTAGCTTCCAAAAAAAAAGCTTTATGCTGGTTCCTTCCCTCTGAGATTACCTTATGTAGACACTGTGTGTGTGTATACACACACATACATACACACATACATACAAATATATATATATACAAAAATGATAGCTAACATTTATATAACATTTACAATATGCCAAAAATTGTACTACATACTTTATAATTATTATTCCATTTTGTCTTTTCAACAATTCCAGGAAGCAGGTGCTACTATTATTTCCATTTTACAGATGAGGAAACTGAGGCAAACAGAGGCTAAGTGACTTGACCAAGACCACACAGTTGTTTGCATGCTGTCTTCCCCAATAGACTATGAGCTCCTTGAGAGAAGAAATTGCACTCTTTGTTTGTTTTAACTTTTTTTGTATTCCAAACACTTAGCATAGTTCACAACACATAATAAAGAGCTAATAAATGTTTACTGACTGAATGACTGGCAGAGGCTCGTCTATTGCTTCTGAGAAGACAGAAATGCATCTGGCTTGGGATGTAGAAGTCCTGTTGAGGCACCAGAAAGAACTGGCTAAGCATTGCTGAGGGTAGAGGGAGGGCTAGGGAAGAGGCTGTCCATTCCTTTCCTCTCCCTGTGCCCAGGTATATTGCCCCTTCGGTATCTCTTACTACTTCATCACAAATAGCCTCTCAGTGAGAAGAGCTGATAAAAGACCAAGGCAGTATTACCACCTAGGAAAATCCTTCAGGTTTTTACCAGAAAACAGTCAGATTAGAAGAAAGAAAGCTTTTTTTTTTCCCACGCACTTATCTGTGAGACAATTGTTGGGAAAGTGGGAATTCTTGTGATGAGAAAAGCTGAACAAATACTGAAAGTCTGAAGTTTTCAGAAGTTGATGTTTATCTTGAAAACATCCCGGGGAAGAAGCTGGTGTCACGGTTGTTGTTGCTATTTGGGATGATGTAAAAACACATGGTGAAGAATTTCACACTGCAAGGGACCCTCCCCCCATGTTGGATGCGATCCCTTTGGTGCTTCCTTACTGACTTTAGTCTTTAACTCCAAACCAACCACCAATTACCAATGAATGGGTAGAGTGGGCATGCACTTGGGGTAAGTCTCCCAAGCCTGAAGAGACTCTTAGAGTGCATGTGTACAGGGAGAATGGATCTTTAGCAGTTCAAACTCTGGTCATGCTCAAGCTTGCTCTTGGTGTCATAAGTTTCTGGCAGTCCATCAATTCATGGAGCAGGAGGCTTGGCTGGGTCATAGCATTTTTTCTGTCTGAAGGATGACCTTGTTAGCAAAGGACAAATCCTGGAGCTCCCAAGAAAATACTTAAGTTCTTGGACCCCCTTCCCCAAACAAAACCCTGAGTGAGGTTTTCTGGAGCAACCTCAGTGGCCTGTATTCCACAGGCCAAGAAGCAAGATACACCATGTTCGTCTATCCAAGTTCTCCCCATAAATAGCACCAATCATTTCTGGTCCACCAACAGAGAAATAGTTTTAATAATAAAGTTTACGACACTAGTTAGGGTGACAACTACAATTTTTATTAAAATAAGAAATTAAAATAACAGATGCAAGGATTGGGCCAAAGGTGAGGTCAGAGTCGGCCTGGTTATTCCTGTTGACCAAAAGCAAAAGCAGAAGAATACAACATTGCCTTAAGCCAGACAATTTCAAGCTATATACAAGAATTTATTCCTGTTTTTCAGTTGTCTGATTGAAAGCATTAGTCTCTGTGGGAATTAGGCCGCAGAAATGAGAACCAAATCTCTGGAGATAGGAAAGGGGAGAAAAACAGGTAGAAAGGGAATATCTGGTTCTGCCACAGGCTCTTCTATACCTTGATGGATACTACAGATTGTCAAAAATGAGCTTCCCAAAAATCTCCTAAGAATTAGAGCTGCCCCCAAATGGAATGGGCTGCAAAATTGTCCAGATGGCAAGAAACTCACCCTGAAACATCCCTCTGCCATCCTGGCCACTTTCTTCCACTGGCAAATTACTCCTCATGCCTTCATTTTGAGGAAGGGCCTAGGCCAGCTAACCTTAATTTCTCTCCCAGATTTCAAGCCCCCTCCCCCAGTTTTTTAGCTCTCCTTTGCGAGTGGTCTTTCCCCATTAGACTCTAAACCCTTTAGGTAGGGATTGTCTTTCTTTTTTCCCTGTATTTGTAATCCCAGTACTTAACACAGTGCTGGATAGAAAGTTTTTGGTAAATCCTTCTTGCCATTGCTTGAGTGGCTGATTAGAGACAACTTGGGGGCATGGAGGAAAATTTAAGTTAGCCCTCTAACCCTACTCTCTAAGGAGATTGTTTGTTTGTTCTTCTTGTTGTTGCAACAAAACAATGAGATAACAAGTGTGAAGCACTTTGTAAAGCTCAGGGTATTATGTTTCAGCTAATAA
Source organism: Pseudochirops cupreus (assembly GCA_028627135.1). Classification (NCBI taxonomy): domain Eukaryota; kingdom Metazoa; phylum Chordata; class Mammalia; order Diprotodontia; family Pseudocheiridae; genus Pseudochirops; species Pseudochirops cupreus. The sequence continues at coordinate 402,556,767 of CM053580.1, read as the reverse complement.
TGCATTACTATTACTTTAATTCGAACTCCCAACAAAATAGACAATTACTGGAAAAATCCGTACCTAATCCCTAAAAACTCATTGGGTGAGATTTAGGGAAAATCACCCATTGGAATTTTCAACCAACTCAGAAACCTTGCAACTTCTTTTTAGGAAATCAATCCAGAAATAAGTAGGTAATAAAATCTCATGCATCTGGAATATTGTGCTAAATTCTGGGCACTGATTTTTTGGAAAGATATTGATTAAGCTAGAGAACATCTGGAAGGAGTGTGACTAGCATGGGAAGAGGACTCAAATCCATGTTGTATGAGATGCCATTGAAAGAACTCAGGATGTTTATCTTGCAAAGAGAAGATGCCTGTATTGGGGGTGGGGTTGGGAAGGGGCTGAAGGACATGGTAGCTGTCTTAAGTGTTTGAAGGGTTGTCATATAGAAGAGATAAACAAGAGAGATTGCACTTATGTTGCTTGACCTCAGGGGACAGAACTACGAACAATGGGTAGAAGTTGTAGTCAGGTACATTATTACTTGATATGAGGTAAAAATGTTCCAACAATTAGGTCTGTCCAAAAGTGGAATGGATTGCCTCAGGAGGTGTGGGGGAGGGGAGGTCCTATTCATTAGAGGTCTTTAAGCAAAGACTAGATCCTTAAGAGATCAAAGAAAGAGGAAAAGGTCTTATATGTACCTACAAATATTTTTAGCAGCTCTTTTTTGGGGGTGGCAGAAAACTGGAAACTCTCAGAGTGTCCATCAGTTGAGAAATGGCTGAAAGAATAGCAGTATGCAAATGTAATGGAACATTGCTGTGCCATAAGAAATGAGGAAAAAGTATTTCAACCAAACATGGTAAGACTTATATGAGATCATATAGAGTTAAGTGAACACAACCAGAAGAAAACTTTGTATGAAAACATCAACATTATAAAATAAAAAAACAATTTAGAATAACCTAAAAACACTGATAAATCAAATGATTAACCTTGGTTACAGAAGATTGATAAAGAAGAATTCTGTCCACCTTATGACAGAGATATGATGAACTAACACCAAATAAGAAATTTATTTTTGGATATTACCATTGTAGGGATGTGTTTTGCTTTTGCCATAATTAGGTGATACAAGGGTTCTGTATTCTTTCTTTCCTTCTTCCTTCTTTCTTTCCCTCCCTCCATTCTTGCCTACCTCTCCTTCTTTCTTTCCTCCCTTCTTTCTTTTTTCCTTCCTTCCTTTCCTTCTTTCCTTTTTCTTTTCTTTCTTTTTACCTCCCTCTCTCCCTTTTCTCTTCCATCCTTCTTTTCCTTCTTTCTCAATGGGCAAAGGAGGTGAGACAGAAAAAAAAATGCTTGATTATTGAAAAAAAAATTTTTTTAAATTAAAAAACAATGCAATGATCTTTCTCATAAGACATACTCAGAAAGAGTAAGAAGATGACTCCAAGTAGGACACAAAAATGACTTTAAAGTGTTGTTTTAAAAAATGGCCTACTGTGACTACTTAATATCATCTCTACCAACTCATCACAGAACCAATTATGGTAGTTTCTAGTATGACAAAACAATATTCAAGTACAATTTATGGGGTGAAGTTTTTTTATTTTAAAAGCTTAAATTTACAGATTTTTCTATTAAAAATTGCACTGATGCCATTAATCTTCTCCCTAGAGTTGCTGTAAGAATAAATAAAATTAAAGAAAAAATGAAGACTTGATGACTGCTTGTCTAAGGATCCTTTAGAACAGTGGTTCTCAACCTTCCCAATGCCACGACCCTTTAATACTCGTATGTGGGCATGTCTGCATGTGGGCGGACCTGCCTAGAGACAGATAGAAGAGAGCCGTGTTTTGGTTCCTAAGACCATTGGAAATCTGTGTTTTCTGATGGTCTTAGGTGACCCTTGTGACCCCTCTGAAAGGTCCTTTGACCCCCAAAGGGGTCACGATCCACAGGTTGAGAACCACTGGCCTAGAGGATCATGGTACACTGATAGTAAGAAGGTAAAGACTCATGTTCCTCCACCTAATCAGAAAAAAAAATGTGAGCAGTGAAACAGCCTGGGTGAAAGGAGAAGATATGATTGGAGGGTGTTTTGAATTGAGGTGGATCTGCTCATTCTCTGGTCAACCAGATGATTCTAAGAGAATGTGAGACTTAGAAATGGAAGTACAGCACTCTCAGTGATGGTAGCAGAGCCATTGAGCTATCCCAGACACTACATCAGTTGGAGAAGGTATGGTGTTCCCATGGACTGCTAACATTATATAGCTTCACTGAGCCCCTTCTTAAGCTTCCAAAATTTTGACTACATATGAAAGGTCATAAGAAAAATCAGTACCTAGGTTGTCTAATATATACATATCAAGAAAATTGGACCCAACTAAACTAAGAGAAAAAGAGAGAGACAGAGATAGAGAGACAGAGATGAAGGGAAAATAATTTATTCATTTCCTTTTAAAATTATATACACAGAAGAAGTCAAACTACTGTCAAGTTTTTAGGGAAAAGGAGTGGAGGGAGGGGGGGAGAGAGAGAACAGAGCAAGAGGATGAGTCGGGGGAGAGGACCAAGAAGGGAGGAGAAGACTTAAGCAAGTGATGTAACCTAAACTGTGGAGATTTATTGGTGAGGAACAGGGCCCTCCATACTTTACAATCTCTTCTAACCCAAAGAATGATAGTTTAGGATGAGTCAAGTTTTAGCCCAGAAGAAATAAATCAACAGCAGGGCAAAGGGTTTAGTGGGAAGAAGAAAAAAAAGCATCATTCGGAGCATGCAATGTACTCTACATCCAAAGTTTCTGGGTCAAATAAAATGAGGAACTAATGTGGGAATGGGAAAGAAACAAACTGTGACTTTACGGTTCTGTCTATTGTGTGAGACTCAACAAATCTCACCCCATCTGCTGGTCTCTTCCCAGGCACTGTCCAAGCCTCCAACAAATTATCCCCTCAAGAGACAGAACCTCAAATTTCCCCTCCCTAACTCTGTTGGGGAGAGGATTTCTTGAGTCTTATCCATCGTTTAATCTAAGAGATATTGATCTTTTCTAGGATAAAAACAGCAAGAGGGAGGATAAGACCAGCAAGGGGCTCCTGCATTGAATAAGGAAGCTATAGGGACTAGAATGCTCAATTCTTGTTTGCTTACTGCAGCTCTGAGTAATTTAAAGGGGAGGGGGAAAAACCCAAGAAAATAACTGATTAGATGCCAATTCACATAGCTTTCCTTGTCTGCTTTTTATTATCAGTGTTTCTTTAAAAGGCTAATAGATCCTATTCTTGACAAGCATGAAGCAAGGAGGTGGGATCTTATCCAGTGTTTGCATTTTTCAGCCCACAAGAGACAATGATTAGATCTTAATATTGTATGCACAAACCACATTCACTGTGTACACTTTCTTGAGATGGCTCCCAATTTCAGGATAAAATAGGAGTTTTTATCAGAATGATTATAAAAGGAAGGGGGGGGAGGGAGCCCTTCTGGTTCCAACTGATTAGAGATGAGTTAATTTTCTTATAAATATTGTAAGGCTATGCTCCCTGTGCAAAGGGAAACCTGAGAAGTCTGGATTTCAGTGATTTGATTCCATAGCTAAAAACAGCTAAACCTAAGGGGGTGGGGGAGGAGAAGAGTAAAAGCCAACCAGAATTAAAGGAACATTTGCAAATTAGAGCAAAGTCTTTTGTATCTTAGCTAATAATTGGGATCAGAGTTTCTCCCTTCCATATCCCATAAACTAGAAATGAACTTAGTAAAACATACTGACAAACGCTCTCTATAGATTACGTGATCTTACAAAAGTACAATGAACAAAACAGGATTAAAGCTTGCTTGCCAGGACTAAGTTTTTGTGACCATACCTCCATATTTAGCACCATCAAATGTGCAGATTTTCCTTATTCATTGCAGTGTGGCCAAGAAGACACCACCAACATGTTGTACCTCTCTTCAAATACAGTCTCTATGAGGTGCTGTGCAAAGACAGTCACTATGGAAGCTCCTCTCTCCTTCCTGATTAATGATTGGGTGAGTTGATTTGATTGTCCCTGGTGTGCCAGGGCTTATTGACATCCTTATAAACAGCTCCATTTTCTCCTGTGTTATCAAGGGAAGAGATCATACCCAGGCCCTTTCTCTCAGAAGGAAAAACACCCATCCATGTGTTCTCTGAAGTGAACTAGGCCTGAGTTCGCTCTCAAGAGACCCTGGCACCTTCTAATTATAAAATCTATCTATAAATTGATAGAATTCACACCCTAAAGAGGCTTAGGAGACCATTTAGTTGTTGTTATTGTTTTTCAGTCGTGTTCAACTCTTTGTGACCCCATTTGGGATTTTCTTGGCAAAGATATTGGAATGGTTTGCCATTTCCTTCTCCAGCTCATTTTATAGAAGAGGAAACTGAGGCAAGCAGGGTTAAGTGCCCAGGGTCACACAACTAGGAAGTGTCTGAGGCCAGATTTAAAGTCAGGAAGATGCTTCTTCTTGATTCCAGGTCTTGTGCTCTATCCACTGTGCCATCTAGCAGCCCCAACAATCACATCTACCCTTGCGATTTAACACTGAGTCTGGTCCTTCCCTTCCCTTTGTAATCTCCCAAGCTTCACCTACCCCACTTTATTTAACATTATTTTTCACTCATGGAATTTATAGCCTAATCACTGCCTAACACCCATAGCAATAGTTACACGTGAGCAATTGAAAAAATTTTCCCTAAAATTCTCCCCTGACTCCAAAATCATCTTATGGTAGTCCTAAGTACCCCTGATCAAGTCAAGCTCTGTGCCTTGGCCAGTCACCAGTGAGTAAGATCCCTGTCTGCTGCCATAAAATTTTGAAGTGGATAGAATGAACTGAACAGGGTGGGCAGAGCTAGACAGATTGTGATCTGCATTACAGATTGCACTATGTGATCTTTCTCCCCAAACCTAGCCCTCCAGTCACCCAAATCTGTAACCTTGGTATCGTTCTTGGCCCCTCACTCTCCTTCACCCCACATATCCAACCATTTAGTTACCAAATCTTGTCATTTCTATCTTCAGAGCATCTCTTTCATCTGTCACCTTCTCTCCATTCACATGACCACCACGCTAATTCAGTCCCTAATTATCTCTCACCTAAATGATCTCCCTGCCTTAAGCTTCTCCTCTCTCCAATTCATCCTTCACATAGCTGTCAAAGCGACTTTTCTAAAAGCTAGGTCTGACCCTATCATTCCCTCACACTCAATAAACAACTCCAGTGGCTTCCTATTGATTTTAGGAGAATGTATTATTATATCTTTATCTCATCCTTTAAAAATTTCTATTTTTTTATAACTTTTATGATGTATATAATTACTAGCACAGTGGCACATGTATATAATTTGTAAATGAGCAAACACATATGCATTAGGGATTTGTGTTTAAAAATGTCTGCCTGATAGGAGTATATGGTCAAAAAATTATATAGACCATTGAGTTTGTCTTTGCTACATCATCTCTTACAAATTTTTACCTTTAGATGCAAAACTTGATGACAAAGGCTGAAAGGAAGATATAGAGAACAAAGGTGATGCCATCTTTTCAAGCATTAGTTGACTACGGAATGATTCCTTTCCCTAAACATTTAAGGGCGATTCAGTAGTCAAAGAAGAAATGAATTCTACTGGGAGAGGCTGCACATTTTGCAGCCTTGACCAATGGGGGCATATAGCTAAACCACAATCACACGTGAAACTCACATTATGATGCTTTGTCTCTTGTGTTTCTCCCATGGCTCTTAAAATAAAAACTCTTCAGTCTATTTCTTATCCTATTGTGACCCAATAGACTGCATATTTTTATACACTAGCATGAATTTTGGAAAGGTAACTTTTATACACTAAACTTCTAACTAGCACTAACAAGTTTAAATAAATTTAGCAGCACCTACTCTCTTTCTCCTAGTGGAAGGGGAAAGGAATAAGCATTTACATAGCACATACTATGTGAGCTAAGTTTTTTGAGGTAAGTTTTTAAGCAAATATCTTATTTGATCCTCACAACAGCCCTGTGAGGTGAATGTTATTATTTCCTCTATTTTACAGTTGAGAAAACTGAAGCAAATAGAGATTAAATGATTTGCCCAGGGTCCATAGTTACAAAATGTCTAGATTTGAACTCAGGTGTTCCTAATTCTAGGCTCACTACTCCATCTACTTTTCCACTTAGTTGTCTATGCCTTGATATGTATGGTTGCAAGTATATATGTATATGTATATATATATCTATCTATCTATATCTCCATACATCCAAGAGAAAGAGAGACAGAGACAGAGACAGAGAGAAAGAGAAAGACAGACAGAGACAGAAAGGATTCATTTATGTAATACATATTAAACACATAGTTATGCATGTTACATATATGATGTCCCCAAAATCTTAGTACAGCTTTAAATTATTAAAGCTTAAAACTTCATTAAGACTTTTTGGATACCCTGTATATCTACATTCAACAATTCAATTCAATATATATTCATTATTGTTGCTATTTAGTGAATTAGTCATATCCAACTCTTGTTGACTACATCTTTTTTGCGGGGGAGGGGCAAAGATACTAGAGTGTTTGCCATTTCCTTTTCTACCTCATTATACAGATGAGGAATTGAGGTGAGTAAGGTTAAGTGACTTACACAGGGTCACACAACTAGTAAGTATCTGAGGCCAGATTTGAACTCATGAAGATGAGTCTTCCTGACTCCAGGCTGGACACTCTATCCACTGTACTACTGTCTTACTGAGTGCTCATAAGAAATAGTTATCTTGACAATGAGTAACAATAGTTACTAGTCAATGAGTGACAATGAGGAGGTACTGGAAGTCTTTAAGCAGAGTCTGGGTACACATTTGTCAGAGATGTTTGAGAAGAGATACTTATTTAGATGCAGGTTGGAATGCATGGGTTTGGAAGTCCCTTCCAATTCTGAGATTCATTGGCACTCATGCCATGCCAAGAAATTTCAAAGAAATCACCACCCCCCTTCCACACATGCAGTAGGTTGACTGAGGGGGAGGACACTGACAATATTTTCTTAGGCTGAGATGGCATGAAGAAGTTGTGATCTGTGCCCTTGAAGGAAGTGCTCATATCAATAAGATCACAGATCTATTGCACCAAATCCAAGTATCAAAGCAGATTTTTTTTAAGTGTCCAAAGTTTAGAATAAAGATATGCCCAAACCAAAACAAGTGGAAGAGGAACATCATGTAGCCTGTTATTTCTAATAGCTGTCAGTTATCAGAGATGCAGAATACTGCTAGATAATAAGATCCCTTTAGGATTTTTTTGCTTTAGGAAAAAAATCAGCATGGTTGCACTGGGGTCATAAAAAAGTTGCTAATGTGTTTTCTTATGGCATTGAGCCATGACATGAGTCTCTGTGCTGTGATATTATATACTGCTGGTAATCATAAACAAATGCATTGCAAGAACAGATGAGATGTTATATGAGAAAGTGCTCTAGGTTATAGCCTGGGTCTTGAAGTTGAATAGAAGGGCAGTTCCCCTATACTCAAGACACCAGAGGCCATGGACAGTGACAGTGTTTGGGGATGCTCCAAAAGGAGATTAAGTCAGAGAGAAAAGTAAAGCAAAAACCCCAGTCTTCCAGTGTCTTAATGAAGAATAATGTGGAATGAAGACAGACACAGGGAGGTAGGGAAGACAGACTCAGAAAGAGGTAGGATTGATGGTTGTCACAGCAGCTGTTGATGGTGCCAGTGAGTCAGGAGAGGATGCTACCACCTGACACCTGGTGAAACAGGCTGTCTGTTTGTCCTACCTGTTCATTTTGATGCTAAGTGATGGATGATGATATGGCTTTCTTCCAAAAGAGATTTTATTGGGCAATTAGGTGGTGCAGTGAATATGCAGGGAATAGCACATCAGCCCTGGAGTCAGGAGGACATGAGTTCAAATCCAGCCTCAGACACTTAACACTTACTAGCCATGTGACCTTGGGCAAGTCACTTAACCCCAATTGCCCTGCCGTCCCCCCTCCAAAAAAGAAGAGATTTTTTTTTGCAATCTTCTATTTTTACATTGCTTCTTATATTTCTCCCCCTTTCCTCTTCCTTCCCAGATAACCATCCTTTATACAGAGAATTTTTTTAAAAGGAAGAAAACAAAAAAAACCAGCAATAAAATCAATGAACATTAAAAAAAAACACACACATCTGATGTTATACCGATGTTTCACATCCACACACTCCCAGTTCTACAAAGAAGTTAGAGGGTGGTGGAAGGCATAGCTTATTAACTTGATGACCTTTGAGGTCTGCAGGGATGTATGATCCTGTAGATAGAGGCGATAGATAATACAGAAAGTAAAGTCTGGGCCCAGAGTCAGTAAGATCTGAGTTCAAATTTAGTTTTAGAAACTTACTAGCTGTGTGACCTTAGGCAAGGCACTTAACCTCTGTTTGCCTCAGTTCCCTCAAATGTTATTATTATCTTTATCCATCTATCATTGTGACATCAAGGAAATATGAACGCTCCAGAAACTCTTCTGATAATTTGCAGAGTGTTCTCTATGCATTTGCCTTGGTCAATTATAAAATGGGGATGATAACAGCACCTATTTCAGGGTTGTTGTGAAGATCAAAAAAAAATTTGTAAAACTCTTAGTGTGGTATCTGGCATGTAGTAGGCACTATGTAAATGCTAACTGTTAGTATTATTATTGGAAAATTTTACCATCACCGCAGGTTTGGGGGTCTTTCAGAGCCATAATGTTCCATGGAACCATAATGTTTCATATGGTGATGCCATGTGCCTCAGGTACTGTTCTGAAAATGCAGTCTTACTTAAAAACAAAACAAAACATATTTTGTCTCAGCCTTCCCAAGGAATCTGCTTTCCTGATATCTTTGTACAGATTAAGCCAGTTACATATAACAATCTGCAGTATTAGCACTGAATGTTGATTAACTAAGATAACGATGGTGGGACAAGCAGCAGGATGATATTCTATCCTTCAAGGTTTCCAAGGATGAAACAACAATGTACAAGAAGATCCACATGTCAAATGATTGACAGTGATCAATTCTAAAGCACAGAGCAAGGAGCAAAATGAATCTTTTATAATATTATTTAAACAATGTTCTAGAACTGAAAAAAATGTAATTTGAGGAATTCACCCAAGTGTTTATGGGTGACCCATCCTCAGCATGGCTGTGTATCTTCATGTTAATCCTTCAGAAGCTCATTGGTCACTCACAGGCTATAATGTAACCAGAACTATGTCATGTAGCTGAAGCAAGAGACAAGCAACAGCCATCCTGTGTCTTATCATCCCAAGAGATCTAGAAGAAGGTCACCATTGTGTTGGTACCATGTCAAGGGAGGGTGAGAAAGGCCACCACCATGTTGGGTAGATATTGTGGGGGATGAACAATAGTCACAGAATGAGAAGGTACAGATGAGTTGTTGTCTGCCCCTTTGGAGGAAACATCCACAATGATAAGATTGCAAGTCTAAGTAAAGAAAAAGGGGTTATTAATGGAAAGGACGATCAATTGGTATACCCTGGGGATACTCAAGGACAAACCGACCAGTAAATGTAAAGGAATCATGGGTTTGCAGATTTAGATATGGAAGGGACCTTAGATGCCTTGAAGTCCAACCATCTCATTTTATAGATAGAGAAACTGAGACACAGAGAGGTTAAGTGACTTGTTCTGGGTCACTTAATTCTAGACCAAGAGCTGTGCTCATTGATTTTTCTTTAATAATATCCCATCATCCTCATTTTCTTGATTTTTTGAACTTTTTTTTTAACCATGTATACCCTTGGCAGCTAGGTGGCGCTGGGCTTGGAATCAGGAAGACTCATCTTCCTGAGTTCAAATCTGACCTCAGACACTTACTAGGTGTGCGAATCTGGGCAACTCACTTAAGCTGTCTGCCTCAGTTTCCTCATCTGTAAAATGAGATGGAGAAGGAAATGGCAAACCACTCCAGTATCTTTGCCAAAAAAAACCCCCACCAAATGAGGTCATAAAGAGTTGTGCATTTCTAAAATGATTGCATCACATCACTATGTGCACAACATAAATTTGTTGCTGTTATTGTTATCTTTATATAGTTTTAGCCAGTGTATATTATTATCCTGGTTTTGCTTTCTTCATTTTGCATCATTTCATGTAAGTCTTCCTCTGTTTCTTTGAATTATTCATATTTGTAGTTTCTAATGACATAAAATATTCCATTTTATGCATAGACCATAATCCATTCAGATTATGAGGAATAGGAAGACACTCAGTTTATTTCTAGTTTGTTTGTTTTTGTTTTTTAGTGTTTTTTACTATTGTAAACACTGCTGCTAGGAATATTTTTGTAAGGATGAGTCTTCTACTCCTTGCCCCTCCCCCCCATAAATTTCTTGGGGTAAAATCCCAATAGTAGGACTGTTAGGTCGAAGCACGCATACTGCGTAGTTCTATTTTGCTTTCAAAAAGTTGTTAAAAATATATAATAGTGGGGGCGGCTAGGTGGTGCAGTAAATAGAGTACCAGCCTGGAGTCCAGAGGACCTGAGTTCAAATCTGGCCTTAGATACTTAACACAAAAACTAGCCATATGATCTTGGGCAAGTCACTTAACCCCAATTGCCCTACCTTCCCCCCTCCAAAAAAGCAAATATATATACGTAATAGTGTACCTATTTTACTGTAGTCACATCAGCACTAAATGTAGTTGTCTTTTGTTGTCGTTGCCAATTTGACAGATATCAGGTAGAATGGACAATTATTTTAATTTGTGTGAGACTTAGAAATTTTGAATATTTTTTTCTATTTGGTGGTTGATAATTTTTGTTTCCTCTTTTAGGAACTTTCAAGGATTCATAACCTTTGAACACTTAACTTCTGCAGAGTAGCTCTTTTCTTATAAATTTGGTTCAACTTCTTATGAATTTTTGATGATGTCTTTGTTTTATGATTTAAAAATAAATTTAAAAATAAATTTAAAAAATCATTGTTTTTCTCTCTTCCTCTCAAAGCCTGCTCCTAGTGTCTTTATTCCATGCCTACTTCAAAAGATGGCCACACAGTGATCCTGTGAGATTTCCCACCAACGAATAAAAACCTCAAGTTGGAGTTCAAAGCTAGTGCCTAGCACTGTAACTTGTACCTTAGCAGGTACTCAAGAGTGTATTGAATGAGTGGGTAAATGACCTGACCTAGAGTAGTTAATGAATCAAGCCTAGTTTAGTAATCCTATAAACTAACATTCTCTGAGGGTATGACTAAAGATTTGGTGATCTAAAAAGGGATTTCTCTTTATAGTTTTTATTTCTTCGAACTGGGATCCCTTTAAAGGGAAAAGAAGTCCTTCCTGACTCTATGGTTTTATTTGGATGGAAGGGGAAAGCAGTAATTTCTTTCTTCTACCTCATAACTTTTTGTGCATTTTTAAGTTCTTTATTTTAATTGACAAGGCAGCTAGGTGGTGAAGTCAGGAAGATCTGATTTCAAATCCAGCCTCAGACACATACTAGCTATGTGACCTCAGGCAAGTCACTTAACCCCATTTGCCTCAGTTTCCTCATCTGTAAAATGAGCTGGAGAAGGAACTAGCAAATCATTCCAGTATCTTTGCCAAGAAAACCCCAAAAGAGGTCACGGAGAGTCAGATACGATTTAAAATGACTAAACAACAACAGCAATTTCATTGATAGAATGGACTTCAATTACCCTTTAATCAATTACCAAGCCACATTGAGAGAAGATATAAGAAATGAATGACAATCAGTCAACTTTCCAAAGTTCCAGTTTTTAGCCATTTTAATTCTTAGAGCATAGAAGCTCTAAAACATTATGATATCCCAGAATATCTAGGCAGTATCATTTCATGATGTGTTTTGGGTGAATTTTCATTTGGAATCACACCAATATAGTCAACAGACAAATTGGTAGTAAGGAGAAAGTATTGATTTATATTCACAAGATTTGGGTTCAGATTCTGCCTCTATAATTAGTTATCAATGCGATTTAACAAGAATAACAGTATCTCTAGGCCTCCACCTGGACACGGTTAGTAGGTGCTTAATAAATGATTGTTTATTTGATTCATTGATTGATTCAGGAGAAATAGATGAAAGTGACAATCTGATTACAAATCCTACAGAACTGAGTTCTATAGAAGTGCAGGATAAAATAACTCATTGTTCTGTTAGTTATCTGAATGGTGAATTACTTGACTCCTCATTGCAAGACTCCCAATCATGTATCACAATTATTTACTGCTGCTACTCACTGGCTTCTGCCTATTTCCAGTATTCCAGCCTTACGTTTCCCGAGGCCCCGCAGTGACTTATCTAGTGCCTAACTATCTCTGCAGAGAGGTTTGTTGTTTGGTGAATTAAATACACTTTCTGTGAACCATGCCTGGAAAACTGTCCCTCCTCATTTCCATATCTTTTCTTTCCCGGCTGCTTAAAGTCCCATTTACCACAACAAAACTTAGTGTTAGTGCCTTTCCTCTTTCAATCCTTTCCAACTAACCCTGTATATATCTCATTTATACATAGTTTGCATGTTGTTTCTCCCAGTAGATTACGAAGTCCTTGAGAACAGGCACTGTCATCGCCTTTCTCTGTATCTCCAACGTTTTGCACAATTGTTCAGTCATTTCAATCACTTCCAACTCTTTCTGATCACATTTGGGGTCTTCTTGGCCTGATTTGTCATTTTTTTCTCCAGCTCATTTAACAGATGAACAATTGAGGCAAACAGGGTTAAGTGACTTGCCCAAGGGCACAGAGCTAGTAAGTGTCTGAGGCTGGATTTGAACTCAAGGACCTGAGTCTTCCTAACCCAACGTCCAACACTTTGCCCACTGTGCCACCTAGCTGCCCACTTTAGCACAACCCATGATACCAAAACAAAAAATGCTTTTGGACTGACTGTACTATGTTAGATGAAAAACTTATGACCTTATTCATCCTGGCCAAGTACACAGGGATAGATAGATAGCTTTTCAAAACATGGAGCAACAACAACAAAAGACCCAGTTTATCCATTAATTTGCTTACATGGGTAGGTAAAGAAAAATTTTAAAGGTATATGGAGCAATGGTCCCATTCAATGAATTTCAGTTTATGTTATTTATCCACATTTGAGATATGAGTTTTATTCCATCTGTGACCTTCGGCAACAGCACTGATAATAGGAACATTGCTTTGGAAAACCAGAAAGTTAAACATTAACTAGAAAAATAATTCATGTTCTTCTCCCTACACTGAATTAGTAAGACAAACATTTTGAGCATTTGTTTAAAAAAATAAGAGATGTGTATGTGGGAATAACATGTCACCCCTTTTCTGTTGTCTCCTGCCTTGCTGTTGGTAACATGTTAGCTCGGGTTACATTAGAACTTCCAAAGAAAACTTGTTCCTTACATTCTTTACAACAGTGATGGGTAAACCTCAGAAAGTTCAGTGATTCGGTTCAAATGGAGAATTCAGAGTCGCCACTTATCTGTCCGCCTTGGGTGTCCAGTGTCAAGCTGAAAATTTCACAAGGACAATTTCACAAGCAGTTTTTGAAGTATTTCCCGTTAGTGGCAGGAAATGAGACAAAATGAACACATCTTCTACCCGTGATATGGGACTTCTACTTTCTTTCTGTGTCTGGATTAAGGCATTTGAAAAAAAAATCAAATATGAGGAAGGTGGCTAGATTTGCAAGATGTATAATAGAGAAAGGATAGGCTACCCCATTATGAATTAGCCTCCCAGTGTGACACAGCTCTGATTTCATAAGACATCTCCTAATGAGAGTCCAAAACTGATGATTACATTAGCCTATGAAGAAGAAGTATCCCTTCCACCATGGGTTCAAAACCCAATATTTCTGGAAATATGACAAGCACTTCTTTTCCTAGACCTACAATTCAATCGTTCAATCGTTTCAGTCGAGTCTGACTATGACCCTATTTGAGGTTTTTCTTGGCAAAGATACTAGAGTCATTAACCATGTCCTTCTCCAGCTCGTTTTACAGATGAGGAACTGAGGCAAATAGAGTTGAGTGACTTGCACAGAGTCCTGTAGTAAGAGTCTAAGGTCAAATATGAACTCAGGAAGATGACTTTTCCTGACTCCAGGCCAGACACTCTATTCACTGTGCCACCTAGCTGCCCAAATCCATAATTGAAGAAAGACTATTGGGCCAAATACCAAGATAAAAATGTGAAAAGATGAGACTCTTTGGACAATCCAACACTTCAGATATGAAAGATATATCATAGAGCAAATGTAAGTGCCTTTGAATTCTAAAAGAAATTCAACTCTGAGCATCAGTCCTTGGTGGGTGGGTAGATAATGCCATAATAACAAATTGCTATTGTTGTTTTACAATGTTATGAATTTTCTCTGAAAACAAGTTCAGCAAAATTGCTGATTGGCCTTTTTTAAAAATTGTTGACCTTTACAAAATTCAAATGAATTTCCACACAATACACATTAAGTTAAATCAAACAATATATCCTAACCCTTTAACTGCTTTAACAAAAATAAATAAATAAGTAAAACTGGTGAAAAACTATCCACAAGTTTTACTTTAAATAATTTTTAAATTTAGAATGGAAGCATCCAGCCAGCAAATAGTCAATTTAATATAGTACTTTATCACAGCTGATATACACATTGGCATCTAAAAAATTCTATTCAAAATTAACATATATGCAACGCTTTTAAGGTTTGCAAAAACACTTTCCAAATTCATTTGGTCCTTGTAACAACCCTACAAAGTAGGTGATGTTGTTTTCATTTTACATATGAGGAAATTGAGGCAGACAGAGGTTAGGCAACATATAGGGCCACAGAATCAGTAAGTATCTCAGGCTGGATTTGAACTCGGGATTTGAACAGGTTTTTCTGCCTTCTGGTCCCAGCATTCAATCCTCTGCACCACCTAGTTGCTAACAAATCGTCTTTCAACACGTCAACAGACCCATCACTTCACTGGCATTTCATCAGGCGTTGGTCGCATTTCCACTTTGTCTTAGCAAATGGTCACCCCAAACTGCTCTGTGATGAGGGATGTTTCCGATCTCGAAGAGGCCGGCCCTTGCTCAGCAGACTGCTCTCGCTCGGACCCCTCTGGCTTGGTAGAAATTGTCTGAGTCTGTGCAACTTTGCTGCAGCCATTCAGAACCCAGAGCCGATTCTACCTGCACGGGTCGGGGATTGGAGTGGGAAATACACAGTAGATCCGTGGAATTTTTATCTGGCAGAGACCTTAGAAACCTTAGGCTGCTAAGAAATTATAGACAACTGCTAGTATGGTCTTTTTACTTTTTACTTCGTATTCCATTATTACTTCTTCTTTCCCTTTCTTCTATTGACTTCTCTTGTCTCCTTTATTTAATAAATCTTTATCTTGTTACCTTGTTCCTACCTTCTTATCTTTATCTGTCACTTTCATTCTTGCCATATTAGAATATGGCTCTTCTTATGTCTTTTCTTTTTATTTTCTTCCTTTCATCTTTGAATTTTTTTATACTCTTTTCGCAAATCCCTCATATTATTTTGTCACTCTACCTCTTCTTTTTGGACTTTGAATTAAATTTTCTGATCCATTAGGCCATATCGATATGACTTATGCATATGATAGCCATGCTAGAACTGGCAGCAATAATTGGTGGTAGGAGTAGGGCTGGAAGAGAGAAAGAGTTCTTGGTCTCATCTTATCTATCATATGTATATATGTATGTGCATATACACACATATACATATATGTATTGTGTGTGCATGTATGTATACACACAGTTATGCATATAGACATATACATATCTCTATACATATGCCTGTGCACATGGATGCATATGTACATATATATATGCACACATACATATATTGTATTTATATGTTTGTATGTATGTACATGTGTGTTTGTACATATGTATTGCTTCTCTGCAAATTTCATTTCACATCCTACCTCACCCCCAAAATGTGGAACTGTGTTGTTCTTTGCTTTTGTTTAACTTTCCCTGACTAAATGACTGAGAGAAGATTAGTGAGCCAGATTTAAAGACAGAAAAGAACTTTGCAATCCTCTAGTCCAGGCGTTCTTAGCCTTTTTTGTGTCCTGAGCCCCTTTGGTGGGCTAGGGAAGCCTATGGGCTTATCCACAGAATAATGTTTTTCAATATGTATATTAAAATGCATATGACTACAAAAGAAATAAATTCTAATGAGATATCTCATATATTTTAAAAAACAAGTTCATAGACTCCAGATTCAGAACACTTGATCTAATCCAAACTCTACATTTTTCAAAGATAAGTGGGAGAGAGGTCTAGAAGAAATCTTTAAACAATTGAGAAGTTGACCTGCCATTTATTAAAATCAAGGACAGAATTAGCTTTTGCATGGTAGTATATTCCAAGTTTCCATCATCCTCATTAAAAATGTAAATCCTTTGAAGACAAAGGAAGTTGAATCCTTTAGGGAATCATATAAATTCATAAAAATAGATTTTCTTGGATGTTTCACTTCTTTCAGAACAAGTTTGAGAATTATCTGTTGCTATACCTGGAAATATCCTTAATGAATGTTTTATCTAAGAATACTCAAACCATTACTATTTGTAACCTGACTACTCTTTATTTGGTTATATGAGAAGTGTCTCCGTATTGATTAAACACAATCATGATCACTGTCATCATCAGGAATTCAATGAAGCGCTTACTTGTGTTCAATATCCTATGAGTTTGTATACAAAGAGAACTGCATTGATCTGGGTTCTGCATTAAGGGAGTTTATGACATAGGTGCTAACTACCTGTGGCTGGCACTCATCTTACAAGTATCATAAGACAAACTTAAACCCAGTGCCAAAGGAATTTATGATTATCCAGAGAAACAGAGCATTTACTCTGACAGCTTTATGTGGTTATAATCTACAGTCTGAAGTTTCATCTTTGTTGAGAGTAAGCCCTCTGATGTAAGTGCCTGAACTACATTCTTGGTCCCAGAGATATGGGAGATACTGACTCACAAAACAAATATTAAAAACAAAACAAAACAAAACAAACAAGTATAAACTTTCCCTCTTTAGATCTACATCCCTAGTAAGTAATCACAAAAATAGTATGGTAGACAAATATCCTTTCCAAGTTATCAAATTCATGTTCTGGGGTGTTATTTGCATAGAGCACTAACATATTACAGCAATTCTGTGCTTGGGCCCCAAAATTCCTATTAAAGATCTAATTGGAATCCCAAACCTCTAAATAAAAATAAGGGCCTCCTTCTCCAATCATGCTAAGTGATCCCTCCCATTTTTATATAACTCTAGCACACACACCACTCATTAGCTAATTTTTTCAAAATCCAAGTTCTCTAGTACTAATACAGCACAGCCAATTCTTTCAGTCAAAACAAAGAAAGGAACCTTACCCAGACACCCTGAAATAATAACCAGTTTATACTTCTCAAGCATCTACATACTTGAGACTCTCAAAGGGCTCTTACAGTTCTAAGTCATGAATTTTCTACTTGGAGATTTTCTTTTTTAATGGGAGGATGAGGAAGAAATATTTGAGAGGTGGGATTACAATCTCCATTTATTAGCTGGTAGCTAAAAGGTTGGTGGTAAAGAACCAACCAAAGAGAACACAATCCATCAGTGGCAGAAAAAGAGTAAGTCCTGGATTTGAGGAAGAGTAAGAAGAGCTCTGGTCTAAGAGTCAGCCAACAAGACATTTTGTCCCAATTTGGTCTTTAACCACTGGTGTGACCTTTGGGAGGAAAGGAAACAAGCATTTATTAAGTGCCTACTATGGACCAGGCATATGCTTTACAAATATTATCTTATTTGATCCTCACGACAACCCTGGGAGTTAATATCTTATTCCCCTTTACATCTGAGTGAACTGAGGTTAAGTGAGTTTCCCAGGGTCACACAGTTAGTACATGCTGAGGCTGTATTTGAACTCAGACCTTCCTGACCCAGACACAATACTCTGTGCACTGTGGTGCCACCTAGTTACCTTGGGGAAATGACAATTTCTCTGAACTTTCCTTATCTGCAAAATGAAGGCATTAGACTAGGTGATTAGAATAGATGATCTATGAAATTCATTCCATATTCAAAATTCTGTGATTTTTTTACTTCTGTTTTCTGCCACTTAGTTCTGGACAGTCCAAGGGCATAAATGAAGGACATTTTTTAGAATATTTTATTTTTCCCCAATTACAGGTTAAAACAATTTTTAAACATTTATTTTTTTAAAAAAAAGTTTTGAGTTCCAAATTCTATCACTTCCTTCTTCCCCGCCTCCCTCCCTGAGACTATAAGCAATCTGATATGTTATACATGTACAATCATGTAAAATATACCCATATTAGTTATTTTGTACAAAAAGGAAGGAAGGAAGGAAGGAAGGGGAGAAGG
>CM053580.1:402511635-402537846 GCA_028627135.1 Pseudochirops cupreus | reverse complement strand
GGAAGATAAGCAATTCAATATAGGTTGTACATGTATAATTACACAAATCATTTCCATAGCAGTTATATTGTGAAAGACTAACTATATTTCCCTCCATCCTATCCTGACCCCCACTTATTCTATTTTCTCCTTTGACCCTGTACCTTTTCAAAAATGTTTGCTCTGGAATTTGGCTATAATATTCCTAGGAGTTTTCTTTTGGGGATCTTTTTCAAGAGGTGATCAGTGAATTCTTTCAATTTCTATTTTGCCCTCTGGTTCTAGAATATCAGCGTAATTTTGCTTGATAATTTCTTGAAAGATGGTGTCTTGACTCTTTTTTTGATCATGGCTTTCAGGTAGTCCAGTAATTTTAAAATTTTCTCTCCTGGATCTATTTTCCAGGTCAATGGTTTTTCCAGTGAGAGATTTCACATTGTCTTCTACTTTTTCATTTGTTTGGATCTGTTTTATAGTATCTTGATTTCTCATAAAGTCATTATCTTCCAATTGCTCCAATCTTATTTTGAAGAAGTTATTCTCTTCAGTGAATTTTTGAAATTTCTTTTCCATCTGGCAAATTCAGCTTTTTAAGGCATTTTTCTCCTTAGTGGCTTTTTGGGCCTCTTTTGCCATTTGAGTTAGTCTATTTTTTAAGGTGTTATTTTCTTCAGTGTATTTTTGGGTCTCCTTTAGCAGGCTGTTGATTTGCTTGATTTTCAAAATCTTTTTTGAGGTCCTCCATGGCCTGTTAACCAGTTCATATTTTTCTTGGAGGTTTTTGATGCAGGATCCTGACTTTGCTGTCTTGCTCTTGCTCCATGCCTTCATCCTTTTTGTTCCCAAAAAAGGATTCTGTGGTCTGTTTGCGTTTCCTCTGCTTGCTCATCTTTTCAGCCAATTACCTGACTTTTGAGCTCTTTGCCTTGGTAGAACTCTGCTTTCAGAATGGAGAGAGCTTTGTCCCAAATCACTGAGTTTTTTTCAGCTGCTGGAGCTGTTAGGAGGGCACCATCTCCATAGCCCCCACAAGCTCTGGCTCACTGGGCACACACCCCAGGACCACCACCCAAGACCATGATCCAGATCCAAGCAGGTTAAAGCAAGATCAATTACCCTCTGAATCAGTGGTTCTCAACCTTCCTAATGCCATGACCCTTTAATACAGTTCCTCATGTTGTGGTGACTCCCAACCATAAAATTATTTTTGTTGCTACTTCATAACCGTAATTTTGCTACTGTTATGAATCTATCTGACATGCAGGATGTATTTTCATTGTTACAAATTGAACATAACCCACAGGTTGAGAAGTACTGCAAATGGTCACTTGGTCCCCCTACAAGCTGCAGGCCCGCATCTCTGGAAGCAGCCACAAGCCACAGCCACTATGCCTCCACTACCTCTCTCCCGGGGGCAGGGGCCATCCTCTTCTGTCCTTCCTGTTCCAACAGAGTTCCACACTGACCTTTTACTTTGTCTTTGGCATTTATATGTTGAGAAGTCTGGAAGCCGCCACAGCTGCTGGCGATTCATTCTCCTGAAGTCTGCTCCAGCCAGCCTGCTGGTCAGGGCTGCCCTGGGCTGGAACCGCAGCTCATGAGAGACTGTGCATGGCTTGCAGGGTGCTGTGATAGACTTTCCTTGCCAGCCTGCTAGACTGCCTTCAGTTTCTCTGTTTCTT
Organism: Pseudochirops cupreus; assembly: GCA_028627135.1. Taxonomy (NCBI): domain Eukaryota; kingdom Metazoa; phylum Chordata; class Mammalia; order Diprotodontia; family Pseudocheiridae; genus Pseudochirops; species Pseudochirops cupreus. The sequence goes on along the minus strand of CM053580.1, from coordinate 402,536,185 downwards.
TCTGTCACTTTGTGGGTTCTGTAGCTCTAAAGTTTGTTTAGAGTCATTTTTTACAAGTATTAGAGGTGGTTAGAGGGGAGCCCATGCCAAGTTCCTGCTTCTACTCTGCCATCTTGGCTCCCTGCACTCATTGATCTTGCAGAAGAATGACACCACATAGGGAAATGAAGGCCATAGGAATAAAAGGGCTGAAAGGGGAAAAAGAGGAGCATTCCCAAGGTAGGCTAAAAGAAAAGAACCTGCTCCCATCTTATCTGTTAATCAAACATTTATTAAGCACCTACTATGTGCCAGAAGCTGTGCTAAGCCCTGGGGATACAAAGAGGCAAAAGATAGTCTCTGTGCTTAAGGATCTCAAGGTCTGATGGAGGATACAAAATGCAAACAAATATCTATTAACAAGCTATATAGAGGACAAATAAGAAGCAAATAAGAGAGGGAAGGCACTAGAATTAAAAGGGATTGAGAAAGACTTTCTGTAGGTAGTGAGGGAAAAAAAAAGAGAAAGCATTCTAGGCATGGAGAAGAGCCAGTGAAAATGTTGGGAGCCTAGAGATAAAGTGTCTTGTTGGCAGAACATCCAGGAGATCAATATCATTGGTTTGATACACATCAAGGAATAAAGTGTAAGAAGGCTGGAAAGGGAGGAATGGCTGGGTTATGAAGGGCTTTGAATACCAAACAGTATTTGATCTTGGAATCATTGGGAGCCACTGGAGTTGAGTAGAAGGGTGACATGGTTAGACTTATGCCCTAGGAAAATCACTATGGTAGCTGAATGGAGGATGGATTGGAGTGGGGAGAGACTTGAGGCAGGCAGACCCATCAGCAGCCTATTGCAATAGTTCAGGCATGAGATGATTAAGTATTGAACCAGAGTAGTGGCAGGGTCAGAGGAGAGAAGAGATGTTACAAAGGTGATATTGGCAACAGCTTAGATATGGGGGGGGGGGGTAAAAGATAATGAGGAATCCAGCATAGCTCCTATGTTGCCAGCCTGAGGAACTGGGAGGATGGTGTTGCCCTATATGGGGTACGTGTAGGGGGGCAGTGAGGGATGGTTTAGGAAGAAAGATTTTTTGAAATGTTGAGTTTTAAGGTGTCTACCAGACATTCATTTTGAGATATTTAAAAGGCAATTAGAGATGTGATTGGAGGTCAGTAGAGAGGTTAGGGCAAGAAAGGTAGATCTGATTAATATCAGCAGAAAGATGATAATTAAATCTAAGGGAGGTGATGAGATCACCAATGAAGTGGTATAGAGGGAGAAGAGAAGAGAGCCCTAGGACTAGAACCCTGTGGGAAAACTATGATTAGAAGGCACGATTTGAATAAGGAACCAGCAAGAGAGATTGAGGGGGAATAGTCAGATTGGTAGGAAGAGCAGGAGAGAGTGATGTTCTGAAAATCTAAAGAGGAGTATCAAGGAAGAGAGGGCAATCAGAAGTTTCAAAGGCTACAGAAAGGTCAAGGAGAATGAGGATTGTGAAAAAGGCCATTGGATATGGTAACTTTGGGGAGATCAGTTTTGGTGGAACGATGAGCTCAGAAGCCAGACTGTAAAGTGTTGAGAAGAAAATGAAAGGAGATAAAGTGAAGGTATTTACTCTAGATGGCCTTTTCTAGTTTAGCTACAAAGAGAGGAAGATATAGGACAATAGTTGGAATGGATGGGTCAAGTGAGAGGTTTTCTAAGGGTGGGGAGACAGGGGTATGTTCATAGACAGTAGGAAATGAGCCAGTAGACAGAGAGAGATTGAAAATAAATCTAAGAATGGGGATGATAGTGGGGGCAATCTGTTGCAGTAGATGGGATGGGATGGGATCACTTGAACAGGTTGAGGGGTTACCTTCAGTAAGGAAGAAGGTCACCTTTTCATAGAGATAGAGGTGAATAAGGAAATAGCCACAGAAGATGTATGAGTGATATGAGATGAGAGAGAGAGGAGAAGAGGGCGCTAACGGCCTCAGCCTCTCAGCTGAGAGAAGGTTCTCAGCTGAGAGAGTTGGAGGAAGAAGAGGATTGGGAAGTTTGAGGAGGGAAGAAAAGGTTTGGAAGAGCCACATTAGTGAGTGGGATAGTGAGCTGATGAGGAAGGTATAGTGAGATTGCTTAGCAGCAGTGAGGGCCCAGTTGTGGTTCTGAAAAAAAAAAACTGTAGTGTGCCCAATCAGAATAGTTGCATGATTTTCTCTACCTCAGCACCAACACATGAAGGAGTGAAGGTGACAGATGGCAGGAGGGATCCAACGTGTGGCAGGGAGCAATTGGTAAGAGGATAAAGGGGCTATGGATTCAAGAGACAAGGACAGTGTAGAGTTAAGTTGGTTCACCAAGTGATCAAGATGTGGGAAAAGAGGAGAGTGTGGCTAGTGTGCAGGGGAGATGACCTAGGATAGAAATGAGAGGTCAAGGGATTAGAGTCATGATATGGACAAGTACATTGGGTAAGGGAAGGGAAAGGGAGAGGTGGAAAGGCATTATCAGTGGTTGGGAGGTAAGTACCATGTCACAGACAGAGTACTGAACTTACAGTCAGATCTAGATTTAATAATAGTAATAGCTATTCACATAGTACCTGGAAGTGTGCAAAGATCTTCACAAATATGAACTCATTTCATTTTAAGGTTCTGAGTCTTCGTTCTTCCACCTATTGACTGTGTGACCTTGGACAAATCACCACTCCTCTCTTGACTCAGTTCCCCCATTTGTAATATATGGCAGTTGGAAATGCTGATCCCTAAGGTCCCTTCCAGCTTTAACAGTCTATGGCTCCTCATCTCCTACTGCTGTTCCTCCTGGACTCCCACAAAATGAAACACTTTGAGTTCAGATCTTCTTTTTTTTCTCACAATCTTTTATTTTGAAGCTTGGTCTGTGGTTAAGTTGGATGCTCTTTTGTGTGTGTGCCATGAACTGAAGATGATTATTAATTTTAAATTTATTAACAAATTCATTTTCCCTTCACTGTCCAGATGCATTTTTTCCCAGGCTCACATAAGTCCTCCAAGTGGTTCTTGCTGCCTTGCCTGAAACTGATTCAAAATGACAATGGAAGATCAAGAGGGCTGGAGGTCTAGGGCCTGTTGGATGATCTGAATGTGCAAATGTGATGCAAACGTAGATGTGTCATGCTAGAGGAATGCCCTGTACTCCGTCTGGTTTTCCACTGGGGTGTGAATGACATGTAATTTATGAGACACTTCAGGGAGTCACAGAGAATTCCACAGCATCTCCACACACTGGAGGAGGGCACTTGGGTCACTTAGTTTCTCCGTTCATGCTCGCCCTTGGTACACTTCTTTTTTGGGGTGGATTAACAAGTCACATGGAATTTTAGACTAGAATTTGCTTCAGACTCTGACATTCGAAAGCACTAAGAGATAGGAATTAAAGCTATAAGAAGAAAAGTGAATAAAATATTTTTATACTAAGATGTTGTCTATCCTAGCCTCATTTCCTATGATTCAGTCTCCCTATCTCCCTATATGAGTTTACCAGCTACCAAAATCATTTAGGACATTGGCCAGAGCAAAGAATACCCGCTGTGGTGGAGAGGCACATAAGATCAAAAATTCTTAGAACAGCATCGCCTCATACACCCCCCCTGCCCCCAGACCACTAGTGTTGATACTATCCCAGCACATATCCATCATCCAGGGGAGCAGCCCCAGGGGGACATCACCTGGCAGTTGGCTCTTCAGGTATTTCAGTCCCTGTCTCCTCAATAGCCACAGGTACTGAGCACCTGGGAAAGAATTTTCACCATCTAAATCCTTGGCATAGTTAAATGACTCAGAATCAGAAACGGATATCATTTTATCTATCCAAATGACACTAAAAGAGAGCTATTACTATTTTCCCTGTCCTCAAGGACCCCTGAGTCTTTTCATCTGCACAGCAGCTGAACTACATGTACCTCCCCCCCCTTTTAGAATGTGAACTCCTTGATAACAAGGACTGACTTGCTTTTGGATAGAAAACTTTAGTGTTTAGCACAGTGCTTTGCACATAATATACATTTAATAAATACTTTACCACTTATTACTTGTTAGTTATGTGGCCACTGGCAAGTCAGCCCATGGTCCTCTGGGAGTATCAGTTTCTTAATTTGTGGAAATGGTATAATTTCACAATAGTACCTATTTTATAAAGTTAGTGTGAAACTCCAATAAGGTAATTAATGTAAAGGACTTTGCAAACTTTGTGGTAGCAATATAAAAGCCGTTATTATATACCTATTAAACATCTTCATTCTATTTGCATTTTAAAGGGGAAATTGGATCTTCTCTTTTTTAAGAAAAAGTCACAACCTGAAAAATCTTATTTTGAGAAAATAGCATGTTATCTTAGAAGATTTTGAGCTCCTCTTTTAAAAATAATAAGCATTTTGCTCTTTAAAACAACAACAACACAAAAAGCCACATGTTGCCAGCAGCAAACAAACCTACAAAAACTCAAGTTGATTGGAAATTCAGAACCCCTAGGGCTTGCAAGCCTTCTAAATTTGGCAAAATCCACTCCCTTAAACCCAGCCTTACTGTTGGATTGATTAAAATCCAATTTTTTCCATGGCAACAAACTATGATGTCACAAATATTAGATGATGGTCACTAAAGGATCCAGCAGTTGGAGTAGCTGCTGAACTATGAGAGGGAGAAATAAAATCTTATTAAAAACATACAAGTTGGAGCAGACATAGAAGAGAGTGGATGGGGACATATTGGCAGAAAGATTTGCATTTTGAGTAAATATTCCATTTTCAGTTGGTCTCAATGGGATAATTCCTTGCTTAGTGACAGTCAATATAGTTTCATGCTTGCCTTCCTTAGAAGATAGAAGTAGGATTCTCTTCCTACTAGAGCCAACTTTAACAAGTAGAGGGAATAGGAAGTAGTTCAAATGCGTTATCTCTCTCTGATAGTCACTGCCTGAAATTCCACCATTAAAGATGTGTTTCCTCCATTAAAACATTTCTTTTCCTCTCCTTTTAAAGCCCAAACCTCACTGGGTTCTTTCTCTCTCTCTCTCTCTCTCTCTCTCTCTCTCTCTCTCTCTCTCTCTAAATCTCATTAGGGCATATGCTTGATCGTATGACTACTGATTATTCACAGGTTAGTGGCTTTGGGGCATAATTCTGAATTGCTTTCTAGAATGGTCAGTCCAACTTGCAACTTCACCAATAGTGCATAAGTTTTCCTGTCCCCTTACACTCCTTCCAACAATCGCAAGTTTCCTTTTTTGCCGTCATTTATGAATCTGATGGGTATAAATCAGAACCTCATATTTGGCTTAATTTGTCATTTTTTAATATTAATGATTTGGAACATTTTTTCATATGGTTGTTGACAGCTTATATTTCTTCCCTTAAGGATTGACTGTTTGTATGCATTCTAATGGAGAATTGCTCTTGTTTCTATTTGTTTGCATTAATTCTCTGTTACATATCCTAGTCATCAGACCTTAATCAGAGAAATTTGTGCCAAAGATTTTTCTCCCCCAGTGATTTTTCTTCCCTTCTAATTCAAATTGAATTGCTTTCATTTTTGCAAAGCTTTTCAATTTTGTGTAATCAAAATTGTCTTGTTTTATTTCTTGTGACTGTCTCTCCTTTGTTTAAGAAACGTTTCCTAGTCCATAGGTATCTCCTTTCATTATCCTCTAATTTATATGACCTTTTATATGTAGATCATGCAGTTGGATATGGAATATGGTTAGACTAGAAACCAGACTATTCTAGAATAGATCATTCCAAACCTAGTTTCTCACAAACTACTTCCCAATATTCCCAGTATTTTGTTTTTAAACAGTGAATCCTTACTTGTGTCCTTGGATTTATCAGACACTACGTTATTCTGTTCACTTGCTTCAGATTTGGGGCACCTAATCTATTCCAGTGATTAGCTTTTCTATTTTTAGACAGTACAAATTTGCTTTGGTGATTACTGTTTTGTGATATTGTTTTGAGATTTAGTACAACTAAGTTTCCTTCCTTCTTTCCCTATTTTTTCTTTTAGGTCCCTTGAGATTCTTCACCTCTTGTTCCTTCAGAAGAATTTTTAAATAATTTTGTCTAGTCCTATAAAGTAATCCTTTGGTAGTTTAATTGGTTTGGAACTGAATCTGTAAATTAATTTAAGTAGTTTTATCATTTTTGGTCCAATCATGAACAATTAATTACTGTCAATTATTTCCAATCCTCTCATTTTATGGCTGAAGATATTGAAGCCCAAATAGATTAAGTGATTTGTCCGAGATTATATAAAGTAGCAGTGCAAGGATTTGAACTCAGATTCTCTGACTCAAAATTCAACACTCTTACCACTATATCATGACCTCTAAAATCTTGATCCTATAATCAATAGAACTCTTCAAATCTAAATCCATGATCCTACAGGCAATAGAAGGGTGCACAGATTGTTTTTGAAGATGTCTAGGCCATGGCAGACCCAATGTTATTGAATATTCACTCAACTCTGGATTAGGATGTCAACTACATTCTTCCCTTAATATAGAAACCAAAACATTTAAATTTATTTCATATTCTAACTGTTCTTCCATATCTAATCATTCAAGTCAACTATTTTTTGAGTGCCTACTTTGCATATTGTATTAAGGACTTTTATTTCTTCAGTATCCTGTTGTTGTTAGATCATCACAGGCCTGCAATGGGTTTCCACTCAAAATTGGGTTGCTCATCTGTATGAAGCTGTACAAAATACAAACAATTATAAGAAGGCATTTGTACCTTCAAGACATTTAATGTCTAATTTAAGCAGACAAAATATGTATTTAGGAAACAGTTAAGTAAAAATGCAAGGCACTGTTTTAAGTCCCAAAATGAAAATGATTAGTAGAAGTAGCATAATAGCTGACAGAAATATTTGATTGCTATGGGCCCTTAATCTCTAGGACAGCTCGATTTTTATTATCATATAACTAATTACAGAGGAAATATAAAAGAAATTGAAACATAAACCTGTCTACTCTTTATTTTTCTTCTTGTATACAATTGCAAAGAGGCATCATGATCAAATGTGTAGGTTACTGGACTTGTAATTAGGAAAATCTGGCTTTGGATTCCAATTCTGACACTCACTAGCTACGTGACCACGTTAGTCACTGAAATCCTCTGACTCTCAGGCAAGTCTCTAAGACTGTAAATTATAAACAGGCTGTGATCTGCAACACAGACAGACAGAGACAAAGGCAGAGAGAGAGAGAGAAACAGCAAGGGTCAGAGGCTGAATGATTCTATCTAATAGATGAAATATTTGTGAATTTGAATGATGAAGTTTCTGTCTAGGCTCCCTCAGATATAATGTTAAGTGCATATCTTAATAAATGAGAAAGCAAAGCAGATATGATTGATTGAGTGGTGTATGGAAAAGCTTGGACAGCACTACATCACAGGACCTCAGGTAGGGGCCTCTTTTGGATGTCTAAAGGACAGGATAAGATGCTTCCAGGTTTCAGCAGGAAGGAAAAGAAAGCATCTTTCTTATTTTCCCCAAAATATCCTTTTTGGAGTCGATCATGTAATTTAAGAATCATTGTGTCCAGCACTGTGCTAGTATCTCGGGATATAAACACAAAAATGAAATAGTCTTTTCCCTCATTGAGTTTACATTCTACTGTAATAAAGTCATTTGAAACAGGAAAAACTGATGTAACTTATACTAACTGACTTGGGAGGGGGAACACCTCTAACTTATCTAGTTGTTGAACCCTAAATCCATTGGGGTGGGCCCCAAACTCTGAGATCTTTTGAACTTGATCTTGCCTGGCAAAACTGATCCTCCAAAATAACTTCACTGTCTTGCTCTAAAGAGAAAAAGGGAGACAGAAAAAGGGAGACAGAGATAGAGAGACAAAAAAATAGAGACAGAGTCAGACAAAGACAAAGGCAGAGATAGATAGAAACAAGTGGGGAGAAAGAGAGGGAGACAGAGAGAGACAGAGAGAAAGAGAGACAGACAGAGAGATACAGAGAGGGAGACAGCAAGAAAGACAGAGAGAGAGACAGAGACAGAGAGAGAGAGACAGAGACACAGAGACAGAAAAAAGAGAGACACAAGAAAGAGACAAAGATAGAGATACTGAGGCAGAAACAGAGAAGTCCACAAACTCAGACCTCCGCTTCTCAGTCCAGCTCCAGGTCAGTGCAGACTCAGCTGGACAAATAAGGGCCAGAGGGAGGCCTAGGGTTTTCCCTGGTCACTAGAAGGAAAGGGAAGCAGAATAGAAGTAGTTGTCAAGCTTCAGCAGCATCTAAGGAAGAGGACAAAGGAACCATCATTTGGAACCATCAAACCTTTGCTTCTTTCACCAGCTATCAAGCAAGAAAGCAGAAGCAGGAGTTGACTGAATCCTTTCCCACACTCACCACATATGCAGGATTTTTCTCCTAAGTGGACGAATGTTCAGGGCTCTTCTCTGAATGAAACCTTTACCATACTAGCTACATGGATAAGGTTTCTCCCCCATGTTGGATTCACTGATGATATGTGAGATGGACTTTCTGGTCAAACCTTTCGTCACAATGATCACATACCTAGGATTTTTCACTCTTGATGGATTTTATGATGGATATGAAGATTTGCTTGATTTGTAGATTCTTTGTTATTCTTATGACATTGAGAAGGTTTCTCCCCTGTGTATACCCTCTGATGTTCAGACAACTGATCCATGAATTCTTCTTCCACATTGATTGCATTTATAGGGTTTTTCTATGGGCACCTTCTAATGTGCCAAGCTTGATTGGAACCTGAATTCTCTTCCACACTGATCATATTTTAAGGATTTCTCTCCACTTGCTCTCTCTGGTGTCATGAAGTTGCCCACTTAATCCAGAGCTCAATGTGGAATGTTTCTCTACTGGCAGAAGCTAGTTAGTAAGGGACAGGCAGTTTGATTGTCCTTATTCCCATTTATCCATCCAGAAGACATCATTTACTGTGATACTGTGAGGGATAGTGAAATTGGGAACACCTTCTAACATTTCACCCATAATTACCTCCATGTTATCAAGAAAAAAAGAAACTATAAGGCACCAATTAGTAACTCTATTACCAAGGAAAGTTAGGGATATCTCATAACTCTGAGGTTATGGAGGCAAATGGAGGCAAACATCCCTTGAGCTGAGCAGACTAAGAAACTCTGAGAAAAGAATCTGGGAAGCAATGAGCAGCTGTGGATGTCTATGTCAGTATGAGGACAATGGTAGAGATGAAAAATTTGAGTTGGGAGCTAAAATCCTAGAGAAAGGCAGTAGGAAGGAAGAAACTCATTGGTGCTAGTGACAAGTATAAGGTGATACAGGATAGTGAGATGAGATAAACTTCAATTTTTTTTGTTTCTATAAAGTCTCTGGAAATAGCCCAAAATTTGCACATCTGATTTTATTTGGAATCAAATAAGTGAGCACCTAGAAAATTAAGAACAGCCAGGAATATCGTAGATGAGGGTTCTGTTTCTTTGGAGTTAATATCATTATAATCTAGTGGGTATCAAGGCAAAACAAAAACTGACTGAGGATTTGTGGTCAAATTGAATCTCTGGGAGAAAGGGATATATCTTGTGAAGCCATCTGAAATTCAAGAACTCTCCCAGTGTGTGCCCTTTGCTGTCCTGGAGACTGTGTCAATTCTTTGAAGCAGACTGTATTTTGATGGGCAAGACACCAAACGGTGATGTAAACCTCAGAGGCTGACAAGCTGTGTTCCACTTCCAGTTTATTCTCAGAAGATGTCTTACAAAATCCATAGAGTGGTTGCTTTGTCTAGCAAGTATGACCCTTACTGGATACAAAGGGGCAAGAATTTAACAATTGGACCAAAAGCTAATAAGCTAAGATTTTGTTACCATAGAACATTAGAGAAAACTCAGACAAAGTTCCCAGTTAATTTTGGGGGAAGTGACAAATTACCCTAAATTATTTAAATTGCTATGTTTTATATATTTAAGTTTATACCAAGTAAAATCAATATCTACCATTTATATTACACTTCAAGGTTTGCAAAGTACTTTACAAATATTTCATTCGCTCTTTACGACAACCCTGGGAGACAGGTGCTTTTATTATCCCCATTTTACAGATGGGGAAATCAAAGCAAACAGAGATTAGGTGACTTGCCCAGATTCGTAGAGTTAGTAGGTGTCTGAGGCTGGATTTTAACTCAAATCTTCCTGATTCCAGGTCTAACACGCTATTCTGCCATGGTACTTACATACCATATTAAATACAGGATATAGAAAATACTCCCATTTTTTTTCAACTCAAATTCATAAGTATGTATAAAAGTAGAATTAGTATGTCTTGGATACTCAAGTGGTAAGTGACTACAGTAAAATGGAGGCAAAAATCCCTTGAGCTGATACACTAAGAAACTCTGAGAAAAGAGTCTGGGAAGCAATGAGCAGCTGTGGATGTCTACGTCAGCATGAGGATGAAAAATTTGAGTAGGGTGTTAAAATCCTAGAGAAAGGCAGGAGGAAGAAATTCATTGGCACTAGTGACAAGGATAAGATGATACAATATAGTGAGGTGGGATAAACTTCAGAGGAGAGGCACCTTGGTTGAATGGAAAGAGCCCTAAACATGGAGATATTTATAGCACCTGAATTTGAATCCTGACCTAATTGCTTCCATCGATGTCAGACTTTCAATCAATGCTTTTTTTCCTTGAGAATTTGGTTTTTTATTATATTCAAGATATTAAAACAAGTACAAAATAACTTTGAAATCAGGATACCACCATATCAATCCATAAAAAGTAATTCTGGAGATTTATGACAAGTGTAAAGAATTTTTACAAATGACTAGATACTAAACCAAGGCAGACACTTTTAAATGGCCTCTGTCGCATGAAATAAATTGGAGTTTTCCATGGCTGATGTGTGTGTGTGTTTATTGTAGGTTCCCAAACTAACCAAAGTGGGACAGCTACCACACTTTAAATATACATAACTTCCACAACTTGAAAGAAAAGGCACCTGATAGTATTACTATGAACATGACTATCAGGTCCCACTGTTTCTATTTATCAGCCTTTGCCATGACACACCTAACTCCCTTTTTGGCTTACAGGAAATATATTTTTCAAATAATTTCTTTATTAAAAGAGAAGGAAAAAGTTACAATCCACAAAAATTCTGGAGATACAAAGTCGAAATTGAAATAGTCCTTATCAAGGCGGGGCTAGATGGCACAGTGAATGTGGTACCGGCCCTGGAGTCAGGAGGACCTGAGTTCAAATTCGACCTCCAACACTTAACACACATACAAACTAGCCATGTGACCTTGGGCAAGTCACTTAACCCCAACTGCCCCACCAAAAAGCAAAAAAAGAAAGAAAGAAAGAAATAGTTCCTATCTCAAGGAATTTATATTCTATGAGGGGAGACAACATGCATGTATAAATGTGTGCAAAATATATACAGAATGGGGCAGCTAGCTGGCACAGTGGATAGAACACTGAGTCTGAAGTCAGGAAGATTTGAATTCAACTAGCTTTGTGACCCTGGCCAAGCCACTTTAACCCAGTTGGCCTCAGTTTCCTCATCTATAAAATGAACTGGAGAAGGAAATGGCAAAGCACTCCAGTATCTCTGCCAAGAAAACCCCAAATGGGATCACAAAGAGTTGGAGATGACTAAAAGACTAAACAACAAATACCCAAAATGAATACAAAGTAGTATTGGGAGAAGGTATTAGCAGCATGCAGGATCAACAAAGTTTTTGTACGGACAAATAATATCTCAGGCCTTAAGCTTTATCACGTGTAAGACGAGTGGAGTTGGACGGGATGGTTTCTGAGGTTTCTATGAGCTCTGCGGTCTTCTTGAGGGATGAAGTGATGTTGGCAGATCAAGGGAGGGTCTGCAAGTGGCAACAGAATCCAGAAACACACCTACTTCACTTGTGGAACAGAGAGTGGGAAAAGAATGAGTAACAATTAGGAAGGGCAGGTAGAGATGAGTTCCCAGACAAAATACAAGCTTCACTTAGTTTAAAGAGATAGTGAGAAGAATAGAGGAAAAAAATCAAGGAGCGTAAGATAAGGAGTTGTATTAACAATGGAACAGGGGTCAGAAAGGGTATAATGTAAAGGGTGGGCTGGGAAGGATGGAGGAAGGAAGCAAAAAACAACTAGAAAGAATATCGATGTACAAGCAAGCTTCAATAAGTTACTTAATGTTCTGTAGGGACAGCCGCTAGACGTGTAATTTCATTGATATAGAGAATATCCAGGTAAACAAATTTCTTCTATCAATGTAGGCCAATCTCTGAAACTTACAGACTTAAAGAGAGTAGTCTGAGCATGAGGAGGTTAATTGACTTGTCCAGGGTCATACAGCTGGCACGTGTAATTGGCAAAATGTGAACCCAGTTCTCCTGACTGCTTTCTATTGACCCTATTATACTGAGGCACACCCTGCCTTTCTAATATTCAACATTCTGTTTGCAGGTAAGGTACGTGTTTTCCCAGTGTAGTTCTGTTTTGTTCAGTCCTGTCTGACTCTCAGTGACCTTATTTGGGGTTTTCTTGGCAAAGATATTGCAGTGATTTGCCATTTCCTTCTCCAGCTCATTTTACAGATGAGCAAACTGAGGCAAACAGGGTTAAGTGACTTGCCCAGAGTCACACAGCTAGTAAGTGTCTGAGGCTGGATTTGAACTGAGGAAAATTAGTCTTCCTGGTTTCCAGCCTGGTGCCCCACCCAGTGTACCACCTAGTTGCCCCTACCTGCTTATAGGTAGCATCAAAAAAGTCATATGTGATATCCCACAACCATGGTGTTCCTATATTAGCAGGAATAATGAATCCCCTGAAGCGTATTTGAATGTATTTGAATTCAAGCTATTTCAAATTATGTGAAATATAATTATTCATTCTAGCCCAATGGAAATATGGAGTGCTCAATCAAATAACACAACCATGTCAAGGGATTCATTATTCTCACTCTTCTAGTCCTAGTTGTAAGTTAAGACACAGGTTCCCAGCACCTATTGTCAGACTTTTAGGTTGTTTAACAAATCAGCCAGGAGAGATGTCCTAATTTAAGTGTGATCTCCACATGCATGTGTAGGTACATGCACACACAGAGAATTTCATAGAAAAGCAGGATCTTCACCGGGGCTCCTTCCAACCCAAGTGTGTTTTCTCAGCAAGTTCCGCAGATCCCTATTAATGGATCCTAAGGCCTCAGGTAGTGCTGGTGCTATTCATGTCTTTCATTCTGCGTATTTCAGCTACTTCAGTAATGGTGTCAAATTCAAGTAGAAACCAGTTCCTATGGTAGCATATTAACTTAGAAAACCCCAAATTAGCATCACCTATGTTGAATTTATTTATATTTTATTATATTTTTATTTATTCCATTCAACACTTTCATCTGGTTGAGTTGTACTCAGTCAAGGCTGATTGTGGCCAGTCATTCCGGCTAGAGTTTGACACCTTTGTCTGTTGGACCCGAGTATCATAATACTGTTATAGGGTTCCTTTTGTCTCTCAAAGCCCAGATTTCAAAAGGATCTTGAACCTTACCTCATATGTCGTGAATGAGTAAGGAAAATGTTCATTCTTATGGGATTCAAGTGTTGAACCAGGGGAAGTTTGAGGGGGTATAGACTCATCTTGCCCCCTTTTCTGAATGCTGTTGATATAAGAACTGAAAAGATTACATAAGATTTTACAATCTTCAAACTCCTCTGAGGAAACTGTTCTTGCTTCTCTTGTCAATTCAGTACGATCCAAAAAACCTACAGTAAACTCTTAAGGCCAGACGTAGTTTTGTTTTTCAATTGTTTCAGTCCTGTCTGATGTTTCATGTCATTTTGGTAAAATCCTAAAATTTGGCAAAAATACTGGAGTGGTTTGCCATATCCTTCTCCAGGTCATTTTACAGATGAGAAAACTGAGGCAAACAGGGTTAAGTGATTTGCCCAAAGTCACATGGCTATCAAGTATCTGAGGTCAAATTTCAATTTCCTGATTCCAGGCCTAATACTCTACCCATTGTACCACCCACCTGCTCCAAGGCTCAGTGTGGACTCTAAAAAAAAAAAAATTCAAGAAACCAAAAAGCTGACATTCTCCTCGTTACTTACATCAAGAGAAAAAGTATATCAGAGTAAGTAAGTAAGAGCAGTAAGAGAGTATTGGTCTTAGAAGATATGAATTCGAGTTCTGCTTTAGACACTTACTACAGTGTAACCATGAAAAAGTAATTTAACCTCTCTGAGTCTCAGTTTCCTTATCTTTAAAATCTAGGGATAACAGTATATTTCTCTCAGCAAGTTGTATGAGGCTCAAGTGAGATAATGTGCAGAAAGTGTATTGCAAACCTTCAAGTCCCATGTAAATGTCAGTTGTGATTTTTATTAAGTTGGCAAAGAGACAAGGCAAAAATCATTAAATCTGTAAAAACAAAACAAAATAAAATAATTGGAGGCCATTGAAAATGAAAAGACAGCCAATCTGGCAGTATCATTTCTTCATTCCAGAAGGATTATAGCAAAGATTGCATCTGTACACAGCAACTTCTTCTGGTCTATTCCACAGAAGGCAATAAAAGCATTCCTGAGAGGTACAAATTAAGAAAGAAAGGTATCATGTGAAATCCTGCTTGCATCATCTTGCAAATAGGAAACAGCCTTAGCCACTACAGAGAGATGGGCAGTGCCCTCTGTGATGCACTGGATTCAGCTGGGCTGCGTGTCACACTTTTATTTCAACCTGTCAAGCAACTCTCCTTTCCGTGAGGAAATCCAGGCAGAAATAAACATGACTTTAAAACAGGAAAGAAATGCAATACTGAAAATTTAGTCTGTGCTATAATAAAGTATTAGTTCAGTATAATTCAGCATCACGGCAAATAAAAGGGAATGAGAGGTAGCTGAATTTTCTTCAGGAGGAAACATTCTTAAACTGTCTGCCTTTCTTGAAGAGAAAGCAGAGCAGCAGGAGCTAGCCAGGTGAGACAAATTCAGAAGAACCTGCAGTAAAGGGGTAGCTCTGCCTTAGCTGGGCATCACAACCTGGACCCACATAAATGCAGCAAATTGGCAGAATTCTTTGCTGTTATTTGACTGTTCATCCCAAATTGGCTCCCTTGGCAGGTACTCTGGACCTCTTTATTGCCTGTCCCCTCAGATTCTGATGATCCAGGTTTTGATCTTGCTTCTATTCTGTTATCAACCCCTTCCATGACCCTGATTCCAACATTGGCTTTTAGCTTTAAAGAAAAAAATTTTTAATGTCTTTGTTGAATTCTTTTTTTTTAACAGCCTAAATTTCTGACTGTTTTCTTTTCCCCACTTCTTTTCAGAAAGTCTTCCATTAGGATAAAGAAGGGAAAAAAAAATCAAAGTTCTGAAAAATAACCAATATGTCAAAAAGAAAAAGTGATGTTATATGTAGTATCCTACAACCATTGTGCTCCATTTCTGCAAATGAATAGGGAAAACAGTTTTCTCATATCTTTTCTTTTGACATCAAGTTTGGTCATTATAATTTCATACTATTCACTTGAGATCACTTTGGCATTTGTTCTTTCTTCTAATTTTGTAGTTACTGTGTATATTGTCTTCCTGGTTCTGCTTATTTCACTCTGCCTTAATTAATATAAATTTTTCTAGTTTTCTTTGTCTTCATCATGTCTATCACCTCTTACAGCACGGTAATATTCCATTACATGCACATGCCACAATTTGTTAAGTCATTCCCCAATAAATCTTCAACTATGATTCAAATTCTTTGCCATCAAAGTGCCACCATAAATATTGTGTTGCATATAGGGTCTTGCTTCCTTGATACCTCTAGGCGTCTTCTATGATTTATGCCCCAAAACAGGAGGCTCAAAGGAAATAGACCCGTCAGTCACTTTCTTTGCAGGATTTGCAGACTGCTTTCCAGAATTGTCGTACCAAGGTATCATTATGCAAACAATGCATTCATGTGCCTGTTTTGATAACCCCTCCAATACTGACAATTCTCATCTTTTGTCATATTGGACAGACATTGGTTCTTAAACACTTCATCCACTGTACCAGATCTGGAGTCAGAAAAATTCATCTTCCTGAGTTCAAATCTGGACTTAGACACTTACTAGCTGTGTGACTCTGGGCAAGTCACTGAACCCTGTTTGCTTCGGTTCCTCATATGTAAAATGAGCTGGAGAAAGAAATGGCAAACCATTCTAGTATCTTTGCCAATAAAATCTCATCAGAGAATAGTTCATATGTCTATGGTTATTGTCCTGGCTACTAATATTTTAACTAGTGTTTTTCAGCATATGTAATCAAATGAAAGTTACTAAATCTGTTGTTGTCATACTCAAATCTCAGAATTTTTATGGTAAGCTCCAAAACTGACTCCAACAAGAACTAGATCCTTACTTTTTATAGCTGGGTAAGAGGATTGTAATAACCAAGTGACTTGTTCCTTTCCACAGAATGATATCGTGAGTTATACTTCATTATTTTAATGTCTTTATCATCATTGGGAGCATACTCTCCATCAGTACAGATCACAGCCATCCATGCCTTCTCACTTATACAATTCTTGCTCATTCATTTCCCATAACCCTCCATAAGAGATCTACTCAATTCTATAAGCCATTCTCTGAGTCTTGCCACCTTCCTATCTGCTTTTTTTTTGTTCCTGCTACATGACTAGCACAACTCATTTTCTAGTTACATATATATCTTTGATGTTGTCTCGTATTCTCATATGCATACAAATCATAATTGTTAGCATGGTGAAATGAACGAGGGCTTCTGATCAAGGAAAAGAATACCAAACGGGTGAAAATTTATGGAAAGAAAAAAATAAATTTACATGATAACTTTGTTGCATATTTAAAAGGAATAGCAAGTCAGACATAGTACATTTGCAGTCTCATGTGCAATCATTTTTCTTACACTATGTTATGAAAATGTTTGTTTTATTCCGTAAATTAAAACTATTTTTTTAAAAAAAGAATACAGCCCATGACACCCATGTTTATATTTCCTACAAAATCCCAAGTACTGTGCCTTACATACCACAGGAGCTTAATAAGTGCTTGCTGAACAAATTTGTTAACTGAAATAGTTATGGGAATTACCTGAAAACTTAAAGGAAATTTTTTTAGGCCATCCTTCAAGATTGTTAGGAGAAAAAACGCCTAAGAAACTGTGAAGTACATGCTACATGTGAGTTATCATTATTATTGTTATTCATTGAGAGAGGGGGAAAAGGCCTTTGGGACATGAATTATACAAATTTACTGATTTTACAGATCAAATTATTCAACTATCCCTCAGTTTTTGAATTTGATTTGCCCATGCCATGATAAAAATTGCTAAGTAAAAATTTGATATTTTTTCTGTCTATGACCTAAACTATGACCAAAATATCTGTGTCTAATGAATGATAAAGTGTATTTGTGCATCTATAGCGAAAGATCCAGGAGAAAACGGTGATAAACAGATTTCCCAATCAGTGAAGCAGTACTTGATGATTCTATTACCTCATCTTGGATAATTCCTTGGAAGAGAGAGATCCATTATGCCTTAACCTGTTCTTTGTCACCCCTGTTGTTTCAATGTCAAGGTAAAGAATGTCTCCAAACCTGTTATAATATCAATCATCATAACAGACTGACGTGAACAAACATAGTTAGGTTGTGGCGATCCAAAACCTGGTAGGAAATGTTTAGGCAGATCGAAAAAGATTACATATTCAGACAAGAAAGCCACACAGAAGCAGTCACATTATAGTTAAAATCCACAAACAGGACTAAAAGATTTCTTTTGCCTAAAGTGTTGGGAGATTTCTTTAGGAAGTCCTCAGCTCATGTTGTTTGTATAGTTAACAGAAAAGATAGTAAAACAAAACAAAATAAAAATCCTTATCTTTTAAATAGGTAAACTTCCTCATTTTCTGGATTCAGAACAAGGGAAACATTATCACACTCTAGTTTTTAATACAACTTTTTGTAACAATTTTTTTTTGGCCTGGTAAGGATCCGGTGGAGAAAGGAAGAGGATGAGGGCGTTAGTAGGTAAGGGCTTGGTGGTTTTGTAAATCAGAATGTTGAATCTGGAATAAACTTTAAAGATGATCTCGTCCACCCCTGCATTCTATTATGCATTCCTAACTCCTACACCATGTCAATACCTGTGACATTTGATGTCTCTTTAAATTGAAACAATATAAAGTGATTTCTTCAGGACATCTATTGTTTCCTTAAATACAGTCCTATTTTGTTGGCATGTAGTATCTCTGGCAGAACAATTCTTCTGTTGTACCTTGACATAGGTTCCCTGAATGGCTTCCCAATCTCCCAGTTCCATTCTAGTTTTGCTTACCTCTCTTATTTAGGGCCTGTATCTGGTGGTCAGACATCTCAATAATGTCATAAATGGCACCTTGCATCACTTTGCCACTTATCTTTGCCAAGAAAATCCCAAATGGAGTCACAGACTTGTCTGCCGTTCCAATCCCCAAATTTGGGTCTATACTCATTTTTAATTTTTTTCCTCTTTTCCTCTCATATTTCTAAGCATTGCTAGAGAAAGTCAAAAGACTATGCTAATTGGACCCCCCCCCCAAATTCATGATCTAGATCAGAGATTCTTAAACTGGAATCCATGCATATACATGTATGTAGGCATGTATGCATGCATGTATGCATGTATGCGTGTATGTGTGTGTATGTGCGTATGTGTGTATGTGTATATGTGTGTATGTATGTGTGTATGCATGTATGTATGTGTGTATGCATGTATGTGTGTATGTATGTATGTGTGCATGCATGTATGTGTGTATGTATGTGTGTATGTATGTATGTGTGTGTATGTATGTACATGTATATAAGACCATATTTAAATATAATTTGGTTTCCTTTGTAATTTTATTATTTTATTTTATGCATTAAAAAACATTATTCTGAGAAGGGGTCCATAAATTTCACCAGACTGCCAAAAGGATTCATGATACAAAAAGATTAATGACCCCTGATCTAAATTTAACTGGCCCTTATGGATGGTCAACAACTTTTTGGTTGGTCTCTTACTGAGTTCCCATTGCAGTCTCCATGGCTATACCAAATTTTTCCACAGTCCTAAAGGCCCCAAATCTACCTTGGCCTCTCTTACTCTTAAGAGAAGACCTTACCATCTACTTTACTAAAAATATTAAGGCTATTTCTATGCATCTCATGCATCTTCACCTCCTTTACTGTTTCAGAGAAAGAAGGATTACTTCAAGCTTTTCAGAGTTAAGCCCTCCACCTATACCCATGCTCCCATTCTTTGCTGTCTTTTCAGGGCTTTGCTGCGTCAGTTATCTCTTCTCTTGAATTTAATCATGTCCTAACTACTGGCTCTTTCTTCTCTGCCTACGATATGTTTAGGTCTCCTCCAAATGAGATAACAACAGAAACAACAACTTTATTTCAACCCTGATGCCTCTTTAAGGTACTCTATAGTCTCTCTTTCCCCACCTAATTTCTTGAAAGAGTACTGTTATACACCCACTTATTCTTCAATCCCTTGTAATCTTACAAAGCTGGAAATCTAGATCTCTCTCACCACTCTCCAGAAACTGTTCTCGTCAATGATCTAATAATAACTTAACCTAATGACTTTTCCTCAGAAAAATCACCTTTGGATTCACTTCAGCTTTTGACACTGTGAACATCCCCGCATGCTTGAAATTATGCCGTCCCTTGTATTCCAAGGTACTAAAAAAATAACGTATATGAATTCTGAGCCTCTCTGTGGTCAGTCTTAGAAAATTATTGGATAGCAATAGAGTTCCACAAATGCTTTTCTTTTTTTTTCTTAAAGGAAAAATATATATTCATAAAATTGTGGACTGACTGCATTCCAAGCAAAGTTCTAAAATATTAATAATGAGGTAGTTTGTGACTATTTGGAAAAGGAAGTTGTAATCACCGAAATGTTAGCATGACCTCTTCAAGAACAGATCATTTGAGACTACAGTCATTTTCTTTCTTTTTTTTTGACAACCTAACTAGCCTGGTTAATGAAAGGAATGTTAAAGACATTGTAGATCATTTGACAAAGGCACTTGACACAAAGTCTTCTATAATGTACTTGTGATGGAAAAATGTTGGTTAGATAAACATCTTGAAATACTTGAATAGATGTGTGAACTCATGGATTCAGTGGTTCCCTCCAGTGATACAGATTGTAGCCTGCCCTTACTGTGTAATTATAATCTATTTCCTCCCAAAGGTGTACCATGGATGTTCCAACCAATATTCTGGAGGTCTTCTTCCTTTTTCCTTGGATTTTTAGCCTGGAGGAGTCTTAGAAGAACATAATAGATGTCCTCAAGTATTTGAAGGACTGTCACATAGAAGAAGGGTTACTAGGTAGTGCAGGTCTCAGAAAGGAGAGCCTGAATTAAAATCCAGACTCAGATACTTACTAGCTGTATGACCCTGGGCAAGTCGTGCAGTTTACCTCAGTTTCCTCATCTGTAAAATGAGCTGGAGAAGGAAATGGCAAACAACTTTAGTATTTTTTCCAAGAAAACCCCAAATGGGGTCACAGAGAGTTGGACACAACTAAAACTACTCAACAGCAACAACAACATACGGAAAAAGTTTAGATTTATTCTTCTTGACTCCAGAGGGCAGACTGAAAAGTAAAAGGTCAAAGTTGCAGAGAGGAAGAGACAGAAGTTCAATTTCTGTAAGAATTTTTTAACAAGTAGAGGTCTGCAAAGTTGTAATGGTCTGCTTCACAAGGCAGTAGGTTTTCCCATCACTAAAGATCTTCAAGTGGATAATGAATCACCAGAATCATGGTGAGATGTAAAGTTCCTCACGCATAGTCTTCATGTATGGGTTAGCCCAGAGGGCCTCTACAATTCCTTCTTATTCTGAGACTTATAAATCTACACAATTCTGTTTAACCTTCTTCCCTACCACTGATCACTCTTTCTTACTCTTCTTCACAGGTTCCACCTTCTTCTCCAAGTCCCTAAATATAGATGTTTCCCAAGTTTCCATCTTTAGGCCTTTTTTTTCTGTCCCGGCACTCAAGACATTCCATGGTCAAGATAGAAGTTGACTTAGACTCATCAGGCAGCTGTGACTTAAGCTCTGAAGAGGTCTTAAAGAAACAAACAATAATAATAGTAACTAGCATTTATATGATGCTTTAAAGTTGACAAAGAGCTTTCCCATGTTTTCTCCTTTGATCCTCACAACAACCCTGTGAAGTGGGTACTGTTATCATTCTCCTTCTACAGATGAGGAAACTGAGGTAAAGAAAGGTTAAGTTACTTGCTTAGGGTTACACAGCTAACAATGTCTGAAGTGGGATTAAAATCTCTTGACTCCAAGTCCAAAGTTCTAATGACTGTGCCACTTAGCAGCTTCATACATAAATTTATGGCACTAAAGTTCATTATCAAGAAATACAGGGAGGGGATGGAGTTTTACTGAGAATATTTAGGCTTCAAGGAACCCACAAATCAAAGGATAAATGGAAATCTCTCTATAAAATTGTTGGGAGACTAGGTAACTTCCTGTTTATAGACTAACACCAGAGGGTAATGGAGGCTAGCCCTAAGTAGTTAGAGAACCCACAAGACAGTGAGTTCTGCCCACTGGTGCTCAAAGTCCCTTGGATCAGTCTTTTAAAAAAATATCTGTTAGATATATGAAACCATCCAAAGCATATTTCCATATTCCTTGGTTCATTCTTAACAAGACCCCCTTCTACCATAATCACACCTACCACCTGCCACCACCCATAATCAAGTCAAAATAGTAAGAACGCTCTCTTCCTGCCACACTGCATGTGATTTCTCTTCTTTTTCAAGGCTACTTTCAAAATTAATTTTAACCTGATCCTCCCTCTACATGTGAAGTGAAAGATGAGGTAATATGTTGGAGTCTTTGTCAATGTACTACAGCAGAAAAAATTGTGATAGACATCTGGGTTCAGATCCCGATTCTAACACTTACTAGCTATGTGACCATTAATTATCTCAACCTCTCTGAGCCTCAGTATCCTTGTCTGTAAAGTGACATCCATGATGCTCATACTACCTACTTCAAAAGGTTATGGTCAGGACATGACTTTGTGAATCTTAAAGTACTATATAAATATGCCTTGTTAATTATTATTATTAATATTTTCTAGCTCAAAAATACCCTAGGAGACAGAATGTTCACATAATATATTGAGCTTCTCAAAGAAAAGGCAATATATTTGAGGTGATTTTTATTTAGAAGATTTTGGGGGGTTTGTCTCTTCTCAGATATCATTCATAAAAGCATAGAAAGTCATTCCCATGCAGGGAATGGGAATTTACTAAGGTTAATTGAATAGTCATCATGATGAAGGTTAGTCTACCAGTTGAGGTGAGATTGATTAGTCAAAGGTCATTTCTTCAGGATTTCCCAGCACCAAGGATACTGCAAGCAATCTTTCTTCTCTGAGATCAAACTGGCACGGAGCCATAATAAACATCAAGTCTCTCTCACAGGGAGGAAAGATTAAATATCTGATTAAAATTTCTGGCTGCTAATTTATTGAACTTGGCCATGTGGGCAATTTGGAGTCACATGATTTTCACTGTGTGGTTGTTGTTGTCATTCCCAGTAACTGGAAGAGGAGGTCACAACTCAGTTGAAAAACAGGGAAACAGACTGGTGCTCCAAGTGGAAAGTCCACTTTGACCATCTCTGAAACCTTGGGGCCCAGGCTCCCAAATCTTGAATGTCTTTCCTTAGCCACGTCAGAAAAAGTCCAGCCTTTTATACTGTTCATCTGAATTTGTGGATTAGGTTCTTTTCTTTTCTTACCACCCCCGCCTATTGTTCTGAGCTGTCTTGTAAAAATGATGTCATGGGTGGCTTACAAATGTACAGGAAGTCTTAAAAGCCAAATGACCCCATCCACTCTATTCCTTGGGCTGTGCTTGCCTGAAATCTGTGAAAAACATGCCATGCAGAATTCAGGTGGGCAGTCACAGAGACAGCCCCTAGCTGCTACAAGCCCTGCCCCTTTACCAGTCCCCTGGCTTGGACAGCAGCCAGTACCCAGCAGAGAAGAGAGAGAGAGAACTAGGGGGAAAGGAAGACTAGAGGAATAAGAGGTCAAGGAGAGTTTCCTCAGAAAAAAACAAGAGCAAGAAAGTTCCATGAGAATTAAAGGATGATTTTCAGAGCTTTTGTGTCCTGAATTGCAAGCTCACCAGTCAAGCAGACAGATTGGCTAGCCACGACACGGTGCCTGAGCGGAGAGTGTATACTGAAATCCATCAATAAATCTTCCTGCTTCACCTGGTTCCTGCATTTTCATTTGACAATACAGTTATCCCTTCCATATCCTGGGGGCCAGGACTCAGTGTCCCTGCGATGTGGAAAATCTGTGTAAAATTTTTTGGTCCTCCCTTTGTACCAGAGAAGAAGTCTGAATTTTTTTTTCTTTTTCTTTTATGGGGTGTTTACAGTACCTTATTGTAAAATTTAGATTGATACTACAAAATATTCTACATATATTTTTTGCATTTCTGAGTTTCTAAACTTTTTTTGGTGTCATCTGGAGCCTTCCCAAAATGTCCCCCAAATTTGACCAGTGATGCATGGGAACCTTGAAGGAGAAAGTCTCAATGTGGAAGGGATCAATGTAATGCCACCCAGTCTAGGTCAGCACTGCAGTGAGTTTCTGGCATGACTCAGAAAGACTGTTGCAGAAGTCCTGTGTTTTGATTCCCGCATCCCTTTTAAATTACCTCTGGGAGACGTTTTGAGTGGACTGACACATGCAGGTAGTTTGTTTATTGTAAGGGCTGTGTTCACGGAAGAATCTTATCTGCCCCATTCTGTGAAAGATGGCCCACCATGGGAGTTTAGTTTTTCCATGTTCCTTTATGCCACTGTGCTGTAGCTTGTCACAGAGCTACACATACTAATGATCTGAGAAATATCCCTGGCTATTCAGCTAGGTTTAGAAAGCCTGCTGTTTGGAAGATTTCCTTTTATTGTTATTATTAAGAACAACTACCTCAATAATTCCATTCAGTGCATGTGGTATAGGGGAAAGATCACTGAATATGGAGTCAGAGGACCAAACTCTGCCGCTTACTGCCTGTTTAACTTTGGACAGATCACATTAGCTCTCTAGGGCTCAGTTTTCCCATCTATAAAATGGAGAGGTTTAGCTCTCTTAGAGTCCTTCCAGTTCTGGATCTATGATTCTAGATATTGATGCTGATAGCTATCTCTTAGGTTCATAGATCTAGAGCTGGAAAGGACCATTGAGGCAATCAAATTTAGCCCCACCATTTTACAAATGAGGAAACTGAGGCCTACAAAGGTTAAGTGACTCACCCAGGGACATATAACTAGTAAGGATAGAGGCAGGATTCAAATTCTGATATTCCTGACTCCAAAGCACTACTCTATTTTTTATACCACCATTGATTGCTCTATTGACACATAGAAAGGAAAGAAGGAAGGACAGATAGAAAGAAAGAAAGAAAGAAAGAAAGAAAGAAAGAAAGAAAGAAA
>CM053580.1:402493390-402511135 GCA_028627135.1 Pseudochirops cupreus | reverse complement strand
AAAGACGGGGAGAAAATACGTAACTCAAAATCTTGTAGAAATGAATGATGCAAACTATAATAAAATTTAAAAAAAAAAGAAAAAAAACAAACCCCATAAACAAAATATAACAATAAAAATAGAGGAAGTTCAAAAAATGTTTCAATTTGCATTTAGAATTCATCAGTTTTTTTTTCCTCTGGGGGTGGATTAGCATTTTTCACCATGGGTTCTTTGGAATTGTCTTCAATCATTGTCTTGTCCAGAGAAGCTAAGTCTTTCACACTTCATCATACTTAGAATATTGCTGATACCATATACAATTTTCTCCTGGTTCTACTCATTTCACTTTGCATCAGTTCATATAAATCTTCCAAGGTTTTTCTGAAACCATCCTTCTGATCAATTTCTTATAGCCTACAACTTGTTAAGTCATTCCACAATTGATGAGCATTACTTCAATTTCCAATTCTTTGCTACCACAAAAAAAAAGAGCTGCTATAACTATCTTTGTACATCTCAGTCCTTTTCCCTTTCTCATGATCTCTTTGGGATAGAGACCTAATGGTGGTATTGCAGGATCAAAGGGCACGCACAATTTTATAGACCTTTAGGCATAGTTCCAAGTTATTCCTAAGATTGTTGGACTCACAACTCCACCAACAGTGTATTAGTGTCCCAACTTTTCCAGCATTTGCTATTTTCCTTTTCTGTCATGTTAGCCGATCTGATAGCACACAACTCTTTATGAGGTTAGATTTCTTAGGGGTCATTTCTTTGGTAAATCTGTTATTACTCATGAATTTGGCCAATTTGCAGCTCAATGACTATATTGATTGTATATTTTGGATTCTAGACCTGGAAGGAGTTTTAAACATTATCATGTCCAACACTTTCATCTTACAGATGAGGGTGCCATAGAAAGCAAAAATGACATTGTAGCATAGTGTTCTCCAGGGCAAAATATCATTTTTTTTTTTAATGGCTGGCAAGTTTATGGAATGGGTGTTTCATTGAACTCCAAGCTCAGTACAGGAAGCAGATAACAAAGAGAAGTCAAGGCAGCACCTTCCCCCCACCCCCAGCCTTTCCCAGCTGGCAGGCAGAGATTGTCTGAGCCACTTCCCAAAGCTGAGCTACAGGGAGCCTCGGGCTGGCGCTGCTGTGCCCATCCATGCCAGGGACCCCCAGGATACCTCGCCTGCTCTGGGTCTGGGTGACATTTTTATTAAATCAAGAGAAATAAAAACTTCATCTGGGGGGAGGATACAGAAGGACCAACAGGTGAAGGGAGGAATGGGGGAGTGGAGGATGCCGGAGCCATTCTGGGGCAGGCTGGGCTCAGTTACCGTCGCTGGGGCCCTCCACCAGCTCTGGAGGGGCCGGGCCAGGGCCTGGGATTGGGGCAAGGAGGGACTCCACCAGAATGGTCGAGAACTTGGTGTCCCCAAAAGTCTCGTTCATGCGGGCTGAAGGCCGATGATGGATTGGACGTCTACTTTGTCCTCCGTGAATTTGTTGAACTGCTTTAACATGTGGCCCAGGTCCTGGACAAACTCCTGCGGGGAGCTATATGGGGGTGACAACTTTTCCTGGAGGCACGCATGGATCAGGGTGAGATCCAGGATGCCTGGCTGCTCCGCAGAGGGTGTGAGTCTGTGGTCAGTCTGTGCAGCGGAAGGCATGGCTCGTGGCCCAGCAAGGCCAGTAGCACACACTCACACTTCCGCTGGTTAGTAGGTGACAGCTTGGCAGGGCAGGTATCCCCATCGGAGGTCAAGGCCACACTCTCAGGGCCAGGAAGGGAGACCTCATTTTTGCAGTCCACCAGCTCCTGGCACAGGGAGGAGCTCCATTCCTCCCCAGGCACCTCCTGCAGGGTTGGCAGGTGACACTCCAGATGAAAGCAAAATTTGCACTGGCTACGTATCACCAATTCCCCCAGATTCTGGCACACGTGACAGATAGTGGCTCTGTCGTCCACAGCTCCAGGGCCGATGGTGGCAGAGGTGGCGGAGGCGGAGTTCGCGTCTGGGCCTCCCAGCACTTCCAGGCCAGAGCTGGTGCTGCCGCTGGGGGAGGCCAGGTGGGGACCCTCAGGCCCTGGGGCCTCCAGGGGAGGCAGCAGCAGTGGCTTTGTCTCCAGCCCCTCGACCCCTGGGGGGGCTCCGATGGCAGCCTCTGTCTCTTCCTCCTTGACCATGGCCATGGGGGGCATGAGAGGACCCCCCAGGGTCCCCAGCTGGCCTCTGCTCTCAATGACAATGAGGCTGTAGTCCTTGGTGGTGGTTCCCAGGAAGACCTTGAAGACAGGGGGCTGGCTGGCTGCCGTCAGGTCTAAATCGAGGCGCTCACCCTGGGCACCTTCCATATGAGGCTACTCACTTCCCCCTCACCAGACCTGGACCTTTTCATTCCAAACACACTGGGCTCAGCACTGTAGGGGTCATCTGGGTCGTGGCTCCTATAGCCTTCCTGCAGGTCCAAGGCCTGATTTCCTTTCCCAAGCTTGCCCGGGGGCCGGGGAAGCGCCATGGAACCCGGCCCAGTCCTCTCTGAAACAATCTTGCCGGAGGCCTCAGCTCTTTTGATCCAAGAGTTGAGGTCCCACTGGAATTTCATGTCCGTCTGAGGCTCCACAGGGTCTAAAATCATCTTGAGGGCACAGTGTAGCTGTAAGTAAACCAGCTTCTTGGACAGCAGCAGGGCTGTGTTGTTATCGCTCTCCAAGGCGCAGGACACAAAGCGCAGGATGTGCTCCTGGTGCCTCTGGATCTTGGTCATGGTCCAGTTCTGGCGCTCCAGGCGCTCCTGCTGCCCCTCTGTCACCTTCTGGGCGTCGTTGACCAGCACGCAGCCGCGCTTGTTTAGCTCTTTCATGAGCTGCAGGATGGCCATCTTCACGTCCACCTGCACGCGCTTCTGCATGTCTGTCACCTGGCGGATCGCGTTGCGCACTTCCTTGGTGTTCTTCTGCAGGATGACGTGCTTTTCCCCCAAGCGCTTCACCAGGGAGGCTAAGGAGTTTCCTCTGTTTTCTCACGGCATCCTCGAGGAACTGGTATTGATGGTCCTTGTGGGCATTGAGCTGGCAATCTCGCCAGGTGAGGGTGTCACAGCTCTCACAGAAAACGACCAGGGGCTGGTGCTTGTGGACCGAGCAGTAGAGGGTGCGCTCCTCATCACACCACTTGGCAGGGCCAGTGGATCGCACAGTGTGGTCCTTAGTGTACTTGCCTTGTTGATGGGCCTCCACAAGTCTCACACAGGGGCTCCGAGCACTCGATGCAGTAGCTGGTGGCGGGGGAGTTGTCCTCGCAGCTGGTGCAGCACTGGTTGGCATCCTAGGGGTCCGGGGCCGCCGTGGTGCCTCTGTCCCGCATGAAGTTCTCCACGATGTCCTTGGCGAAGCACTGCTGCTTGCACACCGGGCAATCCACCACCTCAATGTCGCCTACGTTGTTGGCGGCAGCAGGCCCGGCGGCCGCGCTGGTAGTGCTGCAGGGTGCGGAGGCGGGCCGGAGCACCAGAAACTGACCGCACACCAAGTGTAGGCAGGGTAGCAGGCGTGGCTCCCGCTCGGGAGGGAGGCCCTCCCCGCACACACTGCAGTGCTCCAGCGGCTCGGCCTCGCTAGGCCTGCCCCCGCCGATACCGCAGCGCCTGAGGCTGAGGCCGAGCCGGCGGCCGGGCTCGAGGCGTTAGAGGCGGAGGCCGCCGAGGGGCCCGAGGACCCACCACCCGAGGTCGCCGCCGCAACCGCGGCCACAGAGGCCGAGGCGGCTGCGACGGCGGGCCCCGAGGGCTCCCCAGCCGCGGCGGAGGCAGAGGCGGCAGCCCCTCCGGGGGCCCCCGGGCCGGCTCTTGTTGGCGTCCGCGGGCCAGTCCCCGGAGCCGGGGCTGCCCGCGCCCATGCCCGCCGCCACCGACGCTGCCATCCCGCGCTGCTCGCGCGCTCTCTGCCGGAGCTGGGCCGCGGCCTCAATCGGCTCTGCTCTCGCTCCCGCTCCCGCTGAAGCAGAGGCCGAGCCTCAATATATCATTTGTAAAATGTTCTCGCTGGCACCTCGGTAAGAAACCAGGGACCTGAACAAGATCAACTTATTAGTTAGCTAATAAATTAGGTCAGTGGTCTCTCTCTGGATGCCCAAAGATCTGGAGTGAGGGCCAACAGGGTGTTTCGAACTTAAGTAGGTCTTTCTTCTGATTGACTGGAAAGCACATCCTTCGGACCGCCCCCCTGGCAAAGGCAAGACAGTCCTGATTGAAAGACGTTTTAATGAGGTGGATTGAGAGTTGTCTCAGCTCCTCCCAATTACTTCGTGGTTGGGAGCGGAACTCATATTGTAGGATTAATCTGCAACTGGGGGAAAGTGGGTTGGCCTTTGGGTATGGCTGATCATGACGCTCTCAGGCAATTTAAGGAATGCTGATTGCTTTATGAGACCTAGCTACTTCTAGCAAGCTTGGTTAAAAAGGAAAAAAAAAACACCTTAATCAGGTTTACCCTACTCCTATCCTCCCCCATTTTCATCCATCCCAAATACCACCTACCCTGCTTTGGCCTTCCCCTTGGAGGTCAAGTCACCTTTAACTTTGAAAAGGAGAAGCCAAGATAGTAAAGAAGTCAGGGCGGGAGGGCCTAGCCCAAGCTAGCTCTCTGTTTATAGGGTAAATAGAATAGGGAGTCCCACTTTAAACTGGTTAAGGAGCAGATGCTCCAGGAATTAGAAATGACCCTATTGGGGGCTGCTAGGTGGTGCAGTGAATAGAGCACCAGCCCTGGAGTCAGGAGCACCTGAGTTCAAATCCAGTCTCAGACATTTAACACTTACTAGCTGGGTGACCTCGGGCAAGTCACTTAACCTCAATTACCTTGTCAACCCCCCCCCCCCCAAATGATCCTATTCCTCAACCATACCTTAGTTAGGAGAGGTGTCCTTTTGAGCTCCAGGAGAGAGGCAGCAGCAGTTTTGACAAAATAGGTGAAAGAATGGATTATAGAGGAATAGTAATTATCAAATAATAGAGCACGTAAGATGAGAAAACACCAAAATGATAAATATTGGAGATGTGGGAAAATTTGAACACTAATGCATTGTTGGTGGAGTTGTAAACTGATCCAACCATTTTGGAGAGCAATTTGAAACTATACCCAAAGGGCTATAAAACTGTGCATATCCTTTGACCCAGCAATAATATTTCTAGGGCTGTACCCCCAAAAGATCATAAAAACAGGGAAAGGATCTACTTGTACAAAAATACTTATATCAGCTCTTTCTGTGGTGGCAAAGAATTGGAGATTGAGGGGATGCCCATCAATTAGGGAATGGCTGAACAAGTTGTGATATGTGAATATACTGGAATACTATTATGCTCTAAGAGATGATTAAGAGGTAGACTTCAGAAAAACCTGGGAAGACTCACATGAACTGATGCTGAGTGAAGTGAGCAGAACCAGGAGAACACT
Source organism: Pseudochirops cupreus (assembly GCA_028627135.1). Taxonomy (NCBI): domain Eukaryota; kingdom Metazoa; phylum Chordata; class Mammalia; order Diprotodontia; family Pseudocheiridae; genus Pseudochirops; species Pseudochirops cupreus. The sequence goes on along the minus strand of CM053580.1, from coordinate 402,505,686 downwards.
GCACACAGTAACAGCAGCAGGGTGTGATGATAACTATGGTAGCTCTTCTCAGCAATGCAAGGATCTAAGACAGCTCCAAAGACTCACGATGGAAAAGGCTATCTAGAGCCAGATGAAGAACTTCAGACTTTGAATGAAGAGAGAAGCATTTCTTTTCTTTTGTTGTTTTGTTTTGTTTCTTCTTTCTTGTGGTTCCTTTCATTAATTCTAATTCTTCTTTACATCGTGACTAATGTGAAAATATGGTTAATATGAATTTATAAGTAGAACCTATATCAGACTGCATAAAGTCTGAGGGAGGGGGGAAGAGAGGGAGAGGGAGAAAATTTTAAACACAAAATCATATGGAAGTGAATGTTGAAAACTAAAAATAAATAAATTAATTATAAAAGATACAGGAAAAAAAATTAATACAGTATAATATTCATTTTCCTCAATATTGAAGCCCAGAAAAGTGACTTGCTTAGCAAAGCCAAGACTTGATGTTGGGCTCTGTGGCTCTAAATACAGTTCTCTTCCCATTCTACCCCTAGCACGGGCATGGGATTGGAAGTAACTGAAGCACTGCCCTGGGGAGGGGGAGACAGAGACCTTGGGGGCACTGGCAGTAAGAGGCTGCTGGTGTAGATGGGAGGGACAGGAAGGAGGATGCACCTGGAGTTGAGGCAGGGGGAAAGGAACTCATCTCAGTCTGGTATCTGGAAGCTTCTTCATTTAGCAGGATAATCTTTTTAACTAGGCGTTATTAAACTCATACACACACACACACACACACACACACACACACATCACATCACCTGAAAATTAGAAGAGATCTCAGAAGTCATCAAGTCAAGTTAGACTTGAAAGGAATGCCCACTTAGCACCTATCTGACAAGTAGTCATTCAATCTCTTTAAAGACCTCTGAAGATGGAGAATCCACTACCTTTAGAGGCAGTCACTTAATATGCATTCCTTAAGTACCTCCTTAGGGCAGCTAGGTGACTAAGTGGATAGATTGTCCTGCCTGGAGTCAGAAAATTCATTTAAAGGAGTTCAAATCTGGCCTTAGACTATGGCTTTACTAGCCATGTGACCCTGGGCAAATCACTTAACCCTGTCTGTCTCAGTTTCCTCATCTGTAAAATGAGCTAGAAAAGGAAATGGCAAACTACTCCAGCATCTTTGCCAAGAAAAACCCCCAAAATGGGTCACAAAGAGTGGGACTTGACTCAACAAAGCAGCCCAAGACCACATGACCTCTTTTGGTTCTCCTATCACAGCAGAACCTATTGAATGACCAATAAAATGTCCATATCTTTTTCAGATAAACTGTTGTCTAAACATACCTCCCCATCCTAAAATGCTGAAACATTGCAAATAGACTCAGTGCCCTCTCAGTTGAAAGCCATTTAAATTCAGTACACTGAGGCAAAACCCTAGTTGTCCCCCTCTCCAATAATGACGGTGTACAAAGTACTTTGCTCACAACTGCGTTAGGTAGGTGTAGTAGATTAGGTATGGGAAGACCTGCTTAATTCACATGGAAGCATAAGTCATATGAGTTTGAGGCATGTGAATGCTGTAGTTGGAGCTTGCTGAATGGGTGGAGCAAGAAGGGTGAGGCAGGAATGGTGGAGCACTACTGAGAGAAAGTTGGTCAGAGTAGTTAGAGCTGAGGGAGAGAGAGGAAGCTGGCAGCCAAATGTGAGTATTTGTTTGTGGAAAGGTCCTAGCAGGGGGAGGGCAGTGCCCCCTGCAGCATTATTGTGTAGAGATTTTTTGTTGCTGTGATGGATTTGACTTTCTGGTGTTGAGAGTCAACTTTCTGGTGTTTGAATAAATGTTTTGGTTCTGTCTTCCATGTAGAGAGTCTGTTATGTTTTGTGATTCAGAATTACACCAGTATATTTATAGCTGCTGTAGGTGCTGTGAATATCACATTGGCACTACAATAGGTGGTATAAGTATTATTATCTCCATCTTACACATAAGGAAACCAAGATGCTCAGAGATTAAGTGTCCTGTCCATGAGCACATAGCTATGCAGTAGCTGATTTGGACTGAAACTCATTTCTTCTGATTTCAAGTTCATCACTCTATCTACTATACAACATGACCTCAAGTCCAAAGCTCTCCCCACATACAAGCTGGTACAGTGCCAAGAGGGCTACATTCAACTTTAGGAAATACCTGGGGGCATGAACTCTAGTACTTCATAGTTGTATGACTATGTGCAAATCACTAAATTTTTCTGACACTCAGTTTTCTCATCTCTCAGTTGCAATATTTAGGGACCAGAATTGTGATTTTTTTCATTGCTTTGGAAGAGGAATTCCCACTTAAATTCAAAATAATGGCTGTTCTGCAGGTCATAGTATAAGAGTTGCATGGGGGCGCTGGCAGGCTAAGGGAGTTGCCCAGAGTCATCCAGACAGTGTGGGGATAAAAATTTTCCAACCTATAATAAGAGAGATTAAAGAAGTTTTTTTTTTCTGAAACAAGATTTGATTTATTGTGGAAATACATAAATAGACTGGATCCATTAAGGGTCAGAGAATACAAAACACTTGGAAATGATGCCCTTCAGTCTGCATGTGGAAGATGAGTCTCAAATTGCTGAGTACTGACTCTTTCCTACATCAAGCAGGTGATGCTTATCCTCTGCCAGAGGAAGTCTGGAAGTGACAAGATCACAGCCAGGGAGCCTACTGGGGGGTTGAAAATTCCTCCATGGAAAAATGCTCAGAGGAATGAATTGCAGCAAGGGCAAAGATGAGAGTTGACTGGACAGATAGTCATGGGACCAGCCTTTGCTTCTGGAAGTGGGTGGCCTGGAGAAAAGATGGGCATGACAGGTTCTATGAATGCAACAGGGTAGAATCTATAAATGAGGGAGGATTTAACAACATTGTAAAACAGGAGAGTACCACCAGCATGTTCCAGGTATACCCCGACCCTGGGCACAGGGTCTTTCATTTGATGGTTTAATGCTCCAGGATAGGTTTGGAAATAGTCATTATTTTCCTTCTTCACACAGCAAAAGAGGAACACAGAAGCAAAGGAGTCCAGGGTATTGCCTGTCCTCAAATGTGATGCACAGATCCCCAGTCCCCACTGAGGTACTTGGGTCACATCCACCTCCCAATACTGTCTGCCTGAGCTGAAGACCTGCTCAGCAAAGACAAAATGGCAAGTAAAGTTCTCGGGATTGTCAAGATCCACCTGCCAGTCTTCTCCAGCCCTCATACTCTTCAGATCCCCAGAAAAAATCACATGGGAACCAGCTGATTGAGGATTCACTCTGATGTTCACTCTGAATTTGTTGAGGATATCCATCATCCCAGTGATGGGATGTTCCACCAGGTCTGTGATGACAACGTTGGGTCTTTGGGGGAACAATGACCCACTCCTGCCCACCAGCTCCCTGAAATCCTGCAGCACCTCAATAATGGGTTTTTGTCTTGATTTTTGCAGTTGAAACATGATTTCCCGAAGTTTTTGGATATGCTGAGATATTCTGTCCTTGCTGGTCCTTTCCTCTTCCTTCAACCTTTCCAGACATTGAAGTTCTTCTTCCATCAGGAAATGGTGCAGGTTGTAAAATTCTCCCATAATCATCAGATTCCAGTCAACTAAAGGTCTCTCCATCTCCTCCTCCCCCTGAGAAAGAAGTTTCTTGGTTTCCTCAAAATCCTTCCTCAAGTGACTCAGAATCTCCTGGAGCTTCTCCCTGTAATTGTGAGCAACTTCTAGGACAGGAGAGAGTATGTGAGCCTCATGCTCTGCAGTCTGGCTACAGAGCACACAGAGTGCTGTCTGATCCTCCTCACAAAAGAGTTTCATGACTTTCTGGTGAATGGGACATTGGCTCTGTTCTTCAGTATTCTTCAGAAAGTGAGAGCTGAGCTACCTCCCAATGTCAGTCAGCTTTTCCAGTCTCAGTTCAGGGAGTTCTCTGGTCTGGCAAACTTCCCTGCATTAAGGACAAGAGAAAGGTGGGGCTCCAGCTCTCCAGCTTCTGGAAAGACATGCTCTACAAAAGCTGTACCCACAATCAATGATTACTGGCTGAGAAAAGTAGATCCTGCAGATTCCACAGATGAATTCGCTCTGCAGTTTCAGGATCATTTCCATAGCAGCAGCCATTTTTTTTGTCTCTGAAAAGGTGACCAATGCTTCCTTTTCTCTCTCTACTCCCCTGGACTTTCCCTTCCCAGGGTGACTGTGGAATCCAATTCTCCAAGTTAACATCAAATGCCCTAGGGGGACTCCTCACTCCCTCAGGGCTTTTTCACTACAGTAACTGAGATAAAGAGACTTCAGTTCCACTCAAGGAAGTATTCCTGATCAGAATGATCCTCCTTTTTTATGGAATAGAGCCCCACCCCTTGGTGCCTCCCAGGAGAGATATGAATTCTCCTAGTCTCCAAACCTCAAGTTCAACAAGTTAATACTTGCTAGATGTAGCAACCCTGAGGCTCCTAGGGTTCACATTTCTGATTGGTTGATTTCTATGGATTGACAGGTTTCACAATGCTAAGCCCCTCTGAGGGCCCCATTTTTCTGGTAGTAGTCCCAGCCTTGCTTGAAAGAGCAGGTGCCCTTCTTTTCATGGTTTGTTACAAAAGGTTGATAGCATCTGATCCTCAATGACAGGGAGAAACTGATTATTGGATTGGAAATGATTGAAACTTGGGGACAAGTGACCACTGCCTCTTAGAGTTAGTGACAAGAGTGGAAGCCTGGGCACGCTTTGAAATGTGCTTTAGATTTCAGAAGATCAGACTTCAACATACTTGGAGAAAAGATAGATGGGATCCCATGAACAAAAAATCTTCAGAATTAAATTCTGAGAACAATTCCAATGAGGAGAAAAGGGAAGAATTATCTGAAAAGATTGAACTGAATGCACAGGGAACTTAGCACTTTCCAACTAGCTGTACTCCTGGATTTCGCCAGAATCTCATATTGCAAGAGAACATCTACCCAGAAACTACTATCTCTTCAATATACCTTTGTCTCTTGGCCCCTCCCTCAACCTCTCTACTTAGAGAAGGTGGAGGGTGGAGGGTGGAGAGCTCCTCCAAATTCTCCACAGGATACACAGGACAGCCATCTTATAGTTTCCCACAATTTCCCATCTTATGTACTCCTCTGGACTTTATCTTAGTGTCCCTTTGATGTCCCCACTTTTCCATTTCTTTTTGTGGGTTGTTTTCCTCCATTGGATTTTGAATTCCTCAAGGGTAGGCATTTTCTTTTGCCTTTCTTTAGTCCTCGAACTTAGCACAGTACTTGGCTGGGAATAGGTGCTTAATAGATGTTTATTGACTGGCTGGCAGCCTAATTAGACTTTTCTGAAGTTATGTGCAGAAGAGGGAAGCAAAGTCAGGTAATAGAAGATGAAATGAAAAGTTACCCCTAAGACCAGTATTAGGACTGCTAAGCTAAACACAACGAAAAGGGTATTGGATGGGCGAGGGAAAAGGGACAGTACTTGTATCGATGGAAAGCAGAGTTTCATCACCAGGTAGTGCTGATGGCCACCATAGTGATCCTTTCCAAGAGGAATGCCTAGGGGCTTTCTAATCCCACTACCACGTTGGCAGTTATGCATCTCCATCCCACTTATGAAAGTACTTACAGGAATCTCCAGTTTGCCATCGATGAGGTGTAGATTATTATGGATTTATCCCATCAGAAACAACTTTTGGACACTCAACTTCTGGCAAATCCTACTATAGGTCAGTTGGTCCTAGTGACATGACCTTACTGTAAGGGAGTCCCTCCCTACGGTGAATGGATAGAACATGTATGGATATTGTACACAATATTTACTTTTTAGCCAAGGGAATGAAAGAAGCAATGAACAATACATAATAAAATGTCTACTGCTCAGTTGCACCCCTATAACTTCTCCCAGCCTTAGTTTTCTTCTGCTTTAAACCCAGGACTTAGAGGAGGAAATGCACAGTTCCATTCGTTTCACTCCCAGGGTCACTCCAAATATAAACCATCAAAGGAGTATAGACCATGTAACATGATGCGTGACAAATTTTTGTGTCAAACATCCAATGGGATTTATAATGATTTGGTTAAAGGTCTAGATGGCTTACTGGTCAAATTTATAGAAGACAAAAAGGTCAAATGGATAGCTAACTGACTGAATGAAAAAGTCAGGATCTAAAATGATCTTGACAGGAGAGAATATCAGGCTGACTCTAATCAGGATGAAATTCAGTAGGGATAAGAGTAAAGTCTACTACTTCGGTTCAAAAAAAGCATCTTTTCAGGTACAAGATTGGGAGGCACAGTTAGTGATTGTTCTGTCTAATTAGCTTTGTCCACTCCCAACTACAATGTCAGATAATAGTTTATCAAACATTTATTAAGTGTTTACTAGGTGCCAGGCACTGTGCTAAGCACTTCAGATAGAAAAAGGGGCAAGAGAGAGACAATCTTTGAACTCAAGTTTACAGTTACAACCTTTACTAGTATTCAATTTCTCTACATAGATACATAATATAAAGATTTTTAAGGAGTTGTTTTCCTCAGTTAGCTTTTGTACTTCCTTTTGTCCATTTGACCAATTGTACTTTTTAAAGAGTTGTTTTCTTCAATAGATTTTTGTACAATATAAGTAAGAATTTAACTAGGTGGGAGTAGTAAAATAAAGATGAAAAGCAAGGTTGTAAAACAGGGAAGAGGTCACACAGAATTTGTTTGACAATTACTAGGTGTGGCATATAGCTGGGAAGGAAAGCAATCTCAGGTATAGGGTTGATAGGATGGGAGTAGTGATCATTGCTCCTTCAAACTGAAAAGACTCACCATTAGGGCCACTACTATTATTGGGACTTGAAATGGATACTCTCATCAGTATTAGCTCAAAGAGGTAATAACGTACACAATCAGTTGAATATAGAAATCTATCTTACCTGACAGGGAAGTCAGAAGGGAGGAAATTAAGTAAGGGCAGGGGAGCAGGGAGGAATGAGAGAAGAGAAGGCAGATGAGAGAAGGCAATAGACAGAAGCAAAACACTGTCAAGGAGGGAATGGGTGAAAGGAGAGAGAGGACAAACAGGAGGAAAAATAGGATGGAGGGAAATACGCAATTAGTAATCATAACTGAATGGGAATGGGATGAACTCTCCCACAAAATAGAAGCAGATGCCAGAGTGGATCAAAAAACAGAATTCTAAAATATGTTGTTTACAAGAAACACACTTGAAACAGAGAGATATACATAGAATAAAGGTAAGAGTCTGGAGCAGAATTTATTCAGCTGAAGTAAAATAGCAGGAGTAGCAATCCTGATATCAGATAAAGCAAAAGCAAAAATAGAACTAATTAAAAGAGATAATAAAGGAAGCTACATCTTGATAAAAGGTACATGGACAATAAAGAAATATCAATACTAAACATATATTCACCAAGTGATATAGCATCCAAATTCTTAAAGAAGTTAAGTGAGTTACAGGTTCATGACCAAACAAGAGATAGAGAGAATTATGAAGTTTAAAATAGATAACTTTGATTATATTAAATTTAAAAGTTTTGAACAAACAGAACCAATACAACCAAGATTACAAGGAAAGCAGAAAGTTGGGAAACAATGGGAAGAATCTTTACCAGCAAATGTCTCTGATAAAGTCTCATTTATCAAATATATAGAGAACTGAATCACATTTATAAAAATAGAAGCCATTCTTTAATAGATAGTCAAAAGTATAGACAGGTAGTTTTCAGATGAAGAAACCAAAGCTATTTATAAGCATATGAAGAAATGTTCTAAACCATGTTTGATTAGAGAAATTGTTACAGCAAGCACCCTAGCATACCCAGGATGACCTGCTAGTACAGGTTCTTTGATTTGCTTTTCTAAGAAAGACTACTCAAAAAGGCATTAACAATCTTACTTTTATTTATATTCACTAGTTCAGGTGAAAGGTCAGCATCCTGAACATCAGAGAAAATAGAAGCAGAGAAAATACAGAGAAAACACAAGCAGAGAAATTAGTATAAAGACCAACAGACAGGGCTCTGACTACCTGAATCAAAGCAATATTGCTATACAGTTTTCATACACCACTGGATCTAGAAAGCCTTTACCTCTAAGCAGTTGGGGGGGGGGGAAGGGGGGGCATCTCGACCAGGAAATCAAATGGTCCTTCTCATAAGTGAGCCCCGAAAGCAAAACACCAGAATACATAACAAAGACTCAGCATCTGATTGGCTGAGTGCTGAGGAGCTTGATAATCCATATGCCCCAGCACTTAATTGGAAACTCCCCATAGCCCAGAGTCTGATTAGCTCTGGAATAGGACTCTATGTGCCTATTAAGGGACAGGGAAGATCTTCAAATTCCCTTAACATCACAGAAATGCAAATTAAAACACTCTGAGATATCACCTCATACCTTTCAGATTGACTAATATGACAAAAAGGGAAAATGATGAATTTTGGTAGAGGATGTGGAAAATTGGGACAGTAATGCACTGTTGGTAGAGTTGTAAACTGATCCAACCATTCTGGAGAACAATTTGGAAATATGTCCATTCCTTTTGATACAGCAATACTAGATCTGTATCCTAAAGAGATCATAAAAAAGGGAAAAGGACCTGCATGTATAAAAATATTTATAATAGTTCCTTTTGTGGTGGCAAAATATTGGAAATTGGGAGAATGCCCATCAATTGGGGGATAGCTGAAGAAACCGTGGTATACGAATGTAATGGAACACTATTGCTCAATAAGAAATGATGAGCAGGCAGATTTCAGAAAAAAACCAAAAGCCTTATATGAACTGTTGCAAAGTATAATGAGCAGACCCAGAAAAACACAGGACACAGTATTAGCAACATCGTGTAACGATCGACTGTGAATGATTCAGCTCTTCTCAGCAACACAAGGCTCCAAGACAAATACGAAGGATTCACCAAGGAACGTACTGCCCACATCCAGATAAAGAACTGATGCACTCTGAATGCCGATCAAAGTAAACTTTTTTCACTTACTTTATTCTTTTTCATGGATTTTTTTCCTTTTGATCTGTTTCCTTTTTCATAATAATGACTAATATGGAAATATATTTTATATTATACACATATATAAGTGATATAAAATTGCCTGCTATTTTAAAAAGAGGGGAAGGGATGGAGGAAGGGAGAAAAATTTGTAACTCCAAACCTTATAAAAATGAATGCTAAAAATTTTCTTGATATGTAATTGGGGGGGGAGCGGGAAATATTATTTTAAAAAATAAATATTTATTAGGTACCTACTTAGGGCAGTTAGGTGGCTAAGTGGATAGTATCCCAGCTAGAGTCGGGAAAACTCATTTAAGGGAGTTCAAATCTGGCCTCAGACACTTACTAGCTGTGTGATCCTGGACAAGCCATTTAACCCAGTTTGCCTCAGTTCCCCATCTGTCAAATGAACTGGAGAAGGAAATGGCAAACTACTCTATCATCTTTACCAAGAAAACCCCTCAAAACTGGTCATAAAGAGTGGGACTTGATAGAAATCACTCAATAACACAATGTTTCTCTTAATGGAGTGGAAGAGCACATGACCTCTTTTGGTTCTCCTACTACAGGACTCTTATTGAACTTATCCAATGAAACACCCATATCTTTTTCAGATAAACTATATGGCATAGACAGGAAACAATGTTCAAGTTGCCATCTATCATTCAGGAATCTTAAAAGAAAAAAAAGATTCTTGTCTAACAAATGGGCCCAATTTAAATCAAGTCAAAATCTACTTTGAGTCATCTCCCCACAGAATTTGAGCCCCTTGGGACTCTTCTTTCCGAGGAGGCTTGGTAGCCGGGATAGCCTTGATAGACTGAAAGGCAAAGTGTATGAAGTAAAGACCTTATTTTTCATGATCTGCCTTTCCAATTTTCTTCTCCTCCTCCCCCACCCAGCCACATACTCAGTGCCTTGGACCAACACATACTGAAATAGCATCTCCAAGTCTCTGATGGAGACCAATGGAGCTTATTATATAATCTCATCTCTCCTTCCAAAAAACCCAAGATCAATCTCAAAGGGCAGCCCTCTGAACTTGGCAGTCGCTCGTGTGGGAAAGTCTTTAAACAAAAACAAATTTGTTAATGTTCTGGACAAGAATCTCAGAGAACAGATAGACTGTCCCATGAGCCAACAGTGCCCTCAGTCACAGAACTCGCTCTGTTTTCTGCCTGCTGTCTCGCTACTTACATTGATGTGTACAACTGAAGACTGTGCAACAGTTTTCTTTAATACAGTAAAAGACTTTACCCAAAGAGTCCTGGGTGATGCTGAAACAAGTGGAATAGCAAGTAATTCCTGATTCTGAAGAGTCATAAGGAAAACACCTTAATTTTTCTTTCCTACACAGTTTTGTCCTGCTGATAAATAAATGGTATTAAGAAATGAAAGAATGATTGATTCTCTATTTGTTCAGGAAACTCAGCACCAAAGGTGAGGTACATGGTTTTCCCAGTTTGAGATGAAAGGTGCCTGTGCACACTTTAAAAACAACAATAATGGAATGTTTCCTACCGAAGAGAAGGGAAGGCTATCTCTGGCCACATTCCACTCTACTCTAGGGCAACATGAAAGTTTCTGTCCAAGGCTCCATGAAAAAATCCTTCTTTGCCACATGGCAGTGAAGGACAGCATGGCAGCACTTAACGGATTTCTGCTCCAAAACAGAAATCAAAATAAAGATTAGTGTTCCCTGAGGAAGGAAGTTGCCTTGAAAACTTCTTTCCCAAGCCGCATACTGAAGGAGACAGGGTGAAGAGAGGTCTGGGTAATATCAAAGGGGTTCCCTTAAGACACGGAAAGAGTTTCTTGAGAATAAGTGTCCTTTAATTCTTGGTGAATAGAAAAAAAAACCAACCCAGGAGTTTTCATATCATTCCATCCAGAAAATACAAAATGAAATCACCTAGGAAAGGAGAGGAGAAGGAAGGCAGTAAGATACAGAAATCTAACCCTCAAGTTTGTATCTATGACACAAGGGTGTAGAGGGTATTTAGGGAGCACTAGCATATCTGGTGTGAAGGATTGCCAAGCCCTTTTTAGAGCTACTCATCTGTCTTTAGTGTCCCCCTATTACCCACTCACCTGTGGCTCCAAGATTACACACATGCACACAGCATGTGCAATGGCCACAACCCAGTAAAACTGTCTTGGAAGATGAGCTAAACCAGGTTGAGGGAACTGACAGGTCTCAAACCCATCAGTGAATTTAGGGGGATGTCTGCCTCAAGCATGTGAAGACTTCTTCACAGTGGAATGGGTGACTGAGAACAATTGGTTCCTATGGCTATTAAGGTGACTGAAGCAGGCATTGTGGGGCACATAGAGGGTGTTAGAGCTTGGTCAGACATTGAAGATGGCAGGGTCACCCACTAATTCTCAGACTATTGCCATCTTGACTTTTGTCCTGCCACTGGACTTTGATGACTAAAGAAGTGCCTCTCTTAAATATAATTCACGAGCAAGTCAAGACATCACCCTCTGATGTCATTGGTCCTCTTCAAAAAGGAAGGACAAACAACAACAACATCTATGACACAACTGTCCTCTAGGGTACTGTTGGATGGTACAGTAGATAAAGCACCAGTCCTGGAGTCAGAAAGATCTGAGTTCAAATCCCATCTCAGATGCTAGCTATGTGACGTTGGGTAAGTCACTTAATCTCTGTTTGCTTCAGTTTCTTCATTGGTAAAATGAAATTTATAAAATGGGGGTAATAATAGCAACCTGTTGGGGCAACTATGTGGTACAGTGAATAGAGCACCAGCTCTGGAGTCAAGAGGACCTGAGTTCAGATACAGTCTCCAACACTCGACACACTTATTAGCTGTGTGACCTTGGGCAAGTCACTTAACCCCAATTGCCTTGCCTTCTCTCCAAAAAAAAAATAATAATAGCACCTGTCTCCCAGGGTTGTTATGAGAATCAAATGAAATATTGATTATAAAGCACTTAGCACATTGCCTAGTACTTAGTACTATACAAATATTAGCTAGTAGTAGTTGTAGCACTAGTAGTAATGATGAAGTGCAGGCTCTGGGACCCCCCCCCCCTTGAGCTCTCCTTGAATCTTTGAGGTACAGGCTCTGGAAAACCCTTTGAAGTCTGATTGAATCTTCCCACTTGATGAGGCATTTGCAGAGGCCATAAGTTTTTCATTGTGGCTGGGCCCAAACCTCTGTTACTAACCTGGCCCTCCATTGTCCATTTTCTTCCCACCCTTGAGCTTATCAAAATATTAATCCACTCTTGCATTGACCTCATTAACTCCTCCTG
>CM053580.1:402459515-402493290 GCA_028627135.1 Pseudochirops cupreus | reverse complement strand
AGAAGCTGCCTACTTAATGGCTTTCTTTGAACTTTCTCAGAACATGATTCTCAGGAAAGATTGTGAGATGCTTGAAATGAGAGCACCTCCACAAAGGGGCAACAGGGACCAATTAAATGACCTCCTTCCTATGGCTTTGGCCCCAGCCCCTCCCCCATCAGCAACTTCTGCTCAGGTTCAGGTCACTGTTCTCACTGAGGCAGCTCCCCTAGCCACAATGAAAAACTTATGGCCTCTGCAAATGCTTCATCAAGTGGGAAGATTTAATCAGACTTCAAGGGGTTTCCCAGATCCTGTTTCTCAGAGATTCAAGGAGAGCGCAAGGGGGATCCCAGAGCCTGCACCTCATTATCAGTAGCGTTATTATACTTTTAATGCCTTCTCACAAAAACAAGATATCATGAAGATAGCTTTCCCAACACCAAATAGGTGAAATAAAGGAAGACAACCTCTACTAAGACCACATAAGAATCTTTAAGGAAATGAGTTTTCTTACTTTTCCTCATAGGACTAAAAGGGTTTTTTCTTCTTTTTTTTAAGGAAGAAAATAAAATCTGAAAACCACAGGCCCATAAGATTAATTTTGATTTCTGGAAAACTTTTAGAACATGATATTAAAGGGATAGTTCATAGGATTCTAGAAAAGGAAATGGTAACCACAAAGAAGAAGCAGATCTTCACCAATGCTTGATCAACCTCATTTTTCTCTTTCTGATAGGATTATGAAACCAATAAATCAAGGGAATATTGTAGATATAGCTTATCTTCAGTAAATTATTTAACAAAGTATTTCATTCTCTCATACTGATTTAGTGGTATTCAAGATGACAATATGTTATCTGGATAGTAGCTCAGTTAAGTGATTTTGGAATTGTTTGAATGGCTAGATTCAAGAAGTCATTGATGGCATTACGTCAATTTAAATGAAGGCCTCTCCTGGTAGTGCCTCACTCATCTATGCTTGACCCTGAGTTAGTATTCAAGAAGACCATGACAGGCTACAATATTGGGCCTGATGAAGTAAGATAACATTTAAGAGAAATAAATTTTGATAGGGTATCTTTGGATTTAAAACAATCAACTTCAGAAATATATTATGGAGGAATTATTCCATGACAACAGTTTATCTGAAAAAGATCTGGAGGTCTTAATGGACTGCAAGCTCCACAATACAATATGGAAGGCAAAAACCAATTAATGTGTTCTTGGGATGTATTAAGAGAGTCATAGTCATAGTAATAGGGAGGTGATAGTTCTATTGTACTGTGCTCTGGTCATACAATATGTAAAGTACTATATTAAATTCTGGTCACTAATTTGAGAAAGAATATTGTCAAGCTGGAGAATAGGCAGAGAAGGGTGACAATGAAGGATGTTAATATGTTCCAGGTCCTTGAGATCATGCCAACTTGGAACAAGGCTGGCTATATCTCCTCATGGTTCTAGATGTAGTCCTGAGTAGTTATGATGTTTCTTTTCTAACTCTTATGGGTTCTAGCCCCAATTCTGGGTGTGTTCCCTCCAGTAATTAGCATCTCTTTTCCCATTTAATTAATTAATATAGATTAGGTTTTTTTTAAAGGGGTATATAATCCCAAGGCATAGCAGGAAGAGAAGTACAAACATTTACCTACAAGATCTCAGGGGCATATTCTCCCCTACACCACGTCAATCTCTGGGAAGACTGGGTTTATATTTAGACAGTTTCTACATAGAATTGACCATATTAAAGTCACTTCAAAATTCAATATCATTGCTAGATGAGTCCTTGCTTAGCCACTGCAAGGCCAAGTCCTGAGGATTGCTCTTACCTGCTTGAAGTTTCAAAGATGGCATGCCTGGAAGAAAAACCTAGCATGTACTTGTGTCTTTGATCTTTAGAAGTGCGCCAGATCGTAGCTTCCAGTTTTTACCAACAACAAAACAACAAATCTAGAGGAAAAGAGCCAAGACCCATGTTCATGGACCCCACATGACCTCAGATGAAGAAGTTTCAAGGTCTCCACCCTGACAACATTGTCTCTCTTTTCTCACCATAATTCTATTAGGAAGGAAGAAGTACATGAAGAGAGAAGGACAAGGTTGAGTAGTGCCTTTTAAATCTCCCCTTTTTCTTTTCTCTGGTTCTGGCTATATAGTTAAGAACAATCAAAGATACTCCTCCTCACCGTGTGGTTAGTAGGTAAGAACCAGCAACAGGATATCTGTACATGCTCCAAATCTATCCAAGGCACTTTCATTTCATGTTATCATGACTCCTCTGCAAGCAGGCTCCCAAGCTTCTTCCACATGGGGAACTGAATTAGAAACATTCTGCATATAAGGAAGAGGTTCATCAGCCATTCCCCCACTATATGGATAATGTTAGTGTTATCAGTCATGCTAAGTCAGCTTACCTTTGTCTCCAAAGTGTCATAGACAGCACTGCTTTGATCTATGGCTATATCAAATGGGATATAGTTCCACTAATGGGAACAAAATATGACCAAGGTGCGAAATTTGACTACTTAGGCATTAACTTCATTGTCCAAGTTATGGCCAACTCTGTCCAATGGTAGAGCAGTTAATGCTTCCTCCAAAATTCTTCTCGGGTGTCTTTTCCTGTGTTGAGTTTTTCTCCTGAGTCCCTCAGCTCTTAGCACTTTCTCTCTTTTTAAATTATTATGAGGAAACAAATCAATTAAAAAAATAAAATTAAAAAATAAAAAAAATTATTATGTATTACTTTGTCTCTACTTAGTATTTACTTATCTGTGCTTATGCAATAAATCCCAAAAAAATGTAAGCTCCTTGAGAACAGGGACTATTTTTTTATGCATTTCTATCCCCAGTGGATACACAGTGGGGACTTAATAAATGCTTGTTGAATGAAGTACCTATACAGGCACAAGTGTCACCATGGAAATTCTGATAACATCAGAACCATCTCAGTAAAGCTTCACCAGGTCAACACTACAGTTTATGATCAAGGGGTTCAAGTCTATGAATACTTGTTATGTACCTGCTAAATGTAGACCCCTGTGCCAGGTACTGAGAAAGATACAAAGTCTAAGCAAAACATGGTCATTGACTTCACAAAGTTAAAAGTCTAGTAGACGGGAAACTGACACTTCAGTGGATTTGTGAACACAGTGAATGTACTGCTCCCTGTCTCATGGCACAGATCATGCTGTCTCAGAAATCCTCAGGAAAAGATTCATCCAATGTTCTGAAGGTGTTTCTCTTTGCATCCCCATCCTCTAGCATGGCACATTACCCCTAGTAGATGCTCAATGCATTTTTATTGAACTGAATTGAGTGGGCAGCAGCAGAGAACATGGGCTGCCTGTCCAGCATATATCCTCTGCTCCTCCTACTGCTCAGCTCACCCCTTTTTTCCAGTCATGGGTATTTTTGGGGATAAAATATTTATACTACTTCTTGTGTGTACAAATAGCATGGAAATATGAGTGTAATATTTAATATTTATTATTGTAATATAAATAGTATTTTTTCTAGGAGTTTGGGAGGATAAACTAAAAATCATTTGAGAAAATGGGTGAGTTTAGTGAAATTCTTTAAAAGATGGAGAAAGCTTTAGCTTGTTTGAAGGTGTTGGGGAAGAAACCAGTAAATAGGAAGAGACTGGACATTAGAAAGAAAGGAGACATGGCTGGTGTTAAGATATGCTAGAGAAGAAAGAAGGGGATGGGATTAAGTGTATATTTAGAAAAATAAATAAGTAAATGGGGGCCACCTTGTCAGAAACTAGAAGAAGTAGGGAGTGGGAAGTGGTGTTATGGAACTTTGAGATAAGAAAGGGGGAGAAGATACATAGATCCACATGTGAGTCTTACCTACTTTGGGAATGATCACTGAACCCAAGAAAGCCTATGAGGTCACCAAGAAAAAGAATAGAGAGATAGAAGAGAGCCTAGAATGGAGGCCAGTAAAGGGATGTGACGTGGACAGTGATCCAGGAAAGGATGCTGAGGAGAGGTCAGGGGCATAGAAGGGGAACTAAACAACAAGCAATGTCATGAAAACCTAGAGCAGATAAAGTATCCAGGGGAGAGTGGTCATCAGTGTAACATAGAGCAAAGCAGTCAGGAAGGATGAGACCTCAAGGAAGAGATCTCTTCCTATTGGTTTTGACATTGAAGAGATATATCTTTGGAAGAAGAGTTTTGTGTCCATAACGAGGTCAGGAGCCAAAGTGTAAAAGTTTGAGGAGTGGGCAAGGGAGATGGAGGCATTGAGTGTAGACAACTTTTCCTAGGAGTTTGACTGTGAAAGGAAATAAAGAGAGAGGATGATCATTTGAGAGGATGGAAGGGTCAAATAAAGAATCTTTCAGAATAGGAAGACCTGGACTGAAGATTAGAGTGAGAGAGGGGTAATTTCTAATTTAGTCTGTGCCTATCTTGCTTGTACATAGTTGTTTGTATGTCATCTCCGTCAATAGACTGTGAGCTCCTTGAGGGCAGAGTCCACCTTTTGCCTTTTTCTATATCCTCAGGGCTTAGTGCAGTGCCTGGCAACATAGTAGGCACTCAGTAAATGTTTATTGACTCACTGATGGTGAGAGCGATCTACAGGAGGAGCTGGAAGGTGAGAGCCATATTCAAGGGTTTGGCCTTGGTGAGAAGGGTCACCTTTACCTCAGAGACCAAGGTAAATTTGGAGAGAGGGGGTTGATGTCCTGGGGGCTTTAAAATGGAGACAAGGGGAGAAGACTTACCTCTGACAGCATTGATCTTTAAGTGGACCTTCAAAGAATTGTAGCATTCATTCTAGAATTGACAGGAATGTCAGAGGTCCCCTAGTTCAACCTTGCCTTTAAAAGGAATCTGCTCATACTCTCCCAAAAAAAGTGACCATCTAGCGTCAAAGAACTCCAGTGGTGGAGGACCCACTGTTTCCTGAGGAAGCCCACCATACTTCTGGATAGCTCTAATTGATGGTGGTGTACCCAAGATTCCCCTGGGCCTGCTCCCCCAGGTTTGAGGCATTCTGTGAATTAGCAACCACTCAACACCATAGTTCACAAGATTCCACTGACTTGTCTACTTCTACCAGCCAACTGAGGGACACATTTAATGAACTAGAATAGCGATAAAGTCACAAGAAAAGATTCTCCTCCACGTGCCCATGTGGCATGCCTCCTCACTGCTTGCCACACAACAAAGGGGGAAAGAGTATTCATTTAGAGAATATATGTGGCACAAAATTGTCCATGGAGGGTATTTTCAGAACCTTTTTAACTTGATCCCTTCCTAACTTCCCAATCTCCTTACCCCTTACTTCTCATACTCTGCAATCCAGTGACACTAGCACCTTTAATTTTCCTCCAACACCACAGTCTATCTGACTCTGACCATTTTCACTGGCTGGCTGCCATGCCTGGAAAACTCATCTCAGCCTCCTGGCTTCCCTGACTTCTATCAAGTCTCAACTAAAGTCCCACCTTTTATAAGAAGACTTTCCCAGTCCTCCTCAATCTTAGTGCCTTCCTTCTGAGATTTTGTAGTTGTTTGCATGTTGTCTTCTCCATTAGACTATGAATTCCTTGAAAACAAAGACCGATTTTCCCTCTTTTCTTTGTATCCTCAATATTTAACATAGTTTCTACCAAATTTGTTATTATTCAGTCCTGCCCAACTCTTTGTGACCTTATTTAGGGATTTCTTGGCAAAGATACTAGAGTGGTTTGCCATTTCTTTCTCCAGCTCATTTTACAGATGAGGAAACTGAGGCAAACAGGGTTTAGTGACTTACCCAGGGTCACACAGCTAGTAAATGTCTGAGACCAGATTTGAACTCAGGAAGATGAGTCTTTCTGACTCCAGACCTGGCACTCCACCCACTGTGCTACTTGGTTAACTAACAAATAAAGAACATGTGTAGTCAGAGAATATGCTTAAAGGAGTATATACCAGAAATTCTTGTGGCCAGGGCATGTACATCGACTGCACACATGTAGGGACAGATATGTATGGTCAGGAGACATGAATAACTGGGGCAATTCCTATCTCCAAAGCTGTCCGATAGGCCATTGTGTTGCTCTCTGCTGCCCCTTTCTGGGTGATGAGTAGAGCATCCTGTCTCTGCCTCATTTTGCCTCACCCTGTCTTCACTTTCTCTCACGTTCTTCTTGCTAGGCATCTCCATTGCTCTCACAGTCACTGAGTTGCTACCATATGCTGGGCTTCAGCTGTTAGCCTCCTCAGGGTCATTTATTGCTCTCTGCTCCCATCTCTTGGGGATATGGAATTCAGTAAACTTCTCACTAACAAGTTCCAGTTTACACTCTTAGTTGCATAATCTGGGTCATGAGATACCAACCCAGCTAAAAACTAGCAGAAATGCCAAAGCTAAGAAAGACTTTCTATTCTTCTGACTTCTTCTTTTTCTTTTTATTGACTCTCAGTCCCCGAATCTAGAAATTATTACTTGACATTAGAAAAATACTTTTACCTTTATTAAATCCTAGATTGTCAACCTATATCCCCAATATCTTTTCTTTTTTTTTTGGCTTTTTGGAGGGGAGAAGGCAGGGCAATTGGGGTTAAGTGACTTGCCCAAGGTCACATGGCTAGTGTTAGGTGTCTGAGGCCAGGTCCTCCTGACTCCAGGGGCGGTGCTTTATTCACTGCGCCACCTAGCTGTACCCCCCCCCATACCTATTTCACAGACTCTAATCTTTGAAAAAAAATAATTTTTAAGCCACAGGAACTAGAGAGTGGCTTGGACAATGAGAATCTCCTCATTTCCATGATGCTCCCTAGTTAATAAGCATGAAAATAAAGTTAGGGCTAGGTAAATTGCCAGGTAAAGCAGACCAGTCCAGCAGCCTCCATCTCTTCCACATTCCTATCTTTATTTTACATATTTATAAGCAACAAAATCACTTTCTTCTCTGACACATTCTGACCAGAAGAAATTCTACCTGTCATTCTGCTTTTGGAAGGTTTCCTTCAACCTGGGATGAAATCTTCCTTTCTATAGCTTCACACAATCACGTAATAGCAAAGTCTGAGGCCCTCTAATCCAAATCATGCTTGAAGATAAACCTCTCCACTATAAAGTAGCCAACTTTGGTTACAAGACCTCCGGTGAGGAGGAACCCTCAACCTCCTGGGACAGATAATTAGATTTTTGGACAACTTTAATTTTCAACAAACATCCCCTCATATCAAACTTACATCTGTTTCTTTCCAGATTCTACCCATTGGTCCTATCTCCATCCTCTAGCTAAGCAGAGAAACAATCTAACCCTTCTTCCCTGTACTAGCCCTTAAAAAGTTTTAAGACAGCTTTCAGTGTGGTGATAACCTCTGATTACACAGCTCCTCCCAGAACCTCCATTTAAGGAGTCTGTTCAGGCTTGCCATGACTAAATCTACTCCAGCCTGCGCTCTGAACTTTCTCTACCATGCCCTGCAAACGTCTCCATCTTGGAAGTTCATTCCGGCCCTGGAGTTTACACATTAGTACTATCCTCTGTCTTTGTCCCTCTGATTGGATGGTTCCTCCCAAAAACTCTATTTAAAGAGGGTTTCCAGGCTAGCCCTGTTCCATTCCTCTTCAGGCTGCTCTCAGATCTTTCTCTATTGTGCTCTGAGCCTTTTGCCCCCCACTCCAGCTGCTTTTAATGCCCTCTTTTTTTTTTTGCCTTCACTTATTAGAAGGTAACCTCCTTGAGGGTAGGAGTTATCAAACTTTCTGCTTACATCTGTATTACCAGTGTTTGGCTTAGGGCCTGGCATATCACTTAATAAATGACTGCTAACTAAAAGACTGTTGTAGAAGATAGAGATCTGGTTTGGGAGTGACAAAGACCTGGGGTCTAATCCAGTGTCTGACATTTACTATATGTTTGATCCTAGAAAAACCAGGTAGCATCTCTGACTCTGTTTCTTCAACTGTAAAATGGGGATAAAGCTACTCTTAGTACCTACTTTACAGGGTTGTTTGTGATGTCTCAATGGGATAATGTAAGTAAATCACTTTAAATCACTTTATAAATATGTATTTTCATGACTATGCCCATCCTTCCCTGCCCTCAAGTCTTCTCATCTCTAAACTAAATATCTTGAGTTTCTTCAACTAAGGGCCTGAACTTGAGACTTTTCATCCTCCTGGTTGTCCTCCTCTGAAAGCTTGCCAATTTGTCAATATCCTCCCTAACATGTAGTGCCCATAAATGAACACAATACTCAGGACCCAGTTTGTTGAAGGCAAATGCTGTAGGAGTATCTTCTCCTTATTTCTGGCTGCTATGTGACTTAATACAGTGTAATGATACTGGGATTTGAAGATCTTCCATGCCCCTTGAGCTTGCTGACGTAGCAGGAAGGGGTGGAGCAAGAGAACGCTGGAACCAAGCTAGTCTCCATGCAGTGCTGACAGGAAGCGGTGGCAGAGGCAGTGGCTGCGGTTGCAGTACGAATTCCTTTTCCTTTGAGCTGGCCAGAATCTCTGCTAAGGACTCCTGCTGAGGACCGCTGGGGTATGGAGCTGCTGGGAGCAAGCTGCCTGGACGCTAAGCAGTTGCATGCGTGAGGAGAGGAGGATCTTTGCCTGAGGTAGCCTGTCTTGTTTTGAAGGCTTGAGAATGTAGGTGTTTACTACTTTAACCACATGTTAAAGTGTTGGCTTTGACTTTATGGTTTTGGGACTCAGTTTTCTGGTATTTAAATGAATGCTCTAGCTATATTTCTTATGTAGAGAGTCTGTTACATTTTGTGATTAATAACCATATCAGCATATTTATAGTTACTATAGGTATTGTGAATACCTCATTGCTGATAATACAACTTAAGGCAGCATTGATTTTCAAGGCAGCCATACAAAAATACCAACTTACATTGAACTTATAGGATATACAAAATTAAGTTCTTCCTGATATATTTAGATGAACTAACATGTATCCATACATCTTTATACTGTACTTAAGAGGTTTATTTCTTTTCAATGCTAGTGTAGGACTTGACATTTATTCCTCCTAAATTTCATCTTCTAGATTTGGTCCAGTGTTCTAATTAAAATCTTTTTGAGTCCTGATTCCATCATCCAGTAAACTAATTACTCCTCCTCATTCTACAGTTGGTGAGTAGGCCACGTGCACCTTTTGTCCAAATCTTGGATAATGTAGTTTTTAGGTGTCATGATGGAGGCCGATTTGGTCCTTCTCCCTCCTTCTTCTCTTCCTCCTCCTCCCTTTGAGAAGTAGATAGAACTGATTCTGCCTGACTATAAATGTCTTCTCCCACTAGAGCCAGCTCATCTTTTCTTAAAGTCCCCTCCTCTGTTCCCCTTCCCCTCTCTCATTCTGGGATGGAATGAAGAAAGGCCCAAGCCACCGTTATTCTAAATGATTTATCTCCTGGAATGAATAAATTTTAAAATGTATATTAAATTCTTCCTATGTACAAAATGATAGGAATACAAAAAGAAGAATAAAATCACGCTTGCAATCAAGGAGCTTACATTCCAGTAGGGAGAGACAACACATATGGGAAGTTTCAGTTACAAGTCACTTGGAAAGGTCTTGAGGTCCTTAGGGTCCAGTAGAAAAGGAGATATGAATATATCTTCTTTAATGGCATTTCCATTAATAAGCCCGTGTCAGTTTTGATGTTGAACCATTTGACAGCAACAAGGGCATTAAAGGAAAGAATTTTCTTTTCCTATTCTTCAATAGATGTAGTTGCTGAGGAAGCAGGGGCTGTAGGACCTGTAGAGGAAACTATGACATTACATTTCCAGCATAGTTGCTTCCCTGAAATTTGGTTGCAAGAGTCTGCAAAGTCTAAAGCTTGCTGCTGCTCCCAGGACTCCTGGTCTTACTCAATAGCCCACATTTAGCATTTGTTGTTAGTGGTAGTAAGGATTGCAAGCCCTTTTCCTGCAAAGATTGATCCCCATGATGCCATCTTCAGAGACTGATTTGGGAGTAGGACCAGCGTTCTGAGAGGAATTGCAATTTCCAGATCTTATTGCTTGGGAATCCTGAGCTATTTCCACCTGGGTCTAAGCTCCCTGGGATTTAACCTAGGGCAAAGGACCCAAATCCACATGGCTTCTTTTGTTTACAAAGTTACAAAACTTAAACAATAACAGCAACAAAACAGATTATTAATAAAAATCATAAATGCTCTGAGCGCCCAAATAATTTCTCAATACCAGATTGGACATGAGGATTCTCTAACTATTTAAATTCTGAGCTCAAATGTAAGCCTCATCACTTAACTAGAAGTATGATCCTGGGCAAGTCACTTTACCTTGTTTGCCTTAGTTTCTTCATCTGTAAAATAAGCTGGAGAAGGAAATGGCAAACCACTCAGGCATCTTTGCTGAGAAAACCCCAAATGGGGTCACAAAGAGTCAGACATGACTGAAATAAGTAAACAACAAACTGTTTGAATTCTGCATAATCAAATATCCAGCTTAACTTCCCCTTCTCCCAGCCATATTCTTTATAACCAATTGAACACAGTGAAAACTATCTTATCTTTATCTAGAAAAAAACCACTGTTTAAGTATAAACAATAAGCAAATTTAAAAGAATGGAGATATACACTCAGTAGTAAACAATGCCAGTTCTACAAGTGACATTTTTGTTTTAAGAGAAAAGCAGAGAGAGGCCTAGATGTACCATTGTTCCAGGATTTTCTCAGGATAGGCATAGTTCAGTCACTCCCTGCTAGACCCTCCTTCTAAGCAGAGTGGGGAGACAGGGAAAGGAAAGGCTCCTGCCAGAACAATGCTTAGGGTCAGTTGTCATGCACACAGAAGGCAGCCTTAGCAGAAGCAGTGGGGCATTCTTGGGGAGAGAGGGACAGGTAAAACCACCATTACCTATGATTACCTACAAAATTACCTATGAAACCATCCCCTTGGCCTTGACTTCACTTCAGATGCCAATGCAGGCAGCCCAGGACCCTGAATGGAAGAGCCTTCTATTACAGTGCCTACAATCACTGTCCTCAAAAGCAGCCCCTATGGAGATGTAACCTGGTTAACTGGCTCCTGCAGGTGCTGTAGCCATAGCTACCCAAGACCTAGGAAATAAAGTTCTTGTCACTGCGATCCTTAACATTGTCAAATGGTTCAGCTTAAGGAAATCACACGGCTCTATCAATGGAAATAACATGAAAGAAAATTAATTTCTAAAGACCATAGAGCCTTGCCACCTGATCTTCCCAATGTATCATCTCCCTCATTAAAATATGAGCTCCTTGAGAGCAAAAAGTGTACTACTTTTCTGTTTGTATTCTCAGCTCCTGGCCTAGTACTTTCCACATCAAAAGTACTTAATAAATCCTTTAAATTAAACTTAATTAAATAAACCTTTTAAATTAAATAAATTCCTTTATTCATTCATGCATGCAACTTTTTATTCATAGATGATTGTGCACTCAATACAGCCTCTGAAGTTGAGATTTAACAGCGTACGGATCAATTCTCTGCCACTTGTGCTAATTTTGGCCTAACAATTAACACCAAGAAAACAGAGTTCCTCCACCAGTCAGCAACACACTATCCATACATAGATACATCAATTAAAACAAATGGAAAAATTCTGAATGCTGTGGATAAGTTCACTTAACTTGATAGAGTACTTTTTAGGGATGTGCACATAGATGACGGTGTTGACACAGCATTGCCAGAGCAAGCTCAGTGTTTGAGAGGTTCTGAAGAAAAGCATCAGAAAGAAGAGATATTAGGCCGCCTACCAAACTGTAGGTCTATGGAGCTGTTGTGCTGCCATCATTACTTATGAAACCTGGACAGTCTATCAGAATTATGCTTCTACTGTAGAAAGCACAACTCTGACAGGCTGGCCACATTGTTTGAATGCCAAATGTACCTTTGACTAAAATACCACTTTACAGGGAGCTCACACAAGGCAGGCACTCACATGGAGGTCAGAAGAAGCAACAAAAGTGCACCCTCAAGGTCTCTTCGAGGAAATTTGGTATCAATTGTTACACGTGGGAGACACCGGCACAGGGCTGCCCAGCATGGCATGCCATCATCAAAGAAGGCCCTGTGCTCTATCAGCAAAGCAGAATTGCTGTAGCTCAAAAGAAACTCAAGAAGTGCAAATTTAGAGACATCTCCAGTCCAAATGTTCACGTAGACTATTTGTACCCAACTTGTGGTAGAACCTTTTGAGCTCACATTGAGCTCACATCAGCCACAGTCAAACACACTTGACTCTGACATTGTGATGTCATTTTTGTCCTGTTGGAGCACAAAGGACAAATGACAATACGCAGAGTCTTTCATTTGTTGCTGCTACTTTATTGCAACAACCGTTCTCTGTGCTCCTCAAAGTCTAGTTCCCCATTCCTGAGCCAGAATAACACCGCTACCAACCACTTCAAACTATGCAATAGAGTGTATCCCTTCCCATTTCCCCAGGGTACCATGCAGCTAATCCTTAAAGACTTGCTCTGCCTGTAGATCTCACTAAAGGAATCTTGAACAGAAATGTCAAAATCTCAGGGCCAAGCATAGATCAGTCTACTACAGCTGCTAGTTCTTCCTGTCACCTCTTACCCCAGGATTACTCTTATATTTACTCAATGGGTTTTTTATATCTACTTATGTGTCTACATGCAATTTCCTCAATAGAATGTAAGGTTCTTGAGGGTAGGGACTGTGTTACTTTTGTGTTTATAGTCCCATTGTCTATCCATAGGTAACACACTTGATACATAATAGAACTTGATAAATACTCATTGATAATAAATACATGCTCTGGGACAAAGCAGACAAAATTGAATCTCTCTTTACTGTGACAGCAGTTCAAATACCTGAAGAAAGCTATAATGCATCTCTTTACTAAATCTTCTTTTCTCCAAACTAAAATCCACAACTGGTATTACTTTAAATATTTGCACGGTAATGAGTATTGCTACAATTTTTGTAAATAGCTTGTTCTCAATTTGTAACTATGGATAAAGGGCTATATAACTGTGCATACCCTTTGACCCAGCAATGCCACTAGTAGGTTTATATTCTGAGGAAATTTTAAAAAAATCAAAATTTGGAGCTATTTGTATAAAAATATTTATAGCAGCTCTTTTAATAGCGACAAAGAACTGGAAATTGATTTGAAATTTTCCAACAATTGGGGAATGGCTGAACAAGTTGTGTACCACAGTATATGATCATGATGGAATATGATTGTGCTATAAGACATGACAAGAAGCATAGTTTCAGAAAAACTTGGCAAGATCTATATGAATTGATGAAGAATGAAGTGAGCAGAAACAGGAGATCATTCTACACAGTAAGAGCAATATTGGAATGATGACCGACTATGAGACTTAGCTACTCTGAGCAATATACTGATTCAAGATAATTTCAAGGGACACATGATGAAAAATGCTATCCACCTCTGGAGAGAGAACTGATGAACTCTGAGTGAAAATTGAAGTATAATTTTTTCATATTCTTTATTTGTCTTGATTTTTGACAACATGGCTAATATGGAAATATGTTTTGCATGATCTCACATGTATAATTGGTATCATACTGCTGGTCTTCTCAATAGGTGGAGGAGGGACGGGAGTGAGGGAGAGAATTTAGAACTCAAAAGAAATTTTCTTAAAACGTTAAAAATAGGGACAGCTAGCTGGCACAGTGAACAGAGCACCAGCACTGGAGTCAGGAGGACCTGAGCTCAAATTCAGCCTCAGGCACTTGACACATTTACTAGCTGTGTGACCTTGGGCAAGTCACTTAACCTCAATTGCCTTGCCTTCCCTCCTTAAAAAAAACTTCTTAAAAAAAAGATAAAAAAGAATGTTAAAAATAAATAATAAAACTTTTAAAATAGTTTTCTTAAGTAGGTTAAACATTGGTTACAATATCAATTTCCTCACCAATTTTTTTAATTTACAGATACTCTCCTAAGAATATGAATATTAAATACTGACCTTTAATTTATCAGTCTATCCTGCCTAAGTCTAGAGAGTCTAGGTGACCTTGCTACATGCGAATGAATAGTACTGAATATGAATGAGATCTGGGTATTCCAGTGTACTATGAGCTCAAAATTAATCAATAGTGATAGGCAGCCAAAAAAAGCTAATAAAATCTTCCGTTATATCAATAAAGTACAACATCCAGAATGAGGAACATCATAGTATCATGATATTCTTCCATGATCAGATCAGATCTAAAAAACCATGTTACATTATGAGTGTCCCATTTTTGGAAAGGTATTGATAAGTTGGAGTGGAATTGACAAATTCAGATGAATATGAACAGGACTGCAAGAGAACTATAAACCATACCACTTGACATTTGGTTGAAGCAACTGGACATCTTTTAACTTAGACTAACTTAAGTAGAACACAATAGCTGTTTTCAAGCAATTGAAGGATTTTCATGCTAAAAACTATCAGATTAGCTCCAGATGGTAGAAATAGGGTCAATGATTAGATGCTACAAAAAGGCAGATTTTAGATGAACATAAGGGAAAAAAATTCCTAGAAGGCAGAGTAATCCAAAATTGGAATGGACTGCCTCAGAAGATGAGTTCTCTAGTTCTCTCTCTGTCTCTCTCTCTGTCTCTCTGTCTCTCTCTCTCTTAAGGTCTTCTAAAAGAAGCTAGATGACCACATGATGGAAATGTTATAGAACCTCCTATGTAGGTTCTGATTGGGTTAGATAGCAGCTGAAGTGCTTTCCAAATTCGAGATTCTGTGATTTTGTCTTTCATGCTAGGAATGTTACATGTGTCTCTGAACCAGACTCTAAGGTTCCAGCCTTTCTCCCACCTAATATGGTTATGATACTAGTCTTTCTCTTTCTAATGCAATATTTTTATAATGTCATTCTCCTAGAAAAAAAAATCTGCAGTGGTTCTCACTGATGCTCAAGACCAGATTTTGGATTTCTAAGTCATAGTTTAAAATATATGAGTAATGAGATATTAGCCAGGGATGCAGTACATGAAACAAGAATTAAAAAAAAAAACATATTTGACTGAAGTCTCATAAATCTAATCAAGAGGATCTTAAACTGAAAAAAGAAGGGAGGAAGTATGCAAAAGAAGGGAGTCAAAAAACGAAAACAAGTCCTCAGATGGTAACATGGAAATGCATAGTGTTCATGATAAACAAAGTAAATGAGAGCGCTTAATATAAGTAGGCAAATTCAATCTTGTAGGTACAATATATCTGAGACTTGGTGGGTGGGCCTCATGACTGGAATAGGGCTCGAGAAGGGGCTACCTAATTCAAAAGGAAAGGAATAGATGAAAGTTGAATAGCATTAACCAATAACATGAGTAGTAATAACTCACCTTAGAGTAATGATCTGACATTTCAAAGCACTTTCCTCATAACCAGTGTATGAACCAGGTTTTATAAATGCTATTATCCTGTTTTACAAAAGAGGAAACTGAGGAACAGAGAGGCTGGGTGGCTTTCCAAACCATGGCCAATGAGCTAATGAGCGTTGGGATCAGGCTTTGAACTCAGATCTCATGATGCCACGTGTAGTCATTTCTGTACTATAACATTCTGTAAAGAAGACAAACTCTTGAAAAAATCTAGGAACCAAAGAAGAGTATGGTAGGGAACATTTGCGTAAGGATCAACAAAGAGAAACAAAAGCAATATTGTAGGTAAGTAATACTGCTTACCACTTGGACAGAGAAGTAATTAGATGAAGAGTTTGGGAAACAGGTCAGAAGTATTGACAAAGAAGCAAAGTATGGATTATGGGGGACTTTAGCTCTTCAGGTATTGACTGGAGTCTCACTGTCTTCCAAAATCAAGAGTGAGTGATAAGGCATATGCGAAAGAAAAGTCTTCTTTGCCATTAACTTCTATCCAAGTCAGCATCCACTCAGTCACAGCCCACAACATGGGCTAGGCTATACTAACAGACACACAGGCTTGAAATAGAATTCAACTCCGTTCCCATCCACCCTTTTCCCTACAAGGAAAATCAAAAGGCAGAAGCTTTCTCCGGCTGAAATGGTAATATGGCTGTGCTCTGTGGTACAATATAGAGAACTAGGACAAGATGTGTGGGACTCTGAGACATTCCATCTGGAGACAGTCCTTTCTCCTGCAACTGCTCCTCCTTGTCCCAACCTGAGAAGTCACTTGGAGCAGAGTCTAAGGTTGATAAAACATTAATCATGCAGCACAGGAAGAGGTTGATTTAGCTTTGAAGTCTAGTCCCTAGGGGAAACATAAATCATAAGGGAAGGAGTTAGAAAGAGAGTGATAGGGAAATATAAGTAAAAAAAAGTCTGAAATTACCAAAGATGTCAGGAGGAAGAAAATTCAATTAAAGATCACAAACAGATAAACTAATAGGTAAGAAATTAACAACACACCGGAATATGGCTTCCAGATCAACTGAAAAAGGCAGAACAGACATCTATGAAGAAATATTGCAAGATAAAGGAAAATAAATCAGTACCTGATCAGGCCAAGAACCCTGAAGCTTCCCGAGAGAACATGGAACTGCAGCAAAATGTTCTTGAATGATTTCAGCAATGCATTCGAAAAAAATGAAAACAAAATTTCCATATAGAGGTACAGCGTGGTGAATTTGGAACTGATTGCATAACTAGATGCAGAGTCATCGTTAGTAACATGGAGAAACTATGTAGTAGAGAGTCCCAGACACACGTCCTTAGCCCTGTGCTATTAATACTAACAACAACACACATTCTGCCATTGACTTTAATGAAGCCGTATATGATCCTCATCAAATCTGCAAATGACGTGAAGAGGGAGGGGGATAACTAAAAGTATTATTCTTTCCATTGCCTGGAATAACATTTCCCTTTGTTCAAGAAAGATAAATATTGGAGTAATTACATTAATTCCATGATGGATAAGACAAAAACTCTGCTAGTCATTCTTTTTTTCCTTTTGAAAGTTCGGAATATTCTTTTCTGTCTCATTTCTCAAAAGTAGGCACATTTCTATTAAGAAAAAAAAATGAGCTGGATCTGGAATTAGTAGAATTGAGTTTTTATCCTGACACTTGTAAGTTTTAGAATTAAAGCCAAATTTGGAATTGATTCTATTGTAAGCCTGTGTCGTGCACTGCTGTGACGGTGGTTGTTGTTATTGTTCAGTAGTGATAGTCACGGCCATTGACGTGACACTGTGACACCATTCAGAGCTTTCTTGACAAAGCTACAGTTTCCTTCTCCAGCTCATTTTACAGATGAGGAAACTGAGGTAAACAGCGTTAAATGACTTGGCCAGAATCAGACAATTAGTACATGTCTGAGGCTGGATTTGAACTCAGGTCTTCCTGACTCCAGGCCCAGCACTCCATCCATTGTGCCACCTCGCTGCCTTGGGGTAGTGACCACAGGCTAGTTATTTATGACCTCTGAGCCTAAATTTTCTTACCTATCAAATGCGGATGATTATACTTTTGTGACCTATCTCAGAGGGCTATAGTGAGGAAAGTACTTGGTAACTTTTAAGGCACCATAGAAATGTGAGTTGCTCTTGTTTTCAACAAGATGATACTGCCAAGATGACTTTGTAGCTAAAAAAACAGAAAACATGTCATATACATATACATATATGCGTATATGTATACACACACATATATATGTATACATATATATATATGTAAAATAAAAGGCTCATGAAATAATCCTGAAATACTACCAGAAGGTATCAAACATCTATTTGGGTTTCAAATCTATTGCTTGTGAATAGAAAACCCTCTTTTCCCTCTGATTCTTGATTAGTCAGAGTCTGTCTGTCTGTCCGTCTCTCACACACACACATTGCTAAAGGAAATTTACATGAAATAAAAATGCAAGATAATTTTTAAATTGTGGTAAGCAGAACATGGTCTCACCACTATTTCCTCCAAAATCTCTCTTCAGGACTTCCAGGGACAAAAGAGTTATAGTGCCAGGGGTGTGGAACCTGCCGTCTCAAGGCAGCATGTGGCCTTCTAGGTCCTTGAGTGCAGCCTTTTGATTGAGTCCAAGTTCTACAGAATCCTTTTATTAAGGGGATTTCTTCTGTGAAGTTTGGATTCAGTCAAAGTGCTGTACTTGAGAACCTAGAGGGCCAGGTTCCAGACCCATGCCTCAATGTATTGACTCAAGGTGCTGCTGAATCAGCATGACGTTCAATTTAGAGGAGTTGTAAAAAAAAAAAGATCTTAGTGACTTGCCCATTGACTAAACCCTGAAGGCACTGCATCTCAATGTCTGGGACACTCATCAATGTCTTTTCACTAAAATGTGGAAGACATTGACAGATGTCCCAGACATTGAGATGTCCCAGAATTCTGTACCTGGATGCATTCCTCTGGACTTCTTTATCCTTGAACCTACTCATCATCCAAGACCATTTTATCCCTGAAACTCACACCTTGTTAATACCCTGTACTCTGGTGCCCCTCCCTCTCTCTGACTGGAGGGTGGAGAGCAGAGAGCTCCACTCAGAACCTACGTTTAAGAAGAGGAACCAGACCAGCCATCTCATTTCCCACTATCCATTATGCCCTACCTGGAGTTCAGTTTCATTTTGTGCTTTGTCTTTTCCCATTAGATTCTGAACTCCTTGAGGGCAGGGACTATCTTCTGCCTTTCTTTGTACCCTCAGCACTTATCACAGCACATAGTAGGCACTTAATAAATGTTTATTGACTGTCAGAAGGGTGGAAACCTCAAAAGGATGTCAAAACATTGCCACAGCTAATGCTGAATGTCTACCACTATTCAGGTAAGGGTGAGAGGGAGGAGAACACTCATTTTGGGCTGCCAATGTGTCAGTGCATCAGTGCCCAAGAGCGGAGCATCAGCAGATGTAGGAAGACACATTTATGTCTGCTTACCCTAGTAGGAGGGGATGTAGTGGAGGTAATGCCCCTGACCCTACAGCCATTTCTTCTTCACCTCCCCTTCCCCTTCGAAATCTCATGGCATCACCTGGAACATCTAGGTAATGACATCACCTGCCGAACTCTCTCAAACACAACTCTGGGTGCGCGCACCTACACACACACACACACACACACACACACACACACACACACACGCACACACACACACACACACACCCTCTCTCACACCCAGGCACAGCAAAAAGTTAACATTCCTTATCAGTAAGAGCTTAAGAACATAAATGTCCTCCCCCTAAAATTTTTCTGAGTTTAATCACATCAAACTGACCAGTAAAAGCCAGAAAAAACTCAGGATAAAGAGACATATCAGAGCTCACCTATAGCTCTGATGTACTGCCTGGGACAACTTTCACTTGCAGTGAGATTTCTCTGTCTGAGCTTCTGCCAGAGATGCCTAGCCAGATAAAGCCTTGTTTCACTAATAACCTAAATTTGATTCCTCCCCGAGCTGTTGCTCTTCTGTACCTGGCTAACCAGGGCTTACTCTGTAATGCAGGCCAAATCACCCAAGTGCCTCAGCACACAAAAATGTACTTCATCACTCCCTAACAGAAGATGGCTTCTTGGATCGCCTCTTCAGTCACTGGGTACTTTGCCATGACACTAAACAGAACCCAGAACAATAAACCATCTTTGGCTGCAGAAATAGAGGTTGGGATTTTTGTTTTTCCAATCTGTTTCCCCTCTTCAATTCTGAGGATGGATTTGGAGGCCCGAGGGAAGGGGGTTCCAAGGGCCTGAGACATGTTTAAAAGGATTTCCTTTTCTTTTTTTCCCCTTTATTCTCCGGCACCCTGGTTGAGCTACTTGTTGCTGTTATCACCTACAACTCATAGGAACCTGCATGGGTTAGCTCAGTGTTGTTATCCCTATTTTACCCAAGATAGTTCAGAGGAAACGAGTAATCATGTAGTCAAGTTAGAAGTGGAAACTAGAGCTGAACCTCTGAATTTTGGGGGGCTTTGTTTTTTTTTCCTCCTAGGTAATGCTGGCTACCCATTGAGATTGCTTTTATACACTGCTCTGACAACAGCTTGCATAGTGATGCTGACATAGACCTTCTGGTGGCAAAGACAGGGCTTGGCATCTGGATTTTGTCTTATTCAGAAAGGCCATAAGGCTAAAAATAACTTCAGAAATACTGAATACTGTTAAAAATAGGTCTTGGTGCAAAGGCTGTTCTATCCAGAAACATTCATGAAGCGAAGAGGAGCCTTTCCTCCCCTGCTCTACCACTCCCCCTCTCCCACTCTTCTATCTGCTTCCCCCAGGGTTCGCTATAAACGATGAATTATGCTGGGTCAATTCAGCCTAAATTTTCCAAATCTCTCTCAGGACAGTCTAACAAGAAGGAGCCTCAGGTGGGTGACTTGTGGGCTGCTTTTCTCTGCCTCACTGAGGAGACTGTCCTGGATCGTTCTCCTCTTGGAAATCCATTTGAACAACTCAGGGTCACAAAGACTATGGTTAGTTTCTTCCAATAAATGAAGCTGAAATTTAGAGGTGAAATGAGATGGCCCCAGGGCCTATGAGCTAGAACATATAACAGGGCTATGATCTTTGCCATTTATCTCCTTTTCCCTGTTTTTTTCTCCTTGTTCTTTTCATCCATCCATCCATCCATCCATCCATCCATTCATCCATCCAGTCATTCAGCAAACATTTATTGAACACTGATTCAAAAATTCTACTCCAGTGACAATTTCCCTCTCAAATATGGAGGATTTCAATGATTCATCATTTTGTGGAGGTGATTATGTATTCCTGCAGTCCATATCTGTCAAATATAAACTGTTAGGTTCCTGGAATCATAGATTTCAAGATGGAAGATCCTTTGGTGGCCATTTAATCTGACCCCCTCCATTTCACAGGTAAGTCTCCTGAGGCCACCGATGCTGAATGATTGGCCCAAGGGCACGTAAGTAATAAGAGGCAAAGTTGGGATCCGAACCTATTTAATAACTACTTGTTGAAATGATTTGATCTCTAGTCTGATAGATGGGATATTTCTGTGGGTTAATTCAATATGAAAAGAATGGTACCAGATAAAACATCTTCATGTCAATTAAGGTCAGGAAGGTAGAAAAACCAGTTTTCCCATCCAAAGTAATAGATATCCATGTGTACATTTTTTCAACATTGAAAACATGTTTGTATTATCTGTTTCCAGAACTTCAAAGAGCTCTGAGAGATACATATTAATAAGGATATATGTTGTTATTCCTTTTCACCTTAATGAAATGTTAATTATCTCTGGCAAGAGAAAATCAAAAGGAATTCTTAGCTCAGGTTTAGGAGTGGTGAGGAAGATTAGGATATTCCAAAGAAAAAGCAAAGAACCTGGAGCTTACTAGACTTAGGAAGACAGGCCCCTAGAAAATCTGAGAACCAAGGTCATTGGATTGGATCTTTGGCAGGTCCTAAATTAGACTTTTCTGGGAACCCCTTTTGTGCCTTTTCATTAAATGTCAGCCGGCTTCCATTGAGAATCATGGAGGTTAAAGTCCTGTACTCATTCAAGTAGTCCTGGTCTGCATAAGGCAAATTGGAAAGGCAGTAGGGAGAAGGCTAAAGTCAGAGCCGGAGGAATAGTCTTTGCCATCTTTCTCCTTTGTTCATTTCTAAAGCCAATTACACTGACCAAGAAGACCTGTGTAGTACAGATTTGTGATCACTTTGCTTTTCAATTGTTGTTGTTTGTCCTTTGTTTTCTAAAAGAATCAAGGACATCATCCCATAATCACAGGGTGATTTCTTGACATGTGACTTTTAGAGGAACTGGATTTAAATAAGGCAGAGTTGTGCAAAGTCATCAGCCTTGCTCTCTCTTCCAGTCATGGAAGTCCAGCAGCAAGACAAAAGTCAGGACGACTGGCTATGACCCAGGATGCAGTGGATGATGACCTTGGTGTCTTCGATGTATGACCAGGCTCTAAGCACTCCACATCACCTGCTTCCGCCACCTTCATGGCCACTGGAACAAATTGTTCTCATCTACCCATTCCACTAGGGAAAGTCTTTACATGCTTGGTGTTTTGCAATTGGTAAAGGGGAAAAGAGTACCTTCAAAAAGTTGAAGGGGGGGCATCCAAACTTTCAACTGCATCACTGCTAGGCAATTGTTCCATAATATTTGCCCATGCTATTAACATTTTGACATCTCCAAAATGGCACCTTCGGGTATATGTTCATGAGTGCCTATATGGTAGTGTCCAACTAAAAACCATCATTGGTCTTCAGTCTGTGAGTCAAAGATGAAGGCAGAAAGTTCTATGAGAACTAGGAACTTAGAGATAGCTAGGCTATTATTTGTTATTCATTATCACTAACAGACAGTGGATAGAATTCTGGGCCTGATGCCAGGAAAACCTAAATTTAAAAATCCATCTGGCAAGTCACTTAACTTCAGGCTGCCTAACTTTCCTCAACTTTAAAATAGGGATATTAATAGCACCCACCTCCCAAGGTTGTTGTGAGGATAAAATGAGATAATATTTGTTAAGCACTTAGCATGGCGACTGTCACATAATCAGTATTTAATAAATGATTGATTCCTTCTTTCTCCTTTCCTTCTTCCTTTCCTTCTCTTCCCTCCCTCCCTCTCTTCCTTCCTTCTTCCCTCCCTTTCTTCCTCCAACTCTCCTCCTTCCTTCCCTGTCTTCCTTCCTTCCCTCCTTCTTTCTTTCTTTCCCTGTCTTCCTTCCTTCCTGCCTTCCTTCCTTCCTTCCTTCCTTCCTTCCTTCCTTCCTTCCTTCCTTCCCTGTAGAAAGTCTTTTCTGCCACTGGTTCTTGTTTGGATGACAACTAACCTCTCCAGCTCAAAAGCATTGAGCTTCTCTTTAGCAGAGTAGTTTTCTCATAATACGCCTCCGTCAGGATGACCCCCAGAGCCTTAAGAAACAATTTTGGTGCCTCAGGCAAGCTTCACAAAATATACCCGGAAAGCAACATAAATTACCTTCAAATCAAGTTTTAAAGATTAATATAATAGGGTTAGAAAAAAACCCTGTAAGCAAATGGTGGTGGATGGGGCTAGGGTGGTGGGATCTGTGTACCCAGAGAAGGAATTTATCAGGAAATCCTCTCTGTGTAGCTAAGGGTAGGTCAGCATATTGAATGGCTTCATCAATGGGACTCACTAGTTCTGATAGGTCTGAAACTGTGGTGTTCTCAAATCTCTTGAGCTTTGAAAATATTGTTTACAAATCCTAGCGTGCATTAGAAGGACTATCCTTATCTTTATCCTTCTCCTTATCTGTGTGTCTCTATTAAAAATATCTATGTTGTTGTAGCTTAGTTGACTGATTCTAACAATATAGACCTCAAGGGCCCAGTACAATAATGACAATAATCTGGTAAAAAAAAGTAATAGGGATAAATCTCCAGTTAATAGGACAAATATAGACAAATACATAACTTCTGAATTGATGACAAAAGGATTCATATTCAACTGAAAATATCCAATTTATTTCCATGACACCTGCCAGATTACTTATGATTGTTTTATTTTATATGTTTTATTTTCTAACCAGAATGACTTTTTAAAAAAATACATATTTATTACCTACATGAATTTTTGTGATAATATAGGTGAGAAAATCACTTTGTCTGATGTCAGAAGACTTGGGTTCAAATCCCATCTCTGTCACTTATTGCGTGTTGTTTCTTATCCTTAGTTTTTGAAGAGGGTCAGTGACATCACGGAGTGATGTCTTGACTTGCAAATGTATTGGATTTAAGTGAGGCAGAGGCAGAGTTGCACAAAGCAACTCAACTCACTTTTTTTTTCCAGGGTTATCAAAGTTCTCTGGCAAAACAAAATTCAACATAACTAGCAATGGCCTGGGATGCAATGGATGGCCTTGGCATCTTCCACATCTGTCTAAGCATTCCACTGCATGTATGACCTTGGACAAGTCACTCAACTTCTTTCAACCTCAGTTTTCTCATCTGTAAAATGTGGAGATTGGGTTAAATGGCTAATAAGGTACCTTCCAGTTCTAAATCTATGATTCTAGTTGATATGGATTAAAGTCCTAATTGTATTTGGTGTTTAATAAATGTATGATAAACTACATTGATTTAGAAGTGTCATATCACAATATCACTGACCAGGTCACTGACTGTAGGTATCCCAGATACATGGATGCCTGGTTGACCTTTTAGAATCTGATCTTGCAAGACTTTCCGGAAATCCTCAGGTGACAACTTCGTCCACGAGAGTCAGTTTCATTGTAGACTAAGTTGACCTTTGGATTTAAAGACACAAAGACCTTAGTTTGTTTCCCTGATCATCTTTCTTTCCAGATGTTTCTTCTTGATCTTGACCCCCAAATCTGTGTAGCAAAGAGCAGGAGCGCCACACATTGAGGGAGATAAGCAAAAAACAGAGTTGCCCAAGATGCATCAAAAGCAATGTGGTGTCTGGATGGCCAAGGAGTCGTGTCACTCACTACCTTTCTGGCATATGAGGTTTGATTGA
Source organism: Pseudochirops cupreus (assembly GCA_028627135.1). Classification (NCBI taxonomy): domain Eukaryota; kingdom Metazoa; phylum Chordata; class Mammalia; order Diprotodontia; family Pseudocheiridae; genus Pseudochirops; species Pseudochirops cupreus. Next base: position 402,468,896 of record CM053580.1, on the reverse strand, counting down.
AAAGGAGATTGAAAAGGAGACATTTATCTCTGGTGGGGGTGGGGGTAGGGTGTGTGAGGGTAATAAAAGAGGGAGAAATATTAAATATATGACTTTATTATTTACAGTTTGTACTTAAAACAGTCATCAAGGTTGATATGTGGGTTTATTGTTACCTGTCCACCTCCCTGTGCCAGCAGGTGCCAGGCACAGAGAACTCATCTCCCATCAGACATTGACCCTGGCATTCAGTGAAGAGGCTGATGGATTCTGTTTACTCCAGCAACTGGGAGACTAATGCCCTGTTCTTTGAGAAACAGCCCACATACAATAAAGGTTTATAGTTGGTTCAAGACAGACTTCTGGCTCATTCTTTCCAGATTTATTCAGAGGGAGGGAGAAGAGGGGGAGGTCAGGAACAGAAGAACAAGGTTTAACTCAATTGATTCCCAGGCTTTCTTTGGTGAAGATGACCAAAGCCCTTCCTACTCCCACCCCTCCAATTTTTTTTCACATCCCTCCTCCCGTCCCCCACTTTTCCCAAGTCTTGACCAAAGATAACGTCAAGGTATCAGCCTCCTGCCAAGTAGCTGCTGAAACTGAAACAGAATTGCCCTGGGAACGAGGGAAGGAAATAAAGTCTAGTGAGGCCAAAGGAAGTCTATAAAAACAAACAAACAAAAAGACCACCCCCAAGACTCCTTCCTCTAATTCCCCCTTCTTGCTTAAACAAGGACTGGAAAGCAGCTGTCTTCTTGTCCTGAAAGTCCTAACTGTCAAGTGTGAATCAAGCTAGAAGAATGTAGTGTGAAAAGTCAAGGAATAATGCCCAGAACTGAGGTTATTCCTCCTTCAGTGTCTACAGGACATATTGGAACCCATCCTGGACAAGTTCACTGTCCATCTTCCATAAACATTAGAGCAGCAAGTGTCTGGGAAAAGGTAGCAGCAAGCTATTGTGTTTTCATGCCCCATTCTGACGATTGTCCAATCAGTAAGCATTATTAAGTACCCTCTCTGTGCCAGGCCAAGTACTGGGCATACAAAAAGAAAAGAAAATGGCACCACCTGCACTTAAGGAGCTTTATCTCCTCTAACCATAATGTGAGCCTACAATTCTATTATGAATGTTAGCTATGGAAATAAGAAAAGAAAAAGAAATAGAAGGAATTAAAATAGGCAATGAGGAAACAAAATTATCACTTTTTTCTCTTTTTTAAAAAAAGTTTAGACTTAAATACTAAAAAATACACAATAAGAGAAGGAAAAGAAACATATTATAAACTTAAATATTCAAACAAATACACAACAAGAAAAGAAAAAGCATGTTATATGCACAGCAGAACATAAAAGATTCAAAATATGTAGCAATAATTTTCCATTCAAGAAAGCATATAGGGGCAGTACTCCAGTGAATGGAGTATTGGCTCTGGAGTAAGGAGGTCCTGGGTTCAAATCTGGCCCCAGACACTTAACACTTACTAGCCATGTGACCTTGGGCAAGTCACTTAACCCCAATTGTCCTGCCTTCCCCCTTCCAAAAAAAACAAACCACACACACACACACACACACACACACACACACACACACAAGCATATATAATAAATACTAGATGTTGCGTTAAGAGCTGTCCATCTTTTCCTTGCTTCCTTGTGAGTTTTCTTTTGTTCTCTGCTGTGCACTTTTTATTTTGTTCTTTTCCCCCTACCTCCCCTCATCCCAGAAGGCTGATGATCAAGTGCAGGTACATTTATATATAGACGTATACAGACATATATCTATATATTTATATACATACACACATATGTATATAGAAATATACTTTCCCTCACAAAATCTACTCCTGATCTTTGGTTTTATGTTTGCACATATTGCTTATTTCCTGTCCTTACTGAGTCCTCTACTTTACTTCTACCTACTACCTTGTCCTGCTATTTAATCTACCCCCGCCAGGATCCCTCTCTTATCCTCCCATTTCCATTACTCTAAACAACCTTCTATATCCCCCTTTAACCTGTTCCCTCATCCCCCTCTCTAGAGATCCCTCCCTTTTTCTCTCCTCCCTCCAAAACCATCACTCTTTGCAGATGATATGATGCTATATTTATAGGACCCTAGAGAATCAACTAAAAAACTACTTGAAACAATCAACAACTTTAGTAAAGTTGCAGGATATAAGATAAATCCACATAAACCATCAGCATTTCTTTATATGACCAACAAAGCCCAGCAGCAAGAAATACAAAGAGAAATTCCACTTAAAATAACTTTAAGCAACATAAAACACCTGGGAGTCTACTTGCCGAGACAAACCCAGGAGCTGTATGAACACAATTACAAAACACTTTCACGCATATAAAGTTAGATCTAAACAATTGTAAAAAACAGCAATTGCTCATGGGTAGGTTGAGCCAGTATAATAAAAATGACAATTCTCCCTAAACTAATTTACTTATTATTATTTTCCCAATAAAGCTACAAAAAATCGTTTTATAGAGCTAGAGAAATAGCAATAAAATTCATCTGGTAGAACAAAAGGTCAAGGATATCAAGAGAATTAATGAAAAAAATACCAAGGAAAGTGGCCTAACAACACCAGATCTCAAAATATATTTTAAAACAGTAATTATTAAAACTATGCAGCATTGTCTGGGAGTGGTAGATCAGTGGAATAGATTAGGTACACAGAACAAAGTGGTCAACGACCATAGTAACCTCGTGTTCGATAAACCCAAAGACCCCAGTTTTGGGGACAATAACTCATTTTATATATGTTGAAAGTAAGAACTTAAAACTCTTTATCAAGGTCAGGAACAACATCTTGTTTTGAATGGGTTTAAATTAGTATAGAATTGGTTGAGTTTTTTGGTGGGGTAAGGTGGGGGAAAATCACGCAAATTCTTCACACTGTTGGAAAGAAGAGAGCAGAATACATTCACAGCTGACAAGGGAAGTGGGAAACTTGTTACCTTTTAGACAAAGAAACAGACACAAATAATTAATTGCCTGGATATAACCAGAGTTTGTGTGTAACCCTTTTCTGCACATTCAAGATTAAGTAGGGAGGTAACATTAATGGGAAATATTTCTTGAATAAATGAATGATTGAATAATTGAAAGGGAAAAAAAGCATTCGTTTGAGCTCCAGCCTTACAGATGGATTTCCTTTGAGTTGCAAGGATTATTGGAAGTCACAACTATATGTAAAATATGGTTCTATACATAAAATATTGGTTCTAGTGTACTAGAAATATGTGGTGCAAATTCAAACAATTCAGTTGCTTCATGGTATTTATTATTCACACTTATTGGGACCTAGTTGTAAATCCTAATCTTTGAGTCTTATTCTATAAGCTCACATATGCACTCTGAATATCAACCCCAATGGAAGAAAGTGTCTTGGTAGCTCTATTTTTGTAAATAAAAAAAAATTTAAACAAAAACAAAACAAAATAAAAATTTTTTTTTCATTTGGATCCAGAATATCAGATTTGAGAGTCACTGCAGAGTCCAATTCATCCACCACCCCAAACACACACACATAGATAAAAATTGCCTTCACAATATAACCAAACAGGCAGTCTTTGGGCCTTTGTTTAAAGGCTTCTAATGATGAAGAACCAGGGAGTCAATTGCACTTTGGGATAATTCTAATTGTTAGGAATTTTTCCAACTTCATTCAAGCATTGATCTGATCCTCTCTTACCCATTGCTCCTGGTTCTGAATTCTGGAACTAAGCAATGTAAATCTGAGCCTTGTTCCCCACTGTACTTTAGGTAATTAAAGACTGCTATCAAGTTCCCCCAAGTCTTTTCTATTCTGCTCTAAACATAACCAGTTTCTGCAAATAATCCTCATAGGACACTTTTGAAGATATGAGAATACCTGCAACATGGTGTGCTGGTTTGACCTTTAACAATCAGCTCTCCAAAAAAAAATAATATGCACATGACAAACTATTAACTTTAATTTGCATTACTAATATGTTCACCAACTTTCACCAATTTTCTAGATCTTTCAAAGTCTAGACTATTAGCAAAATAATACAAGTCCTGATTTGTAGCCTAGTTTGCAAGGTATAAATGTGAACAGTTAATATTTGGCTCACAAGAATCAGCTTGAGCTGCCTCCAGCACACCCCTACCAGGAACTTCAAGGTAATTTTGGTGTGACTTGCTGCTCAAGCCAAGAACATTTAAAAAACCTCCCCATAAAAGTAAATAGTGTAGGAACCAAGAGATGAAACTAAGGTGAGAAAACTGCAGAGAGGTAAAAGAATGGCCTAGGCAGAGAAGAATGATAGAATTTAAGAATTGGAAGGCATATTAAAGATTGCTGAATCCAACATCTTCATTTTCAAGGTAAAACAATGGAGGCTCAGAGAGTTTAAATAATTCACTCAAATTCTCACACTGAATTTTGGTGGAAGTGGAAGGAGAAATCTTGTTTCTTAGTCCCTAATCTTCCCATTATATCAAGGTGCCTATCTGTTATCTCAAATTTGAGCTTTTTTCCATTTTTTTATTTGAGAAATTTTGTTTGAAAATTACCTGCCACCCAAAAAACTGGAAATATAGGGCTTGCCCATCAATTGGGGAATGGCTGAACAAGTTAAGGTATATGAATGTAATGGAATACTATTGTGCTATAAGAAATGGGAAGGAGATGGACTTCATAATTACCTGGAGAGGCTTATACGGACTGATGCTAAGTGAGAAAAGCAGAAACAGGAAAAATTTGTACACAATCACAGACACATCGTGTGTGTGACGACCAACCTTGATAAACTGGACTCTTCGCAGCAACACATAGTTATAAGACAACTCTACAAGTCTCAGGATGGAAGGAGATGTCTACATTCAGAGAAAGATCCAAAAAGACCAGAGTTTAAATGGAGACTGAAGCAATCTACACGCTCTCTTTCTTTTCCATGTTTAGTTTTGTTTCTTTTTTCCCAGTGTTCACTGCATTGGTTACAACCCTTCTATACAACCAGACTGTTGTACAATGTGAAAGCATTTGCAGATCCTGTACATGATGGCACGCCATCATGGGGGGGGGGAGGGAGGGGAGAAAATCTGAAACTCAAGGGATTGTGGAACTGAATCTTGTAAATTAAAAGTAAATAAACAAGTCAGTGAAAAAGAAAAAGAAAATTAGCTGCCACCAAGAAATGATTATTATTTAACCTATTATTTGTTATTGTTGTCTGATTGTTTTAGTCATATCCAACTCTTTTTTGTGTGTGTGTCTACTCTTTGTGACCCTATTTAGGGTTTTCTTGGTGAAGATACTAGAGAATTTTGCCATTTCCTTCTCCAGCTGAGGAAACTGAGGCAAACAGGGTTAAGTGACTTGCCCAGGATCACACAGCTAGTTAAGTGTCTGAGGCTGGATTTGAACTCAGGACTTTCTGACTCCTTTTAAATGCTCTTGAGGCAGCTAGAAGGCACAGTGGATAGAGTGCTAGATCTAGAGTCATCTCCTTGAGTTCAAATGTTTGCAAAATAAGCTCAAGAAAGGAAATGGCAAACTACTCTAGAACCTTTGCCAAAAAAATCCCAACTGGGGTCACAAGTAGTTGGATGTGATTGAAAAATGACTGAGTAACAACAACTTCCTGACTCCAAGCCCGGCATTCTATGCACTGCACTTCCTAGTTTCCCCAAAGCTATGTTACAGATAGATAAACTGAGGCATGAGAAAATCAAGGGTCCTCTCCAAAGTCAGGAACAGAGTATGGGGAAGAATGGAATTACGAAAATACCCACCTCAACTCACTTCACCACTTTAACATACAGGTTGTCATTATCATCAATATCCCAGATATTTCTGTAAGTTTATTTCAATTTAGTACTCATTGTTCCTAGGCCCACTAATAGAAAGGAGAATCAGGGCATAGACAAAGAGGATGAGTAGCTCAGAAAGCTGTCACAGAACGGAAATCACTTGTGCGATCATTTAGGATTATAGTTCACTGGCCTCTCTAATCCACCTGAATAGATTAAGTAAGGAGAATCCTATAGGATCTTATATTGGATAGACGTAATTTTGAGTCTTCTGAATTTTGTTTATGGGTATAGAGTGGAGGAACACTAGAAAATTATTTCTGTTTCAAGACACTGGAAAACATGCCTTGAGTTAGTCCATAGACATCAGGTGGAGGAGGGGAGAGGGCGTTGCTTTTCTTAACCACAAAAGTTTTGCTCCTTTGCCATAATCAGCTAAACGTGGCTCTGAGCCCAGGACTCCTACAGTAAAAGATGAACACAGTAAAAGTCAGTTGCAAGGCTTCCTCTCCTCATAGATGTACCATTAACTTCCTTTGGCTTAAGTCATTCTGTGTGTTTTTCATTTGCTCCTAAAGAGGGAGAAAAAAAAAGTAAATGTTTTTTGTACATATAAATGGGGGCAGAGAGAGGTACAGAGGAGCGGGAGAAACACCTTAAGAAAACAACCTCGGGCCACAACTCTTGTTCTTTTTGTCCATGAAGGCAGAAGACATGGGTTTTGCATGTCAGGGAAATGGTGTTTTAATTTTTTAGCACTAGTTGATGTGGTCTCTGTTAAAGTGTTGGGAAATCATTGCATGGATCAAAGGCATAACCGAGGAATCCTAAAAATTTCAGCAAAATCCTGTTTGTCAAAGACTTGGAGTGTCTTCCCTCTGTCCCTTTGAACTTGTTTCTGTTTTGCCACTCTTACAAAAAAATGTATTTTAGAAATCTTCTGGCATGGTAGTTTTCTTCAGGCTCACAAATCATGGGGTGGGGGTGGGGATGAAGGGAGATAAAGAAGGAAGGTATTGGATAGCGACGGAAACTTCTTACTTATTCCTTTTTAAAGTTCCTATAAAAAGAACCTTAAATTTAAATGCCCTAATTTAGATAGTTTCATTCCTTTGTACCTCCAACCATCCATTTCCACTTTTCACAAAATTTACTAAGTATCTACTGTATGTGAGACACTCTGCTATGCACTAAGAGAGATGCAAACACAAATTAGACACTGTGTCCATCATCAAGTAGAAAGAATTGAGAGAACGTGATGATTTATTAAATGTGAAAGGCAAGAAAGAGGAATAAGCATTGTCTGTGAAGTAATTAGCTTGAGTGACTAGGAAGATGATAGTACCATTGACAGGAATAGAGATCAAATGATTTAGAGTTCAAAGGCCTTCAGATACCATCAAGCCCAATCCTCTCCCTTTACAGATGAGTACATTGAGGCCCTGAGAGTAAAGTAACTTGCCCAAGGCTACACAAGTACTAAGTAGCAGAACTAAGACTTCAGCTGAAGTCTTATGATTCTAAGTCTTTCCACTACACGATTATCTTGACCAAACCTGGTCTTCAACATCTATGCAGATTGGAACAAATTATTGTTATCGTCGTCATCTTCATCATCATCATAATCACATATTATTATATAGGACAGCCAAATGGTGCAGTGGATAAAACACTGGGCTTAGAATCAGGAAGACTCATCATCATAAGTTCAAATCTGGCCTCAGACACTTACTAGCTATGTGACCCTAGGCGAGTCACTTGACCTTGTTTGCCTCAGTCTCCTCATCTGTATAACAAGCTAGAGAAGGAGAAGGCAAGCCACATCAATATCTTTGCCAAGAAACCCCCAAATGGGGTCACAGAGAGTCAGAAATGACTGAAAAACAACTGAACAACAATACATTATTTTATACTATAATATGCCGTAGTACACTATGCTCACCCATTCATGATCCTTCCCTCCTGCACCAGAGCCAGAGGACTCAAGTCTTCGCCTTGTTATTTATGGACCATATAATATTGGGTAAGTGATTTAACTTCAGGTAGTTGGACTACTTAATTGTCGAGTTATCTTTCAACTCTAAATCCATGATCCCATGGTCTATTTCCAAGGAAGTAGGACACTCATGGTACAAGAGTAGAGGAAACTCTCATGATCAAAGTTGTTAAGGGGTAGAAAGTGAACTGTGTCCAATATGACAGAAATAAAAACAGGATAAAAAAATTATAACAGCAGGTTTAAATCTCAGAGAAACTCAGTTCTACTTTTCTTTTCCTTATTCTTGCTTTTCTTTCTTAATCTCAACCACAGATGACTGAATTGGAGGAAAGCTTCTTATTCCACCCTCAGCAGCCCAACAATCCACACAAAGTGCCAACCAAGACAATCAAGCCCCAAGTGGAGCTCAGTGCCCCTGCTCCAAGGAAACCTCTATCCTCACTGCTTCCCTGAGGAAGGCCACCATCAGAGCTCAGCTACTTGGGAGGGCAAGTGGGTACGGGAAGCTAGGGCACATCTTCCTTAGTCTACTGTTATCATAGGATCATCATTGTCATAGTGAAATTTTATTTAGCACTTTAAAATTGGCAAAGCAATTTGCACACTTTCTTTTTATTTACATACAGTCCAGTCCCCTTATTATATAAATGAGGAAACTGAGACCCTGAGAGGTTAAGATATTTACCCAAAGTTATAAAGGTGAGATTTAAACCCAAGTCCTCTAACTCTAAATCAAGTACATTTTCCCTAGGGGCTGAAATCATTACATCATTTGTAAATTTAATCTCAATCTAATATTTAGACATAGCACTGCAGCTTCTATGGACTGTTAAGAGAAAAATTAAATATTAATGCCATGACAGCAAGGAAGATAAAATGTTTGGTGATGGGGGACTGAAGAAGAAAGGCATCAGAGAAAATATGTTGAATTCCAACACGGATTTGATATGAAGCTAGTAGATAATATGTTAAGACCATCCAAGAAATCCCACTAAATGCATGTGAATCAGGATTAGTAACAACTGGTCTCATGTAATTTGGTAATCTCTCTTTTTTTGCGGGGGAAGTTATGCCCCTCACTTCCTTTTTTTTTTAAATTAATTCATTTATTTTCTGGTTTACATCGTTCATTTCCATGAGATTTTGAGTTATAAATTTTCTCCCCATCTTTCCTCCACCCAATACCTCAAAACAGCCATCCCACTGTATAATCCCTCCCCCAATCTGCTCTCTCCTATGTCCTCCCCCTTGCCCCTCTGACTTTCTCGTAGGGCAGGATGGATCTCCCTAGCACAGTGCCTGTGTATCTTGATTCCCAGTTGGATATAGTTAATAATTATATATATATATATATATATATATATATATATATATATATGTATATATATGTATATATATATATATATTTTTTTACATTTGATTATAGAACTTTAAATTCTAGATTTTTTCCCTTCCTCCCTCGTCACCCACCCCCACTGGAAGGAGAAGCAATTAAATACAGGCTGTATACGTGTAATTATGCAGAACCTCTTCACAATGGGCTTATTGTGAGAGACTGATTACATGTCCCTCCTTCCTATCCTGGCCTCCCCTTGTTCTATTCTCTACCCTG